>CM056053.1:394970884-395570884 GCA_029574335.1 Rana kukunoris
GCAATATTTGTATTTGATAGGCAGCAAGCTTTTTATTCAAATTGTCTCCACATATCATTTTGGACGGCGGTCAACAAAGAACAAAGGGAAATGTCTTTGTCTTAAAATGGCTTTTTTGCAGAAAAAAAGACCTGCTAGTGTCTGCTCTATTTATTCTTGGGCTGGTTACTTAGCGCCATCTATTGGTTGACCTTGAAATTGCTAGCAAGGCTTTGAAACAACCATAGCAATAGGTCTAAATAAATTGACTAACAGTACAAGCCATGAAGTGCTATGTTTTAACTGTCATATATGTTTACTATTAAGTTTAAAACTGATTCACAGCACTGTTGCTAAAGTTAGTATGACATTAAAACTTAAGTTTAATTGTTTAAGAAGTAAATGTGTCTTAGAAGTTAATGATGGCAGAGTAAGAGTTAAAGCATGGTCTGACCTATAAAAATACAGACTTTTTTGATTATTAAGATACGAACACTAAAAGTTGTCAAAAGGATTCATTTTATAAATTTGAATAAAACCTAAAGAAAGCTTAAAGTAAAACCATGCCTTTTTCTTACTAGTCTTTGCTATGTTTTTTTTTTCTTGTTATCCTTTAGCACAAGAACTTGCCAGTCAAGAAGAAAAACTTCTTCTACTGGAATCCAGCTTGAAAGCAACTCAAGAGCAGCTAAGCGAGCAAATAGCTAAAACCGTTCGCCAAGAACAGAACAGCAGAAAATACCAGACAGACCTGAAGATCCTTAAAGAACGACTCACAGCTTCGGAGGAAGAAAATAGTGAATACAAGTGAGTGACCACTGACATATTTTAAAGCGGGCTAGATCACTATATTCTATCAGCCTAACTGCTCTGAGCATGCTTGTGCATCATACATTAAACCAAGTGCATATCTTTTCACTTTCCCCTCTAGAATTGCATGTTACTCTATATTTCATATTCATGCAGTTTCATGTGTAAATATTAGATTCCTAAGCATAGCATTAAAGGATCATGTTTCCCTTAGCGTGTTCCAGGAAACAAGGTGTCGGCATCCCTTTTAGAAGTCTTCTATGGCACCGCAGTGGGGGCAAAAGTCTTAATTTTCCAACACTGAAGAGTACAAAGGTTACATATGGCTCTTGTTGTCTCTTCTTCTTTGTTAGAGCAGCTGACTTGAAGCAAGATGGTACCAAATTATGCTGAATGCTCTGATTGCATTTCTTTCCTGTTACTTCACTTAAGGAAGGCTGCTTAAAATAGCCATCATATTGAACTGTATCTTTGATAAGAGCGCAGTATTTATGATAGCGGCCCCTGTTCACTCTATATGCTCCTGAAAAAACAAACAATAAAATATGCATTATTTACCTCTCTTTGGTGTGCTTTAATGTCAGATAGATGCCAGAATTAAAAGTCTAAAGGGTCTCAATATATTTAATGACCTGTTTACTAAATCCTCCTAAATAAATGATCTATCACAATGGTCCTTATTATATATCAGGTTGTATTTTTACATCCAGAGAGTACATCTACAACATATTTGTGTATTCTACATAATTGGGCCTCATTATCGTTAAACAGTTAGATTAATAAGTTGTTGTGCCTTTATTTTTGTGTTGTGTACTTATTTGTCAGGTTTGACTGCATCCGCCCCTTTAATGAGATCATTTGTGTATCAGGCTATCCCCCTTTTCTAAGCTTTTCATATTGAGGTTGAAAAATAATCTGAAACCAAGATGCAAGTGTAGCAAAAGTTTCAAATTGCCTTACCGAGTCTTCCCAAACTCAGTTGAAGGTTATCTGACTGAGCAGCGCATGGATATTAGATTTTCTTAATTGAATTTAAAGTTTGGAGTGACGACTTATGTAGTCATAATATGTGCTGGGGGTTGTTGTGGAGCACACAGTTTGGGTCTAGTGAATACAACTTAGGTCATGCATTTTACAAAGCACTTAAAATAATCTCTGCCACTGCTCCTTAAAGTATCTGCAAAGTTTAGAAGCCGGCCTCCTACTGTGTGAAAAGTGATACCCCATTCATAAGAGCCAAGGCCTAAGTAGGCCTATAAACATGTTTATTATTATGAATTGATAATATTATTAAGCAAAACAAATCAACGATTGTTGGTTCCTATTTTGCTTTTTTTTTTTTTTTTTCATTTTTTTAAAGAAAAAAATAATTCTGAACAGCACAAAAGTAGTTATTTTTGACCTTTTTTTATCATTATTGTAATTGAAGGGCAATATTTATGATGCCAAGTGTAAAATATTCAAATATATAGAATTTGATTACACAGTAGGTAGCGTAATGGGCATACAAAATGTAAGTGCGTTCTTTAGTTGTATAATGATAGTACTGTGTTGTGTTGTTATAAATTAACAGTTCTAAAAATGTACTATGGCTAAAAAGTTGGTGTTCTGAGGCCGTTATTAAATTATTTTCATTATTGAATATATTGTTATTTATGCTCTATAATATAATTTAAAATCTCTTGTTGCAAAACTATTTAAAAAAGAAAAAAATAATATAAATAGTATCGTTAGAAAACTTTTAGAATAATTACAGTTAATTTGGTAAACTTATATTGCATGACAGATGAAAATGTGATGGCTCAAATTCTGATATAACAGAATTGCTTTTAATTTTTGTATTTGTATATTAAATTAAGTCTCGGTATAATGAGCAGACAGACAGCAAAAGAGCAAAATATAGACAGAAAAGCAAAAATCCCAGCTCAAACATGCTCCATGTAAAATACTTGTCCAAAGCTTCCAGTGGGCGGCTGGAAATCGTAATAATTTGTTGCATCGATTTTTGTGCGGCTGTGCAGCTGAGGTCCCCAGTGAATAGATAGGAATAGACATTTTATTGATTTGCTTTTCATAGTTATATTTGCAAGGTTCCTTTGCAAAATAATTTAAACTTTTAAACTCTGAACTGAGGCATTATGAAAATATGATATTTCTACCTAATCATAATACTATTTAAGGTAAAACTTTTGACCAGATCTCAAGTTAAAAGATAGATTTTTTCTTTATGCATATTGTGCATGTGACAACTGCAGTTTACTTTTGCTTGTATGCAGTGTTTACAGATATTTATATATAACCTTGGTGTACTATAGTGTCCCTTTTCACTGAATGTTCTCTAAAAAAAATATATATATATATATATATATATAGTTAGTTATTTTTAAACAATGATTAAAATAGTTAAATGAAGGTTGTTAGTGTGTTTTAACTTAATATATTTCATATTATTACATTTTAGACATTTTAGAATAAGTACGCCTTTACTTTGAGCTCATGTTTAACAGGATTAAGTAAACTCTATTTGCCCCAGATAGCCTTATATAATCCAAGTATTTTTATGGGTACTTTATTCGTCCAGAGCTGCTTTATGCACACAAGATGCTCTTGAAATCTATAAACCGATGGATAAAATCCAATTGATATGGTGAATTTCAAGATAGGGAGAAAATAGAAATAACCTAAATTTTTGCATCTAAGATGACAATTAAAAAGTTTATATTATGCAATTTTGTTTGATAAAATTGCGTGATAAGTGTCGGCCAGCATTTAGTTGCTCCTCTTGTCTTATCGTTCTTTAATATACACCTTTTGTGTTTTTTTTTTTTAAGGTTTCTGTGGGTCAAATGCACATTCTGTTTGTCCTCCTAAAATAATGTGAAAAGTTCTGTTTACGTTTTTGGCAGTACATTTGGGTAATGTGTGCAACCATTTTGTGATCAGAACATTCTGATTTATTGGATTGTAATGAAATTTGTTGATTTTCTTTGCGAATCGGTGTAATTAGGCATCAAACTATTATACACAATGTGGCTGAAAAGACATACTAGCAGTGACAAGTCTTCTTTTAAGGAACAGATTGCAAAAATGATTTATTGTGTACATAAACTAATCTGTATTTCCTTCTGGCAAGTTCCTGTTTTAAAAAACATTAGTCCTTATGTTCGACTCAAAATTGCATGTATAGACAATATATATTCATGACCTGTTTGCGGGCTTAGCATGGGAAGGTCTATTATGTATGGCGGGTGTGTGATGGAATTATTAGGAAATCTTCTCCAGATGTTTACAGCCATTGCCATTCAGTAATAAAAATAAATAAAACAAGAGTTAGTGTGTATGTTGGGATGCACATGCCAGTGTTGTGGAAGATGCAGAGCATTGTCAGTGAATAGCATTTCTTTATAAACACCTTCTCTGGTCGCTTGTTACAAAATAACAACATTTTGGTAATAAATGTAAGGAAAGTGAATTAACGCCTTTTAGATGGGGAAAACATTTAACTTACCTGTGTATGGAAATATGCCGGAAGCACTCCAAACATTGTACAAATATCAGGTTGATGTCAGGAGAATTAAGCTGGCTATACAATGTGTGCATTTCAGCTGGCACATCACTGGGTAGCTCTGTCACCCCCCTCCTGCCTGATGACTTCCTTTGATTTTTCAAGTCTAGCAGAAAATTGTCAGCTGATCAGTGACTGCATCCAGTCAGATGCAGCTGCTGTCCGGGTGTTCTGGCAGTCGCTGTCAGAATACAATAGCTCTGCAGGGGGCATTAGTAGTTTCTCACTGTTAACATGGATGGAGGAATCTGTTAAGTCTAAAAGTGTATGGTCAGCTTTATATATCAATTGGGTTTTCAAAAACTCCATCACCCAATATTGTGTCTCTTGTAGCAGATTAAAGTTATTATTTTCCTGTGTTTGTTTCATAATTTAGGAAAATGCTTGAAATTGTGAAAACTGAATTGACATCATTAAAAGATCAACACCAACTGGCAATTCAAGAGATGCTTAAGCTTCAGCAAGCCAATCACAAGTACGAAACCGAGATGACTTCAGTACGAGAAAATGCCCACAACCTACAGCAGCAGGTATTTAACTATTCTCTTTACTGAGGCATAAGCTTATCAGTAATGATGTGATGTATTTCGGCTCTCATTTTACTGCAGTAAACAGACTGATGTGCCTGTCACCGGTACATTGTAAATGGTAATTTTTATAGGTTGGAAACACCATCGAAGAAGTTGTGGCCTATCCATTCATCAAGTATATTATCTTATTCTGTGATGTCACTAGGGGCTACTAGACTATAGGCTAAACCAGTAGGCTACAGGCTGGCTGTTCACAGTGACCACAGATGTATAACTTCAATCCTTAAGCCTCGGTTCAAATTAGATGCGGTGCAAATTCACAGTGAATTCACTGTATCAAAATTGCAATCTGTACATGCGAACCAATTGCGGGTGAATGTTAAGTTAATGACACCCCGAAATTGGTTTGCAAAATGCAGTGCAATTTGCAGAATCGCATCGTATCGGTGTTCACACATCTGATAATGGTGCAGATATAAAAAGGGTCCTGCACAAGTTTTGGTGCGAATGCAGTGTAATTACAAATCTATGGCTCTAATCGCACCCCGGAGACTGCATGTAATCCGCACAGGAATGTTCTGTGATTCCTGTGCGAATTACATGCAATGCCCTGCACCACATCAGTGTGAACCCAGGCTCCTAGTTAAATTAAACTTGGTTCAGCCTGTGTAATAACTGCCTTAATACTATGTAATCCTATATTCCACATGAGATAAGACAATGTTTTAACGTGTCTCTGAAGTCAAAATGTTTTTTACCCTAATGCATTACCATCATTAAGGTTAAAAAATAAATTCACTATCTGTCTGCTCCTACCCCTCCCTAAATACTTACCCAGCTGAGTCCTGTATCGATCCAGTGCTGTGCTGTGCAGAACTGCTCTTTATTTCTGGTCTCACAGGGCACAAGCTATTTGCTCCTGCTGTTGTCAATCAAATTCAGTGAGGAGGAAGCAGGAGGCAGAGGAGTTTTAGGGTCACTCTGTGCAATACTAATGCACAGAGCAGGTAAGTGTAAATCTCTTTTGTATTTTAGGTAAAGACAATGGAAACTTTACAATCTCTTTAATTCTGATCCACGAATAAATTCATACATTTAATACCTCTTTCACACTTGTGCGACTTGTCCTGCGACTTAGGACTGCAAAGTCGCAAGACAAGTCGTACCCCATAATTTCCAATGCCTACCAGTCATATCTGTGCGCACAGACTTTAAAGGAGTTCCTGTACTACTTTGGCCCGACTTTGATGCAAGTTGACACAACATTACACAGGCATTCCCTGAAATCGTGGCAAAACCATGACCGTGAAATCGTGATAAAATCACAGCTAAATCACGTGACTTTGAAGTCACAGTAGTGTGAAAGGGGCCTAAGGGTCTTTCAACCTAGAAATTGTATATTGTGTTTCCGATTGACGTCACCCCCCCCCCCCTTGACTTCTTGAATGATTTAAGATTCAGGTTACAGTATTGCAAAATGTAGGAAAGTATTGATTTATTGGTTTTATTTTTCTGCATCTACCAAAAATGTAGATATGATTTTGGGGTAGAATGATCCTTTAAAGCTTAACATTTACTGCAAACTGCATTAATGTGGCACTGAACCCAGTGCCAGCTCCCTGCATAGGAAGTGATGTTATACGTATTCACTGGTGGCTTGTATCTTGTATCTTTCCTTTATTAAAGCATTACAAACTTCTTCGGACTATTTAGCATTTAACACTTCAGGAGTGTTGGATGCATTTGTCTCATGGTGACCAACATGTTTCTTTCTACTGAAACCTACGGCACTGCTGTGTCCTTTTACTGAGGTAGGTGACCCAAGGATGGAACCACAGTCTACAACAGGGAAGACCGGCATCTGATATTCCCAGAGCTGTTGAATGAGAGTCTGAAAGAGACTGCAGTTCTTTAACAGAGGAGACACAACCCACTGAAAAAGCAATTCTAGACCCTCTTTTTATGCAGGAAAGTGTTTTAAGAATTTTTTGGATGGTGACAACAGTGTTACTTTATAAGGACTAGTATCTTCTGAAATTTCTTATTTATCAACTAGATGCAAACTACAAAAACTGTAGATTTGTAACTTAGTCTTTCTTCCGCATTCTTTTTAATAAAGCTACCATCTCCATACATCAAACCTCAAACTTACAGGTAGGTCTCTTAGTTTCTGTCCTTCTTGATGGCATTTAAAACTGAGACAAACCGCTAACTTAACACACATGCATGTGGGCTGACTTACCTCCCAATCGCTTAGCTCCATCCAGCCAGTCTTTAAAACCAGGCGGGTTCATCGCTCTAATCACCCTGCTTCTTCTTGTAAAGATGCTTACAGTGTTAGGCCTCATGCAGACTGGGTGTTTTTACATCTTCTTCTAGTCGTCTGGCTTTTTTCCTGTCTCTGTACTGAGCTGCATGTTAGCCTATCGGTCCTTGCACACATGGGCTTTTAGTAGCATTTTGTGGCAGTGGAATTTAGAGGCAGGAAAAAAAAAACACTGCCAGGGTTTCCAGGAGCTGCAGAATTTGGGCAGAACAAACACTTGACGCTTGTAAAAAGTTTAAACACGCTTTAATGCTAGGCACGTTTAGTGCTTGAGCATTATTTAATTTCAATGGCTAGAATAAATTATTTATTCTGGCCAATTAAATGAATTCATGCCCAAGTACTTGATGCCTGTAAACATGCCTAAACAGTTGTTTAAGCATTAGACACTTTTACATGCATCAGGTGGTTTTTTTTTTTCCTGCAAAAATGCTACCCTGAGGAAGGGTTCTAGGATAGTTACAAAAAAAAAGCCCTGTGTGCACGAGGCCTTAAAGTATATGTAAACCCAATCAATAAATTCTCTTGTAAGATTTACCCTGTTAATGTAATTTCGAACTGCAGATTTTACTAAAATAATACCTGATGACTCTGCTATGAAGGTATTTGTTCAGGCACTTAATTTTTATAGGGTGACAACACTCTTCTTGTCTCCCAGTTGAGCTCCTGTGTTTACACCTTGTCACTTGGACTTACGATTGAAACAAGTACCTGTTTTAACATACATTTTGTGGGAATGGTGCACCGTTGTCACCATTAGGACATTTGCCTTGAAAAATATAATACAAACACATATTGATTCAGACACTTATACTAGCTAGGTTTAAAAACGGCATGTAAATACATATTTGGGTTTGTGCTAGGATGTAGTATTGAAAGTAGATATTTTTTTTGTCAAAATGATTTTATAAAAAAAATCCTAAATCCTAAGTTTGATTGTCAGAGAGTTAAACATTTGTAAAAAAAAATAAATAAATAGAAAAATCACCACCTGCAAATGAACAGAATTTAAACTCACGTGTCCCACGTACAATTCCTTTGGTCTGCTTCCTCTTGCAAAGCAATTGCCTCTTTATATCCAAGACTCTTCCGAGTGTGTAAGATGCTTGGTCCACAACTGAACACCGTGGTTTCCTACCGCCAACCCCTACTCCCGGACACATTAGTGACGTAGGGGAATTCAGGAATCTTACCCAAAAGTGTTGGATGTGAAGATAAAATATGACTGATCATGACAAGAATACCAAGCCAAGCTCAGATAGGCCAAGAAAGATTTCAGCCACAAGTGCCAGAGGAATTGTTTAGGATACAAATAAAAACCCACGTGTAACCTCAGGAGAAATACAGGCTTCTCTGGAAAAAGTGGTGTCGTTGTTGTTATGTATGGCGATACAAAAATTAGCTGCATGGTCCAGTTGCCAGAAAGGTATTGTGGGGCATATTGCAATCTGGCTTTTTTGTGACATTGGCGCAGTAAAGGCAACTTGACCATGCAGCTCTTTTTTGTTCATGTACCATCGTACTGTGTTCCTTTAAAAAAAACACACCTCCTTTTTCTAGAGCAGCCTTTATTTCTCTTGGATTCCGGTGGATTTTTCATTGTGAACAATTCCTCTGGCAGTTGTGGCTGCAATCTTTCTTGGCCTACCTGACCTTGGCTTGGTATCAAGAGACCCCTGAATATTCAACTTCTTAATAACTGATTAAACAGTACTGACTGGCATATTCAATTCTCTGGATATGTTTTTATATCCTTTTCCATCTTTATGAACTTCCATTACCTTGTTATGTAAATTTTTTGACAGTTCCTTTCTGCTCCCCATGGCTCAGTATCTAGCCTGCTCAGTGCATCCACGTGAGGGCTAACAAACTCATTGACTATACACAGACACTAATTGCAATTTAAAAAGCCACAGGTGTGGGAAATAATTTTTTTATTTGCCATTTTAACCTGTGTGTGTCACCTTGTATGTCTTTCCCAGGGCCAAACATTCCAGGATATGGAAACTTTTGATCAGTGCCATTTGGGTGAACTTTTGTTATCATTGATTTAAAAAAGAAAATAGCCAAACAGCTATGTGATGTTAAATATATGATCACTATCCTTAAATAAAAGAACACATGTATGTTTGGCATGATTAGTCATATTTTCAATATCAATGGCAAAATGTCACCATTTCTGCCAGAGTTTGCAAACATTTGCGCACAACTCTGTATATATACAGTATATCCGGTGCTTGAGAATGCTTTAGGTTTATAAATGACATATTTGAAGTCACATAGGATTGATTTTGGTGAATGAAGTCTAGAATACACTTTTTTAGGGCCATTGCCTTTTCTCATGGACATTTTACAATGATTTGTGGTACGTTGCTTCTTGCCCTTTTTTTGTCTAGCTGTATTGCCTTTTTTAAGACCTTTCAAGCATGTTTTAGGATCAAAGGTTGTTTCTACTGCATGCCATACATGTAATGATAGATTGTTCATACACTTGATCATGGCAAAGAGTGTATTGCTTGAAAACAATTGTTAAACACAGCAAAGAAAAAGTCTGTTTGAATGGGTTTTTCTTCAAAATGAATGGGTTTTTCCTTTTTTTCCATAAAGAAAATGTCTGTCTGTGGCTCTAAAGATGGTGCAGTGCACTTGAAAATGAAACCTCTTCTTTAAAATTATCATTAGATAAAATGTATAATTTCTTGTATAGCTAACATTAGTGTTTTACTTAAATAAGGAACTTCTTTCCTTTTTGGTATAGTTTTCCTTATTACCTCTTTTGCTGGGTTATGCTCAAAAACATATGCACACACCCAGCAAATCCAGAATCTTCCTGCTGTGATCTGCTGTAGGCCGGGTCCAGTGCTGACATCTATGGGCCAGATTCTCGTAGATGCGCGCCTAATTATGCAGGCGTTGCGCATCTCAGATGCACTACGCCGACGTAACACGGAGTGGCAAGTACCGTATTCCCTAAGTAAATGCGCTCCAAGATGCGCCTGCGTCGCGTAAAATCATGGGCGTAATCCGGCGCAACTCCAAAGTAGGAGGGAAGTGGGCGTGTTGCATTATAATGAAGCGTGACCCCATGCAAATGCAGGCCGGGACGAACGGAGCATGCGCCGTGACATGGATGACCCGCGCCATGACGTGGTTGACCCGCGCCGTGACGTGGATGCCTTCTGCGCATGCGCAAAGCCTCCCTACGATGCGCCGGCGCAGGGTATATAATGCGCCCACACATGCGCCCGTGCAGCGCAAACGTCTCCCATTTTTTGGATAGTGACGGCCAAAGTTTGTGCTGGACAGGATGACAACCGTGGTTAAGGAGAGGAGGAAGAAGAATTTCTCCCCAGAGGAGAGGGCCCTTGTCGTCAGGGCCATGGAGAAGTTTGATTCGCGGCTCCATGGTGCTGACAGTGCCCGGACCAGCAAGTCCCGGAGGGATCAGATTTTAATGAGGGTCGCGTGCCAGGTCAATGCCCTCTCTCATGAGGTCCGGACACCGCAGGACATTCAGAAGAAAATGAATGACCTGCGGCGTCATGTGAAGGGCAAGCTGGCTGCCATAGCTCGGCATGCCAAGGGCACTGGAGGGGGCCCACCCTGCCCTGTCCGCCTGACTGAGGAGGAGAAGGTGGTTGCCCGCTGCCTACAGACGGAGCAGGTAGAGGGAGTTGGGGGCTATGAGTCCCAGAAGCCAGCCGTGAGGACAGGTAAGTGTGTTTTATATTCTATCTGTTGTGTACATGTATGGGGGTGGAAGGGAACATGTGCCAAGTGTGTGGCTCCACCAACATGGGCATCTTTTGTGTCATCCACAGATGTGCAGGAGGGAGCGGGGCCATCTGTTGATGCCAGGGCCCGTCAGGATCCATCCCCTGAAGATTCAGTCCCTCTGGCTGCCCCCCTGGAACAGGACTTGGAGGGAAGTGGGCACACCTCAACGGAGGAGGTGGTTGAGGAGGGTGTGGTAGTCCATGACCAGGCCCTCTATGTTGTTGTGGAGGAGGATGGTGGGTTGGCCGGACCAGCCCAGGCTATTCCTCTACCTGTAGCGTCCCCCTCCAACCTCTCCAGTCCCTCTCTTTCCCCCCCCCTCATCTCCGGCCCCTCAACATCCTCCCCTTATGCCCGGACCCCTGCCACTCCCCGCAAGGCGACGTGCAAGACCAGGGGTGTTCATAAGGTCCTGCCGGAAGAGCTGGTCAGACAGCAGGACCAGCAGAATCAGCACCTGGCCGAGGTCGTGGAGGAGATGAGGCGCCTGGCCGACAGCCTGGCATCCTCGGACAATATTACTGATGCCATCCAGGATGTTGCTGTTAACAGCGCAGCAACGCTGACCAGCTTGGGGGAGCTGCAGGAAAACACCTCGGAACTTGTGGGGGAGGTTCGTGCCCTGCGCCTTGCTGTCGAGGCGCAGACTGCTGTGCAGACCCGCATAGCGGTTGCCCTGGAGGGCATGCAGGCAGCCAGGGAGGGACGTGGGGATGCTCCTCCTCAACCTGCTGCCCCCCCCCCATCTGTGGCTGCCCCCAGGCAAGTGAGGGGCAGGACCCGTGGCACCAGGCAGAGCCCCCGCCAGGCCCATTAATTTTATTTTTCTTTATTATTATGCTCTGGATAAGAGCTTTTTTTGTTATTTGTTATGCTCTGGATAAGAGCTTTTTTTGTTATTTGTTATGCTCTGGATAAGAGCTTTTTTTGTTATTTGTTATGCTCTGGATAAGAGCTTTTTTTGTTATTTGTTATGCTCTGGATAAGAGCTTTTTTTATTTATTTTTGAATACTGCACACGGTGCAGTGTGAATGGTGTGTGAATGTGAGAGGGTGGCACTCCTGACAGTAAGGGGTGTCACCCTCGGCCGTGGAGGTGAAGTTAACCCCACGGCTGTATGAATGATGTGTGAAAGGTGTATGAATGGACAGCAACATCATTGGGGCCTTGACGTGGCGTTGCTGCTCCCAACTCCTACATGCTGGACTTGGGCTAATCCAATGCGATGTGCATGTGGTGTGTGTGATCTAGGGACATCAGTGGTGTACACGCGTGCATTGTCTGTGTGCCATGCTGTATGTGTGTGTTTAACGGTCAAAGATTCGTAACACGAGGACCCTCCTGACTGCTCTTCCATCAGCTGACGGGGTCTCCTCTGGCGGGGGGGGGCTGTGTGGTTGGGGGGTCAGGTCATCACGTAGGGCAATGTGCAGGCCCTTTCTCATGGCAAAGTTGTGCAGAATGCAACATGCACCAATGATCTGACCCACAAAGTTGGGGGAATACAATAGGGCCCCCCCAGACTTATCCAGGCATCGGAAACGGGACTTCAGGAGGCCAAATGTGCGCTCCACCACTGCACGGGTTTTGATGTGTGCTTCATTGTATCTTCTCTCTCCTCTGGTTTGGGGGTTCCGGAAAGGAGTCATGAGATGGGGTCCCAGTGTATATGCAGAGTCACCTGTAAGGGAAAAGACAGGAGGATGGTAGTCATGCATGTGCCACTTCTGTTGTGCATCATGGGAGGGGATAGTCATGGCTGCCACCCATGTCACTCACCAACCAGCCAGCTGTCCCCATACATGTCCTGCTCAAAATCTTCTGGGATGTTGCTTTGACGGTAGATGTAGCTGTCATGGCTGGACCCGGGGTCTTTGGCACGGACGTGCCATATGAGGTATTTGGCATCGGCTATCACCTGTACGTTGATGGAATGCCAATGCTTCCGATTGCGGTATATGTGCTCTGTGGCACTGGGGGGCTGGAGTGCCACATGTGTGCAATCAATGGCCCCGATGGTGCGTGGGAATCCGTCAATTCTGTAGAAATCTGTCATTGCCTTCTGCCGCAGGTGCACAGTGGTGGGTCTGATGAACTGGTTGGACATGCGTCTGAGGATTGCGGGGACAACCTGGTGCAGACATCTGCTTATGCTGGTTTGTGACATCCCAGCCACCACTCCACTTGTACGCTGGAATGATCCACTGGCCAGGAAATGCAGTGTTGCCAGTACCTTCACCAGTGGCTGCAGTGCACGTGAGCGGTATGTCTGGCTGGTGATGTCATCCTGCAGGGCTGTGGTTATTTCCAGGATGGCAGCAGGGCTGAATCTGAAGATGCGATACACCTCCTCATCACCCATGCCAAAGAGCCTCATGCGCGCTCGGTAGATCCTCTCACGTGCCCCCCTCCTCCTACTCCTCCTTCTATGTGCCTCTTCCTCTGCATACCTTAGTAGTGATAAGACCATGGCTGGCCCTGGCATCATTGGCATACGAATGTGTTGTCCAGTAAGTGTGATTGCTCAGCTAGTCCGTTACGGTGCTGCTGTAGTTGCTCTCCAGCTGACTTGCACACGGCCTTGAGCAAAGTTACCCGTGCTTTTATGAGGGGTATGTTTACTCAAGGCTTTCGAGTTACGCGCACCACGAGTAGCCAACGCCGGACGCGCGTAGTTTCGGGAATACGCGCATCTCCCTCATTTGCATATTTGCATGCTAATTCAATGGCAAATGAATATTTTTCATGCGTAACTATGCGCCTACGCCGCGCTAGCTTAATGCATTTTCGCCGCAGAGACGGATTTTTTTTTCGCGCGTATGTGGTTCTGTGTTTACCGCGTATCGATACGCAGGCGAACATTTACTATTACGCCGCGCATATACATTTACGCAGGCGTAGCGCCTCTGAGAATCTGGCCCTATGTCTACATTTTCAGGAGCTGGCTGTCTCCTCCAGGTGCTTGCAACTAATGCCCTGATGATCCGTCCCCTTGGTCTGCCCACCCTTCAACCACTTCCTGTACATCCAAGCCCTGTGGGATATCTGACATGAACATTCCAACAGTACAGATCATTCTGCCACAGGCCACAGCTAAAAAAAATAATAATCGGTAAATAAACAAAACAAAAAAAAGTCAGATTTAAAATTGCAAAAGGGCAGAGGGTTACAAAGATGAGAAGTACTTTTTTGGAGTGAATGTCCAATTTAAGGGCTTATTTATTGCAGATACTGCCCTCCACTGGATACTGCAACATTTTTTAGGCTGTGGTGTAGAGTCTGCTGTGTTTTCTGCTTTTTATTGCAGAGAGAACATTATCACCTTGTCACATGACTTTGATATTTAATGTTACTTGGTTCTCCTCACTTTTTTTGTGTGTTTTGCATTCATTGTTTTGAAGGGTGCTTTGTTTGCTTTTAAATTCTAAATCAAGTAGGGGCATAATGCCCATTTGTATACTGAAGTGGCATGGCAGTGGTTAGGCCATATTGCTGCTTTATAAATTGAGCCCTAGGTGTCTGATGGTGTATACAGGAACCTTTAGAAAATAGCAGTTTATTTATAAAGATTAGGGGATTATTCACACTAAATGTGGTAAGAATGCATTCAGCGGCTATTCGCTGCAGTCCCACCACAAGACAAGGCAAAATGCCCTGTTTCCTACCTGGCCAGTTCACACCACAACATTGCAGTGGTGCAACTGCATACAGTACTTTTTTTCAGTGTAGTGCAATGCAAGACAATCTATTGGCTTCAGACAAAAGAACTTAATTAAATGGCAGTGTGTGAAATTTCAACAGTTTTTGTTAAAAAAAAAAAAAAAAAAATTACGCAATGCAATAAGCGGTGTATCAGCGGTGTATCAGCGCTGCTGTCATCCAGCCACACATTAGCAGCTATGTTCTAATACAGCTGCTGGTGTGAACCAGCCTTGAATGGAATGTGCATTAGTGGTGTTTCCAATAGCAACCAGCTTATCCCATTTAAAACGGTTTTGTTTATAATATACTATTGTTCCATGACCCGTTTTTATCAGTGAAGTCCTTTCTTTGTTTTCTCTTAGTCCACATATTCATGTTACATTTTGTGGTTTTACAGAGCACAGGCAAATGGCATCTTCCCGGTATACCTTTTTATTATACTCTAGAGTCAGTGTGCTGTATGCATGCATTCATTGTATATTTTCTATCTCTGCACATGTGATAAAGGTCTGAACAGCATGTTAAAAAAATCATCATGGTTTGCCTGATCTTCATATTTACTTGTAGACTACTATTGATATTTTCTTATTTTTACATTGATTATTTTGTCTTCATTTAAATGTATTTTGTTTAGACTTATTGCATTTTTTTTTTGCTTTTGTAGTTAACCTATATCCTATTTTTAACACTGTGCATTTGAATGCTCAAGGAGCAGTAATAATAGGAAGACTTGGAGCTGGAGTGATGAATATTTATTGCACTATATAGTGATTGAACAAAAAAGGTCATTACGCACTACCAGTTCCTACTCCCCTGGAATACAAATTGAGAACAACTTTGCAAGGAGGATTTAAGTTAATTTTGCCATTACATGGAGAAATTCTGAAATGATTGAAGTAGCAAAAAAAATGGCATGCATTATTCTGTAACTAGAAATGCTTTATTTAAAAAATGCAGAAACAATTAGGAGAGAAAAGAGATTGAACCATGCAAGGAAAGTATAAATAAGTCTGAATTAAGATTGATTTCAACATAATGCTGTGCAGGAATTCCTGTCTATTGATTTGTTTTAAAGGCTGTGCACAGAACCTAAAAAGATAAAGTAAGCAGGGTCAGATAATCAAACTGTTTTTTAATAGTAAAAACAGCAACTGCCACTGTACACTATTAAAATAAATCCATAATACAAATTGCTTTCGAGAAAAAGTGGATGAGGAGCTGATCGTCCTATTGAACCTTTCTACTGTTCAGTGACCACACTGGGTAAAGGATAGGTAGGGATGCCTGTAAGATCGATACTAAGTAAGATGTAACAAGGAATCATTCAGAACATTAAAGACTTATAACAAGGGAGGATAACAGTGGTGATGTCTTTTCTCTACGTCACAAATCGAGACATATTAACTCCTCCAAGCAGCTTCTACTCTTCTTTTCTTTTTCTGCCTCTGGCAAGTTTTTCATGTTTTCTTTTAATGTGTTTCCTTAAGTTGTTCATCTGTTCAAAAGATTTGTTAAGGTGAACCAATAACCAATAGTCTGTGTTTTAATGTGTTCATTTGGTTTAGGCTTTCTTTGCATCTTTAAAGCTGAACTCCAGACAGACATCTACACATAGAGATGAAACTTACATAAGGAAGCTGTTTTCTTGCCAAAGGTTCTGCAGTTCCATTTAGATGAACACACAGTGCTGTCACAGAGCACCTCCAGGAGAATACTCCTGATTCTTTGTTACAATTAGGTTACTAGTTTTCTTCACCCGCAGCCCGCTGATTAAAAAAAAAAAAAAACTGATAAGATCACACCTAGGCTTACTCTATTCTCTCCTTCTTTCAGCAGGTTCATTGTCAGGCACCAAATCTGATTCGCTCCCAGTGTTGCTCTTCCACACCCATTTCTAGTAAGTTTCTAGTACTGCTGGACCTAAGCGCTGCCTTTGATACGGTAGACCACAAATTATTGCTCACATGGCTAGTTGAAGTAGCCAGAGTTGCGGAATGTGATTTATCTTGGTTTTCCTACTTTTTGCAAAACCGATCACAAATAGTGAAATTTGGCCCTTTCACTTCTGAAAAAAACGCACCGTGTAATGCGGAGTCCCCTAGGGATCCCCTTTGTCGCCTGTTCTGTTCAATATCCATCTCCGCCCTCTTTTTGAAATCATCAGCAACCAGAAGTTACTTTACTACTCTTATGCGGACGACACACAACTATATTTCCGCATCTGCAACAAAAAGTATCATAATCTCGGACTAGAGAAATGCCTTTCTTTGATAGAAAATTGGATGACTTATCTTAAACTCAATGGCTCAAAAACAGAACTTCTCCTGTTTCAGGCCAATCAAAAGATTCATCCCGCAACAACATGGATGCCCCCACCCATTCTGAGTCAAACCATCACCCCTAGCACCAAAGTCAAAAGTCTCTGAGTCATCCTCGACACCTACATGACAATGGATGCACAAATAGGGTCAGTAGTTAGCGGATCTCACCATCTGCTGCGCCTACTACGCAGACTCACTCCCTTTATCCCAAAAGAAGACATAGCAGTTGTGGTTGGAACAATTATCAACTCCAGACTTGACTATGCAAATGCCCTCTATCTTGGACTCCCAAAGTACCAAATCACTCGTCTGCAAGTCGTTCAAAACACGGCCGCTTGACTTGTGACTGGGAAAAAAACATGGGAATCAATCTCACCTTCACTCAGATCCCTTCATTGGTTGCCAGTAAAAGACAGAATCACTTTTAAGGCACTCTGCCTAACGCATAAGTGTATTCAGGGAAATGCCCCCCAATATCTATGCGAAAAACTAAAAGCTCACAACACCAATCGCACTCTGCGATCCACCAACCAAAATCTACTCCAGATACCGAAAACCAGATACAAGTCCAAAGGAGAACGAAGATTTGCAGTCCAAGTCCAAGGACCCAGACTATGGAACGCTCTACCAACCAGCATCCTAGTGGAGGTAAACCACCTTGCCTTCAGAAGAAAGATCAAAACCCATCTCTTCTGAGGGCCCAAGGAATGGATACTAAGCGTCCAGAAGCGATTCAGTTCTCATGTGTTGCGCTATATAAGTTTCTCACTCACTCATTTCGAATGCTGATGTGTAGGGGGGTTGCAAGAGGCTGCTCCCAAGTAAAAGTAGTTGCGTTCAACAAATACATTTTGATTTATTAATAAATACCCAGCTGGATTAAAGTAATGTGATGTGTGATACCTGCATATTCCTTTCCCATCCTACTGACTTCTGTGTCTGATGACTCTGAAGAATATCTGTTCTTGTCTCTGGGGAGAATGCCTCTTATTTCCTGTTCTGATGGGAAAATGGGACACAAATAGCAGCAACAATATGACAACAGTTCTGGTTTTACCCCATTGTATGAAAAAATCTTTAAATTACCACTCTGGGTTACCTGTAAGCTGTGATCACATGACATTTCCAGCCCAAGTATTCTCTTCTGTTTACTTCTTTATAGGGTCTTTCTTTAGGTGTCCATATCACTTCCTGTGGGATCAGTTCCCATTGGATGGCTGCTGATGTCCTCTCAGGAGAGAGAAGATAATGGCAGGGGACTGATGGTCTCAGGGTGCTATGGCATCAATGGTTCCCCACAACAGAACTGATTGCAGTGAGGGACCTGGATGTGGGTTACTTAGGTGTGTAATTCTGCCTTTACCAGGTAAAGGTGGTAAGAACATCGGGACAGGTTAGAAAGGAATGGGTTGCAATTCAGAGTTCTTCAGTGTAGGCAGGGGTACCAGACAGGGCTGCCCCCTTTCCCCCTTACTATTCGCATTAGCTATTGAACCTTTATCCACAGCGATCCTGCTTAATACCAACATCATAGGATATTCAACAAGTTCCAACACATACAAATTGAGTATGTATGCTGACGATATGTTACTGTTCCTGTCTCAACCTGAAACCACCTTACCCTGCCTCCTACAGACCCTCAACAGCTTTGCATCCATTTCGGGCCTCACCGTCAATGTCAATAAATCATTAGGCATGCCGATTAAACATTCCCCCCTCTACGATGGAATCCTTACGTTCCTCTTTCCACTTCTCCTATTCAGTAGAATCCCTCCCTTACCTAGGTATACATCTAACCCCTAATCTCAATGACCTAGAAGCCAAAAACGACATCCCAATGATACAAAAATTAAGAGCTACTCTTAAAATGTGGAAATCCTTTAAGATCTCGTTTTTGGGCAGAATCACTGCAATTAAGATGACACTGCTACCCAAAATATTGTACCTTTTCAGAGCACTTCCCATTAGAATCAATAAAACCCTTATCACCAGATTCCAATCAGACAATAACAAATTATGTATGGTCAGACTCCCACCCACGCTTACCTAGACCAACTTTATACAAATCCCACAAATGTGGAGGCTTCGGCCTCCCAGACTTTTGGTTATATTATTTATCTGCCAGGTGGACCCAAATAGCACAATGGCATATACCAAATTCTAGATTCCCATGGGTTGAATTTGAGAGAGCTTCAATTTTACCATATTCTCTCTCAGGTTTACTATGGGGGAACAAAATTCCGATTCCCTCTTTGGCCGCCCGCAATCAATTAGTTGCACATTCATACCAACTTTGGAAACTACACAGCCATAAGTTTAGCCTTACCTCCAAATCCCCCCCACATGCCTCATTCTTGGGCGACCCTAAATTCTCACCTAACGCTCGTGAGCCTATAGATCTTACTTGGTGGATAAACAACAACCTGACCTCACTTTCCAAGCTCATAATGGGCACTCATTTTATCTCCTTCTCCAACTTGAAATTAAAATATCATGCCCCAGATTCAGAACTCTCCAATTTCCTCCTTATTAAACAGTTCTTCGATACACATTTCCAGACCCTGAACACCCAACCCCCAACCCTTTACGAAAATCTATGTTTAAACTCACCCAGAAAAAGAGGTTTCATCTCCGAACTTTACTCTCACTTAATCCACCACTCAGACGTAAACAAACTCCCATACATGATCAAATGGGAACAAGAAGAGAATTTCACATACTCCACAGTTAATTGGAACAATTGTATAAATAATCTACATCTGTGCACTAAATCCATTGCTATCAAAGAAACGGCCTTGAAACTATTTACAAGATGGTACTATACACCCACCAAACTTCATTCAATATTCCCCTTATCCTCCCCATCTTGTTTCAGAAACTGTGATTCCTTAGGCTCATTTTCCCACACATTTTGGTATTGCGACAAAATTAAAAGTATATGGCTAGAGCTAGAGAAATTTGCATCCACAATCTCCGACAATAACATTTCCCTAACATTACATAACTGCCTTCTTTTTTCCCCAATCACAGGTCTCCCCACTTGTTATATGAGACTGATACACACAATATGCGTAGCCATACACTGGTTGATAGCGTTCCATTGGAAATCTCCTACGATACCTATAGATCCACTCAAATCGAGAATTAACAATATATGCTTAATGGAAAAAATATTCCATACCCTACAAAATACCACCCACATATATGAAAATAAATGGTCTCCCTGGTTCGAACACTCTTCACAGTTTTTTAATCCCACCTATTCTCCTTAAATGTCTCATATCCCAGATATTACTGTTTTATTTCTCCATGGTGTTTTTGTTATTCCCGGCCCTAAGTTTTCTCCTATCATGTATAACTAGATATGGTCTTTACGATTTGCCTTATGCCTTGTACACAGACTGACTTTGTATATGCCTCACATTTTTCTATATATATGCTGTAATTTTTCGGATCTGTACCACCACTTACCTTTCACAATAAAAGTTTGTAAACAAAAAAAAAAAGAAAGGAATGGGGGAGGGTACTGTAAAACGGTAGCTTTTTCCTTGAGTAGGGCTGTAAAGCTAAATTTTTGGTGCACCAAATAACTTTGCAAGACAGAGGCTACCTTGTAAGAGAAGGGGTAATTTAATTATTAATGGTGACATTACAGATAGCAGAGCTGTAGGAAGACCAGATCGGTCCACTCGTTACAGACTGTCTGTGGAGAATTACAGGGCTGGTGGATACAAGACCATTCATCCGGCAGAAGAGAGTAAGGCCATGACTGGACTTTACCGGAGGCAAAATGTAGATGTTTTTTCATGCTCGGTTGCTACACAGATTGAGGAGAAATATAGAAAGAGCACAGAGATTTGAATAATAATACATTTGGCTCTTGCATTTAGACTATATATTTGCCTAGATTCCAGCTTTTACCAAATCTGGTAGCTCCAGAGTGCAATTTACATAAGGAATATAGAAGATAAGCTTAATTCATAAAGCCAACACAGCCAACATATCCATGTTTTCAAAAAAGTAACAGTTATTGTTAGTTGAGTCCAATTAAATGTGAAAATTGCAATCAAATGGCATACAATGGAGTGCCTGAGGCTGGTGTTAAAGTTTAGTAAATTGAGCCTCGTGTGTTGACCAGACACTGGGACAGTTACTTTTACTTTGCATTAAAATTCAATATCATTTACAAAAGCATGTTTATTACTGTGATCATAATGCAGTTCATAATGGCATTTTTAAATGGCAGCTCTGAGAAAACAATATTTCCACATTTTGTGGAGAGTGGGGCATGATTTCAATCATTATTGTGGCAGGTTGAACTCCAGGTCTCCTCAGCCTCCTATAACATATACTACACTAGCTTGTGATGTAACGTTTGGTAGGTCAAGCTGTCATTTTTTTTTTGTTCTATCATAATGTAGCTCGGCACAAGATAGTATCTCTTTCGATATTGACATTTGAAATGTTTTATTTAACAGAGGTCAGAACTATTGGAAATACACTATATTGTCAAATATATTTGGATTTCTGCCTTTCCACGCACATGAACTTTAATTCCAGTCTTAGTCCTTAGGGTTCAATTTTGGGTTGGCCCACTCTTTGCAGCTATAACAGCTTCAACCCTTCTGGGAAGGTTTAAGCGTGTGTCTATGGAAATGTTGGACCATTCTTCCAGAACTGCAATTGTGAGGTCAGGCACTGATGTTGGACGAGGAGGTCTAGCTCAAGTCTCTGCTCTAACTCATGCCAAAGGTGTTCTATATGGTTCAGGTCAGGACTCTGTGTAGGCCAGTCAAGTTCATCCACCCCAAACTTACTCACCCATGTCTTTGTTGACCTTGCTTTGTGCACTGGTCCAAATCATGTGGTGTAGAGGGGATCATGGAGTACTGGGTTGTTTTTCAAGAGTTAGACTTGGCCCCTTAGTTCCAGTGAAGGAAACTCTAATGCCGCGTACACACGGTCGTTTTTTGCGATGAAAAAAAAAAAATTTGTTTTTTAAAACGTCATTTAAATTGATCGTGTGTGGGCAAAACGTTGTTTTTTGTCTTAAAAAAAACAACCAAAAAAAAAATTCCAACATGCCTGAATTTTTTGTGTCGTTTTTTGTTTCACAAAAAGTCACCGTGTGTAGCAAAAACGTTGTTTAAAACGACGTTTTTCAACCCGTGCATGCCCAGAAGCTAGTTATGAAGCGAGCTTCAATGGAAAAGAGTGGTGAACGTAACCTCGCTTTTTGTAAAAAAAACGATGGTGTGTATGCAACATCGTCTTTGAAAAGTGACGTTTCAAAAACGTTGTTTTTTACTTCACAGAAAACGTTGTTTTTTTTCATCACAAAAAATGATCGTGTGTGTACGCGGCATTAAGGCATCACATTTTGGACAATTTCATGTTTCCAATTTTGTGGGAACAGTTTATGAATGTCCCTTTCTGCTCCAACATAATTGCACACCAATGCACAAACAAGATCCATAAAGACATGGATGAGTGAGTTTGGGGTGGAGGAACTTGACTGGCCTGCACAAAGTCCTGACCTAAACCCAATAGAGTACCTTTGGAATGAATTAGAACAGAGACTGCAAGCCAGGTTTTCTCGTCCAACATCAGTGCCTGACCTCACAAATGCACTTCTGGAAGAATGGTCAAACATTCCCATAGACACACTCCTAAACCTTGTGGACAGCCTTCCCAGAAGAGTTCAAGCTGTTATAGCTGCAAAGGGTGGGCCAACTGAACATTGAACCCTACGTACTAAGACTGGGATGCCTCTAAAGTTCATGTAAAGTTAGGCGTCCCAATACTTTTGACAATATATTGTACATCCAAGGCAATGCCTAGACATAAAATTCAAGGACGTTGTAGCCTTTGGCTTTAAACGCCATTGACATAGATAAGTAGAGCTTTTACTACCTTGTGTACCACTGATGAGACCAAAAATGAGGCATTAGAGTTTGCTTCTGTCTTGGGTATATATAGACTAACGTCAAGCAGCTCCAACAGTACTGTTTGTGCTGTCTGTGACCACAGGCAACCAACATGGTTGTTATGAGAGAAGGAATGAAAAACCAAGCTAAGTGTTTGGCCCCAGAACTTTTACTGCTTTACTGCAGTTTCACCACTTGGCATAAATAATTTCATGTATCTCTAGGTTTGTATTGCTTTCTACCACAGATAGGCTAAGTAAAAAGAAACGGAAAGTAAGGAAAGAAAATATGCAGTTTGTTATATTCTTGTACAGGTATTCCTTCCAGTCTATCTAACAGAATTGTGGAGCTTTGAATTGATTTTCCCTATCAGCTGAAGCTGGCCATAAACTGTTCATAACCACAGAAAGCACCGTTCAGTGGCGTCAGCTGCTGTTCAACAACGGTTTTTCAGCATGTTCCTTCCACAGAAGTCAATCAAACAGTTAAATTCTGTTGATCATTGAAATTGAGTTTGTCAGTGTATGGCCAGCTTAGTAGTGCAAACTTTTTAAATGCCTATGGTCAGACTGTGCTCATTGGCACATTTGTACATTCTACTTGGAATATATGACCAGGGACAATAGACACTCCAACTTATGTGCTATGTTCACTTTATGCCATAGCTACATCCGAGTCAGGAAAGATTATTCTGTGTGGTTTCTGGACAGCAGGGATAACATATTTTAAGACCGTAGCACTTCTCCATTAAAATGGAGAAGTCTATTTTAGTGGCATTGCTTTTTTTCTTCTTGCAAATTAAATGAATAGAGCAGTGTCTGGGATTACTTTATTACCACTGTTGCCGTGTGTGCAGTAAATCATTGACAAATATCTAATTTAATCTCTTTGAAAAACATTCATCACCCAAAAAATATGCTTGGGTAGTAAACTCATCTGGGTTAAGGCAAACCTTTGACTACAATTTGCCATAATTTAGATTTAATTTTAAGTAGAAGGAATGTGTATTTTAATCCTGTAATTTCACATTCCTGTTCTAATCACGCTTTAGATAGCCAAGGCCCAAGGCCACAAAGTAATTATGTGTGATCATGATAGACACAAATCTGTTAATTATACAGTAGCAAGCACATATGCAACTCAGTTATACCTTATTTTTTTGTCACTTTATATTGGCCTTAGATTAATGTTCTTATTAATCTCAAGAGTCACTTTGTGATATGGTGTCAGGCAACACACTGTTTTGGAGTAGGTGATATTCTGAATTCTACTTGAGCATTCCCTGAATGCTAGATCCATATATAACTGCCACAACATGTTAGCGAAAGCTGTAAACTCAATGCAAGATTAGCAGTTACTGTAGTTAATTCAGCTTATAGCTATAAACATATTTAAATGTATTTCATATTTTATATCCATACAGCAGTGGTCATCAACCCTGTCCTACAGGGCCCACTAACAGGCCAGGTTTTATGTATAACCTTGGGGAGATGCAGACTGGAATACTGCAATCACTGAGCAGCAAATGACATCACCTGTGATGCATTTCAGTTATCTTGCAAACCTGGCCTGTTAGTGGGCCCTGCAGGACAGAGTTGATGACCACTGCCATACAGGACCCAGGCATAATATTCCTGTCAGGTGATTAGACATTTGCAAAGCTGTCCTAAAGTGGTGGACCTCATTTCCCTTGTGGGGAAATCACACTTAGCTGAACTAGTTTATTGTTTTATATTTAAATTCTCCAATCGACGTATTCACGGTCTAATAAAACACTAGAAGCAGTGCACCCTAATGGGTGCAGTCTTGGTAAAACCTTGGGAGCTGTACAAGGACCCAGACCATGGGGATGGCCTGCAATGTTGCTTCAGGCACTGGATACTGCATGGGTGCTCATCTTGACACTACTTGCAATGTGTTGTATTTAGCCACAGGGTGCTATATAGGTCCATGGCTGTAGGCTTTGACTAAGGCCTCGTACACACGACCGAGAATCTCGTCGTAAATGAAACGTTGTTTTCCTCGACGAGTTTCTTGTCAGGCTTGTCGAGAATCTTGTCAGGCTTTCTTTGCATACACACTGTCCAGACAAAATCTCATCGTTCTCAAATGCGGTGACGTACAACAACACGTACAACAGCACTATAAAGGGGAAGTTCAATTCCACTGGCACAACCCTTGGGGCTGCTTTTGCTAATCTCACGTTACTGCGTGTTAAGTAAAAGTTTGGTGAGAGACGATTTGCGCTTTTCAGTCTGTTACAGCGTGACGAATGTGCGATTTCCATTACGAACGCTACTTTTACCGACGGTGCGCTCCCGTCTCATACTTTATTCTGAGCATGCCTGGGTTTCTAAGCATACACACAAACTTGTTTCTCGTAAACCAGCCCAACAAGAAACACGACGAGGAAATTGAGACGCCCGACAAGAAAAAAGAGAACATGTTCTCTTTTTTTTTCTTGTCAAGATCCACGACAGTTTTCTCGACGAAAAACATACATATGACTGTTTTCCCCAGCAAAAAAGCTCTGCCATCAATTTTATTGGTGGATTTTGTTTTTCTTTTTAATGCTCATATATAGCCAATACGTTTTTGCATCAAGAACTCTCTTGTATACCAGGGCTGTAGTCCATCGCTATGGAACCCAGCCCCTGAAGCCCTCTTCAGGGGTATGCCCACCGTGACAGGCAAGGCCTGGACTTGTATACGGAGATTTAAGGGACTTTGAACGTGGCAAGGTTATTGACGCCAGAGGGGCTGGTCTGAGTATTTAGAAAACTGCTGATCTACTGGGATTTTCACGCACAACCATCTCTAGGGTTTACAAAGACTGGTCCAAAAAAGAGAAAATATCCAGTGAGCAGCAGTTGTGTGGACGGAAATGCCTTGTTGATAACAGAGGAGGATGGGCAGATGATAGAAAGGCAACAGTAACTAAAACAAACACTTGTTTACAACCAAGGTATGCAGAATACTATCACATCGAACCTTGAAGCAAATGGGCTACAGCAGTGTAAGACCATGCCGGTTGCCACTCCTGGTAGCTAAAAACAGGAAACTGAGGCTTCAATTCACACAGGCTCACCAAAATTGGACCATGGAAGTTTGAAAAAATGTTACCTGGTCTGATGAGTCTCGATTTCACCTGCAACATTTAGATGGTAGGGTCAGAATTTGGCGTAAACAACATGAAAGCATAATTCCAGCCTTGTATTAATGGTTCAGGCTGGTGAGGTGGTGGGGTAATGGTGTGGGGGATATTTTCTTAGCACATTTTTGGCTCCTTAGTACCAACTGAACATTGTTTTAGTGCTACAGCCTACCTGAGTATTTGTGCTGATTATGCCATCCCTTTATGACTACAGTGTACCCATATTCTGATGGCTACTTCCAGCAGGATAATGCACCATGTCACAAAGCTCAAATCATCTCAAACTGGTTTCTTGAATATGACAATGAGGTCACTGTACTCCAATGGCCTCCACAGTCACCATATTTCAATCCAATAGAGCACCTTTTGGATGTGGTGGAATGTGATGCTATCATGTCAATATGGACCAAAATCTCTGAGGAATGTTTCAAACACATTGTTGAATCTATGCCACAAAGAATTAAATGTTGCAGATTCCTACCTTTTGTTATTCTAAAGAACTCACTGTTTGTTCCTCTGTGCTCCTGGGCTGAGTGAGTCTAATGGGAGTGGTTTCATAATTATCAATCGCTGTGGCATCTGCAGGTCTCCACACCTATCGTGTGTGGTGGAAAGTAACAGGTAATGGGGGTCACTGTAAAAAGGTGTGCAACAGGGGATCGACTGCGCTGTAACCCCCCCCCCCAAAAAAAAAGACCAATATCTAGTAGTAACCAGGAAAAGAGCATAAGTTGGGCTTAAAATAATCTGATAAATACTTAGGAG
The DNA here is from genome assembly GCA_029574335.1 of Rana kukunoris. Lineage (NCBI taxonomy): Eukaryota > Metazoa > Chordata > Amphibia > Anura > Ranidae > Rana > Rana kukunoris. Next base: position 394,997,742 of record CM056053.1, read on the forward strand.
AGGTCTGCGCCCAAGTGTGCATCTCTGGCGCTACCTGTGGGTATTGGGGGGTAGAGGGGGGTGGAAAGAAAGAGGAAGAAGAAGAAAAGAAAGAGAAAAAAGAGAGAGGAGAGGCAGTGGCGGATGGTACTAGTCAGTACCTAGATGAGTCAGCTGGACACAGAAAATATGGATTCTCCAATTCCCATATAATTTGCCCATGGTTCCCAAATCTCCCGAAACTGAGAGAAAGTGTCCAGGATGGAACTTTGCATCTTCTCTTGAGACATGATCCATGAGATCTTCTGTTTGGCTGCTGTAATCGAGACCTTGGGACGTTTCCATGCCCTGGCCAGCGTAATTTTAGCCCCCAAGAAAATGAAGAACACAAGTTTACGGGTAGATTTCGTAGTCTGAGGAAGGGGATTGTTAAGGAGGGCTGTCAAAGGAGACCTGGGAAAAGTGAGGACAGAGACCGTAGACGCAATTCTAAATATTTTGGACCAGAAGCTTCTAATTTTGGGGCACTCCCACCAAACATGCAGCATGGAACCCCTCAACTGGCACCCCCGAAAGCAGAGGGGGGAAGCCGAGGGGAATATAGCCGAAAGCCGGGCGGGAGTTAGGTACCACCGAGTGAATACCTTTAAATTGGCTTCAATGAGGGACGCATTTAAAATACCCTTAAAAGACAAATCATAGGCTTTGTGCCAAACATCTAGGCCCCAGGTCACCTGTAAGTCACTCTCCCAAGCCATCATGTAAGGGGTTTTGCGGTCATCCATCACCACTGTTCTCCACACCACTGTTCATATGATGTGAGCTTGGGGGGGTCAGGTTTCGTGGACCAGATAGAGTGGAGGAAGCATGATAATTGGTGAAATCTGAATCGTTCAGTGGAAGGCATTTTTAAAGTTGTAACACAATGGGTGAGGGAAATGGGTCCCGATGGTGAGAGGAAGTGCCCGATCCGATACATCCCCTTATCCAACCACCACTTGAACGCCCCAGTGTCCATTCCCGGAAGAAAATCAGGATTGTGGAAAATATGTGCTAGGGGTGTACATGAGGATACCAGGGAAGTGTTATGTCTGAGCCTATCCCAAATTGCAAATGTGTGCGATAACGCTGGGCAAAGTATGGGGGGCCTAGCCTTAGGAGGGCACCATAGGAGGAAATCAAGAGTAAAGCAGGGGACGGCCTGCCTTTCCATGTCTACCCAGTCAGGTTTGGCTACTTTACTGTATACCGTGGAAAGCTGGGAAAGCCTGGCTGCCTGATAATACCAAAGTAGGTGGGGTAATCCCAACCCCCCTCTGCTTCGAAGTCTGAAAAGAGTGTGTTTGACTAGTCGATGGCCCGATTTACCCCAAACAAATTTGATGATTTTGGATTGGAACGCATCTAAGTGATCTTTCCTGATGGCAACGGGAAGGGAGCGAAAAAAGTATAAAAGTCGTGGGAGCAGGGTCATTTTCACTGAGTTTATCCTCCCTAACCAAGATAGTTGGTGTGGGTGCCATTGCTTAAGATCCTGTTCTAATTTCTTGAATATGGGGGGATAGTTGGCTTGATACAATAATTCAAATCTAGGGGTCAAATTAATTCCTAGATAACGAATGGAAGTTTCGCTCCATTTGAAACAAAAGGAGCCTTTCAGCTGGTCAACTAGAGACTGCGGGAGGGAGACATTGAGGGCCTGAGACTTTGCAGATATCTCGGGGTTGAGGGTTAATTACGCAAAGTCGTAGTGTTTTGCAGACCACTGGTAGGGAGGTGATGGGAGAGGTTATGAAAAGGATCAAGTTGTCCGCAAACAGCCCACATTTGTGGGTCTTGGGTCCGCAACGGACTCCTGCTATATCGGGGTTGAACCTGATAGCGATGGCCAACGATTAGATTGCTATGGCAAAAATTAGCAATGAGAGGGGACAGCCTTGGCGAGTTCCGAATTGTTATGGGGTCCGAGTACAAGCCCTGTAATTTGATCCTAGCTTCGGGATTGGAGTATAGGGATCGAATGAGCCCGGTGAATCTAGGGCTGAAGCCCCAGCACTCCAGTATTTTAATTATGTAGGACCAGGAAACCGAGTCGAAAGCCTTCTGAAGGTCTAACGACAGAAACATCCCGGCCTGCGCACCTCCGTCATCCCAGCCTGATTGTAGCAGCGACATAACATCGACCACCCGTCTCATTTGGTCAGGACCCTGGCGACCAGGTATAAACCCGACTTGGTCCTTGTGTATGTAGGTTCCAATAAATGAAGCTAGGCGGTCGGCCATAACTTTAGTCATTATTTTGAGATCATTATTGATGAGTGATATCGGTCTATAGTTACTGACGTCTCCCGGGTCTTTGTCAGGCTTAGGGATTACGGAGATGAAGGCAGCATTTTGCAATTGTGCGTCCATAGGGTCCCCTTTAGTTTTAGAGTTGATGAAGTTTGTGAGGTGGGGGCTAAGATCGGTGTGAAGGCTTTATAATAAGGGGTGGAGAACCCATCCGGTCCAGGGGTAGAATTTTTCTTTAGGCCTTTAATAACTTCTAAAACTTCCTCCACTGTTACAGGGGCTTCAAGTTTATCCCTATGGGCTCTCGATAAAGAAGGGATAGATCATCCAGGAACTGCGTCCCGGGTGGGTCTCTCTGTGCCCGATGACCACCATATAGTTTCGAGTAAAACGATTGAAACGCTTGCAAGATTTTAAGGGGGTCCAATGTGGGAGGGCGACCTGCCATATTAATTTTAGGGAAGGCGTACATTCGGGGGCGTGGTGTAAGTTTAGAAGCAAGGAGGGGCCCCGGCTTATCTTTCATATGGTAGAATCTCGCTACTTGCCAACGCAGACTGGTCTCGGCTCTGGCAGTTAGCGCTAAGTTCAGTTCCAATCGGGCAGAATCAATGCGAGACGGAGGACATTGTTTAGGGTCTTTCTTGTGAGCCACAGAGATCTCTTGGAATTTATTTTCCAAGCGTTCTATGTCTACCCTGCGCTCTCTATTAAGTTTGGCTTTCATTTGGATCAGCTTACATCTGATGGTTGCCTTGTGGGCAGCCCACAGAGTCTCCGCTGATATGTCAGGGGAACTATTTAGTGAGAAATATTCAGAGATGGCCAGTTCTATCTCGGTTCTGTGGGCGGGGTCCGACCAGATCGTTTTGTTTAGTCGCCAGTAAGGGAATTTAGGGATATTGGGGTGGTTGGTCATAGTCATGTCCACTATGGCGTGATCCGACCAGACAGTATCCGTGATCCTAGAATTACTGACTGTGGAGATCAGGGTGTTAGAGACTAGGATGTGATCAATTCTGGCATAAGTTTTATGTGCGTGCAAAAAGGGTGTGTAATCCTTTTGATTAGGATTCAATTCCCTCCAGATATCCGTGAGGCCCCGCTGAAAGAGTAGTTTGGCTATCTTTGAACTAAGTCTAGTGGTGCGCACCATCTGCACTGAGGGTGGTTTGGATTTGTCTACGCCCTGGTCAAAGGCCACGTTCGAGTCCCCACCCATTATCACTGAGCCTTCCAGCATGGGATCTAAGGTTGTGAACATGTCAATAAAAAATTTCAGTTGGCCCACGTTGGGGGCGTAGTAAGAGACCAGTGAGTATGGGTGGCCGTCAATCGTGCCCTTGGCCAGGACAAACCTCCCTCCCGGATCCTTATAGTCTAACTGTAGGGAGAACCTGCAGTTCTTAGAAATAAGAATTGCCGCCCCCTTGGTTTTATCCTCAGCAGTGGCTAGGAGAAATTGTGGGAATTGGGCATGCAGAAAATTCGGTTTGTATCGGATCGGGAAGTGAGTCTCCTGTAAGAAGAGGATATCAAGATGATGGGACTTCATAAAGTCCAGAACCTTTCACCTCTTGGAGGGTGAGTTAAGACCTTGTGTATTCTGAGTGGCTACCTTCAACTTAGTAGCCATAAGAATGTTACTAGCCATGGAGCAGAGGGATGGGGAAGATCACCAGAACCCCGCCACCTACCTGGTTGGAGAATCCGCGACCGCCTCGGGAATTAGGCCTCCGCAAGGGTTGTGGGTGTCCTAGGTACAGATAACTTGTGGTGAAACTTTCAGTTATCTTGCAAACCTGGCCTGTTAGTGGGCCCTGCAGGACAGAGTTGATGACCACTGCCATACAGGACCCAGGCATAATATTCCTGTCAGGTGATTAGACATTTGCAAAGCTGTCCTAAAGTGGTGGACCTCATTTCCCTTGTGGGGAAATCACACTTAGCTGAACTAGTTTATTGTTTTATATTTAAATTCTCCAATCGACGTATTCACGGTCTAATAAAACACTAGAAGCAGTGCACCCTAATGGGTGCAGTCTTGGTAAAACCTTGGGAGCTGTACAAGGACCCAGACCATGGGGATGGCCTGCAATGTTGCTTCAGGCACTGGATACTGCATGGGTGCTCATCTTGACACTACTTGCAATGTGTTGTATTTAGCCACAGGGTGCTATATAGGTCCATGGCTGTAGGCTTTGACTAAGGCCTCGTACACACGACCGAGAATCTCGTCGTAAATGAAACGTTGTTTTCCTCGACGAGTTTCTTGTCAGGCTTGTCGAGAATCTTGTCAGGCTTTCTTTGCATACACACTGTCCAGACAAAATCTCATCGTTCTCAAATGCGGTGACGTACAACAACACGTACAACAGCACTATAAAGGGGAAGTTCAATTCCACTGGCACAACCCTTGGGGCTGCTTTTGCTAATCTCACGTTACTGCGTGTTAAGTAAAAGTTTGGTGAGAGACGATTTGCGCTTTTCAGTCTGTTACAGCGTGACGAATGTGCGATTTCCATTACGAACGCTACTTTTACCGACGGTGCGCTCCCGTCTCATACTTTATTCTGAGCATGCCTGGGTTTCTAAGCATACACACAAACTTGTTTCTCGTAAACCAGCCCAACAAGAAACACGACGAGGAAATTGAGACGCCCGACAAGAAAAAAGAGAACATGTTCTCTTTTTTTTTCTTGTCAAGATCCACGACAGTTTTCTCGACGAAAAACATACATATGACTGTTTTCCCCAGCAAAAAAGCTCTGCCATCAATTTTATTGGTGGATTTTGTTTTTCTTTTTAATGCTCATATATAGCCAATACGTTTTTGCATCAAGAACTCTCTTGTATACCAGGGCTGTAGTCCATCGCTATGGAACCCAGCCCCTGAAGCCCTCTTCAGGGGTATGCCCACCGTGACAGGCAAGGCCTGGACTTGTATACGGAGATTTAAGGGACTTTGAACGTGGCAAGGTTATTGACGCCAGAGGGGCTGGTCTGAGTATTTAGAAAACTGCTGATCTACTGGGATTTTCACGCACAACCATCTCTAGGGTTTACAAAGACTGGTCCAAAAAAGAGAAAATATCCAGTGAGCAGCAGTTGTGTGGACGGAAATGCCTTGTTGATAACAGAGGAGGATGGGCAGATGATAGAAAGGCAACAGTAACTAAAACAAACACTTGTTTACAACCAAGGTATGCAGAATACTATCACATCGAACCTTGAAGCAAATGGGCTACAGCAGTGTAAGACCATGCCGGTTGCCACTCCTGGTAGCTAAAAACAGGAAACTGAGGCTTCAATTCACACAGGCTCACCAAAATTGGACCATGGAAGTTTGAAAAAATGTTACCTGGTCTGATGAGTCTCGATTTCACCTGCAACATTTAGATGGTAGGGTCAGAATTTGGCGTAAACAACATGAAAGCATAATTCCAGCCTTGTATTAATGGTTCAGGCTGGTGAGGTGGTGGGGTAATGGTGTGGGGGATATTTTCTTAGCACATTTTTGGCTCCTTAGTACCAACTGAACATTGTTTTAGTGCTACAGCCTACCTGAGTATTTGTGCTGATTATGCCATCCCTTTATGACTACAGTGTACCCATATTCTGATGGCTACTTCCAGCAGGATAATGCACCATGTCACAAAGCTCAAATCATCTCAAACTGGTTTCTTGAATATGACAATGAGGTCACTGTACTCCAATGGCCTCCACAGTCACCATATTTCAATCCAATAGAGCACCTTTTGGATGTGGTGGAATGTGATGCTATCATGTCAATATGGACCAAAATCTCTGAGGAATGTTTCAAACACATTGTTGAATCTATGCCACAAAGAATTAAATGTTGCAGATTCCTACCTTTTGTTATTCTAAAGAACTCACTGTTTGTTCCTCTGTGCTCCTGGGCTGAGTGAGTCTAATGGGAGTGGTTTCATAATTATCAATCGCTGTGGCATCTGCAGGTCTCCACACCTATCGTGTGTGGTGGAAAGTAACAGGTAATGGGGGTCACTGTAAAAAGGTGTGCAACAGGGGATCGACTGCGCTGTAACCCCCCCCCCCCCAAAAAAAAGACCAATATCTAGTAGTAACCAGGAAAAGAGCATAAGTTGGGCTTAAAATAATCTGATAAATACTTAGGAGAGGTCTGCGCCCAAGTGTGCATCTCTGGCGCTACCTGTGGGTATTGGGGGGTAGAGGGGGGTGGAAAGAAAGAGGAAGAAGAAGAAAAGAAAGAGAAAAAAGAGAGAGGAGAGGCAGTGGCGGATGGTACTAGTCAGTACCTAGATGAGTCAGCTGGACACAGAAAATATGGATTCTCCAATTCCCATATAATTTGCCCATGGTTCCCAAATCTCCCGAAACTGAGAGAAAGTGTCCAGGATGGAACTTTGCATCTTCTCTTGAGACATGATCCATGAGATCTTCTGTTTGGCTGCTGTAATCGAGACCTTGGGACGTTTCCATGCCCTGGCCAGCGTAATTTTAGCCCCCAAGAAAATGAAGAACACAAGTTTACGGGTAGATTTCGTAGTCTGAGGAAGGGGATTGTTAAGGAGGGCTGTCAAAGGAGACCTGGGAAAAGTGAGGACAGAGACCGTAGACGCAATTCTAAATATTTTGGACCAGAAGCTTCTAATTTTGGGGCACTCCCACCAAACATGCAGCATGGAACCCCTCAACTGGCACCCCCGAAAGCAGAGGGGGGAAGCCGAGGGGAATATAGCCGAAAGCCGGGCGGGAGTTAGGTACCACCGAGTGAATACCTTTAAATTGGCTTCAATGAGGGACGCATTTAAAATACCCTTAAAAGACAAATCATAGGCTTTGTGCCAAACATCTAGGCCCCAGGTCACCTGTAAGTCACTCTCCCAAGCCATCATGTAAGGGGTTTTGCGGTCATCCATCACCACTGTTCTCCACACCACTGTTCATATGATGTGAGCTTGGGGGGGTCAGGTTTCGTGGACCAGATAGAGTGGAGGAAGCATGATAATTGGTGAAATCTGAATCGTTCAGTGGAAGGCATTTTTAAAGTTGTAACACAATGGGTGAGGGAAATGGGTCCCGATGGTGAGAGGAAGTGCCCGATCCGATACATCCCCTTATCCAACCACCACTTGAACGCCCCAGTGTCCATTCCCGGAAGAAAATCAGGATTGTGGAAAATATGTGCTAGGGGTGTACATGAGGATACCAGGGAAGTGTTATGTCTGAGCCTATCCCAAATTGCAAATGTGTGCGATAACGCTGGGCAAAGTATGGGGGGCCTAGCCTTAGGAGGGCACCATAGGAGGAAATCAAGAGTAAAGCAGGGGACGGCCTGCCTTTCCATGTCTACCCAGTCAGGTTTGGCTACTTTACTGTATACCGTGGAAAGCTGGGAAAGCCTGGCTGCCTGATAATACCAAAGTAGGTGGGGTAATCCCAACCCCCCTCTGCTTCGAAGTCTGAAAAGAGTGTGTTTGACTAGTCGATGGCCCGATTTACCCCAAACAAATTTGATGATTTTGGATTGGAACGCATCTAAGTGATCTTTCCTGATGGCAACGGGAAGGGAGCGAAAAAAGTATAAAAGTCGTGGGAGCAGGGTCATTTTCACTGAGTTTATCCTCCCTAACCAAGATAGTTGGTGTGGGTGCCATTGCTTAAGATCCTGTTCTAATTTCTTGAATATGGGGGGATAGTTGGCTTGATACAATAATTCAAATCTAGGGGTCAAATTAATTCCTAGATAACGAATGGAAGTTTCGCTCCATTTGAAACAAAAGGAGCCTTTCAGCTGGTCAACTAGAGACTGCGGGAGGGAGACATTGAGGGCCTGAGACTTTGCAGATATCTCGGGTTGAGGGTTAATTACGCAAAGTCGTAGTGTTTTGCAGACCACTGGTAGGGAGGTGATGGGAGAGGTTATGAAAAGGATCAAGTTGTCCGCAAACAGCCCACATTTGTGGGTCTTGGGTCCGCAACGGACTCCTGCTATATCGGGGTTGAACCTGATAGCGATGGCCAACGATTAGATTGCTATGGCAAAAATTAGCAATGAGAGGGGACAGCCTTGGCGAGTTCCGAATTGTTATGGGGTCCGAGTACAAGCCCTGTAATTTGATCCTAGCTTCGGGATTGGAGTATAGGGATCGAATGAGCCCGGTGAATCTAGGGCTGAAGCCCCAGCACTCCAGTATTTTAATTATGTAGGACCAGGAAACCGAGTCGAAAGCCTTCTGAAGGTCTAACGACAGAAACATCCCGGCCTGCGCACCTCCGTCATCCCAGCCTGATTGTAGCAGCGACATAACATCGACCACCCGTCTCATTTGGTCAGGACCCTGGCGACCAGGTATAAACCCGACTTGGTCCTTGTGTATGTAGGTTCCAATAAATGAAGCTAGGCGGTCGGCCATAACTTTAGTCATTATTTTGAGATCATTATTGATGAGTGATATCGGTCTATAGTTACTGACGTCTCCCGGGTCTTTGTCAGGCTTAGGGATTACGGAGATGAAGGCAGCATTTTGCAATTGTGCGTCCATAGGGTCCCCTTTAGTTTTAGAGTTGATGAAGTTTGTGAGGTGGGGGCTAAGATCGGTGTGAAGGCTTTATAATAAGGGGTGGAGAACCCATCCGGTCCAGGGGTAGAATTTTTCTTTAGGCCTTTAATAACTTCTAAAACTTCCTCCACTGTTACAGGGGCTTCAAGTTTATCCCTATGGGCTCTCGATAAAGAAGGGATAGATCATCCAGGAACTGCGTCCCGGGTGGGTCTCTCTGTGCCCGATGACCACCATATAGTTTCGAGTAAAACGATTGAAACGCTTGCAAGATTTTAAGGGGGTCCAATGTGGGAGGGCGACCTGCCATATTAATTTTAGGGAAGGCGTACATTCGGGGGCGTGGTGTAAGTTTAGAAGCAAGGAGGGGCCCCGGCTTATCTTTCATATGGTAGAATCTCGCTACTTGCCAACGCAGACTGGTCTCGGCTCTGGCAGTTAGCGCTAAGTTCAGTTCCAATCGGGCAGAATCAATGCGAGACGGAGGACATTGTTTAGGGTCTTTCTTGTGAGCCACAGAGATCTCTTGGAATTTATTTTCCAAGCGTTCTATGTCTACCCTGCGCTCTCTATTAAGTTTGGCTTTCATTTGGATCAGCTTACATCTGATGGTTGCCTTGTGGGCAGCCCACAGAGTCTCCGCTGATATGTCAGGGGAACTATTTAGTGAGAAATATTCAGAGATGGCCAGTTCTATCTCGGTTCTGTGGGCGGGGTCCGACCAGATCGTTTTGTTTAGTCGCCAGTAAGGGAATTTAGGGATATTGGGGTGGTTGGTCATAGTCATGTCCACTATGGCGTGATCCGACCAGACAGTATCCGTGATCCTAGAATTACTGACTGTGGAGATCAGGGTGTTAGAGACTAGGATGTGATCAATTCTGGCATAAGTTTTATGTGCGTGCAAAAAGGGTGTGTAATCCTTTTGATTAGGATTCAATTCCCTCCAGATATCCGTGAGGCCCCGCTGAAAGAGTAGTTTGGCTATCTTTGAACTAAGTCTAGTGGTGCGCACCATCTGCACTGAGGGTGGTTTGGATTTGTCTACGCCCTGGTCAAAGGCCACGTTCGAGTCCCCACCCATTATCACTGAGCCTTCCAGCATGGGATCTAAGGTTGTGAACATGTCAATAAAAAATTTCAGTTGGCCCACGTTGGGGGCGTAGTAAGAGACCAGTGAGTATGGGTGGCCGTCAATCGTGCCCTTGGCCAGGACAAACCTCCCTCCCGGATCCTTATAGTCTAACTGTAGGGAGAACCTGCAGTTCTTAGAAATAAGAATTGCCGCCCCCTTGGTTTTATCCTCAGCAGTGGCTAGGAGAAATTGTGGGAATTGGGCATGCAGAAAATTCGGTTTGTATCGGATCGGGAAGTGAGTCTCCTGTAAGAAGAGGATATCAAGATGATGGGACTTCATAAAGTCCAGAACCTTTCACCTCTTGGAGGGTGAGTTAAGACCTTGTGTATTCTGAGTGGCTACCTTCAACTTAGTAGCCATAAGAATGTTACTAGCCATGGAGCAGAGGGATGGGGAAGATCACCAGAACCCCGCCACCTACCTGGTTGGAGAATCCGCGACCGCCTCGGGAATTAGGCCTCCGCAAGGGTTGTGGGTGTCCTAGGTACAGATAACTTGTGGTGAAACCGTGCCATCCAGCAAGGACAGAAGGAGGCGAGAAAAAGGGGGGGTGGGGAGAGAGGACCATAAACCCACCACCAGGAACCATATTCCATTCGTCTGCACCCAGCAAGCCGGGTGGACGCCTAACCCTGGGGAAGGGCATAGCCAAAACCGTGGGATAGGGGGAGGCATAGCAACACCGCTCTGACCACGACGTAGCAAAAAAAAAAATTGTAAGAAAAAACTTAAGCGGATCGTAAGGCTCCGGTAATAATATTAGCGTGCGAGCACAAAAACCTGTGGGCCAGTCTCCAGGAGGCCCCCCCCCCCCCCGCATAAGAACCCTGCGGAGGAGGATCAGGATCCCCAGAGACAGACCAACCATCATACTAAACAACATACAGAGTAAGGCGAGGGACTGACAACCTAAGCAGTGGAAGCTCTGTCATCCAGAGTTTAACAAAACTGAAGTTGTGGTCCAATACTCAGGCTGCAAATGTAATTGCTAGAAACGAAATTGACCAAAACAAGAACAAAAACAATGGTAAAGAGAGGGGAAGTTCAGTGGTCCCTAAATTATGAGAGAAGTTTGTCAAAGAAAAACTTCATGGACAGATCCCTGAAAACTTCTGCAGAGCTGTCATGGGGGCCTGGTTTCCCTGGTCTTCTTGAATTTAGGTTTGTCCCAGGTGCTCATCAAGGGGCTTGCAGGCGAGGGTCGTTTAGTGGAACCAGGATTAGAGTTGGAGAGATCCATAGCTGCTTCCTGGGAGATCAGGCGCAGGTCCAGGAGAAGGCGTTCCCCATCATGGAAACTGTGGAATAAATGTGCTTTGCCTTTGTATTCAAATTTTAGGGCAAACAGGAAGGCCCATTTATATTTAATGTTACGCTGTGACAGAACCAGCAAGAGGGGCTTCAGGGCTCTTCTTTTTTGGATAGTGGTTGGAGAGAGATCCGCAAACACTTGGACGTTGTGCCCCTGACATGTAAGGGAGTTTTGGTATCTGCACAGCTTCATCACCTCCTCCTTAACCGAAAAGAAGTGGAGTTTAACCACTATATCCCGGGGGGTCCCGTCCTTTCTAGGGGGTCCCAGTGTCCTGTGAGCTCTATCGATCCCCAATTTATGTTGTGGGATGTTAGGGATAAGCTGTTTGACAAAGTCCTGGACAGCAGCAAAGATGTCGGTGATTGATTCAGAGAGCCCCCTGATCCTAAAATTCTCTCTCCTGGATCTGTTTTCAAGTTCATCAATCCGAGATAAGGCAATGTCCAATTGTTCGTGAAGAACTTGTATCTGGTCAGAATTCTGTTTAGTTGAGGCAATAGTTTGGTCAAGTTTATTTTCTATTGATTCCATTCTAGAGCCTATCATTTGAAAGTCTCCTCTCAGGTCATTGGTGATTCTTGCTGCTGTCTGTGCAAGCCCTCTGTCCAGTAATATGGAGAGCTGTGTGGACAGGTCAGCGGTCTGAGACAGATTGTGTGAGGAGGCATCCGCCATGACAGGCCCTATTGCTGCCTGAGGTGAGGTAGGCCCCAAAGGAGAATTCATCAGTTCATCTATGGTTTGCTCCAACAGGGACTCTGTGGATGCTGGGGAGTTTTTTTCCCATAAATAGAGCTTTGTTTTGGTGGAATTCCGTCACCTCTGCGGTTTTTATTTTTTAAACAAAAGAAGAGCAACACTTTTGAATAAACACAATGGCCCAGATTCATAAAGCAATTACGCCTGTCTAACTGGTGTTAGACAGGAGTCATTTTAAATTTTGCGCGCCGTATCACTAGTTTGAATCCTCAAACCATGATACGGCGGCTTCGGGCTTCGATCCGAGAGGCTTACGTCTTCGTAAGCCTTCGGATCTACGCTGCGATATTTTTGCGGCCGCTGGGAGGAGTTTGCGTCGTTTTCATGTGTCGGGATATGCAAATTAGTTTTTATGGCGATCCACGAAGGTACGAGTGTCCCTCGCAATCGCCTACGTCATTTTTTGGCTACGTAATGTTAGAGGAGCTTTTTGCTGGTCTAACAGTGCGTAACCCATGCAAAGTATGGCCGTCGTTCCCGCGTCGATTTGAAATTATTTTTATTTTTTTAACGTAACTCGTTCGGGAATAGGAATGTACGTAAGCGACGCTACTACGACGTAACGACGTGATTTCGCGCAATGCACGGCGGGAAATTTGCGAACGGAGCATGCGCAGTTCGATCGCCGCGGGAACGCGCCTATTTTAAATGCTTCACGCCCCCTACTCGTGCAGATGGATTGCGACGGGAGAAATACACTACGCCGCCGTCGTTTACTGGACAAAATCTACCTGGATTCCACGTAGAGCCAGGTAAAAAACGGCGGCGTAGTGTATTTCTGATACGCTACGAGAATCTAATTCTCTATGAATCTGGGCCAATATCTTTTACTTTTTGCTATGATAAATATCCCCCTTAAAAAAAACCAAAAAAAAAAAAACGTTTTTTTTTTCCTCAGTTGAGTTCAATATATATTCTTCTACATATTTTTGGTAAAACAAAATTGCAATAAGAGTTTGATTGGTTTGCGCAAAAGTTATATTGATTGGTTTGCGCAAGCGTCTACAAAATAGGGGATAGATTTATGCCATTTTTATTTTTTATTTTTTTTTACTAGTAATGGCGGTGCGATTTTTATTGGAACTGTAATACTGCAGCAATAAAAATAGACACTTTGACACATTTTTGGGACCATTGACAATTATACAGCGATCAGTGCTATAAAAATGCACTTATTATAGTATAAATGTCACTGGCAGGGAAGGGGTTAAGACTAGGGGGGTGATCAAGGGGTTAACTGTGTTCCCTAGGTGTGTTCTAACTGTGGGGAGATGGGACCAACTAGGGGAGGAGAGAGATCGGTGTTCATATTTGGCACACATAGATCCCCGATTCTCACTCTGTCACGAGCGAATGCAGGTGCCTGGCGGTCATCGCTTCTGCCGGGTGCTTGCATCGGCTCTGGTGTCCTGCTGCGGGCGCACGCCCCCTAGTGGTCAAAAGGTGAACCGACAAACCGCTACGTCCGTTCAGGGGAGCCAACCTGCCGCAGTATAACTGCGGCTAGTGGGGAAGGGCTTAACTACCTCAAAACTTGGCACTGTCACCCCCTTTCTGACCAGGCCAATTTTCATTTTCAGCGCTGTCACACTTTGAATGCCAATTGCTCAGTCATGCAAAACTGTACCCAAATTATTTGTTTATTATTTTCTTCACACAAATAAAGTGTGGTATTTAACCACTGAGTTTTTTTTTTTTTTTGCAAAGAAAAAAAAATGACAAAAGGAAAAAAAAAAGTATTTTGTTTCTGTCAGTAACTTTAGTAAATAAGTACAGTAAATACCGTATTCATCGGGGTATTGCACGCTCCGGCGTATAGCTCGCACCCCTAATGTGGAGCCGAAATTCCTGTAAAAAAAACATTTTAGTACTTACAGTTTTGGTGTCTTGCGCAGCGTCCATCGGCGGCCGTGTCCGGTCCGGCGTCTGTCTTTGGCTTCAGTGGTGTCCTCCCGGCTTCTCCAGCGATGTCTCGAGTCGAATGCCCGCTTCCCGCGCTTAGTTTGAACACCTCTGCCGACATATACGAAGGGCAGTACACTCGGGTACATTCTGCCAGGCTCGGCTTCGCTCGTGCTCACGCTCTGTGACCTTTATGCGTGAGCACGAGCGAGGCCGAATGTACCCGAGTGTACTGCACTCGGTTTATGTTGGCGGCTCAGTTCAAACTGAGCGCGGGAAGCGGTTATCGGCGTATATCGCGCACCCACGTTTTCCCCTTATTTTAAGGGGAAAAAAGTGCAAAGTATATGCCGATAAATACGGTAAGTAATTTTTCTTCATTAATTTGCGCTGATGAGACTGCACTGATGAGGTGGCACTGAAGAACACTGATGGGAAGGCAGAGTGGCATCACTGATATAATGGATAAAACAATATCATGGATGATACCCTATCTCTATCGTTCGCTACATCTGAGTGTGCCTAAGCATCGAAACAGTCCTATGAAACATCCCACCAAGCGTGGGTGATATGCCTCTAGCTCTACCAGTTTAGGTATTCCCTGACTGTTACAGGGTTATTACCCTTGGCTTACCTTGGAGCATGCTCCCCATCAACATGTTATCACCCGTAACAAACTGTTTGTTTCCTGACTGGCTCCATGGCAGCATACATGTGGGTAGGCCCCGCCTCCTTAACTACCCATTAGGACCCCTCCCTATAAATTTCAGCTGTGGGCTCTCAGCCGTGTTCCTTTTTTGTCCTCCTCCGTAGGACCATGTGTTTTGGTTCTCCTACCTGAAGACGATTGTTCCTACGATCAAGATCGGCCGATGATGATAATGATGGTGTCTCATCCCTCCGATAAGCCTTGACTGTTAAGCAGGGTATGGAGTGTATTGCAGAGTAGCGCTGAAGAGCTGGATTATGTCTTCCACTGGAGAGACGAGCGCGCACAGGCCTGAATACCTAGCAATGTGCAGGTGGCCATTATCTGCTGAAAGCCCGGTGTGTGTTTGGATGCGGTGTCCCTGGCCGAATCGATCGTAGGTGGTGGTAAGCAGTATCGCCTTCATGGCAGCAGTGTTTATGTTTGTTGTTTTTTCTGCTTTCCATATGCTGTTTTTTCATGATTGCATGCCCAGTGAGCGTCTGGTTCCTGTGCGTTCCAGCCGCCGCTCCCTCTTACTTCCGGGGCTCCCGTCTGCGTTCTACGATCGGACGGACCCGGGAATGACAGCGAGGTTTGGTTCGCGCATGCGCGCGAGTATCCCGTCCTTTAAAAAAAATAAAAAGTCGGGAAATCTGTGAAGCTTGGGATCGATCGTTCAAAACGACGGTTTCCTAATACATTTACAGAGACTACCTTAGGTATGTGCTCGTTCAAAACAGTCGGATGTAGCATGTGTTTTAGTCGTTTGTATCTGGTGTTTGATTCTTCTCCCACCTGCAATGTGTTTCTGCTATAATGGATGCTTTGCTGCCCCCTAGTGGTCAGCCCTCTCTCAGCAGGTAAAAAAAATGGAAAACTATGTTTTTCTTTTCCTGTTGGGGGGGAAGAGAGTGGAGTGTAGGGCATTGCCATGACTATGCTTGTCTCTCTCTCTCTATTCTTTTTTTTCCAGCCCTTCTAGGTCTGACCAACATCACAGCGAGTCCCGCAGATGCAGCGGGTCCTCCAAATCGCACCGCCGGCACTCATCTTCTAGACACCATAATTTGTTTAAAATCCGGACATCCCAGTAGGGATACTCCTCACACCCCCTCATCTCACAGCACGAGTTCAGAGAGATTTTGTTGGGGATGCAAGGCTCCGGTTCCTGCTAGCAAGTCCCTTGCGACATTTGTTTTTCAAAGGCAGCCAATGAAAGGGAAGGTGCAGACAAACACCTAGAAGCAATGGTTAAGCGGGTCGTGGACAAGTCGCTACAGGAGAGAGATGCCAGAATGCAGCATGATTCTCCTCCAGACCCAATGATTCCCTTGTTGGATCAGGGACAAATGCATGAGACTTTTGAAGTCGCTCAAACCAGCCATCCCTCAGAGAGTGGGTCAGAAGGGGATGATTATGCCCTAGTTCCTGCTTTAGTGAAAGCAGTCAAGGAAGTTTTAAAATTGGAAGATCCAATTATCTCTCCTCTCAGACAAAGAAAACTTTTAAACAGCTCAATAAGGAGCGACATTATTTTCCATTTGTCACAAAAATAGGTGCAATTATCTCAAGAATGGGGTAAACCTGATAAAAAAAGCTCTATGCATTTAAAAATTGCAAAATTATATCCTTTTAAGAGGAAGACGTGAAACATCTTGACTCTGCTCCATTAGTTGATGCAGCTTTGATACGTTTGGTGCGATATGTAACCATTCCCCTGAGAGATACGGTTTCTTTTAAAGATCCTCTAGAGAGACGGATTGATTCAGACCTGAAGAGAATCTACCTGACCGCAGGATCAGTCTGTAAACCATTTCTGGCTTTAGCAGCCATCTCAAAAGCCTTAGAGGCATGGTCAGACAATGTGAATGATTCCCTCAGAAGTACCTCTGAAGAAATGGCCAAGAGCTCTCCTATCTAGGAAATCAGTCTAGCATCGGCCTTTCTTGGGGAGGCCTCTATTAATGTTATTCACCTAGTGGCTCAAGTAATGTTGTCAGCAGTCACTGCCTGTTGTGCCGTATGGCTTCATCCCTGGTCGGCGGATCCAGCTTCAAAGCAAGCTTGGTGCCTCATTCCCTTTAAGGGCTCTTCTCTCTTTGGCAATAAACTCGATAGTGCCATTTCCCTAGCCACAGGTGGTAAGTCGGGGTTCCTCCTTCAGGATAGGCGTTTACAAAATCAAAAACGCACTTCTTTTTTCAGAGCACAAAATACAGACCGTGCAAGGGAAGCATGCAGGTACAGGCCTGGTCATGAATCAAGGCCCTGGAAATCCAGACAGTCTTCTTTCTAGAAGCAAACTAAGAGTACTCCTTCTAGTAATCAGGAGTCTACTAAAAAGTCTCTCTAAAATTGGGTGGCCTCAATTTGAGATTTTTGGACCGTCAAGACGGTCTCTTCAGGCCACACCTGGGTCTTCAACAGCAACCCCAGGTTCAGATTGAAGCCTACAAATCTTGTATGAACAGAAGAAAAGAAACAAATCCTATTGGCTTATGCAAGCTCTTTAGTAACTCAAGGCGCAGCCATTACTGTTCCAGAAGGCGAACGAGGCGAAAGACATGTACTCCCCTTTGTTTATGGTACAGAAAAAGAACAGTACCTGGAGACCAGTAATAGACTTTTCTCATCTCAACCGATTATTCGGAAAGAAATTCAAAATGGAGTCACTATTGACAATCCAGCAGTCAGTCCATCCAGGAGATTGGTTAGTGTCAATGGACCTGTAAGACTCATACTTCCACGTTCCAGTGGCAGGCAGACTATCAAATGTATCTGCGCTTTGCGGTAGGCAATCGACACTTACAGTTCATCTGCCTACCATTTGGTCTCACGACGTCACCTCAGGTGTTCTCCCAAGTTCTGTTAGCCGGGGTGGCTCTCCTCCAAGTCAAGGGAGTTTGTCTTCTTTACTGGACGATCTCTTACTTCTACCTCAAGACAGATGTTAACTCCTGGAACACAGGGACATAGTAGTTGCCACTCCCCAAGAATTCGAATGGCTATTGAATTTGGTAAAGAGTCATCTTGTTCAAACACAATCTCTGGTGTTTCTAGGTGCCTTCTTCAACACAGTAGAAGGCACCATTTCATTGCCCGAAGAGAAGATTATTATAGTCCGGGACAGGATCCGCAAACCACTCGCTGCTCCTCACCTATCTGCTTTTCAATGTTTGAAGGTAATTGACACCATGGCAGCCACCATTCCTATGGTGAAGTGGGATCAGTGGCACACTCGCCCATTCCAAAAAGGGTTTCTCCAGCAATGGGACTCTCCCAGAAAGAGTCAACGCATCATGCTCACTCAACTCATGAGAGAATCTCTTCTGTGGTGGCTTCAGGGGAAGAATCTCCGCAACTGTCATTCAATCCGTCCTATCATTTGGATTGCAATAACCTCAGATGCCAGCAATCAGGGCTGGAGCGCTCATTGCTTGACAGAAATGGCCCAAGGCAGGTGGAACATACCTTCTCAAGGAACTTTCCAATATTCTGGAGCTGCGAGCTGCCTTCCAGGCACTCAAGTCCTTTCGCCATCTATTGTCGGACTACTCTGTGATGCCCAGACTGGACAACACAACCGCTGTTGCTTACATAAGGAAGCAGGGTGCAACCCACAGCTGGTCCTTACTCCCAGAAGTGGAGCCAATCATGAATTGGGCTCAGAAGAACCTAGCCAACATCTAGGCAGTGTACATTCCAGGGGTCCAGAATGTTCAAGCGGACTTTCTATCACGCGTCCAATTAAACAACAACGAATGGTCTCTACACATAGAAGTGTTCAATTGGCTTCTGACTCTGGGAGTGTCCCCAGAGGTGGATCTGTTTGCATCCCCATGCAACCACAAGTTGACAAAGTACTATGCTAGGTTCCGAGATCCCCAAGCCTATGGGATAGATGCTCTCACAGATCGATGGAAATTCAGCAAAGCATATGCCTTTCCACCAGTGCCTGTGATCCTTCAATTTCTTTGCCGTCTCAGATCAGAGGATGCAGAAATCCTGGCAGTGATCCCATTTTGGCCCAACAGGCCATGGTTTTCACTACTAACGCTTCTCAGTTACCGGGACTCGATCCCTCTTCCCCTCAGACCGGATCTCCTCTTTCAGGGCTCAACGTTGCACCCATGTCCAGCTCATCGGCATCTCAGGGTGTGGTTATTGAGAGGGGAAGGCTTGAAGCATTAGAATGTCCAGAATAAGCCATTTCAACTCTTCTTAACACTAGAAGAAATAGTACCAACAATGTTTGTGAGCGTATCTGGTCAAAATTTACAGATCACATGTCTTCCAGAGAAAAACCTTGCAGTTCCCCAGAGGTCCAAGACATACTCAGTTTTTTTTTACAAACGGGTC
Organism: Rana kukunoris; assembly: GCA_029574335.1. NCBI lineage: Eukaryota > Metazoa > Chordata > Amphibia > Anura > Ranidae > Rana > Rana kukunoris. Next base: position 395,016,743 of record CM056053.1, read on the forward strand.
TGGACTTACCGTTAGCAGTCAGTTCTCTCTGAGTACAAATCTAAGCCATCTCTGCATTTTATGGAATCTCTTGGGCCAATCATCCTTTGGTTTGCCAGTTCTTCAAGGGCGCCATCCGGCTTAGACCCCGGAGAAGGCCGAGGTTCCCTAAATGGGATCTACCGCTTGTCCTGGACCATCTTACCTCAATCAGCTCCGATCCGGGTAAACCACTATCAGCTAAAGATCTTACTCTCAAAACTGCCTTTTTAGTAGCGGTCACTTCAGCTAAAAGAGTCTCTGACATCAGAAATCTGGGTTCAAAGGAACCATTCTTGACCTTCTTTCCAGATAGAGCAGTATTAATTTCCTATGCTGGGCTCAAATCCTAAAGTTACATCCATTTTCCATGAAAATCATGAAATTGTGCTGCCCACTTTTGGATTGTCTGAAGATCAAACTGTTCATCCCCTTGATGTAGGTCACACATTATGTCAATATCGGGAAATGACAGAATCTTTTAGGAAAACAGACTTTCTTTTCATTCTTCATGTAAAGAACAAAGGGAAACAGGCTTCAATCAGATCCATTGCAGCATGGATAGTTCAGACCATCCAGAGGGCATACAAAGCCAAGGGCATGGCTCCTCCAGAGGCAGTGTCTGCACACTCAACTCGAAGCATTTCAACTTCCTGGGCAGCCTCACGTCATGTCGCACCTGATGTTATATGTAGAACGGCTTCGTGGTCGTCAATCAATACTTTTGTTTCTCACTATTGTGTTGAGCCGGCTGCTTTATCTTCACAAAATTTTGGTTTACAAGTGCTGTCAGTCGACAGTGTTAAATACAATTTTCTTGCCTCAGCATTTTGCCCACCCGGGTGTGTTTGGCGAGTTATTTCCCACACGTATGCTGCCATGGAGCCAGTCAGGAAAAAGGAAAATTTATTATCAAATACTTACCGTAATTTTCCTTTCCTGATAGGCTCCATGGCAGCAGGAGTCCCTCCCAATGCTTGGAGTCGGCTAGTTATGGAACACGGCTGAGAGCCCACAGCTGAAATTTATAGGGAGGGGTCCTAATGGGTAGTTAAGGAGGCGGGGCCTACCCACACGTATGCTGCCATGGAGCCTATCGGGAAAGGAAAATTACGGTAAGTATTTGATAATAAATTTTCCTTTTTTCTTCTCTCCATAGGCTTCCTGGTCGGATAGTCGTGTTCTTTTTTTTTTTTTTTGTATGACATACAGTGGTTGACCGCGATATTGTGTCAATCTCGCTCCCTTTCTCGGCGAGATTGAGCACTTGCGAGCCCCATCGCGGGAGCCAGGGCCGAGCTGGCTTACCGCGATGGAGACAAAGCCGTCATAGAAGCGACAGGGATCCGACGCGGATTCCCGCCAATTCTACACGTGGGCGGAGTTTGTTATGAATCCTGAGAAGGAAGTCCCCGCCGGATTTTAAATAAAAATCCGGCATGGGTTCCCCCCTCAGGAGCATAACGGGCCCTTAGGTCTGGTATGGGTTGTAAGGAGACCCTCCTACGCCGAAAAAACGACGTGGGGGTCCCCCCACAATCCATAACAGACCCGTATCCAAAGCACGCCGGCCGGCCGGTCAGGAGGGGAGTGGGGGGCGAGCGAGCGCCCCCCCCTCCTGAGCCGTACCGGGCAGCATGCCCTCAACATGGGGGGGTCAGGTGCTCTGGGGCACGCCGGCCGGCCGGTCAGGAGGGGAGTGGGGGGCGCACTGCAGCCCCCCACCCCAGAGCACCCTGTCCCCATGTTGATGAGGACAGGGCCCCTTCCCGACAACCCTGGCCGTTGGTTGTCGGGGTATGCGGGCGGGAGGCTTATTGGAATCTGGAAGCCCCCTTTAATAAGGGGGCCCCCAGATACCGGCCCCCCACCTTAAGTGAATGAGTATGGGGTACATTGTACCCCTACCCATTCACCTGCAAGAAAAGTGTAAACACAAATAAACCACACAGTGTATTGAAATATTTTATTAGTTGGCCGCCGGGGGGGGTGTGTGTATGATCGCTTTTATAAAAGCGCCCCCCTCCGGCGGGCTTCTGCGGGGGGGGGTGGGTGCCGCTGTTCTTCACCGCCGTCTGGTTCTCTTCCGCCGCCGGGGGGGGCGCTTTGATAAAAGTGCCCACCACCCGGCGGGCTTCCTTCGACATCTTCGGCGGCGGGGGGGTCTTCTCCCACTCTCCGGGGTCTTCTACCGCTCTCCGGGGGTCTTCTCCGGCTCTCCGGGGGTCTTCTACGGCTCTCCAGGGGTCTTCTCCGCTCTCCGGGGGTCTTCTTCTTCTTCAGGACTCGCCGCCGCTATCTTCGTGTGTTAGCTCAATTACTGGCGGCGGCGAGTCCCCTCTTCTGTGACGTCTTCTTCTTCTCCAGATGTTGACGCGACGCTTCAATCCGCTGTTATGGCTGGCGCGCGGCTCACAGCGAGTTATATAGGCCTGTCTTGTGACGTCGCAGTCCCATCATGCTCCGGTAGGTAGCACGTGGTACCTACCGGAGCATGATGGGACTGCGACGTCACAAGACAGGCCTATATAACTCGCTGCGAGCCGCGCGCCAGCCATAACAGCGGAAGGAAGCGTCGCGTCAACATCTGGAGAAGAAAAGAAGACGACGTCACAGAAGAGGGGACTCGCCGCCGCCAGTAATTGAGCTAACACACGAAGATAGCGGCGGCGAGTCCTGAAGAAGAAGAAGACTCCCGGACAGCGGAGAAGACCCCCGGAGAGCCGTAGAAGACCCCCGGAGAGCCGTAGAAGACCCCGGAGAGCGGGAGAAGACCCCAGAGAGTGGGAGAAGACCCCCCCGCCGCCGAAGATGTCGAAGGAAGCCCGCCGGGTGGTGGGCGCTTTTATCAAAGCGCCCCCCCCCGGTCGGCGGAAGAGAACCAGACGGCGGTGAAGAACAGCGGCACCCACCCCCCCCCGCAGAAGCCCGCCGGAGGGGGGCGCTTTTATAAAAGCGATCATACACACCCCCCCCCCGGCGGCCAACTAATAAAATATTTCAATACACTGTGTGGTTTATTTGTGTTTACACTTTTCTTGCAGGTGAATGGGTAGGGGTACAATGTACCCCATACTCATTCACTTAGGGTGGGGGGCCGGTATCTGGGGGCCCCCTTATTAAAGGGGACTTCCAGATTCCGATAAGCCTCCCGCCCGCATACCCCGACAACCAACGGCCAGGGTTGTCGGGAAGGGGCCCTGTCCTCATCAACATGGGGACAGGGTGCTCTGGGGTGGGGGGCTGCAGTGCGCCCCCTGCCCCAGAGCACCTGACCCCCCCATGTTGAGGGCATGCTGCCCGGTACGGCTCAGGAGGGGGGGGGGGCGCTCGCTCGCCCCCCACTCCCCTCCTGACCGGCCGGCCGGCGTGCTTTGGATACGGGTCTGGTATGGATTGTGGGGGGACCCCCACGCCGGTTTTTCGGCGTAGGGGGGTCTCCTTACAACCCATACCAGACCTAAGGGCCCGTTATGCTCCTGAGGGGGTTACCCATGCCGGATTTTTATTTAAAATCCGGCGGGGACTTCCTTCTCAGGATTCATAACAAACTCCGCCCACGTGTAGAATTGGCGGGAATCCGCGTCGGATCCCCGTCGCTTCTATGACGCACTCGCTGGAATGTGCTTTTACTATTCCAGCGAGTGCGAGATGTCGGCAGCCTGTTGCCGAGAATCAGCGCGATGCTGTCGTGCTATAAACACATTCTCGGCGGCAGGCACTGTAGTCTTTCTTGTCAGGAATGGCTAGCTTCCCTGCCAAGACACAGATGGGGTAATTGGTGTGTGTGTGTGTGTGTGTTTTTTTTTCTTCCAACACACCTGTTTGTGATTGTGCATTATTGGTATGCAGCAGCACCATACCCATCTGATGGGGAAGTTAGACGTGTATGTTTTTCATCTCACATGGAAAAAAATAGGTCAATAGAGTTAGTAGATTGTTATTTTGCTGTTTCTTATTTTATTATTTATTTTGGTTGAGCATAACTTGACTGTTGTTACATAAAGCGTGGTATAAATTACTGTTTCAGGGTGTTCACACTAAAGGTTCAAGAGTGCTCCCTACTTATTTGTCTGCTTTATCTCCCCAGTAAAGGGGAGTTATTAATTGTTAAGGTAACGGGTGGGTTCTAATTATTTTCCCTATTTCTCCTCTTGATTTGTGGCGTTACCCTTTGACAAGCCCACATCAACCAAGTCTCCATTATGAGGGTCGTTTCATGGGATGTCAAGGGGCTCCAGTCACCGAACAATGAAAATGAAAAATGTTTAAGAGCAGTTGTGGCCCTTCTCCAGGAGACCCATTTATCTCAAAATTACTTATATTGCCTTAGGAAACTCTGGGTGGGTAGGGTTTGGGAGTGATTATCCTTTTTCAAAAATGATTACCTTACACTATCTGCTCAGTAGAGATCACAAGGGCCCCAAACTAAGAATTCACTATTGCGTTCAAGAACCTAGCCCTTATCAACATTTATGTGGTCAACTCTCCTGGCACTGCATTTTTCGGGACCTTTCCTCATGGGTACTGCTCTCTCCTGAACTTTTACATATGCGTTGCATTGATTTTAACAGTGCAATGTGTGTTAGAGAGGACAAATCTTATCCACACCCGACCAGCAGTTTGGTTCTCCTTCCTTCCCAGCGATGACTCTCTTACACATGGTCTGTATTTGATGACTAGACAGGCATGGCTAGCTGCAAAGCAACAATTTGACCCATGGGTAGACCAAAGGGAATGGCATCCTATCGTTTTCTGCAGTTTCATAAATTTGGCAGCAAGGCTGGTAATTTGCTTGCGAGTCTCTGCCGAGGGCCTTACTCGTCTAATCATATCACAGCACTGAGAGACACCAATGGGACCCTTGCTACTTCTCAACCAGAAATAACCTGTCTGCTAACTGAATATTTTCAACAACTGTATTCTGAGGACTTCATAGACTTAGACAAAGCAGAATCCCTTATCACCTCCCTTAAACTGTATATGAATAAATAGTTATCAGCGCAACGTCCTGAGTTTCATAAAACTCAATCTATGACTAGATGCTGTGTGAAAATCAAACAGAAATAAACGACCACACTTTTCAAAATCCAAAAACCAAAGTGATTCTTCTGAACAGTGAATAAAACACAACACAAATCTTCAAATTGTGACAGACTTCTTCTATACAGTGTGTCAAAATGTCTTCTGTGTGTATTCTTCTTGATTATCTTAATACTTAATTCTCCCAGAACGCTTACCTCAAAGAGGAATATAATTAGCCTTCACAATCTCACAAAGCCAGGGTGATTGCCAACTTTCAATCTCCAGGGGTTTCAAGTTCACGATGACGCAGGAGCCAATTAGGGCTCTCCAATGGTGGCGATAGTTTTCTAAACTTTCAGCTGTATTTGGATCTCCTGTTTTCAATTTTAATAAAAGATAAAGAAAGAGCCTCCCATGGCGTAAAAACTTAAGATATAACAATTTATTTAAAGGGCCAAATGGGCTCTTGCATTCAAAAGCAATATAAAGGCAAATAAAGTGCAATCCGATCGTTGTAAACACCTACAACGTCACTTCCGGTTCCGATAGTATATCTGGCTACGCGTTCTGTCACGCCATGTGACTTCATCATGCTGTTGAGGTAAGCAACTAAAAATTGTTTAACATTTTAGTAGAGATTTATAGAGGTACTTTGCAACTGCAATTTAAAGTGCAGTTTCATAAACTTAAAAATATTAACCAAACGCAACTTTTTAACCTTTTCTTGTAATTGAAACTTTCTGCAAGGTTACTTCCCACATTTATTTTATATGGCACTTTGTGTAATGACCTGTTAGCATTTTGTAGTGGTAAAAAAGCAAAACATGCTCTAACATTTGTATATAGTTTTTTCCATTTTAACTGGGAAATTAGGTTAAAAATGCTACATTTCTTTTATTTATTATACAGTATTGAGTAGTTTTTACTGCACTATAGAAAAAGTAGAAGATTTAGAAAATCAACTAACTAGAAATTGAAATTGCACTCCCAGGTTCTGCATTTTAGACAGGCCATTAATAGCTCTGTAGCCCTTTTTGAGACTTCAACAGCTAAACATTTAAAGCTGAACTAATGTCTGCAATACTTACCTCTACTTTACTTTAAAGGAACACTAAAGGTTCGTTTTTTATTAGATAAATTGATTGCTGTAAGCTAGAGCATTTTAATATCACTTACCTCGTTTTTCCTTTTGACTTCCAAAATACAGTAATCCAGGTTTAAAAATGCCATTTCCTGTCTTTCCTCTTCTTGCTTTCCACCAGCACCTGCATGGAGGAAAGCAGAATGTGCTCACCCCCTCCCCATGACTACAGCCCTGCGTGAAGATGCTCTCTTAACCCTCATAAGCATGGAGGCTAAGCCTAATAGGAAATGTAGTTCCCATTAGGCTGTGATGTAGTAAGAATGAACGTGCACTGCAAACCAGGAAGTCAGTGAGAATAATGATTCAGGAGTGACAGAGGTGAATAAACAGCTCGATTTCAACAGGTATCAAACCAGTTATAATGCAAAACATTACTTTTTACTTTATCAGCTACTGTCAGACTTTAATTTAAGAGGAAAATATTTTTGTCTTTACAACCCCTTTAAAGGTACAAGATCCCTAGTCAGCATCTTTTACCTTACTTATTTACCTCACTTCTTTCAGGTTCCAGGCTGCGACCATTTTCATTGGCTGGCGTGGGGTGACATCAATTCTGGGGATATGTAAATGTTATTGAGCATTTAAAGCTAAAGAAAGCTTTAAAAACATTGACAACTTAGTATAAGTTACAGAAACAAGTGAAAAATGTACACACTATCAAATTAACCTCAATGGTAATAGGAGAATTAGAACTATCTTTTGTAACCTCATAACTGTACTCTTTTAACCACTTGCCCATGGTGTCATAGTCAAAATACGTCATGACTTTAAAGATGGATATCTCGGTAACGGCAGCAGCTGCTGCCACAACCGAGATATCCATCTTTTCCATGGGCAGTGCTGTACACGATAATGGCGGTCCCAGCGGCGGATTCGCCGCAAGATCGCCGTTATCGGTGGCGGGAGAGGGCCCCCCCCCCTCCCGCCGCTCTCCCGCGCTCTCCGCCGCTTACCGGAGCCGTCGGTAACGGCGGAGGCGATCGGGTCCTCTTGCTGGCTGTGTTGGGATACGAGTGAGGGAAAAATCGCCCCCACCCGTCCCCCACAGCTCTGCTGGGCGGAAGTGACGTCAAAACGTCACTTCCGCCCAGCGTCTTAAAGAAACATTTTTTTTTTCTGAAATGTGAAAAATGACATTTTTTTTTTTTTTTTTCTTTTTTTGCATTTAAGCCTAAATATGAGATCTGAGGTCTTTTTGACCCCAGATCTCATATTTAAGAGGACCTGTCATGCTTTTTTCTATTACAAGGGATGTTTACATTCCTTGTAATAGGAATAAAAGTGATAATTTTTTTTTTTTAATTTATTTCGATGTATAAAATTATAAACTAATTAAAAATAAATAAGAAAACAAAAAAAAAAAAATGTAAAACGCCCCGTCCCGACGAGCTCGCGCGCAGAAGCGAACGCATACGCGAGTAGCGCCCGCATATGAAAACGGTGTTCAAACCACACAAGTGAGATATCGCCGCGATCGTTAGAGCGAGAGCAATAATTCTAGCCCTAGACCTCCTCTGTATCTCAAAAAATGCAACCTGTAGAATTTTTTAAACGTTGCCTATCGAGATTTTTAAGGGTAAAAGTTTGACGCCATGCCACGAGCGGGCGCAATTTTTAAGTGTGACATGTTGGGTATCATTTTACTCGGCGTAACATTATCTATCACAATATATAAAAAAATTGGGCCAAATTTATTGTTGTCTTATTTTTTTATTCAAAAAAGTGTTTTTTTTTCAAAAAAAGTGCGCTTGTAAGACCGCTGCGCAAATACGGTGTGACAAAAAGTATTGCAATGACTGCCATTTTATTCTCTAGGGTGTTAGAAAAAAAAAAATATATAATGTTTGGGGGGTTTAAGTAATTTTCTAGCAAAAAAAACAGTTTTAGTCTCGTAAACACCGAATCTGAAAAACAAACCCGGTGGGCAAGTGGTTAAATGAATAGGGGTTAACATAGTGGCTTTACTTCCCATGGGTAAAAGTTGATGCTGCATCATCGACTGATTTATCTCCTAACAAAATTGGCATATAACACCTGCTAAGGCTTTCATAAAATCCAAACTTCAATTAACCTTTGTTTTTAAGGAATGCTACTCTCAAGAAGAAATCACTATGAATTTCGATGGAAACCAATTACCAAAGTGTTTCTCTAATATTTATATAAAAATTATGCAGAGCCACATCTGCGTGATGATTTGAGAGGCTCTTCAGACAAAAAGCTACGTGAATAAAAGAAATTCATTATGCAACTGAGACGTTCGTCATCTAAATATATGCTTTCAGATGCAAAAGTTCAGCCACTTGTTTTGTACAATTTTGATTTCCTCTTGATATCGTCAAGATTTTTTTTTTATGTTTATTTTTAGTTATCTTTTCTCTTTCTTTTCCCCCCTTCTCGCTCCCCCTGTTCTCTCTCTCTCTTTCCCCTCCTTTCTCTCTCTCCTCCCTCTTTTTGTTTATCTCCCCCTCTTTTTCTATCTCCCCTTCTTTCTTTCTTTCTCTCTCTCTCTCTCTCTCTCTCTCTCTCTCTCTCTCTCTCTCTCTCACGCTCGCTCTTTCAGCTTACTTTTTTACTGTTTGTAATACGAATTGCTGATAGCAGCAATTTTAATGGCAAAAATATGAAACAATATTCAAGCTTGTCAAGGAAAGGTCAAACTATTTGCATTCATTAGGAACCTGGGGAAGCGTGCAGTGTGTGTTTCATTGGAAGGCTTATGGTTATTGATTTTCATACAGCTGTAGGAAGAGGATAATTAGAAGTATACTTCACTTATAGGTGATGCAATTAGGTATAATTTGCCTATAACTACACAGGCATAGAGCTGTGCTGCATCTAAGCGCTATTTCCGGACAGCTGCGCTTCTAATAAATCTCACATAGCATTGACTATGTATGCCGTGGTTTGCCATGCTAATGTAGTGTTATGGACAGGAACGCGAGGTAATGTACCATTTATAACTGGGATCAATGTGCATAAACAAAATATAATGCCCAATGACATTTTTTTTTAGTTTTTTATACTGCAGTGTAGCTCAAGGGATGTTTTTTTATTTATTAAAGATGTCTGTCATACTTTTATAAAAGACCAGTTATTGAAAACTCATCAGTCTAAATTTAATCTCTCTCTATCTCTCTCTCTCTCTCTCTCTCTCTCTCTCTCTCTCTCTCTCTCTCTCTCTCTCTCATATATAGCTAGATATATACATCTTATTTTGTGACTCTCATATGGGCTATAAGGGAAGCTGATTGATTAGACCAGCACATTCTGTCCTTTGTCACAGCTACAATAATTTAAAGTGGTTGTAAGCCTCCAGACATGACATTTTAGAATTTTCCGTGAACACCCCAAATTGTTCTCTATTCGGCGAACACCTGATGTTCGAGACAATCTTACATTCGACTCGAACATTGGGGTCATCTCTATTTATGAGGTAATTCAGTAGACAAATGATTAAAAACAATAAATAATTATTCATTAGTATCAGTGAGAAATTATGAATCCATTGGGACCCGGTTTTCAAAAATGTAGCTGAAAATTTGCAGAAGTTAACAAATTTACTTGAGGGGGGAGTCAGTCAGGATACTGTGGGTACATTATACCAAATGTCTTGTTCCAAGGAAATTATTAAGGAGCTTTTTGAGCATATTCTATAGTTGTGCATGGACTTTTTGTTCATGTCAGCATGAAGTTATCATACGATTAGTTCTATTGTATGATAAATGTAAAAAATTCTCAGTTAAGGTCTGCTGTCCTACATAGGTGACAGATACCCTTTAAAAAAATTATTTTTATTTTCACCTACTCTGTCTGGTCGTAAAACACTGCAATCAAAAACATTTCATCTGATGTTATCTGGCAACACAAGCTATTGTCCACGTTTTTGTTTTAGCAGCTTTTAAAGAAAAAGAGCTTAGGTTAACATTTTGATCTTGTCCCAGGCTCAAAACTATGAAGAACTTGTGAAAGGTTTACGTGAAGAGCTGAACCAAGGGCAACGTCTTCAGCAAGATGAGCAAAACCATATAGCAGAAATGAGAAGGCAGATTGTGGATATGGAAAGTGAAATGGAGAGACTGAGGTCCCAAAATAAGAGTTCTGCTCAAAAGGTAATAACTTATGTTAAATGAGAGTAGGTAACAAAGTGGTGAGTATATGAGATTGCATGTTTCTCTGATCATGTAACCAATTGTAACATTTGTTATGGTTTTAAAAGCGATTATAGCAAAATACAGAAAGTAAAGTGTTTTGCTCATGTGGACTTTTCACACTTTTTTTTTCTACTTATTATTACATGTCCTGCTATCTCTTTACAAATTGTAGAAACACTTGTCTTGCCATTTTTTCCTGAAAAATTAAATACTGTATTTTCCGGCATATAAGACAACCTTTTGTTCTTAAAAAATGTCCTCAAAAGTCAGGGGTCATCTTATACGCTGGTAACTGTATGCACGGCGGGCGTCCATTGTTCAAAAGCCGCGCCTCCTCCTCGTTCTGTTCCGTGATAGACGGCGCCTCTGTTTAGTGTTCCATCTATCATGGATGTCTTCTCATCCTCGGCCTTGGACAAGAGGACACCCGTGATAGACGGAACACTGAACACAGGCTCTGCTGGGAAACTGAGTGTTCCGCCTATCACAGAACAGCACGAGGAGGAGGAATGGCTTTTGAACAATGGACGCCCGCAATCTGACTGAGACTCTGCATGTCAGGGATAAGGTACGGGATCGTCGAGTTGAGGGATGCAATGGCACAGTACAGTGAGGCATGTAATGGCACAGTGAGGTATGCAATGGCACAGTATGGTATACAATGGCACATTGAGGCATGTAATGGCACAGTACAGTTAGGCATGTAATGGCACAGTGAGGCAAGGGGGTCGTCTTATATGGCGAGTATATCCCAAAACCAAGATTTTAGCTGGAAAATTAGGGGGTCGTCTTATACGCCGGCAAATACTGTAAATAAGTATTGTATTTGCTGCCATATTGCTCACAAGTTGAAGGTCAATCCATCTTCCCTTACCACCTGTACCAAAGGGCCAATGACCACTGTAATATTTTGGATTTCCCATAATATTCTATCCAAGTAACAATGGTGGTCAGGACAAATCTCTCTCCGGGGTAGGACACAACAGTAAAAACCTTACAGAGGTTCCGACATTTCCATATTCGAAACAAAACAAAAAAGCACTTTAGAATTATTTAAAATAACCATAATAGCAGGAATGAATATACGGGCCCAGATTCACAAAGCACTTGCGCCAACGTATTTCCAGATATGCCGCGTAAATACAAAAATGCGCCGTCGTATCTGTGCGCTGGACCCACAAACTAAGATACGCCTAAAAACAGACTTTACCCCACCGACGTAACTTGCCTACGCCGGCGTTGATTTTCTATTCAAATATGCAAATGAGGGAGATGCGCCGATTCACAAACGTACTTGTGCCCGTCGCATGATTTACGCGGTTTTAAGTTTTACGTCCGGCGTAAAGTTATTCCCCATAGATGAGGCACAACCCATGCAAAGGTATGGACCAGGGAACACAAGACTACGTATTGTACATTGGACATCTGTGAATTTGGGGGGCGATGTGGGTCTGGCTGGGCATAGGTTACTTTAACGGCATACACAGTAATCCGGCGTATCTTAGGCAGTTGTTCCGACATGGTTGTGCGCATGTGCATGGGGATATGTCCACGTCCCGACGCATCTGCAGTTCGTTTTAGGTACTTGTCTGGCGCCCGTCCCATCATTTGCATGTGGTCACGCTTAATTAGCATGGATCACGCCCACTTCCACCTACTTCCACTTATGCCGGCTTACGCCTACAAAATATACGATATGCCGGCACAGAATTGGGAGCATTTGCTTTGTGAATTCCATGCTGGCCTCTCTGCGCTGCGTCGGCGTAATGTAAAAGAGATACGCTACGGGGGCATAAATGTGCGCCGATGTATGTGAATCTAGGCCACTTTGTTTAATCTTCCGTGATTTGCTCTGTACCCAAATTAATTTGGGTGTAAACAAAATCACATTGTGCTACAGTAATGATGCTATTTACTTTTTGTAGGACACATTTGTATTTATCCCACGGTATGCCTATCTGAACTATGTAATTTTGGTTTTATGCTATGGTTTAATTACCGTGATATAGAAAAATGGGTCTTCAATGTAGTCTTAAAGAGGAGTAAAAGTTATGTTGTACCATTTGTCATAAATGTTAAAGTGATTGTAAAGGCTCACTTATTTTTCAATAACAAACATGTTATGATTACATCATTTGTGCTGTTGGTTTTACACAGAGCAGCCCAGTTCCTCCTCTTCTCAGGTCCATTCTTGCTGCTCCTAGTCCCTCCCTCCTTTGAGTGCCCCTCAGCAGGCAGCTTGTTACAGGTTGTTGCCCAAGCCGAGTCAGAGCTCCGTCTATCCATTTAGTCACAAAGCCCTGACCTGGCCCCGCCCCATCTTTCCCCTGATTGGCTGACTTTGACAGCCACGGGAGCCAATAACGCAGCTGCTCTGTCTCCTCCATTCGGGAGAAGTGTACTGGATGGCTGAGGGGATTGGGGACATTGCTGGAGAGAGAAGGAGCTCAGGTAGGTAATTGGGGGGTGCTTGGGGGCTGCTACACACAGAAGTATTTTTTTTATCCTAATGCATAGATAAAAAAACCTTCTTGCTTTACAACTCCTTTAACACTGCTCTGGGGCATCAAAATAAGTAGTACCTGTCGCCGAGAATGTGTTTCCAGCACGATGGCATCGCGCTTATTCTCGGCGACATGGTACCGACATCTCGCACTCGCTGGAATAGGAAAAGCACATTCCAGCAAGCGCCTCATAGAAGCGGTGCGGATCCACAGTGTTTGGTATGAATCATGAGGGGGAACTCTACGCAAAATTTTAAATAATCAAACGGCATGGGTTTGGCATGGCCCTCAGGTCTGGTATGAGCTGTAAGGAGAACCCCCCCTTTACGCCGAAAAAACAGCGTGGAGGTCCCCCTACAATCCATATCAGACCTGTATCCAAAGCACGCCGCCCGGCAGTTCAAGAAAGGAGTGGGGATGAGCGAGCACCCCCCCCCCTCCTGAGCCGTACCAGGCAGCATGCTCTCAACACGGGGGGGTTGGGTGCTCTGGGGCAAGGGGGCACCCTGCGGCCCCCCCACCCCAAAGCACATTGTGCCCGTGTTGATAAGGACAGGGCCTCTTCCCGACAACCCTGGCCATTGGTTGTCGTGGTCTGCGGGCGGGGGCTTATCAGAATCTGGGAGCCCCCTTTAATAAGGGGGCCCCCAGATACCGGCCCCCCACCCTAGGTGAATGAATATGGGGTACATCATACCTCTACTCATTCACCTGAAGGCAAAATGTCAATAAAAATAAACACACAACACAGGGTTTTAAAATAATTTTATTAGTCAGCTCTGGGGGTCTTCTCTGCTCTCCGGGGGGTCTTCTCCACTCTCCGGGGGGTCTTCTCCACTTTCCGGGGGTCTTCTCCACTCTCCGGGGGGTCTTCTCCGCTCTCCAGGGGGTCTTCTCCCATCTTCTCCGCTGTCGTCTTGGTGCTCTTCGGTTCTTCTCCCGCTCGCTCTCCGGTGCCTTCTTCAGGGCTGGCCACCGCTATCTTCTTTTTAGCTCAATTACTAGTGGCGGCGCAGCCCGCTCTTCTTTGCTGTCATCTGACTTCTTCTCTTCTTCCTATGTTGACGTGACGCTGCCTCCCGCTGTAATGCCAGGTGTGCGGCTCGCACCGATTTATATAGGCCTCTTATGGCGTCACAGTCCCATCATGCTCCGGGGCCCCTTGTGGCAAGGATGTTGGTCGTTACCGAACCCCTGCCATACAGTTTTCAGACAGGAAAGAGCAAAGAACCACAAGGGTTTTTCTAAGGATCTGCAAACAAGAAGCTGCTCACACCTGTTTGTTTTAGGTGTGGTGCATTAAAAACAAAAGGTTGCTTGCTGCATCTTTGAAGTGTTTTCATCAAAACACACATCATATGGAGTTCAGTAGTAAAATGCAAGGCACCTAAAACCTACTATGCAGTTGTAGATTTACCCCAAGAAAACTACTGAACGAGACCAATGATAATAGAATATTATTATGAAGGGAACCATGGCCCTGCATGTCTCATCCCAGTTTTTAGAAATAATAGAGGCGGTACAGTTTCATAGAACTATGTATAATAGATATATTATGTTGACTTGACATGCTTATTATTTTCACTTGCATAATCAGTTTACTTTGCAATTGTATTAGTCTTACACTGTTTTCCTTTCAGCATAGCTACAATAATAAATATTCATTTTCCGTTCTTGTCGCTTTTAAAATTGTTTAACATTGTCCCCCATGTGTACACTGCTCATATTTTACTCTTGCATGTTTCAGCAGTGTTTAGTATCAACTATTTGTGATAGAGCAATGTATAGCGCTATTCTGAACAACTGATAAGCCAAACATAACTAAAGATAGGAGTTGTATGACATATTTCATCCTACTCATTATGCTATTCTTCTTTTAAGATTATCTACATATGCACAACTCCTTAGGGAAAACAGTATTTCTCCAGTCATCTTCCAGGACGACACACCTGAGATGACGGTCCCACCTGACAGGAAACACAATCAACAACAGAGTTTAAAAGGCCCCACCCTTCCCTCTGTCCCTCAGTTATTGATTGTGTTTCCCACAGGATGGCAGTGAAACATTTTTTATTGAATATTTATTTTGTTTTATTTATTTTTTTGTGGGCCAAAGTCTGGGACTAAGGTCTTTTTTACCCCCCCCCCAAATTGCCAAACCAGGCAGGACTTCTGAATCCTAAAAAAGGGGGGGGCTCCTTTTTAAAAGACTCAGGGGGGAGCATTGCAGCAGAGGAGTGCCGGATTCAGGCAGTTTTCCTCAGAAAATGTAGGTCTCCCCCTGAACTTTCTAGCAGGCATAGGACGCAATGGGGCTGTCTTATTCCTCTAGGGACCTATCTACCTCTCCCCTCACATACCTGACGGTGGCGGATGGCATGTGGAACGGCTCAGTTACCCCCACGGGGGGGCGGAGGATCCGGATGGCCAACAGCGGAGGCTGTGAGAGCCGGGTATCCATTCAGATTTTGTGGCCTGTGCATGATCCGCTTGCCAAAGTGCGCGCGCGTGTGACGTCACTTCTGCGCGCCGGATACAGCAAAATGGCGCGGGTCGCGCGGTATATTTAAACCGCCAAACAAGCTGGGAGCCTTTTTGGAGCGGAGGTCCAGGATCCAGTGCCCTTCCCTATCCAAGCGATACCTCCGGTGGTGGAGCAGCTGCAGAGGGATGGAGAAGGAGGATGGATCAACCCAGGCAGCTCCAGAAGTCGCTACAAGGGGTGAGTGACTCTGCTGTTTTGGGGCGGGGGGAAAGAGTGTTTGGGGTGGCCCTATTCCTTCCCCCCCCCCATACATTGAGCAGCATGGTGGCATTAATGGTCTCTTTTTATGCTCATGTTTTTCAGAATCTGAAAGCCCTGCCCAGGAGACAACCAGTAGGTCCCAGGGCAAAGTCACCAGCAAGTCTAAACGCTGTGGCTATTGTGGTGACAAGCTTCCACAGTCCCATTCTAAGCGTTTCTGCTTTAAATGTTTGTACAAACTAGCAGGCAAAGAAACGGCTCAGACTATGAAGGAGTGCTGAGCATTGCAATCTGAAATGCTTGCCACCCTTCAGTCCTTTAAATCAGTAGTAGGAAAGAGAGAGGAAACTCCAGTAGATAGGGAGAGCTCCCCTTCTCTAACAGCTACCCCGTCAAGCATTGCGGGTTCCCAGCCGACTCTGGTCGATTCTGATGAAGAACCAGAAGCATCAGACCAAAGTTCTCCAGAAGAAGGAGAGGAGTCAGACCAGGATAGCTTATGTGAGGTGCGACCCGGGGGACATCTCTTCGCAGCTGAGGACATGGAGGATCTTCTCGGGGCTATTTATACCTCTGAGGATATTCAGCCACCACCTACACAGATCTCAGCACAGGACAAACTGTACAGGGGGCTGGCAAAGATACAGGCCAAATCCTTCCCAGTACACCAATCCCTTAAAGAAATCATCTTAAGAGAATGGAAAGAACCTGAGCGCAAGGTTTTAAAACTCAAAACTTGGAAGCGCAGGTGTCCCTTTAAAGTCGAGGAAGAGGAAAGATTTTTTAAAGTTCCGCGTCTGGATGCTTAGTTAGCTCAGGTATCCAAACGCTCGGATCTGTCCTTTTAAGATTCAGGGAATATACAGGATCCCATGGACAAGAAATCAGAAATCTTACTTCGTAGGGCCTGGGACGCCAATGCTGCTGCTATGAGTCCAGCATTGGCCTCCGCCTGTGTCGCCAGAAACGCAAACTCATGGGTTCATAGGTTGTTAGACCATGTGGCACAAAAGAGTAAATCTAAGGAGGTGTTAGATTCTCTGGAGTTGGTCGGTAAGGCAGTGGCCTTTTTGGCAGATGCTGCAGTGGAGACAGTGAGAACTACCGCCAAGTCAGCAGCTCTTCTGAATTCAGCTAGAAGAGCTATTTGGGTAAAGACGTGGGATGGGGATTTCACATCCAAGTCTTGTCTTTGTGGTATTCCCTTTGAGGGATCCCTGCTTTTTGGTTCTGACTTAAAACAAGTTCTAGCTCGTTCCACAGAAAAAGGCAAAAAATTCCCTGCAAAATTCAAACAAGATAAAAGCAAGAAATTTTTTCGAGGCCCACCTTCAAAAAACTTCAAGGGAAAGAGGGAACCTAAGAAAAAGTGGGGGTATGGTAGAGGCAAAGAAAAAAGGGGGATCCTTTTTTCCAGACCTGCTACTTCCAACAAAGAAGCCAAATGACGCCAGCATAAAGGTTGGCGGAAGGCTCAGGTGGTTTATCCCAGAGTGGGAGAAGATCACTCAGAGTCCCTACATTTTAAGTCTAATAAGGGAAGGATACAGCTTGGAGTTTGTGTCTCCCCCGCCCCCAAACTTTATCTTGACTTATCTTCCCAAAGACTCATCAAAAGCAAGGGGCCTTTTGGAGAGTGTCCAGCATCTAGCGGAACAGCAGGTCATCATTCCTGTCCCAATAGACCAAATTGGCCAGGGATTTTATTCCCATATATTTGTGGTACCAAAACCTTCCGGAAAATTCCGTCTGATTATAAATCTGAGGAATCTAAAGCAGTATCTGGTTTACAAAAGATTCAGGATGGAGAGCATTTACACAGTCAGAAGACACCTCCAGGAGGGAGTCTTTATGATTACCTTGGATCTAAAGGATGCTTACCTGCATGTTCCCATTTTCCAGAAACATCAGAAATTCCTGAGGTTTGCAGTACAGACGAGGCAGGGTGTCCGTCACTGGCAGTTCAAGGCTCTCCCCTTCGGCCTGGCGGCCAGTCCAAGGATTTTTACCAAGGTCCTGGCCGAGGTGGTGTCTTTCTTACACCTCCAGGGTATAGCCTTGATTCCATATCTGGACGACATGCTGATTTACAGTCCGGTCTTGGAACAGGTCCAGGTAGACCGAGACAAGGTGGTGGCCACACTAGAATGTCTAGGGTGGTTGATCAGCAAAGAAAAATCCTCCCTAGAACCCACTCAGTCCAATGTGTTCCTAGGGTACCGGGTGGACTCAGTGAACCAAAGGATGTTTCTACCCCTAGAAAAGATCGCCAAACTACAAAGAGCAGTGTCAGCTCTACTTGGTTCCAGAGAGGCCTCTCTAAGGACTGTGATGAGAGTACTGGGGCTCATGTCATCCTGCATTTCAGCGGTTCACTGGGCCCAATTTCATTCCCGGAAACTCCAGGGATTCCTTCTCTCCTCCTGGAACGGGAGAAGAGAACCCCTGGACTTAACAGTGTCCCTCTCAGAAGAGGCAAATAACTCCCTAAACTGGTGGCTCAGCGCAGACAACCTCTCAGAAGGGCGCTCCTGGACCCAACAGAATCCATTGATTCTGACTACAGATGCAAGCACCTGGGGCTGGGGAGCTCATATAAGAGATCTCTTTGCCCAGGGCTCTTGGGATCAGGAGCAGAGCAGGGCCTCCTCCAATTTCAGGGAGCTGTTAGCGTTTGGGAAAGCTGTAAAGTTTTTCAAAGACCAAGTCCAAGGAAGGGAAGTTCAGATCTTCTCGGACAATGTAGTAACCGTGGCCTACTTAAACCATCAGGGTGGAACAAGGTCCAGCAGGCTGATGGAACTGACCCAGGAGATCCTGGAGGATGTGGAGAAGAACATTCTCTCAGTATCGGCAGTACATGTAAGAGGGTCCCTCAACATTCAGGCAGACTTCCTCAGCAGACAACCTATTCATCAGGGAGAGTGGGAGCTGAACAACGAAATCTTTTCTCTGGTAAGCCAACACTTTGGAAAACCAGAAATAGATTTATTTGCCCGCAAAAAGAACAGAAAAGTCCACAAGTACTTCTCTCTCACCAGAGAGCAGGGCGCCTACGGGATAGATTCTCTAGCACAGAAATGGGACTTCACCTTGGCATATGCATTCCCTCCCCTGGCACTCATTCCCCAGGTACTGCAGAAGCTTTACAGTTCAAGGGGTCACCTTATTTTGATAGCTCCCTGGTGGCCAAAACGAGCATGGTTTCCCACCCTCTGGAGGTGGTCGATGGCTCCTCCGTTGCATCTTCCGTCCAGACGCGATCTCCTCTCCCAGGGACCTGTGTTTCATCCCGATCCGGGCTTTCTTTCCCTGACGGCATGGTGTTTGAGAGGGAGATTCTAAGGCGTAGGGGATGCTCGGAAAAAGTGATTGACACACTCTTGCAGAGTAGGAAGCCAGTCACATGGAAAATTTACGCTAAAGTATGGAAAGTCTTCTCTCGCTGGGCTCAGCCTAGAGAAGGTTCTCCCCAGATAATTCCCATGGTCTTAGATTTCCTCCAAGAAGGGGTGGATCAGGGCTTGGCCATAAGCACACTAAGGGTCCAGGTTGCAGCCTTGTCAGTTTTTTTCGACCAGAGGCTGGCCCTGAACCCACTGATAAAAAGATTTTTGGTGGCCAGGGATAGAGTAACCCCGGTTAAGACAATCAGGTTCCCGCCTTGGGATTTATCCTTGGTGCTGGATGCATTAACCAGGGAACCTTTTGAGCCAGTGGCTCAAGTTTCAGTTACATTTCTTTTACTTAAGATGGCTTTCCTTCTAGCAATTACCACAGCCTGAAGGATTGGCGATCTACAAGCTCTGACTATTAAAGAGCCTTTTTTGTTGCTTCTAGAGGATAGGGTAATCCTCAGACAGGATCCTTTATATTTGCCAAAGATGACCTCTGAATTCCACAGGTCACAGGAGATTGTCCTTCCCTCCTTTTGTCAGAATCCAAAAAATGACAAGGAGGCCAGGTTTCATTTGTTAGACGTTAGAAGATGTCTTCTAACCTATTTCGATAGAGTGAGTGAGTTTAGAAGATCAAATTATTTGTTAATTAATTTTTCTGGCCAAAAGAAGGGACTTCAGGCCTCTAAACCTACGATAGCCAGGTGGATTAAACAGACTATCGTAGTAGCTTATGAACAGGCAGGAAAACCTGTTCCAGATCATATTAGGCTCACTCAACCAGATCTCTGGCAACCTCCTGGGCAGAAAGGGCAGGCGCTTCAATTGACCAAATCTGCAGAGCAGCAACCTGGACGAGCCAAAACACTTTCCTGAGGCACTACAGAGTGGAGCTGTTGTCTTCTCAGGACTTGGCATTCGGCCGGAAGGTCCTACAGGCAGTGATCCCACCCTAAGGTAGGCCTGGTCTTCTTGCCCATCATCTCAGGTGTGCCGTCCTGGAAGATGACTGGAGAAAAGTACCAGTTACACTTACCGGTAACAGATTTTCTAGGAAATCTTCCAGGACGGCAGGCCTACTTCCCACCCTTATTTGTTGGTGATGTTTTGTAGTCACAGAGGTGCCCTCTGACACGGGTGTGGGTCTATACTTTGTCATAACTGAGGGACAGAGGGAAGGGTGTGGCCTTTTAAACTCTGTTGTTGATTGTGTTTCCTGTCAGGTGGGACCGTCATCTCAGGTGTGCCGTCCTGGAAGATTTCCTAGAAAATCTGTTACCGGTAAGTGTAACTGGTACTTTTTCTGGTTTTGGCATGCCGTGCTTGCATTACAGTACACTTGGCTTTATATGACGAACAATATATATTTCTGTCATTTGAAGCTTAACTTTAGTAAAACAGTGGGGTTAATACGTAATACTGCTGGAAAAAAAAAATATTCCAGTTTGTGACATTGAAATATACTGTTTTCATTTCACAGTAGCATTTACTAGTATAGTTAGAGGACTTCAGTTTAAAAAGTAATCCTCCACCAATATCTGACCTCTTGATGCAATGCTTTTTTTTCTGCAGGAGCTGTCCGACCCTAATGGGCCCGGGAGCTACAAAAGCATATTTTATCTGCATCCTCACCTGCTAGGGAAATATGGTACCATGAATATGCCTAATCCAGAAAAAAAATCCCAATGGCTCCAATTATCTATTTTTAGTGTTAAAGGCTTATATCTAGACCAGTGGTTCTCAACCTTTCTAGTGCCGTGAACCCCTTGATAAAATTTCCCAAGTTGTGGGGACCCCTAACAATAGAATTTTTGTAGCGTGGGTTTTCAGCACCTAAGGCCAGACAAGTAATTTGCGACCCTAGCCCACGGACATTTAGGGATCCCTAAGTCCCCTAAATTCGTACAGTATTAACCGCTTCAATACTAGGCTTTTATACCACCTCCATACCGGGCCTATTCTGACACTTCTCTCCTACATGTAATAATCATCATTCTTTTGCTAGAAAATTACACAGTACCCCCAAACATTATATATGTTTTTTTTAACAGACACCCTAGGGAATAAAATGACGGTCATTCCAAAGTTTTATCTTGCACGGTATTTACGCAATGATTTTTCAAACGCTTTTTTTTGTAAAAAAAATTGTTTTATGAATTAAAAAAATAACAAAACACTAAAGTTAGCCCAATTTTTTTGTATTATGTGAAAGATTATGTTACACCGAGTAAATAGAGACCCAACATGTCACGCTTTAATTATGCGCACACTCATGGAATGGCGCCAAACTTCGGTACTTAAAAATCTCCATAGGCAACGATTTATTTATTTTTTACAGGTTACAGTTTAGATTTACAGAGGAGATCTAGTGCTAGATTAGTTGCTGGCACTCTAACGCACGCGGCGATACCTCACATGTGTGGTTTAAACGGCGTTTACATATGTCGGCGGGACTTGCGTGTGCGTTCGCTTCTGCACGCGAGCTATCGGGGACAGGGGCGTTTTCATTTTTTTTTTATCTTTTATTATTTTTTTTTACTTATATTTTATTTATTTTTACACTTTTTTTCATTTTTTTTTTTTTTTTCCACTTTTATTCCTATTACAAGAAATGTAAACATCCCTTGTAATAGGAAATGTGTGTGACAGGTCCTCTTTATGGAGAGATGTGGGGTCAATAAGACCTCACATCTCACCTCCAGGCTGGAAACCATGAGATCGGTGAAAAAAAATTCACCGATCTCATAAATGGTGACTTACAGCCGCAATCGCGGCTTTGTTTACATACGGGGACCCGGGCGTGACGTCATCAGATCGCGCCCGGGTCCTCCGACGGTCATAGAGATGACTGGTGACCATCTGGTCACCAGTCATCTCTATGCTTCCTGCCGCCGCCGACGATTCGTTCTCCGGGCCCCCGAAGGTACAGGTAAGCCCGGAGAAGCACCGGATGGCGGCGGGAGGGGGGGGATGTCCCCTCCCGCGGCCTGTAAGAACGATCAAGCGGCGGAACCGCCGCTATGATCGTTCTTACTTTGTGCAGAATCGCCGGCTGAAGAGATGGATATCTGGATGATGCCTCTGGCTGCAGGCATCGTCCAGATATTCGCCTGCAATACCCAGGCCGTCAATTGACGGCCACTTAGGATGGTAAATCCCATCCCAGGCCGTCAATTGTCTATGGCTGGGTATTGAAGTGGTTAAAACCCCTTCTGGTACATTTTAGGATGTACCACCCTCTAGTCATCTTTCCTGTCCTTTCTCTTATTCTTTCTCTCCTTTTTCTTTGTTCCTCCACCTCTTTTTCCCTCCCTTCCATGTATTCTCTACTTTTATGCCTTCTTTTACTCCTTGGAGGGGGGGGGGGGGGTCCTGGTGGGGAGTTCTGATCAGCCAGCTTAGATGATGCTCTTGATGAAAATCATCTGTTGATCTGAGAACTATAGTGGGGACTTTAAATGGCAACTCTAATTACAGGTAGTGTTACTCAATGTGTCTCCAGCTCGGTGGTGTCTCGTAGCAGTGACACCTATGCCAAAATCAGCCCTTCCCACTTCACATTTCTCACCAGTCAGCTGACCTCTAGTCTCTGCCCCACAGCCATGCTGTGAACTGAATGGGCAGGCAAGGGCTTCATGGACAGCCCTGCTGGATGGCTGTGAAAAGGCTGAGTGTGCTGCAGGCTTCAGGAACAGCCCACGATTTGGTTACCCCTGGCAAGCTGTCTTTTGACCCCCAAGGGGGTATGTGCACCTGGACACACACACAACCTGCAGAACTTCTGGAAAACCTGGACACAAGACTGAAGACTCCATCCCTCCCAATGCTCTTTGAAGTCTTCAATTTTCCAGCCCCAATCCAGACTTACAGAATCCAGAGAAAAATTAAACCATAGTTTTCTCTGCTCGCCAATCGTCTTCTGGAACTTCTTAAACTGCCTCTTTGAGAGTCCTGTGTCCATTTTACCCTAAATTTTAACTGAGACAGGGGTTCTCACTCGCACAACCCTTAAACTATAAATACCACTATATGGTATACTGAAAGCATGGATTTAACAAAATTGTCTACTGGTAAATTATTACCCCCTACTAAGTAGAATGGGTACAGCTTACCTGTTTTACTATGATACAAGGTAAAGTGTGAAAAGACATAAAACACTCAGATGATACAAATTTATTTTACTGTAATGAAGAGTTAAAACCCTGCTTGTGTCCCACTGGGGACATTTCTCTTTACTTCTTGTCTTAGAGATACAACAGTTAAAGGGGTTGTAAACCCTCCTGTTTTTTTACCTTAATCCTATGCATTAGGGTGAAAAAAACTTCACTGGCCCCCAGCCCCCTGTTTTACTTACCTGAGCCCTGGAATGTCCCACGGCGAGGACGTGCCGTCTCTCTGCCCGGGGGTTCTCGGCTCTTTTTTGGATAGATTAATAGCAATGCAGCCATTCGCTCCCGCTGCTGTCAATCAAATCCAATAACACGGGCGGGGGGGGGGGGGATTCCTGCATGCGGCTGTTATGTACACCAAATGCTAGATACAGGAGCGTGCCCACAAGGTAACCCCCCGGGAGAGTGTTTCTCCTATGGGGTTATCTGATGCAGGGAGGAGCCGCAAGAGCTGCCAAGGGACCCCAGAAGACAGGGTTCTGGTTCCACTTTCTTAATTTGAACATTTAGTATAACTTTAATGTCCATTTTAGACAGCTGTCAAATTTACCCACATTGGGTTATAGTCTTTACTTGTTTTGGTAACGGCTCTAAACTTTTGGATCCTCTCTTGCTTTTTTCCAGTGACAATTTACCAATAGAAAAAAAAATGATGGGTGAATCGTCTCATCGGAGACACAGGCATCATTTATTTATTTTACAGAAGATCTAATCCTTCCCTGCTTTATTAAAAACTAAGCAGTGATATTTGCTTCTTCATTCACTTTATAAAACTATTCCTTCTATTTGCCAGTTTATGTAGATTGGCCACTCATGAGGATGCTGGTTGCCTGGTAATTTTCAGCCTAGTTGTACCTTAAAGTGGATGTAAACCCACTCTCATCCTTTCTAAACTACTGCCATAGAGCTGATCTATAAGTATATACATGCCTCCTGCATGTATCCTTACCTGTTAAATGTCTCCCCTCTGTCTGTTATTAGAACTGAAAAACTGCAGATTCTGTGGGTGGATCTGTTGTCCGCAGCTTGTGAGTGGAGTTGTGATGTCAGTATACTCCCTGCCCTCCTCTACACTCCCCTTGTCAACATGCATTTTTCCTGTGTATTCCTTACACAAAATTCTGCTATGATCACTAACATCCAGTCAAAATCCAGAAAAGTAACCACATGACTTCAGAAAAGGAGTGGGGGTGTGAATTAAAAAATAATGCCTGTCTCCAGGCTAGTGCATGAGATATGTAAGTAACCTGTCGTTCACAGCAAGGGGGCGGAACCGACTATGGTTTTTCTCTGTAAGTCTGTTTTATTTCACTGAACAATAAAAGAAGATTGCTCAGAGCTGAATTAACTCTGTGTGGCAAGACTGGGCACAGACAATAGGAAATCTTATACTGTGCATTGTGAAATCAGAAAAATAAATAAAAATGTTTGTGTTTACATTCAGTAAAAACATTTGTTTTCTTAATTCCCCCTGAACTTAAAGTGAAAGTAAACCCTCCTATCGTTTTCAGCCAAGGAAGCGGCCATCTTGACCTCTGTTTAATCTGCAACTGCCATGATGCTGTACATGTGACCTGTTATGAAACCAGCCATTGGATGGTTTGGCAGTTTGGTTGAGAGCACAAACAAATGTGACAGCTAGCATTTACGGCATGCCTGGAATGTTTACTGTTTTTATAACTATCAAAGTGAAGGGTTTACTTCCACTTTAAGGTATTTGACTTGCAGTGTTGGAAAGTTTCCCTTGCAACTGCAATATTTTTGTCCCTGTTTAGGTCACAGTTCAGTAACCACAATTATTTATCATTATAACTAGGAATGAGCCGAACACCCCTGGGTTTGGTTCGCACCAGGACATGCGAACAGGCAAAAAGTTTGAGCGAACATTCAAACCCTATTAAAGTCTATAGTACACAAACATGACAAATCAAAAGTGCTAATTTTAAAGGCTTATATGCAAGTTATTACCATACAAAGTGTAGGGGGACCCAGGTACTGCCTCTGGCAAAAAATAAATAAACTGTTTTTAAAACAGTTTTTTTTTATAATCCGCAATTTTAATAATGCCTAAAGTGAAACAATAAACATGAAATATTCCTTTAAATATAGTGCCTGGGGGTCCCCTTAGTCTTCCTGTAAAGTGGCACATCTGTGCAATGTATAGAACAGTGCTGCAGAAAAATGAAATTTGTAAAGGAAACATTTTTATTTGAACTTACTCCCAGTAATGTAGATATAAAATCAAGGAAAAAAATTGGCGTAGGTTCCCCTAACAGTCCATACCAGGCCCGTTGGCCTCTCTGTCCCAGTGTGGCTCCTGTCCCCTAGAAAGACCATTTGAAGCACCGCATGGCATGTTTTAGCCTGACTGCTTGTGTGCCCCTTGAACGCATATGGAGTACTCCTGATTCAGAGGACAATTCTGCAGAATCACCACCAGCTTTTTGGAGGTGTGGTGGCAGAACAAGCTCCAACACTGAACCCTGTCCTGCATCCTTCCCAGCTGCCAGCAGAGTTACCCAGGAAAGGAAAGGTAAAGTAGACCATGAGTCAGCGACAATATGAACTTTGCTGCTGACTGCCCTGTCCAACGAGGCCAAAAGGAGGCCAAAACATTGCCTTCCACATGACAGTAGAGAGCTGGAATGGATTTACGTGAAAAAAAAATCTTTTTGGAACCTGCCACTGTGGTACAGCACATTCCACAAATTCATGTAAGGGCACAGAGTCTACCAGCTGCAAAGGCAGCAGTTGGAGTGCTAGCAATTTGGCCAAGCTAGCCTTTAGACACTGAGCATGTGAATGGCTGGGACAGTTTTTTTTGCGGTTCAGCAACTGGGGTAGCGAAATCTGCCTGCTGAAATCAGCTGGCACTGTACTGCTAGCAGATTGGCTGCAAGTACTTGTGGCACCTATTGCTATACCTTCATTCCTCTCAGTGCAGACTTTTTGAGAGGACTGGGAGGTGAAGTAGGGATTGAAATCCCAGGCCAGGTACATGCTTTGGCCAATCAGCGGCTGTCAATGCACTGCACTCTCGCAGTACATTATGGGGCACTCTAATTTGCAGTGAACACCCCATATGTTGGTTTGTTTTGCAAACAAATTAACACCCAAAGTTTGAGTCAAACTTATGTTCGACTTGAACATTGGGGCCATCCCTAATTATAACCCTTGCGGGAGAAACAGTCTACAGGAACTTCAGTTAAGCTGTTATCAGTAGTGAATTCTATGCTGATTAATTCAGTTCTGCAACATGTGGTCTTTCCATGCAAGGAGTATGGTACCCTGTAACTTTTTTGAACAAATAGAGCTTGTTAGGACTGCAACCTCAAATGAAGTTTCATTTGCCCATGAATTGCATCCCTATTACTTTAGAACTTTTTTGCAGAGATGCTCATTTTTTTTACCCTGCTCCTAGAGCAGCTGAAATCCAGGATCATTAATGAACTTTGAGTAATGTGCCTCAGCAAGCATTTTGTAATTGTAAATGGAATTTCATGGCTTCCTTTGCTGTAAATCAGAATGTGTGTTTATAGGACTCTTTTTAATCCAGGCTTAATACACAATTATTTTTTAATAATCACAGCCTTAGAACTGCAGCTGTGAGCTCACTAGTTTAAACAGCTGACTGAAGTAAGCCGTTTTATGTTGCTAATATTCCTGGGCATGTCAGGAGGGAGAGAGTTATTTTCCTCAGGTGTGTTTGAGTAAGTCTCCTAATTTCATTACTTTTAAAGGCAGTGTGAAAATAAAACATGTCATCTCCCTAGATATTGCAATGTTTGGTCAAATTGAAACGTTGTGTGATTACTTCCTACATTCTCTCACCACTTTATAACAGCACATACTTGATCAAACATGACCAAGCCTCCATTCTATGTAGAGAGTGTTCCTCAAGGCATTGCTGGCTCTTGTAGCAGCAGAGGGAGACGGATTAGCAACAATGGAAGCATACTCTGAAAATAGTAACATGTGGAGCAGAATAACAGTTTCATAATAAGCTATAGTATGTACAATAAAGTGCTCATTATTGAAATGGCTAAAATTAAAGCCGACCTACAGGCCGATTTAAAAAAGAAACACCAAATCATGCAAAACTTTTTCTAAAAAATAAATAAATAAAAAAGACATAATAGCATGTAATTTGAACGAAACTAGTGTATAGGGTAAACAGAAGGAGCCAATCAGCAGGTGTGTCGCACACAAAAAATGTACCTCACCAGCAGAACTTTTTCCCTTGTGTTTTTTTTTTTAATACTTGCTGCATCCAATCTTCTTCAGGTTGGTCCACTTCGCCTCTTCAGGTGGGTGTTCCTTAATGTGATATCAGCGGCGCTCTATGCATCAGTACACTTTGAATAAAGGAGGACATTGTGATACCCACTCAGGGAGCTGGCCCATACTCCTTGCTAGAGATGGGCTCAGACGTGTTCGAAATTCCACATGCCTGGTCCCGCCAGAAAGCCAACACTGCACACCGCTATTCACAGGCAGTGACACATTTCCCGATCTGAAACGTCATGTCACCAACCATACTGTACAGTCTGGTAGGACCATGTACATTTCAGGACTGGCTAGACTGTTGTACGAACCCTTTTGCAGGTAAAATAGCTTCCATATACATATCTCAGCTGTGTATTTAGCTGTATGTACAGTTCAGGTTTAAATATTCGTAATGCACAGTGGTTTATTTAAGTCCTATGATTTTGTGTGCGCATGTGCACACATTTTTTCCTCAGCTTTTAAGTGTACCTATCATGAAATAGTAAAATATTCATACATTTTTAGAACTTGGTAAAAAAAAAAAAAAAATCAGCTAGGTAATATTTCAGAGCGCTCAGTACGAGAAACCTCGAAGAGGCAGTAGGGGAGGGGGTCGACATCCCCTCCTGTCACCTGTAAAAGCAATCCAATGGCTAATGAGCTGCTAGGATTTCTTTTAGATAATAGCATCGCCAACTGAAAAATTACCTCCAGGACAGGTAAGTGTGCTATTAATAAAAGTCAGCAGCTGCAGTATGTGTAGCTGCTGGCTTTTAATTTTTGCAGGGTTGGGCGGACCTCTATAAGTTAATTGAGGTAATTAAGACCACCTGCAATTTGACATATTGAGACAGACAGAGTGTCACCACTACTTCCTCTTCAACGGTCACTGGTTTTTAAGGATGCTGCTGGCTGTGCAACTAGTGATGCTGACATTAGGTGAAGACTTCTGGGGGAAGGTGAGGCAATAGTTGCCATCAGGTCCACTGTTTTATTGTGATCAGCAGTGGGCAGATTCTTTAATGCTGTCAATCACACCTGATGGGGAACTAGTGTCTCTAAATCCCTGTGAACCACCCACAGAACTCCTCGTGGCGAGAAGGGAGCTCAGCTGTACTGAGAACAGAGTGCCCGTATGAACGCTCCATCCTCACTTCGCCCTTCACATGCACTGTTTACAACAGATAAATTAATCGGTCACCTGCTCCCACAATGGTCATACGAAGGCATGACAAAGTTCTAAAGAGTGTCCCAGACTTCTTCATGAATTCTCTTAATAGGTGGTGACTATAGAAAGAAGAACAGTGATGATATATAAGAACATCAAGCAAGTATAATACATTCATACTTTTGGAACTAGTTACTTACAGGAATCACAGTATAATCCCATGATTCAAAACCCCTATAAATTTTGCCAACCACTGTCAATTTTATAGTACTAGTATGGCCGCTCAAGCTAAAATATAAGTTACCCATTAATTTTTATGGTAATAGTTCAGTGGAGAGTTATTCAAGTGTGAGACTATTAAAAAGTGATGTTTAAATATGACACTATGCATATATACCAAAAAAAATGGTCTTTCTGGGAAACCTCACTATTAGCACACCCGCTTTTTTTTTTTCCCACTGATATCGTATG
Source organism: Rana kukunoris (assembly GCA_029574335.1). Classification (NCBI taxonomy): domain Eukaryota; kingdom Metazoa; phylum Chordata; class Amphibia; order Anura; family Ranidae; genus Rana; species Rana kukunoris. The sequence continues at coordinate 395,045,803 of CM056053.1, forward strand.
GATCTTTAAATCAAATGTATGCATTTTCTCATGTGATATATCTTCACTTGTATACAATGTATAATGTAAATGACTCTCTTACTTGTTAATTTTTTACCACTGTTAAATGCTTATACTATGACCTTATCCATTAATAAAAACCTTTTGTAAACCAAAAAAAAGTGATGTTTAAAGTATAGGTGAATGCTGGTGGGCTGATTTTTTTTTCTGTTGTTCTCATTTCCTCTCAACAAGTTTTGGGCGCTCTTATTCACCTTTCTGTGTTCCAGCATCATCTATTAATATTATTATACACAATTTATATAGCACCAACAGTTTATGATCTGTTTACAATCTATTGCATTGTTAATAACGGTGTTGGTTGACTGTCTTGATATACATGATTTCAAGTGTCCCCCGATGTTGCCAAAAGGCAACACATCATTTTCAGTAAATGTAATGCTACAAAAAGCAAACATGCAACAAGATATTATCAAGGACTGTAGGCATTGTACAAGAGATTGCAGATATGCTCCAGGAGATGTCCAGACACAGTAAATATGCTATAGAAGCTGTTGGAGAGTGGGGATATACTTTACAAGACGGTTAAAGAAAAACTTTAGGATTTGCTATTTTTTTTTTTGTTAGTTGTAAATGAATAATGTCACAGCCTCTTCTGGTCTTGCAGATATGCATGCCGCTGAGAGGAAGGATCAGTAAGGGGTCTAATGTCACATTCAGAGCACCTCAAAAAACTACATGGGTCTGTCCATTCAATGATGCCAGTGGTGGGTAGCTCAGACCTGCGCCTGGGTTCTTTCACTACACTGAATGAACATCACAGTGGGTGGGACAGAACGGGACCTGGCTCTACCCACTACACTGTAACTGAACTACACAGTGGGTGGGACGGCCTGGGACTGAAGTTCTTCCAATATATTAATAAACAGAGTGAGTGGGTCAGACCAGAATTCAGGTCATCTGACTACTCTGTGAATAAACTACACAGGGGTGTTACAAGACAGGTGGCTTGGAGAGGAGCGTGTATAGCGACTATTGGTCCTATAAAACAGAAATTGAGGGGAGTGGTCCCTTATTATGCAGGAGTACAAATGGGATTACCCAGTGGGTAAAAATCTAACAGAATATTAGATCTGCACAGTCTTGAAACACTGCCAGTATCGGTTGTATTATATAAAAATGTATAACCTTCATATTTGTTCCTTTTTTGTTTTTTTCTAAGATTAAAGAGCAACAACATAAGCTGATAAAATTGGACGATGAGGTTCACCAACTGCAAGAAGAGAATATCTCCAGTCAGAGCGATCTCCTACAGACACAAGCACAGATGAAAATTCTCCACCTGAACCATTCCACTGCAGAAAAACAAATTAAACATTACATTATACAGGTATGTTTTGAAATGTCATATACATAATAAAGTAAAATAAATACAATACAGAATTTTCAATTTTGAAAAATGCTTTTCCACAGTTTTATTTGTAAATAAACTACAGAATATTTATTTTTCCTTAAAGCCGTAATAAAGTGTTACTAAACACAAAGGGGCAGATTCACAGAGAAATGGATTATCGTAGCGTATCAGAAATACACTACGCCGCCGTTTTTTACCTTGCTCTACGTGGAATTCAGGTAGATTTTCTACGGTAAACGACAGCGGCGTAGTGTATTTCTCCCGTCGCAATCCATCTGCGCGAGTAGGGGGCGTGAAACATTTAAATTAGGCGCGTTCCCGCGGCGATCGATCTGCGCATGCTCCGTTCGCAAATTTCCCGCCGTGCATTGCGCGAAATCACGTCGTGACGTCATTCGTTGTTTATGTAGCGTACTTTACGGCCGATCCACGTCCCGACGAGTTACGTAAACAAAATAAAATTTTAAATAAATTCGAAGCGGGAACGACGGCCATACTTAACATGGGCTATGTAAAGTTAGAGCAGCAAAAAGCTGCTCTAACATTACGTATAAAAAAATAGACGAAAACGATTGCGACGCCCGCTCGTATGTTCGTGAATCCCCGTAAAAACACATTTGCATATCCCGACGCACCAAAACGACGCAAACTCCTCCCAGCGGCCGCAAATAGATGGCAGCGTAGATCCGAAGGCTTACGAAGACGTAAGCCTCTCGGATCGAAGCCCGAAGCCGGCGTATCATGGTTTGAGGATTCAAACTAGTGATACGCCGCGCGAAATTTGAAATTACTCCTGTCTAACCCCAGTTAGACAGGCGTAATTGTTTTGTGAATCTGCCCCAATTTTTTTAAATTAAAATAACAAACATGTTATACTTATCTATTCTGGGTAGTGGTATTGCACAGAGTGGCACTGATCTTCCTTTTCTGTAGCCCCCCGGTGGCGATCTTGGCTCTCCCTCTTCTTTAGAGGGGCCACCATAGCTGGGCGCTGGCTATGGAGAGAGCGTAGTCCCCGCATTCCCGACCTGTGTTATATCTACAGAGCTGCGCTACATAGACTTACATTATACAGCGGGATTTAGGCCTGCCCCCCCATGCCTCCTCACTGCATCTGATTGACAGCAGCAAGAGCCAATGGCTCCTACTCCTGCTTGAATGCAGTGTAAATAGGAAGTAAGGGGAGAAAAGATGCAGCCCTGGCACAGCGCTGATCTCTTCTTCCCTCACTTCCACTTCATACAGGGAAAAGGGCGTGGGGGGGGGGGCAGAGAAACAAACAATGTTTTTAACCTTAATTCAAACAATGCATTGTGGTAAACAAATGTTTTTAGGTTTAGTAACACTTTAAACCCAAAAGCAAACATTGCAGTAAATCAATTCTCAAATTTTTAAGGCTGCCTTTTCAAGCCTGTCTTTTATTTCACCTGCTGATCTGGTTAGTATTGAGTGTAGGCACTCAAATAGAGGAGGTGTCTTACTGGCCAGAAGACCAGGTGAAAACCAAGGAAAGAAAGAACACTAATGCAGCCACCAAATCTAATGATTTGTAAGCTGAAGTATATTCCATTTCTGGTTTTGGATTTAATAACGCTTTAAGGTAAAAAAATAAATAAATAAAAATATGTTAAGTTCTTTGTGCCTTGATGAATTTGTGGCAGTAAAGCAACATAGGCCATTTGAAATGACTGTTGATAGTGATATTCTCTAGTTTGCTAAAAAACACAACTAAAGACAGTTACCTTTTTATTACATTTTTATTATTTCTTAGATACAAGTATGTGCATATTTGAGATCCGATCCCTATTGTAATTTTTGTCTAGCTGCTTCTCAAACTAGTATAATTGAGCACATATGGAAGTTTTACACTTCATTTTACAGAAAAAAACTGTCTAAAAATTATCCATCTGGAACTAACAGATACAGGCCCACAAAGCTAAAACATTGAACCTGGAAAATGGAACTGCTGATATTGGTAGGGATTGTAGATAGCTGGGTTCACACTTTGGCTACTTTCACACCGAGGCACTTTGCAGGCGCTATAGCGCTGAGGGATTTCACACTGGAGCAGTGCTCTGGCAGGACACTCAAAAAAAGTCCTGCCTGTCGCATCTTTGAAATCAATGCAGCGGCCCTTTGCAGGCGGTTTTAACCCTTTTTCGGCCGCTAGCAAAGGTAAAGCACCGCTAAAAATAGCGGCACTTTACCAACGACGGCGCAGAACGCCCCAGTGTTAAAGTAGCCTGATTCTAATTGGATGCAGGTTTACCCGCATAACAGGAGATTTTGCCTGGTTCTCGATGCAACCAGTTCACACACCTCTAGGGCAGGCTCGGTTCGCAAATTAAGAAGGTTCCTGTGCATCTTTGGTTCCGAATCAGGTGAGAAGTCAGGCAGAAATTCGGACCTGATTCACACCTGCACCAGTGTACAGGGACACGGCCTAAAGAGGGGTGATTCCTGTGCTCAAGAATCTGATTATCCAGTCTTAAATTGTTACACTTGTAAATGCTTAGGCGAGCCATAGATTCATCATTTTTTTATTTATTTCCACCTGGGAGGGGGGGGGGGTACAGGGAGCCTTCCCACCTGGCAGAATACAATGATTACAGGTAGTGACAGTAATCATTTGCAGAAAAATCTGACAGGCGGTTGTACCCAAGTCGATAGATGGAATTTGGCCGATCCCTGCTGAACAATTCAAATTTTGATTCATGTATGCCCATTTTTAACTTTGTCTGCTTGTCAAAAACTTTACTTACATTATCTGAATCTGATTTCATAGCTTTCAGACCCCATTCACACTTTTTGTAGCGGGAACTAGCATTCCAGCTGGCGATTTTGTGTGAGCGATTTTCACATGATTCCGTGTGTCATGCAAAGGGCAGCCCAGGCTCTTCAATGGGCTGCCCTATGCACGGTTGTCATCCAAAAGTATCTCCTAGCTCTTTTTTGGGCATCAAGCTTCACGTGATGTTTCTGTATATTTGGGGTACCATTTAGAATTTTGCAACAAATTGTGGGCAGAATTGCGGCAATTCCTGATTGCCAAAGAATCAAAAGTCCATTAAAGTCTGGTAGATAATGCAGCTCACCTGCTACCTTCCAGCAGCAGAAAGTTTCACAATGTTGAATAACACAGTCCTGAAGCTGTAAACATTCCCCTTAGCTTTGCAGCTCTGTTATTTTATACTGTTGTGTACTCTCAGGAGCTGTAAGACAGTATGTCAAGTTAGGAGCTTGACATAACAGCAGCTGTCAGACTTTATTTATTACCCTCAAACTTAAGTTTTAGACTCATAGAAAGTAGTGCTAAATTAGGGAGCATTTAAAAAAAAAAAAACATATACTGTAGTTATAGTAATTACATTTACTGCATAAGCCCATACACTGCTGGTTCAAAGTGAGAAAAAGCAAACACGCTGTGGAAATGAATACCATTTTATTTGTTATTCTGTTCATCCAGTCTTGCTTCACATACTGTACCTCTACCACACTGTACATCTGTGTGGTAGAGGCATGCTTAACCACTTAAGACCCGGACCAAAATGCTGCTAAAGGACCTTGCCCTTTTTTGCGATTCGGCACTAGGTCGTTTTAACTGACAATTGCGCGGTCGTGCAACGTGGCTCCCAAACAAAATTGGCGTCCTTTTTTCCCCACAATTAGAGCTTTCTTTTGGTGGTATTTGATCACCTCTGCGTTTTTTATTTTTGGCGCTATAAACAAAAATAGAGCGACAATTTTGAAAAAAATTCAATATTTTTTACTTTTTGCTATAATAAATATCCCCCCAAATATATATATAATTTTTTTTTTCCTCAGTTTAGGCCGATACGTATTCTTCTACCTATTTTTGGTAAAAAAAATCGCAATAAGCGTTTATCGGTTGGTTTTCGCAAAATTTATAGCGTTTACAAAAAAAAGGGGTAGTTTTATTGCATTTTTATTATTATTTTTTTTACTACTAATAGCGGCGATCAGCGATTTTTTTTTTTGTGACTACAACATTATGGCGGACACTTTGGACAATTTTGACACATTTTTGGGACAATTGTCATTTTCACAGCAAAAAATGCATTTACATTTCATTGTTTACTGTGAAAATGACAGTTGCAGTTTGGGAGTTAACCACACGGGGGCGCTGTATGATTTGTGTGTTCCCTGTGTGTGTTTACAACTGTAGGGGGATGTGGCTGTAGGTGTGACGTCATCGATCACGTCCCCCTACAACAGGGTTAACGTGATCGATGCTGCGGCCACAGTGAAGCACGGGGAAGCCGTGTTTACACACGGCTCTCCCCGTTCTTCAGCTACGGGGACTGATCACCGCACTCCAGCAGCGATCGGGTCCACGAGTCCCGCGGTCCCGGAGCTTCGGACCGGGTCACGGGAGCGCGCTGCGGGCGCTTGCCCGTGACCCACGGCTGGGTACTAGAACCAACGTATATATACTTTGATGTGCCCAGCCGTGCCATTCTGCTGACGTAAATGTTCAGTAGGCGGTCCTTAAGTGGTTAAACGTGTTACAGGAGTGTGTTGTTCCTAGGTAGGAAATTTGCAAGATGTATCTTAAAAAAAAAAAAAAGAAGCTGATGTCCAGGTAAATGTTACAATATAGTATTACTTTCATACGGCTGATTAGTTCCCATAAATATCTACAGTGTCTGGGTATATAACAGAAGCAAGATTTTCCACTAATAATTATTCATCGATGAAGGCATTGTCACAAAAACATGTATTACATATATGTCATCCCATTTCACAACTTCTGTATCTGCATGATACGTTTATTAGAACAGTAATGTTTATGAACTAACAACATTTTTGATTATGCAACAATAGTTACTCCATCTTAGAGAAGGATAGAATAGTTTTGTTTAAACTTACCCTACAAAACAAGGTTGTACACAGATTTATGCAAATAGGAAATGCGCTTTTATACTGCAGCAGCTGCAGTCACTGATGTCATTTCATTAAAATGCAGTTGGATACATTTCCCTGGAAATGGCCGTGGATGTATATTACACAAGGAATGATTATAAATACAGTTTGCTTTAAAAGTAATCTGTGTCTCCGCTTTATTAAACCTCTTTCCTTCCTGTAGGTGCGCTGAGCAGTAGGTGAAATTGGCCTGGCTATTTGAATTGTTCACATAAGTAATTTAACGGAATAGCAGAGCTTGCACGGTAATAAGACTTGTTTTAATCCTCTGGTTGTGGCTTGTGACACCATCCAACTGCACGTCGCTTCTGTTTGCCCCTGTGGGAAGGTTAGATGACTGAAGGATTACAGATCCTGTGCCTTTTATTATTTGTACAAGCTCTATTCCCTGATAAAAGGAAAGAAGAAAAATTGTATTCACACATTTGGTGAGGAACTCCTTACAAATGTGTCTTCATACGCAGGTCAGGCGTTGGCTCGTACTTCATGTGTGCCCCTGTCATCAGGATGGGGAAACTTTAGAGAATTGTTTAAAGATCGTGATCACAGCGAAAAGCAGCTCTGGGCTATAGAAAAGGCCTCAAAGTAGTGAGAGGTTGCTTTTGCTTTTTCCCACAATCACATAGTGATCTTTATATAATCTCAAATGTTTTTTTAAAAAAAAGGGGTTTCTTGAAAGGTCTTCATCAAACTGCACATTTCTAATGTTCAAGGCTGAATTTTATGAGGAAACGATAGCGAAACTGCGGGAAGATTTGGAACAGTCAAAGAAACGATGCAGAAAAAGTGCAAAAAGTCTGGAGTCTATCGAGCAGAACATTTATGATTTAAACTTGGAAATGACTTTATTACAAGCAAATCACAAACAGACAGTTGAGCAGGTAACAATGTTGTCTTCATTTTTCTTTAGACTTTGTTGTTGTGTTTTGTTCCTGTTCCTGGACATCCATTTTAGAAATGTCTTGCATGTTAATCTTACTGATCTTACTCTGGGATAGAAAGACAATAAAAGACAATTCAATTACAAGCTGTAGAAATGTGCTGTGAACATCTATTTACATAAGCAAGGTTTCTCTATTTTCATTTTTAGAGGTAGATAGAGGAAAGTTCATATAGACCAGATACAGTCCCCCCCCCCCCAATCATGTTTTAATATATATTTGTAATTATCTTTTTGATATCTTAAAGAGACTCTGTCAGGGATAAGAAATGGCCAATGGTATAAAGTGCAGACACTTAGGCCGCGTACACACGATCGAACATGTCCGCTGAAACTGATCCGCAGACCAATTTCAGCGGACATGTTCAATCGTGTGTACGGCCTATCGGACCGTTTTCCAGCGGACAAAAGTTTCTAAACATGCTTAGAAACCTGTCGGCTGGAAACCTGTCCATCGGACATGTTCGATGGTTAGTACACAAAATCATCAGACCAAAATCCTGCGCATGCTCAGAATCAAGTCGACGCATGCTTGGAAGCATTGAACTTCGTTTTTTCATCACATCGTTGTGTTCTACGTCACCACGTTCTGGTCTGAGGGGATTTTGGTCCGATGGTGTGTACGCACAGCAGACCAACAAACCACTTCAGCCTAGGCTGATGAAAACGGTCCATCGGACATGTTTCCTCGGACATGTCTGTTCGTGTGTACGCGGCCTCAGAGGTCCACACACCTGCATTAGCCACTAAAAGCTTGCAAATATGGACAAATCCAGTGTCATTGTGAAAGCAAAGCTCCCACACTTTGGGTAGTATTGGAGCTTGCTGTTACCTCCCACACTAGTGCCTTGGTATTGTGAAAATAAATATATTTCCCCCCTGGCTTGTGTATAAAATATTATATATAAACAGGAGATCTGTTGGACATCTTTCACCTGTAAAGAAGGCAATACTTATCTGGTAAAATGAAAAAAAAAATAGAAAAAGATGCTAAAGAAAAAAAAAAAGATAAAACTAAGTTTATTTGTTCAATTAAGAGCTGCGATTAACATGTAAACAATTGGTACAGAAGAATATATTAAAAGAAAAATAAATTGTGCTCCCCCCTAACCATGTAATGTGAATATTAAGGAAAATCCAATCACCAGAATTTATAATACCAAAAAACAGGCTAGTAACAAACTGATATGTGACTAATAGTATATGATAATAAAAACTAATGTGTCCAATTTTAAAGAGCATCAGTTACTATATTGCCAGCAATCTCATGCCAATTTAATGCAATTAATTAAATTTCTAACCAATACATAAATGAAAATTAAAACCTAAAAACTAAAAATAAAGTCTATAGGTGCTTGAGTAATAAACAATGAATGCTAAACACCAGTGCTCTGTGCAGAAATCCAAAAAACTGATGAAATAAATGTGTCCAAAAACTTGTGATGAGTCCTCCACCAATCAGTAAAAATTCCTCCTTACCGACAGGGGATCACTGAAAGCATATAGTCCAATTTCTCTCCAACTGCGCAACTCAAACACCAGTTTTTAGACAATGAATCTCATTGATCTCATGGGTCATCAGCATAACCATATACATCCGACTTGTGATGTCACTACAGATGCGACACAAGTGGAACCTAGAGACCAGGATGTGCCATTGGTGCTTGTGCCACCAAACTTTAGTCAATAGAATGGACACTTGACTCCTCCGGGTTTGGCCTGAACTCATGTACAGATGGAATTTTGCTTGTTTGAAAGTTCAGTGAACAAAATTAGTGTTTAGCTGATCCGAACCTCTGGCTGCAGTGTGAAGTGAAACCTTTGGCAGTGACATCACTACTGCTGCTGAATTTTGACAGCTTCCCACTCAGGGCTTCTGGTTGTTATAGAGTCAGCAGCTGCCATGTCAGTGATGTGTCCCTGCCTGGCTCATTCATCTGTTAATTGGGAATTTCTGGCTGATATGTTAATGTAATTGAGAAGGCAGGGGATTCTGTAAACAAAAACTAACATTATGGCCCGGATTCACATACATTGGCGCATCTTAATGCCGGCGTAGCGTATCTTATTTAGGCTACGCCGGCGCAACGCATGGAATTCACAAAGCAAATGCTCTCAACGTTGCGCCGGCGTAGCGTATATCCGTCGGCGTAAGCCGACGTAAGTCCAAGTAGGTGGAAGTAGGCTGGAAGTAGGCGTGATACATTTAAATGAAGCGTGACCCCATGCAAATGATGGCCTGAGCTTCAAACAAGTACTAAAAACGAACGAAGCATGCGTCGTACCTTGGACGCATCCCAGTGCGCATGATCACAGTCACGTCAAAATAACTGCCTAAGATACGTCGAATCACTGCCTACGACGTGAACGCCCAGCCCTATTCACGTACTATGTAAACAACGTAAAATTTGATGGCGTTCGTTCCCTGGTCCATACCTTTGCATGAGTTGCACCTCGAATATGGGGAATAACTTTACGCCGGACGTAACCCTTACGGAAATCGCGGGCGCAAGTACATTCGTGAATCGGCGTATCTCCCTCATTTGCATATTTGCATCAAAAATCAATGGGAGTGCCAAATGCGTCCAGCGTAACTATGCGCCCACTATATGCCGGCGTAGGCAAGTTACGTCGGTTTGATGAAGTTAGTTTTTAGGCGTATCTTAGTTCTGTGGGCATGGCGCACAGATATGACGGCGCATATTTACACTTACGCGGCGTATCTCGAGATACGTTGGCGTACGTGCTTTGTGAATCCGGCCCGAGATATATATATATACTGGTATGTGTATATATAGCCCTTTAACCTGCTGAAAGAAAAAAAAAACTCCAAGTCCGATCCTGTCGCTCACTCGCCTACGAATGTCAGCTCCCTGGCGCTGGCACTACATGTAAATAAATATTTGGTCAAAATCATCACGCAGGATATCAGCCCCTTTGTTTACATTCTACTGCAGTTATCGGGAGCTGTCATTCGTGGCGACTGAGCAATGAGATTGAATGTGATTAATGATGGATTTATGTTGCAGGACATTTTTTTTTTTTTATAAAGGGCTTGTCAAAAGTGTGTGTTTTTATTTAATGCTATTTTTTTTCTTTGAGTGAATAGGGATACTATGTAGCGATGCTGAAAAAAGACCCCCACAAGGGTCATGTTTGTGGGGAAGAGGCCCTTGTCTTCATCAACATAAGGATAAAGTACTTTGATAGGGAGGTTACCATGTTGAAGGCGTGTAGCAAGGTATTTTGTGCCCCTCCAATCCTTTCCTTGCCAGCCAGGCTGCATGCTTGGATGACCGTCTGGTATGGATTTTGGGGTAGACCCCATGCTTTTATTTTTTCATTTTTTGCATGAAGCTTCCCTTAAATCCTATATCAGGCTGTAACGGTCACCACCGTTTACGACCTTCCATCCACCCACGACAAGCTTATCCGACACATTGCGACAATCCTACATACAAGATCCATATCAATTCCCCAGAAAATGAGACTGGCCGCTCTATCTTCTGGTTTCCAGATGAATGAATACTTTATTGGTTTCTTAGCTTGCTTATATATATATCTAGTACAGCATGTTACAGTTAATCACAGGACAATGCAATCTCCACCCCCCTATTCACACACTATGGCTAATTCTCTAGCAGACATTTTGGCACCGATACTGACGAGATCTATCACATTCCAAAATACAATTACACAATGCCTTGGCCTCAATCCACATATTTAGACAGACGTACTGTCTCTAAAGGGTCTTGACACCTGGGCATCAATAGGCTTTAAACTGTGTTATCAGACAATTGAAAGGTCTAGCAGCAGACCTGAATTAACACCTTTATACACTGGACAATGTAATGTCTAGGAGTAGACGCAATTAACACCTTTCAAAAGCATGTGTGCCCACATTGAATAGCCAACAACTTGTGATATCTCAAGACATCCTGCAAACATGAATTATTATTAATGTCCCATCTCATGTAATGCATGAATTATGATTTTTATTAGCCACCCTATGCCTACAAGGGCACAGGGTGGACTTAGACCCAGGAGTTATTAGTGTCACTGGCACAGGAGTACCTCTAATCCTTCCAAAGTCTGGTTGTCACGGTTCATTCCGTTACACAGGCATTCATGTATTTTATGTTTCATGTATTGTATGTATTTTAGGGGAACCCTAGGCCATTTGTTTGTTTTGTTTTTTGTGCCCAAGTGTCCAGACCCCTATGCCAGTTGTTTGACAGGCCCTTGTCTAGAAGTTTAGAAAATGGTCAGTCTTTTTAACACCTGGACTTCAGTAAAGTTCAGCAAACCCACCTTAAATTGAACCCAGGTATATACAGCTTAAGACTATTCCCCACAGTGGTTTCTCCTCATCTTGACACCACTCTCTCCTGCTATGACAGGGGAAGGAACCAGTGAGACTTGTGGGGGACAATGGGGATTGACATTCCCAAAAGATCGGAGCAAAGTTTGGCTGTCTAGGCACTGGGAAAGGTGAGTAATATGGTCAAATGCCACAGAAGAGGGATTTAAAAAAAAAATCATGCCAAGGTCGCTTTAAAGATAAAATAAGCATAGGTATCTTGACTATGCAGGAAGATGTAATATGCACAAGCGGGCATAGTTAAGCACATTTAGTATGTATAATCAGAACACTAAACACAGAAAGTGTAAGAAAATGCAAACCAGTTGTTTTTTGCACATTACATTGAAACATGAGACCCACTTAATGTTATGTAGTTTATTTTTTTTAACTTTCTGTATATTGCAAATGTATTACTCTGATCCACATCACAGCTGCCATAAAAATCTTATGCCAACATAGGCCCAGATTCACATAGATTGGCGCATCTTTATGCCGCCGTAGTGTATCTTCTTTATGCTACGCCGGCGCAACGTTGAGAGGCAAGTGTATATTAGTCGGCGTAAGCCGACGTAAGTCAAATTAGGTGGAAGTGGGCGTGACCCCATGCAAATGATGGGCAAATGATAGGCTGAGCGTCATCCAAGTACTTAAAACGAATGGCGCATGCATCGTATCTTGGACGTATCCTACGCCCAGCCCTATTCACATAGTACTACGTAAACGACGTACAATACGACGGCTGTTCCCTCGTCTATACCTTTGTATGACTTACCCCTGCTTTATGTGGGGTAAGTTTACGCCAGACGTACAACTTACATAAACCGTGTATATTAATGCGCCGGGCGCAAGTACGTTCGTGAATTGGCGTATCTCACTCATTTGCATATTCGAAACGTAAAACAATGGGAGCACCCCTTGTGGCCAGCGTAGATATGCTACCACGTTACGACGGCGTAGGAAACTTACATTGGTCATAAGAAGCCGATATCTTGGCTATATACGCTCTTTCAGGCGTATCTTGCGTATCTTGCTTTCAGAGTCAGGCACATAAATACGACGGCGCATATGTGCACTTACGCGGCATAAGTGCTACGTGAATTTGGGCCACAGTCTTTTCTAAAATTCAATATTTATTTACTGCTAGGCTGATCCCCATGTAACAACATTTGGACCTGGTCATTGACCCCTCAAGCACTGAGCGTTGATTTCAATAGCAGGACAAGTTTACAGGATTCTAGTACCACTTACAATGTATCCTTGTTCTCCCTTTATACTGATTTACAGTGCAGCCTATGTTCAATCAATTAGAAAATGTTAAGTTGCTTTTATTTACTTGACAATTGGAGACACGTTGCACCAAATTAGGTACTATATTCAACTGGTATTGGCAGCGGTAAACTATGCAGCAGATAGGGACACCCAGAAACATTCAAGCATGTTTGTCCTGCACTTTTGTTCAACAATGCAGCAAAGAAACAAGGTAAACTTGAGGAGGCTTTGTACAGCAAGCCCATGGCATATACATCCAAAGTTAATATACTGTACATTCACATCAGTCCCTGTCCTTAATGGGCTTACAACCTAAGGTCCCTACTTTACCTTCATACATACCTCCATATTAGGGGCTAATTTGTAAAGGAGCTGTAAGAAACCTGCTCAAACACAGGAAAGAGAAAGTGCAAACTCCATCCAGATGGTGTCCTAACTATTATTTAAACTGGGGACCACATTGCAGAAGTTCTAAACACTAAGCCACCATGCCAGTAGTCAACCTTTTCACTCCGCAGCAAGCACTCATAGGAGAGAGAGAGAATTTTTATTGCGCATCAGCTAGCCTACATATATAAAGACTGTACTTTGATAAATAACAGGATATGGCCACCAAGTAAGATGTTGGACCTAGGAATTGAGTGAGTTTTCAAGGACCAGAACAAGGACTTATTCAGAGTCTCAGCAAGTTTCTGTGTCCATATTGGTCATCTGTCTTGGGGCCCCACAATATGTGTATGTGAAAAACCTAGGTGACACATTAACTTTGTCCCAAATCCTGCCGGCTAGTGCCTTATGCCGTGTACATACGATCGGATTTCTGATGGACTAAAATCCGATGTTATTTTTTGTCAGAATTCCAATGAAGCTGACTTTTATAAGTCTTGCCTACACACTATCAGACTAAATTCCGGCCGTCCAAAACGCGCTGGCGTAAAACACTACAAAGAGCCGAGAAAAATTAAGTTCAATGCTTCTGAGCATGTGTCAACTTGATTCTGAGCATGCATGGATTTTTCTCCGATGGAATGCCACACAGACGATCAGAATTTCCCATCGTTTTTTTATTGGAAACATTTTAAACGTTGTCTTTTTTTTTTTTTACACCAATGGAAAAAAATCCGATGGGGCCCACACACGATCGTTTTTTTTCGATGAAAAAAGTCTGATCTGACTTTTTTCATCGGAAAAAACGATCGTGTGTACACGGCATTACAGTATGTAGGAAAGATTGTTTACAGTTTCTTTGAAATCTTATTTAGAGCTAAACAATTCAGTCAGTTTGAACGCAAATAATCCCCAGTTTTCTGTGGGAGAAAACTATGGCAGTAGCAATTGTGTAAAATTATACAATGACCATTGCAGCACAAGTGTGATTATTTAGTACTTTGATAGTTTCTTCTCAGTGTTTTTTTTTTTTAACTGTTTTTAAATAAGAAAATATTTGTTGTCTGCAGAGTGAATCTTAATTAATTTTTATTTAGCTGATGTACTTGCAATGTTCTAATAAGAAAATTACAGGGTCTGCTTTGCTTTAAAAGTGTCTAACTTTTTGAAAGTATCTCTCCAAAAATTAACTTTCTGCTGGAGATGATTCCTAAAATATGACTTGTATCCTTGTGCAGACTTATAGGAAAATCATTGAGCCAATCATACAAGCAGGAAATTACCGTATTTAACGGCGTATAACACACACAGGCGTATAACACGCACCCTAACTTTAAGAGGGAAGTTTCAGGAAAACAACGTTCCACAGCCCCATAGGTATAACACACAGACACAGTTTACCCTCTTTTTTCAGGGTAAACAAGTGAGTGTTAAACGCCAATAAATACAGTACATTTCTGGGGGTGTTTCATACACCAATATGGGTTGCCATATTGCATTACATTTTACAAAAAAGATTGAAAGGAAAGGTCATTTTTAATACCATTCAATTACAATGTGGCTTGTGTAGCAATTGTATGAACTATAATGTATATATTTTTTTGGTTTGCTATTTTGTTTCCCACAAAAGTGGAATTATCCTTTAATGACGCCGAGGCAGTGCAGTGAGGCCTGTTAGATTTGTATGAGTCTGCACTACTAGACTGGAGAGGCAAAGGAAGATTTCAGGAAATCCTCTGCATGCTGGGTTTTCCTACTGTGGCTTAAGAAGAAGAATTGTTAACAATTTACTATGTATGCAACTATGTTTTATACAGCATTAGGGATGAGCCGAACACCCCTGGGTTTGGTTCGCACCAGAACCTGCGAACAGACCAAAAGTTTGTGTGAACTTTAGAACCCTGTTAAAGTCTATGGGACTCGAACGTTTGAAATCTAAAGTACTCATTTTAAAGGCTAATATGCAAGTTATTGTCCTAAAAACTGTTTTGGGACCCGGGTCCTGCCCCAGGGGACATGAATCAGTGCAAAAAAAGTTTTAAAAAATTGACTTTTTTTCAGGAGCAGTGATTTTAATAATGCTTAAAGTGAAACAATAAAATTGAAATATTCCTTTAAATTTCGTACCTAGGGGGTGTATAGTATGCCTGTAAAGTAGCACTTGTTTCGCTGTAGCGCTGTGCTTAGAAGTGTCCCTGCACAAAATGTAATTTCTGAAGTAAAAAAGTCATTTAAAATCAATCACCTTAGGGTCTGGTATGGATATTTAGGGGAACCCTGCGTCAAATTAAAAAAAAAATGATGTGGGGTTCCCCCCAAATATCCATTCCAGACCCTTCAGTCTGGTATGGATTTTAAGGGAAACTCCACCCCAATTTTTTTTTTTTTAAATGTCGTGGACCCCCACACATATTTTTTTTTTTATGAATGACTTTTCTCTGTATTGCCGGGAGCCAACAATTCATTATAGCCGCGAGTGATTTTAAATTACTTTTTTTCCTTCACAAATGACACTTTGTGCAGGGACAGTTCTAAACATGGGAAACAAGCGCTACTTTACAGGCATACTATACACCCCCCCCCCCCAGGTACGAAATTTAAAGGAATACTTTGATTGTTTCACTTAAAGGAATTATTAAAATCACTGCTGCCCAAAAAACTGCAGTTTTTAAAACTTTTTTTTGCATTGATACATGTCCCCTGGGGCAGGATTCAGGTCCCCAAACACCTTTTTTTTTACAATAACTTGCATATTAGCCTTTAAAATTAGAACTTTAGATTTCAAACGTTTGAGTCCCATAGATTTTAACAGGGTTCTAAAGTTCACACGAACTTGCAGCGAACACCCCAAATAGTTTGCTGTTCGGCGAACAGGCAATGTTCAAGTCGAACATCAGTTCAACTCGAAGCTCATCCCTATACAGCATATGCATTTTGCATCACTCCTAAATGGTACACCAAAATGTAATATTTTTCTTATATATAAAACATGGTGGGCTGACAATCCTGCGGTCTTTATTTTTTGGAGACTTTGAAAATTGTAACACATTTAATACATTGTTGACGAAAACAAGCAGTTCAGTCTCTTTTCTGGTGGTTAGCTGCCAGATTTACAGCATAATTACAGCTAAAGAAAAAGTGATCAGGGTTTACAAAGATTATTATTCCAATCTAAATGTAGAGACATGTATACTATGTTACAGTAGGGCAGAGGAGAACAGCATTTGCTTAGGCTTGAGAGCTGACATCAATTTAACAAGATACAGTAGAATGATTTTTAATACTTTTAATCTGCAGCATGTGCAGTATATAGACATGGCCATAATGGGCCACGCTATCTTGCTCCAGCTGAGAAAGACAATCCTTTTGTCCTTGAGACCAATCTGAACACTTATGAACTGTATTGAAAAGTGATGGCTTGTATTCTACAAATAATCCAAGATATTTTGAGATTTTTGTTTTGCCTCATAAAACATGGTATGGGGTAGTAATGTACTAAGGAGGGTTTTATTAAACTAGAGGAAACTATTCTTAAAGCCGAGCTCTATCCATATATAAAAGGGCAACATGTGTTCCAGTTTTGTTTAAGACATATTACATTTACGGTATTTTAAATGCAGTGAGTATAAGTCCTTGAATCCATAAATATATTCACTTTCCTTTGTCCAGTGCACCAAAGTACTCCAAACATTGCCCAGTGCTGTCTCTCTTACCCTGGTCCCTTGCTTATGATAGATAGAATACAAAAAGTGAGGCCATTATCAATGTATTGATATTTCTCCATTGAAGAGGCTGGGGGTGGGTAGTTGCCCAGAATGTATTGTGTGACTGCAGGGGAGAAGAGTAAGGCCTCGTGCACACGATCAAATCTGTCTGCTGGAAACGGTCTGCTAGACCGTCCCAGCAGACAGATTCGATCGTGTGTACGGGCGAGCCGACGGATTTGGCCACCCGACAGATTTCAAAGCATGCTTTGAAATCTATCAGGTGGGAATCTGTCCGCCCGACATGTCTGCTGGTTAGTACACTTAAGTGTTTTACTTCCTGGTGCGGTGACGTGGCGGTGTCACCGCCACGTCACCGACACGTCAGCGTGCCATCTGCTGGCGGGGATTTTGGTTTGCTCGTGTGTTCACGCGAGCAAACCAAAATCCTATCAGACAGATTTGTTTGAATCGGTAGGTCCGACCGATTTGAACAAATAGATTGCCTCGTGTGTACGAGGCCTTATGCTACTGATCTGTTTTTGTTTACTGGTCTGAAACACAAAACTGATAAAACTAAATTCCAAGACTTTTGTCAGCTTTAAAAACTATCTCTGGACAAATTAGAATCTGAGGGTACAGTATAATACAGGTATAGTAGAGTGCTAGAAAGCGACTGGGCACCAATTGTGATTAACTGCTTGCCGACCAGCCGCCGCAGTAATACGGCTGCGCGAGAGCCCGTAGCTCTACGTTGCCACCTTCGACGGCCACTAGGGGGCGCGTGCGCGCCGCCGGCGGCCCGCGCGCGCGCCCCCTGCTCGCCCCCGAGTCCTGTGCGTGTGCCCGGCGGGCACGATCGCCGCCGGGCACACGCGATCGCTCGTTACAGAGCGGGGAACGGGAGCTGTGTGTGTAAACACACAGCGCTCGTTCCTGTCAGCGGGGGAAACGCTGATTTTCTGTTCATACAATGTATGAACGGAAGATCAGTGATTCCCCCTAGTAAGTCCACCCCCCCATACAGTTAGAACACAAATAGGAACACACTTAACCCCTTCCCCGCCCCCTAGTGTTAACCCCTTCACTGCCAATGGCATTTTTATAGTAATACAATGCATTTTTATAGCATTGATCGCTAAAAAAATGCCAATGGTCCCAAAAATGTGTCAAAAGTGTCCGAAGTGTCCGCCATAATATCGCAGTACTGAAAAAAAACGCTGATCGCCGCCATTACTAGTAAAAAAAATAATAATAATAAAAATGCCATAAAACTACCCACTATTTTGTAAACGCTATAACTTTTGTGCAAACCAATCAATAAACGCTAATTGCGATTTTTTTTACGAAAAATATGTAGAAGAATACGTATCGGCCTAAACTGAGGAAATTTTTTTTTTTTTTTATATATTTTTGGGGGATATTTATTACAGAAAAAGGTAAAAAATATAGCATTTTTTTCAAAATAGTCGCTCTGTTTTTGTTTATAGCGCAAAAAATAAAAACCGCAGAGATGATCAAATACCGCCAAAAGAAAGCTCTATTTGTGGGAAAAAAAGGACGCCAATTTTGTTTGGGAGCCACGTCGCATGACCGCGCAATTGTCAGTTAAGCGACGCAGTGCCGAATCGCAAAAAGTGCTCTGGTCTTTGGACAGCAATATGGTCCGGGGCTGAAGTGGTTAAAGAATGGTATTATAAATGGTATATAAAGTATTTTTCATTGGTATTTCCTAAGCATGTGCAACCTTAAATGACAAGTTCACCTTTTGTAACATGTTACATTTGACCTCTATTATATATATATATATATGTGTGTGTGTGTATATATATATATATGTATATATACTTATAGGTAATAATGTTTTAATATCCTGCTTTTTTTTATAGTGGCTGCTGTACAATGCTGCTGTTTATTATTATTTTTGTATTGATCTGTGGCGCACTGTTCTGATCTTTGTTGGGGGCGCATCTTTAACCACTTGCTGACAGCTGCACGACTACAGTATGTAAGTCGACAACATGGCACGGGCAGGCAGATTGGCGTACAGGTATGTCACCTTAAATTTGCCGCCTAGCGGGCTCGCGCCCGCTGCATGCCTCGAGAATGAGGCCGTGGGTCCCGGGAACTCGGGAGACCAGCGATTGTGGTCGGCAAGGGCAGAACAGGGGAATGCCTTTGTAAACAAGGCATTCCCCTATTCTGCCTAGTGACACTGTCCCGTGATTCGGGAAGGTCATCAGTGATGTGTCACTAGTAGCCACGCCCCCTAACAGTAAGAATCACTCCCTAGGGAACACTTAGCCCCTACAGCGCCAACTAGTGGTTAACCCCTTTATTGCCAGTGTCATTTTTACAGTAACCAGTGCATTTTTATAGCACTGATCGCTGTAAAAATGACAGTGGTCCCAAAATGGTGTCAAAAGTATCCGATGTGTCCACCATAATGTCGCAGTCACGATAAAAAATCACTGATTGCCGCCTTAACTAGTAAAAATAAATATTAATAAAAATGCCATAAAACTATCCCCTATTTTGTAGACTCTATAACTTTTGCACAAACCAATCATTAAACGCGTATTGCGTTTTTTTTTTTTTTTTTTTAACAAAAATATGTAGAAGAATACGTATCAGCCTAAACTGTTGAAAATTTTTTTTTTTATATATTTTCTGGGGGATATTTATTATAGCAAAAAGTAAACAATATAGGCCCGGATTCACATATACCGGCGCATATATATGCCGCCGTAGAGTATCTTCTTTACGCTACACCGGCGCTGTGCAGAGAGGCAAGCATGAAATTTACAAAGCCATACACCCAACGTTGCACCAACGTGGCGTATATTTTGTTGGCGTAAGCCGGCCTAGGTAGAAGTGGGCGTGAGCCATGCTAATGAGGCGTGACCCCATGCAAATGATGGGCTGAGTGCCAGACAAGTACTTAAAATGAATGGCGCCTGCGCCGTCCCGTGGACGTATCCCAGTGCGCATGCTCACAATCACGTCGAAATAACTGCCTACGTCGTGAACGTAACCTACACCCAGCCCTATTCACATACAACATAAACTACGTAAAATTTGACGGCATTCGTTCCCTGGTCCATACCTTTGAATGAGTTGCGCCTCCTATTTGGGGAATAACTTTATGCCGGACGTACGACTTACGCAAACCGCATATATTATGCGCCAGGGCAAGTACGTTCGTGAATCGCCGTATTTGCCTCATTTGCATATTTGGAACGAAAATAAAATTGGAGAGCCACATGCGTCCAGCGTAAATATGCGCCTACTTTACGCCGGCGTAGGAAAGTTACGTTGGGCGGCTAAAGCCTATTTTTCGACATATCTTGGTTTGTGGGTCGGCGCATAGATACGACGGCGCACATTTGTACTTGCGTCGGCGTAAGTGCTTTGTGATTCCGGGCCCATAGATTTTTTTCAAAATTGTCGCTCTTTGTTTATATTTATAGCGTAACAAATCAAAATCATAGAGGTGATCAAATACCACCAAAATAAATCTCTATTTGTGGGGGAAAAAAATACGGTAATTTTGTTTGCGAGCCACGTTGCATGGCCGTGCAATTGTCAGTTAAAGTGACACAGTGCCGAATCGCAAAAATTGGCCTGGTCTTTGACCACCAAAATGGTCCGTGGCTGAAGCTGTATTGATGTTACATATTACATCCATATTCAGGGTGTAACATGTTACAAATCCTCTGGCCCATGCGCACCCCCCCCCTCGACACCCCGTTGTAACAGGCAGAAGGGGATCCTCTCCCCCGCTCTCTGTCACAATCTGAAAAGAAAGTGGCTGTGTAGGGTTCTTCCTGGCCAGCCGTGTCATTCATTCACAATGTTCTATGAATGGGATACTACACGGCTTGTAGTTCTCAATTAATTACCACAGCTTACACATACAGTCTGCAAGACCCTGCATTGCACCCACAATCTGCTGATCATTGGTGCAATGATTTCCAGACTCCCAATAAAAAAAAAAAAATACACATTTTGTTTTACCTGCAAAAAGATGTGCATTTTTTTTAATTTTTTTTATAGATTGTTAGCTCAAACAAGCACGTTTATCTGATTCCTACTGTATTACACTGTATTGTAATTGTACTGTCTGCCCTTATGTTGTAAAGCGCTGTGTAAACTGTCAGCACTATATAAATCCTGTATAATAATAATAGTAAAAAAAAAAAATGAACTTAAAGTATAACTAAAGGCAAAATTGTTTTCTTTAGTTTGAATAGAGTAGAAAAGGATTAGAACACTTGTCAGGTTCTTACTGTTGTCTGTGCCCCCTTTAGGGAGATTTACCCTCTCTATTTTCTGCTTTACCATTACCAGCACAAGTAAAAGAAAATCCAAATGTTGGGGTTGATACCAGAACAAGAATATAGGGGAAATCTTCCAATAGAGACTGCTTCAGGTCACACCTCAGGATTCCTTCACTTTGGAGGGATTTCCTCTTAATTCCTGTTTTGGCTATGCAATAGTATGTGAAGGGAAATCTTCCCAATGGGAAATGGATGGCAAAAAACGGGGATTTTAATTCTCCCTCATTCTGTCCAGTCTATGTATCCAAAATGTGGAGCATGCTCTGTGTGATTCAGGTGTGAACTAGCCTAAGAGCCACCAGCTGCAGTGACCGCTAATGGCTCTAAAAGGGGAGACTGTTTATAAACATGTATGTATGCACTTCAGCATCAGTTTGTCCTGGACAGGCTTCCTGAGGCCGCGTACACACGATCAAATTTATCTGCTGAAAATGGTCCGACGGACCGTTTCAGCAGACAAATTTGATCGTGTGTACGGGCGAGCAGACAGGTTTTTCCAGCAGACAAATTTTAAAGCATGCTTTAAAATCTTTCTGCTGGGAACCCGTCTGTCCGACATGTCTGCTAGTTAGTACACTAACCAGCGGACATATCTGTCCGCACATGCGTCGAATGGATTCGACCCATGCGTGGAAGTATTTTACTTCCTGGTTCGGTGACGTGTCGGCGTCAACATCACCGCCACGTCACTGTGTTGTCTGCCGGCGGGGATTTTGGTTTGATCGTGTGTACACAATCAAACCAATACATCCCAGCAGACAAATCCGATCAAAACGGTCTGTCAGACCGATTTGATCGGATTTATTTAGTGGTGTGTACGCGGCCTGATAGTTACAATGGTAGACCGTGCTTATACAATGTTTATAGGTATGAATGCTTTTAGTCTCCATCATGGACTCATGTAACAGTGTGATAATTCAGGAACACATTTGGGAGATAGTTGTCAACTCGTCAGAGGAGTAGCCTTACCAAGGACCTTCATGGCAGGATCACAAAATCATTATGTTAATCAAAGCTGCAGATTTAAATAGAGTGAAATTACACTATCAGGTTAAAGTTTGTATGGGCTCTTAGTAATGCAGTATACTTTTGCTTTAAGGTAGATCTAAACCTTAAATGTTTAGACATTTAGTTTGTTAGTTTTTCCATGAAATAGTTTTCCTCCTTTTTTAAACCTTGTCTCAATCTCAGTGCTGCTTACACCGATCAGCCCTAACATTATGACCTCCCACCATAACATTATGGACTCTGCTAGACCTCTGAAGGTATGCTGTAGTATTTGTAATCAAACGGGTAGCAGATCATTTGAGCCTCTGCAAACTTGCCTTCTTCCCATGTTACATCCTGGTGCCATTTCTTCCCCAGGTAAAAGACGCACACACACACCTGGCCAGCCACATGATGTAAAAGAAAACGTGATTCACTAGGACACCTTTGTATTGCTCTGTAATCCAGTTCTTGTGCGCATTGTAGGTGCTTTTGGCCGTGGACATGGGTCAGCATGGACACTCTGACCAGTCTAGCCTCATACACTACAAAGCTGCAAAGCTACACCTTTCTATTGGGATGAAAAATTTTCAGCAACATGACCTACAGTAGCTCTTTTATTGGATCAGACTACAGAGGCCAGGAACATCCCACAAGAGATGCAGGTTTGGAGTTGTTCAGACCCAGTTATCTAGCCATTACAATTTGGCCCTTGTCAAAGTTGCTGCAAATCCTTACGCGTACCCATTTTTTTCTGCTTTCAACACAACTACATGGACATGTTTATTTGCTGCCTAATCTATCCCACTGATGTTTGGCTGCCGTTGTAACCATTTAATCAATGTTTTTCAATTTACCTGTCAGTGGTCCTAATGCTATGGCTGATTGGTGTATCTCTTCCAACAACTTTGCATTCTCTTTCTGTCTACATGCACTGGCTTCATCACCTCCTGCACATCATTGCTCTGGTCTGACTTCCTGATAGTGACAACTGTGGAGTATACCTGCATGGTATAAGTTGGCACAGCTGTTTGTAGTCTCCATCAAAGACTCATAAAACTGGGTAACCATTGCAGGAACACATTTGGGGATATTTGTCACCCCAATACAGTAAGGCTGCATTCACACCTGAGGGTATAATTTTAAGGCGTTTTAAATGTGTTTTTTTATGGTGTTTTTCTGGCTTTTTTGGGGGGGCATTTTTGGAGAGTTTTTGCAGAGTTTCTATACAGGTGTTTTGAGGTCCAAAGGTCATCAATATTAACAGTCTGTAATCTGCCTAAAAACAAGCTCATGTACTTTTTTGAGCTTTAGGCATTTTGCCTCAGGCGACAGAATGCTCAGATGTGAACAAGGATTTTGCTTGTTGGGTGTTTTGGAACTTTTGAGATGAGCATTTTACGAGCATTTTACAAGCTGAAAACGCTCAGGTGTGAATACAGCCTCAGATTTTTTTTAAAGTTTAAACAAGGAACTTCCTTGGCATTCAAAAGCTTCAGATTTCTAGAGATTTAAAACAACTTTTGAAATTGCATTAGCATATTTAGACATATATAAGATTTTAATAATTGTGTTTAGATCTACTTTCAATGCCCACTAACTGCCTGTTGTGGTAGCATTGCAATGTGTGACCTGTGTGCAGTGCTACAACCTTGGCATCTCTGATCTTATTGGGAGGTGTGTCTACTAGCTAAATGCATGTATTTGAGGTCTACCACAGACTGATTAAAAAAATGATTTTAGACATTCTACAATGGGTCCAATAACACTGTATGTTTGACTTTTAGCTAAATGAAAAAAACAAAGAGAACTCTGCAATCACCTCTGAAGTCAACCACCTTCGTCAACAGAATAAGAAAATAACAGAGGAATTTTCCAGGATAAAACTGGAACAGGCCAATGCTGATACAAATAACCTTCAGGATATTCCGGTAACCCAAAGTACCAAGGAGGAGGTAACTCAGATTTAAACATATGGTTACAATCTCAGCATCTCAGTTACTTTAAAGCACTTTCTCTGTCTATATAGTTCAAACAAGTAGGTTTTTCTACCCATACTGCTATGTGCTCCTCCATCTGTTATCTAATTAATAGACTAAAACATAGTGGGGGTAGTATTTGAGTATGAGGACAGTGTCTCTTGACTGAAATGATTAAGATTAAATTTCCCTCCTGCAGCGTCAAACGCTTTTTTGATTTTTTTCCAAGAGTTGCGGTGCTTAGTCTTAAAAGGGAAGTTCTGGGTGCAGGGGCATCAAGTTCCCATTGCCTTTTCAACTGATATAGAGGCTTTAATGACTTGTAATTATAACTGTTTTGTAAAGTGAAAACACTTTTCTTTTAACTTATGACCTGCTGTGATTTCAGATCATACTGTATTTTTGTACAGAATCATGGTTTAATAAGTAAAGTTTTCAAACCTAAAATAATGGTAATATTATAATGGAAGACAGAGAAGCACAGTTAATCACATGAAAAATGAGAAGTGACTTGTGGTAATTTCCTTAAATGTACCTTCTGCACGTCTTTTTCATCCATAACCAAAACATGCTAGTAATTAGCGTGCAAAGAGGCAGGATCCTTTCCTGGGTTTATTTTGTGTAATGCTACTTAGCAAAGAAATTGCCAGTTTACCATATGGCACCCATGGTGTCTGGCTGACCCTTTTTTTGGTTTCTTTGATTTCTGGTTTGAAAATTGGATAATTGTTTGACTAGGGTTACCAAGGTATTTATGTTTTATCATTATATTTGGTTTATGTTATTACTTTTGTAATGCAAACAGTCAGCAGTTACTGTTCTAAACACAATTTATTTCATTATTTGATCCAAATGCACACTGGTTAAAATAGTATTAAAACCTCAGGGGCTGATTTTACTAAGATTCCCGCGAAGTACTGGGCGCGATACATGCAATAGCGCACCGTTTAAGAAAATTAAATATTCAACGAGGTGAATGTGTGAATGAAAATTTGCGCTGTTAGCGGCGAACATGCCTTAGTAAATTCAGAATCGGTGCTTATCGCTGATTCCTCTTATCTGCAAGTGCCAATTGCTACCAAGTTATTATATAGCACTGCATTGCAACCAGGATCCATGTGTGTGTGTGAAGAAAACCTTTTTATGTGAGATGTGCTCTACCTCGTGTGCATCTATTGATGTATATTGCAGTTAGTATTCCTATTTTTTTTCTCTTTTTTTGCTAACAAATGCAGTTATGAATGAGTATTGCAGAGTTAATGTCTGCTTTTCTGTAAAGTTACATGTATTGAATATTTTGGATACCTATTTGTTCTATGTTATTTTTTTTATTTAGGTGACTATAAAACTGTAATTATTTATGTTCATTCTTTAATCATACTACGCTATTATGCAGGTCTCAGCGTACTTGGCACAATGACTTGGTGGTCTGCACAGATATCTCCAAAGCAGTCAAGTTATGAATCCCAGCCAATCTACCTCCCACCAGCTGTGTTTAATTTTCATTTTGTTTGTGTTTATTTTTCTAGTGCACAATCAAATTAAAATAAACAAAAAAAAAAAAATGTAACAGCGATAGAGGAGCTGATATACAGCGCACAAGATAGAGTCCCCAGATTTACATATATCTGGGAAGATTGGCTTAAGTTTCGGGATTCTACGACTTACCGTGAGTTGACACAGTCTGTTGACTAAATACAACCTTGTTGCACAGTCCAGGGATAAGTTGATAGTATCTTTGACCTGCTCTGATATTCCAGTGTAAGAGCCGGGGAGGGTAGTTGGTGGTCCTCCCACCCCCTCTCCTGAATACAGGCACTGAGAATTCCTGGCAATGACCCCCCCCCCCTCCCCAGGTTTTTTTTTTTTCTCTTCTTCTTTCCTTTTTACTGATCCTGCATTCCATGTCCTCCTTCTTCTGGGGGTATAGGAGTCCTCAAGGATAAGGTTAAATGAGGGGACGGATCTGCCTTAGGGGAGGTTCCTACAAGCCCCGTAAGGGGTTGGATCTCCTCAGGGAGGGCAGCGGTAAGGTAGATGGAATTAAAATGGATATAGTGGATCCAGTGGTCCACCAAAACGGGACGAAAAGTAGGGAGCTAGTTTAGACTCACACAAACCTTATTACTGAGTAGGTATCTAACCCCTTTGTGATATATATGGCTGAGGTTCATGCTACTTACTGTAAATCCTGACTAGACTCTCTAGGAGTGCACTGTATGTACCTATGTTCTACATGCAATTGAAGCCTCTTTGTCGATTTGCTCTGATTTCATGCCTGTTGATGTTGTGGAAGATGCCTGTACAAACTTTTTTTTTTTTCAAATAAAATCTTTATGAAACAAAAAAAAAAAAAAATGTAAACTGCCCGGTAACCAGTGTGTGATGTTTGGAATTCCACACCATCATTTTGTTGAATACTTAGGCCTCTTTCACACGGAGCGGATCAGTTTTTCGGTCCGCTCCGTGTGTGTCCGTCGGCTTAGCGGGGGTCCCGATGAGCTGTCGGCGGACAGGGCGGTCCCCGAACACTGTGCAGGGACCGCCCTGTCTCTCCTCCGCTATCCCCTATGGGGAATCGGATGAAAACGGACCGTCACGGACTTGTAATAAGCGGACGAACGGTCCGCTCATGTGAAAGGGCCTAAATATAATATAATCAACAGAACTAAAGTGCATTGGCTAATTGGCATAAGCCTATTTTCAGCATATGCTGCAGAATTCAATGCAATCTTTTAGTATCCCTCTGTGGGATTTGAACCCATGAGTCCTTCAAGGCCTGTGTCTTTTAAGGTATAAGGGTTGACCACCAGCCTATTGGACTAAGCACAATCATAACTGGAAAATACATTTACTAGTGTTTGATGTATTTAATACTATATAATAATGTTTTGCAAATGAGCCATTAATATTATGGAAACAACCATGCTCATGTTGATATGGCATTGGCTATTAGGAAAAAGAATGTGTAAAAAACGGCATTGGGTCCCCCCTAGTCCATGCCAGGCCCTTAGGGTCTGGTATGGATTTTAAGGGAAACAGAACACCAAAATAAATGATGTAGGGTCATCACAAAATCCATACCAATGAATGATTGATGATAGCTGCGCTGTGTAACTCAAAGGGTAAGGCCGGGTACACACGATCGAATATATCTTCTGAAACTGGTCCGCAGACCAGTTTCAGCGGACAGATTCGATCATGTGTACGGGGTAGCAGACAGGTTTCCAGCAGACAAAAGTTTTAAAGCATGCTTTAAAACTTGTCTGCTGCAAACCCGTCTGTCGGATATGTCCGCTGGTTAGTACGCCTAACCAGCGTACAAAAATCCCCTGCATGCGTCGAATGGATTCGACGCATGCGTGGAAGTATTTTACTTACTGATTCGGTGACGTGGCGGCGTCAACGTCACCGCCACGTCACCGCGCTGTCTGACCGCTGTGATTTTGTTTTGATCATGTGTACACTGATCAAACCAAAATAGCCCAGCAGACATGTTCGATGAAAATGGTCTGTCGGACCGTTTTCATCGGATTTGTTTACTCGTGTGTACGCGGCCTAAGAGAGCAGTGTGGTCCAATCCACACCGAGTAAGTGAAAACACAAAAAATGGCACAATAATATAAAATGTAACAATAATTAATCCAAAAAACATCAACTAATCTTCATACAGTGTGAATAAAGACATCCTAAGTGAAATACATAAAACATAAATCACAAATAACTTGTGTGATAAAATATATGTAAGCCAAAAATATGGCAAAACACTGGAAAATTTGTAGCAAGATAAGTCTCTGTAAGGTGATACCGAAGCCAAACACACGTGTTGGGATAAACAATACTTCAGTGCAAAACACCTCTTGTGCTCTCTAGCAGCTCACCTCCCAGCTGTAGCACGGACAGCCCAAAAATAATCCTCTGATATGTACTGACTGGAGGGTGGAACAAGCTACTGTGTAATTGAAGGACTCGTAGCCAGATGTTACATATGGAAAAACAATAATACAGATAATAGCGTAACTCTGTGAGAACCAGTACTGTGATAAAAGAATCACACAGCAATGCACTCACTCAGAGCCAGATGATAGTGGGCATATCTCCAACGAACACAGAGTTCGTAACAGCCCCCTGTGTGCCTCTGCTTATTCCTCTCTGTCTTCCAGCAGCATCAGGTTACAGCTCAGAAGGTGGTGGTAAATAAAAAATACAAAGAAGGAGGGCACATTGCATAATCCCGCAAGGTAGAACGTATTTAATGAAAAATATATAGTAAAAAACTCACATAAAAACTGATTTGCAGTTTGAATCCTCCACAAGCAACGAGCTTGTCTCCTATCGTCAGGTACTGCTTAAACTAGTGCTCCAATCCCGACACGTATCGTCATCACGTGACTTCTTCCCGGGATAACACTAGACCCGTTCGATGGGCTTAAATAGTGTGTCAAATTGACACATTCGATAGGCTTAGATAGTGTATCGATTTGGACTCCCGTTGGCCATTTTCTTGAAGACCGCTATGGCTCAGTCCACAATCTATCGTGTATCTATCGTGTATCCTCCGCCATTTTGCCTTGGTCTCCGATGTCATAAAGTCTACATTGAATACATGGTGTGGTATCTACTGAACTATGGGCCGCAGGACAGGCATATACTAAAAAAGACCAAATACTAATATGAACTAAAAACAATGATGCCCTAATGGAATAAAGACACAGTGGCAAGGTGTCTTATACTGGCGAAAATAGCGCGGCAGTACTGGATGCCCCGATTGCAAACATATGCACTCAGACTATCATACAACAAAAACCAGAACACCTGCCACTAGAGGGCTACAGCAAAACTCTGTAACGTCTCTTGAGTGACTCTAAACTAAGTACAATTATACTTAGTTCTTCCCCAGTTAACTCTCATCCGTTACTTCCTTTCCAAACCTCCTTCCTGAAGGGCCTCTCACTTTGAAGTTCAACTATAGTTAGTCCCTTCTTTCTGATTAGCCTGTCACTTCTTGTTAAGTTGCTGGGCGGCCTATTTAAGCTCCCAGCACTGACCAGGAAGTGTTCCTTTATTTTTGCTGACACAACGCCTCTGTCAGTTGGGCATCCAGAAGCACCTGCTCTGAACTTCAGCTTCCTGACCTGGACCAAGAGATCCCTCTGTCTGCTTCACCAGCCTTACCTGTCTGGACCCTTGGAGCCTGACCTTATGCCTGCATCGTTCACTTCAGTATTGCAAGTACCCTGATGTTGTTATGCATTACTGACCTGTGAACTGCACTGCCTGCTAAGTTATGTATGCTAACTATACCAGGAATTACTGCAGCCATAGCCTCTCTATGTTTGGTACTTCTAATAAGGATCCTGCCATGATTTCTACATTCTAAAGTCACCAAGTATAAACGGAAGTCTTTCATGCCTATGTACCTCCTTCTCAAATGTTACTGTGTGCATATATACTGCCTATTACTTTGAGGACTTTGCCATTAAATTTTATTACATGCCACGCATGCTCGGCTACTTCTGCATTTAACTAGAGCCTGTCTGTAGTTTCCAAATATTAGCAGCACGCTGCTTTCACGCCATTCCCTTAACACTGCTGCACTGTGACCAGTCCATTACTCTTGAGGCATGTGTCATTAATACTATTTACCCTGCTATTAGAGTTTGTATTTGTATCCAGTATTCGTGCAACCTCACTCCCCAGGGTATTACCCTAGTGAGCCTGAACTATAATATCAGTTCTACCTGGACTTTATATTTATATTTGTTTTGAGTTTTCACTAGCGCCTATGAAGGAATATGCGCCATATTTCTTGACTGAGACTGTGATGCTAGGATCCCAAACTCTCTGCACAAAAGAGAGTGAAACCTGGGTCCGAAACTGAGAAGTCTTCGCAGATGAGATCCTAATTCTCAAATCGTATCCGGCGTAACGTTACGAACTCTAATTGGATAAAAAAGTCAAAAATGACAGAAATGCAATAAACCCGCATATAATACGTGGCCAAATATAAAGTAAAATTTGTGATGCCACAAATGAAAATCTGATCTAGTTGGCCAGTGTAGGTATAGCAAAAAGATATTTTAGAGTTTTACATTTTTATCAATTTTATAAGTGTAGACAAATGTGTATATGCATACATACACACATATCTAATGAATGGACGCAATAAACGTAGAACAAACATATAGGAGCTCTATGGAAAGCATCGCTGCCTAATTGGGTATATCTAGACATATTGACATACAGAGTATATCCAAAGTGACATGGTGTGTAAATATGAAAATAGGGGGGGGGGGGACCCATTGAAATTAAAAATCACTCAGAAAACAGTTCAAATTGAACTCTATATTGAGTCCTTTGGGTGCCAGGGTATGCATAGAGAAAATATATTTGGATTCAGGTTGACTAAGAGACCTCACCTTATGTCCCCCTCACCATGGCCTAGCATTTGGCACAATCCCCCGGAATTTAAGCTGAGAAGGGTCTTTGTCATGGACTTCCGTAAAGTGTCTAGAGACACTATGTTTTACAAAGCCCTTCTGGATATTCTGCACATGCTCTTTTATGCAGATTCTTAAAAGCCTTTTGGTCCGGCCAATATACTGGAGGCCACAGCTACACTCAAGGGCATAGACTGCGCCCTCAGTATTGCATCCGATAAAGTCCTTAATCTCTTATTCAGTGCCATTGCTTTTGGATTGAAATGCAGTTTTCTTTTCATTAGGTTTCTTTGTACGGGTACAGACATAACAACTTTTGCAGGGGTAAAACCCCTTGCCCGTAAAAAAAGGTGAACTGTATTTTAGGGGGATTGATGACGCTCTTGACCAACTGATCTCGGAGGGTGGGGGCTTGTTTGTATATAAATCTGGGCCTATCTGGTAGTATATCTCGAAGACCTCCTATCAGATTTTAAAATATACCAATGGCGTGTTATGATTTTTTCTATTTTGCTATACTGCACATTATACTCTAATACCACAGGGACTAGGTCCGGTTTGCTGGTTGACTTTTTATTTTCCAGAAGGCGGTGTCTTGGTATCTGTGTTACTTTCTCTATTTTTTCTTTACTGAACTCTTCTTCATACCCTTTTTGTACAAATCTTTCGCCGATCTTATTTTCCTGGGTTTGAAACTCACTTATATTGGTACAGTTGCGTCTAAGTCTCATCATTTGGCCTTTAGGGATGTTGAACTGATGGCAGCTGTTTATTGGAAGATAGCTATTGCGATCAATGTTTTTGAAAAAAGTCCTGGTGACACATTTCTCATTCACTCAAGAGATTTCTAGATCCAAGAATAGAATGATTTTCTCTTCTATCTGCCATGTTAATACAACACTTTTATGATTGGTATTACATTTTTCGAAGAATAAAGTAAGTTGACTACGATCGCCTTTCCAAATGACTAAAATGTCATCGATATTGCGTCTGTACATTACAAGGTCTTCTGGTTGTTCTTGAAACACTGATTCTTCCTCCCATTTGGACATGAAGAGGCCCGTGGCACTAGGGGCAAATCTAGCCCCCAAAGCCATGCCAGTTTTCTGTTGGCAATATGTGTTGTTAAAACCAAAAATGGCTATGCTTAAGGCAAACGTCCAGACATTTGATGATATATTTCCTTTGTATACTTCTGAAGCCCCCACTCTTTACAGGCTAGATAGTGAGGGATGATGGTGTAAAGTGACAAAACGTCAGCTGTCGCCATAGGTAGAGGTCCAATATCTTTCCTTTCTTCTAGCAAGTTCAGCATATCTTTGGTGTCTTTAAGGTATGCTCTGTTTTTTTTGTACAGCGGGCTGAAGATATTTGTCTATATATTGACCCAACCTTGCTGTAATGGACTCTATCCCATTCACAATAGGTCTTAGGGGAGGGTGTGTCTTATCCTTGTGGATTTTGGGCAGTGCATAAATAATAGGCGTTCTACAAGCTTCCGGAATCAAATATCTAGCTTCCTTTTTATCTAGGAGATTCTTAGGCAAAATGCAGTATGTGTTAGCATCTTCAAGCAATTTAATCATGCCCCTGTGGTATTGTTCAGTGGTTTGTATAACAATTTCACCTCCTTTTTCCGATGGTCTCATAACAAGGTCTTTTCTCTTTATTAATTTCTGGATCCCAATTTTAATTGATTTAGGTTCTTCTATTTTCTTTAACGTCAAATTCTTTACTTCCTCTGTTACCATGTGTTTGAAAACTTCTATATGTTTGTCTTTCAATTTTGGATTGAAGGTCGATTTGTTCCTCAGATTACTGTGTACCACCACATTTTCTTCTCTCGCTCGGGCATTGAGTGGCTTATCCATCAGGTATTTTTTTATATTCAGTTTCCTGACATATTTCTGTATGTTGATGTATATTTGGAATTTATTCAAATTCCTCACAGGTGCATATGTAAGGCCCTTATTGAGTACCAGAAGTTCTTCTTGGTTAAGTGGTACATCCGTGAGGTTGAATATGCCTTCTCCTCTTTGTCTCTTTGTCTGTTTTCCCTTTCCTGCTCTGCACCCTCTTTTCTTGTAGAGCTTCTTCTATTTGTCTCCTCCATTTTTTTGGGGGGGTGATAAACCATCCCCTCTCTAAAAAAGACTGATTATACCCCTGCTCGTATTGGTAGTCTTGCTCTCTTCTTTCATCTCTATTTGTATCGCGTAAGTCTCTCAAAGGAGCATAGTAGTTGTAGGTGTGGACGGGACTCCTATCTCTTGGTGTCTGAGGTGGGGATGGCAGACCATGTCCATCTCTAGGGCCATAATGTTGACTAGGGCCTGGACTCCATACATACGGCCTATGTCCATTATATTGTTCACCTCTCTGGTCTCTCACATCATATTTTTCTCTAGAGAGACCAGAGAGGTGAACAATATAATGGACATAGGGCGCATGTAAGGACTCCGGGCCCTAGTCAACATTATGGCCCTAGAGGCCATAAAACGGTTGTGTGTACGCGGCATTACAAAGCATTAATGGTCAATTTGTACCACATTTTTC
The DNA here is from genome assembly GCA_029574335.1 of Rana kukunoris. Lineage (NCBI taxonomy): Eukaryota > Metazoa > Chordata > Amphibia > Anura > Ranidae > Rana > Rana kukunoris. The sequence goes on from CM056053.1 coordinate 395,079,126, forward strand.
TCCACAGTAATTTATAAAAACTGGAGGACAAAGTCACAGAAGTCAGTCTAGTCAAAACACTTGCAAATCATTTAAGAGGATCTTCAGTCTTAATAAATAAAATAATAGTCATTGTAGCTGCTGATTTTGAAAAAAAAGGACACTTGCCTGTCTAAGGATCCAGTGCTGTCCTCGCTCAAGCAGTTATTCAAGTTCGGTCTCTGGGTCCCCAGTGCGGAAATATTTACTATTGAAAGTTAGCTGTAAATCCTTGCGGTATAACTTCCACCCATCCACATGTGTGAGTCGCACAGCACTTTATGAATGGACCTACAGCCTCCTGGGACCTGTGAAGCAGAATCTTGTTGGTAAGGGAGGGGAGTAGAGAATTTTTTCGCTCAAATCGCCTAGGCTACCCGAGCCCCCAAAAAATAAAAAAAGCCTCCAAAAGTGGGAGAGGAGGGTGTGTAGGAGGTGTAAAAACTGAACTTTCCTTTGAGGGTAAACTTCCACATTAATGTTCATTAAAGACTACATTTATGATCTACAGTACTTCACCAAATTTGTAGGCTACAAAGGACATGGCAAGTAAAAACTGACAGTAGTAAAAATGATCTGACTTTTAGCAATGAATGAGTAAAAGGTATTTAGGACCTCTGTAAAGATGGCCACACACAAATAACATTTTAGGCTTTTTCTCTCAACACGTTTAAATATTCTAAATTACTGCAGTAGGTTACCTTGACTTAAAATTTGTTTAGAATGGTTTAACTTGCCTGACAATTGCCATGTCTTTGGTCAGTACTAGGCTAGCAATTACTTAGAAATATTGGCCCGAATTCAGATACATTTGCGTATCTTTTGGCGGGTGTATCGCATCTCATATGCGCTACAACGCCGTAACTTAGAGAGGCGAGTACCGTATTCAGAAACAACTTGCGCCCTAAGTTACGGCGGCGTATCGTAAAAAGCGTAGGCCCGCGTATTTCAAAGTAGGCAGGTAGCGGGCGTGTTGTATGATAATGAAACGTGACCCCATGTAGATGCATGGCCGAATGAACGGCGCATGCGCCGTCCGTGAACGTAACCCAGTGTGCATGCTCAGAATCACGTTGGATAGAATGCCTAAGATACGCTGAACACTGCCTATGACGTGAACGTAACTTACGCACAGCCCTATTCGCATACGACTTACCCAAGCAATGTAAACAACATAAAATTTGACGGCTGTTCCGACGTCCATACTTAACATTGGCTGCGCCTCATATAAAAGGGGTAACTTTACGCCGGTCGTATGCCTTACGTAAATACGTAAACTATGTATATCAATGCGCCAGGCGCAAGTACGTTCGTGAATCGGCGTATCTAGCTCATTTGCATATTTGACACGTAAATCTACGGAAGCGCCCCTAGCTGCCAGCGTAAATATGCACCCAAGATACGACGGCGTAAGTGACTTACGTCGGTCATATCTTGGAAAAATTCAGGCGTAACTGCCTTTCTGAATCACCGTAAAGATGCGACGGCACAGATTTGAAATTACGCCGGCGTATCTGGAGATACGCCGCCATAAAAGCTTTCTGAATCCCGGTCATTAACTGCATACTCCTAATTTAAACATTTGGGCATGTACATGAAGGGTCTTATTATCTTGTTCATCTTTCTTTTGTGTTTTTCTCTTGGCAATCACATTAAAATTTGTAGGTCATTAATTGGTCTCCAAATCTTGCAACATACTGTATACTTCCTGTGTCTATTGTTTTCACTCTAGAATTTTTTATTGTTTGAAGTATAGGCTGCAATTGCATTTATGGCTCTATATTTTTTTTCCCTTGTAATACTTTAACAATAGCTTTGTGTCACTCAATCCCAATATTCTTCACACTTGCTTACTGTCCCCTTAAGGTATGGTAGCAATTTCCTCCATTCAATCCATGCCCTGTTCTGCTCTTATATTATGAGGACAGTCAGATAGAATCGAGAGGAACAGGTTGACTGACATTATAAGAGAATTACAGTATGATCCCTGAAATTGCAGTTTGTGCCATGTGAGTCAGGTTTGATGGAAACATGATGGATCCAGAGAGGGGACCATCTGCAGAGCAGTCAACTAATTAAACACAGCTTCACATTACAGTTTCACCAACTCATTCTAGCAAGTTCAAAGTGCAGTTTTATGAGCTACATAACTCATAGTAAACATTTTACCTACAAAGGCCAACCATTTCCTACAGTAACACTCTTATATTGGTATTATGGCAAAAGTAAACACCATCTGGTGATTATTGTTCAGTTTTTTTTAGGTTCCATCCAATCGTGCTCAAAAAATTACCTCAACAAAAACAAATTCACTAACAAATCCTTTTAACAAAAATGTATCCGCACCACCTTATAACGATACATGTTTAACTTGAAAAGGTTATTATTGAATACTAAAATCTGTTACATACAAATCACACACCCATGATATTCTAGTGCAAAGCCCACATGGTACGTGGCACATATTAAAAACAATTCTTTATTCTAAAACACTTACCACTAACCTAATTAAAAATAGTATAAAATCTAATCCTAGGACTCCCCAAAAGTTTATGTTTGTGTCAAAAAATAAAGAAATTAGTTTGTTTTTGTTGATCTCATATAGTAATCTCTGTTTCTCACATACCTAGTAGTGTTGGTACTTTTTGTGTGGTGCTCAGAAAAATATTTGAATCTGAAACTCAATTTTAGTCATGCATTTACCAAAATGTATTCAGCCACATGTCTTGGGTAACAAAAAATTCAATAAGCGTATATTTATTTGCGCAAATGTTATAGCGTCAACAAACTATGGTACGTTTACTGGAATTTACGCAACCTTTAGTTTATGACCGCCTATTTTAATTCTTGAGGTGATAAAATGGCAGGGCAGTACAAAACACCTCCAAATTACAACTTTTTGGAAAGTAGACACCCCAAGGAATCTGCTGAGAGGCATATTAAGCCCATTGGATATTTTTTTTTTTGTGATTAAAAAATTACAAAGAAATAATAGTAAAAAATTGTATATGTGGGAACGTATACCACATGTGTGAGACTTTTTGGGAACCGCCAACCATTATATATTTTATTTTTTAAAGCAGAGGCCCTGGTGAGTGTTTTTTTTTTAACAAAGTATTTGCACACCAATTTATTTATTTATTTATTTTACTACATTTTGTGGGGGGGAAAAAACACTATTGAATTTGAATGCACAAAAACACACTATATTGTCCAAATGCGCTGTGAAAAATAAAAAAAAATGATCTTATGCCAAGTACAAGGATTTCAAACACAACACACTTTAAAATTACACAAACTCGTGGAGCAGCAACAAACAATATACCGTATTTTTCGCACTATAAGACGCAGTTTTCCTCCCAGAAAAAACGGTATGAAATGTCCCTGCGTCTTATAGTGTGAATACTGACCAGCCACTGCCCCCCCCCCCATTGCCGCAATGTCAGAATCCCTCTCTCCTTCACAGAAAGGACAGGACGTGAGGTATTCCTAGCAGGGGCATACCAAGAGGGAGTGGGGGGAGACGTTTCTTCAAAACATGGGAGATGTCAGTACTAGTGCTATGGGGGTACTCTCCACACCCAGATTGGGTGTCACCCACCAGAGGTGACACCATCCTGAAGGCAGTGAGAGCCTTTGCTGTTTTTTTTTTTTCAGCCAAACCCCCCCCCCCCCCCTTTCGGCGCCGTGGTCTAGTCCTGTCTGACTTCCTTCACCCGCCGCAGCTGCTGCTGTAAAATGCCCCCACAACTAATTTCTAGCTGCTTCCTGGGTTCATTTGAGAGCCAGCCAGCCAGCCAGAGGGGATTAAAATAACAGTGTCTTCCACTGCCTGAGGTGAGCCCTTGATAAGGGGATGGGAGATGTGAGCTGGCATGGTATCCATTGCTCATCACCTGAGCTAATGTGATAGAGGCTTAAGGGATGTTTGTGTCTGCCATGCCACCCTGAGCTGATCTGGGAAGGGGGAGGTTGCTGTGTCCACCACCACCATATATAGTGTAGCTGAGCTGATTTGATAGGTGGGGGTGGTATTGCTGTGTGTCCACCACCCACCTATAGTAGTAGTATAATATAAAATATTTTGGTACACCATTTGGTTCAGAATAATTTTTTTATTGTTTTTCTCCTCTAAAACCTAGGTGCGTCTTATGGTCAGGTGCGTGTTATAGTGCGAAAAATATGGTACATTTTTAAAAGATTTTAAAGGCCTCTATAGGTTACCACTTTAGATTTACAGAGAAGGTCTACTGGTAGAATTACTGCCTTCAACCTGACATTTGCAGTGATGGCTCACATGCATGGTGCAATTGCTGTTTACTCTTAACACAAGATTGTTGCTTGCATTCGCCTTTGCACATGTGTACGAGGGGACGGGTGATTTAATTAAATTTTTTAATTATTAATTTTGATTTTATTTTTACACTGTCCCTTTAATTTTTTTTGTTTATCAATTTTATTGTTATCACAGGGAATGTAACTATCACCTATGATAGCAATATTTAGTGACAGGTACTCTTTTTTTGAAAAATTAGGGGTTTATTAAGCTCTAGACCTCTCCTTTGCTCTTAAAGAATCGGACCACACCAAGATCAGTGTGATCAGATGGTTTCCCAACTTACCAATGGTACTGTTTATACCTATTGAAATCATGAATCGCTTGTAGCTTCCGGTTTCCTAGGTCATAGAGATGATTGGAGCTGTTCTGGTCTCCGATCAGCTCTATGGTCAGTTGGCGGAACCACTGGCTGCATTCTCGAGTTCCTTGGTGTGACAGGAGAGCCTGAGAAAACAATGGAAGACGGCAGGAGGAGGGTACACTAGAATTGCTATTACATGAAAGCAAACCACTGGCAGAAGAAAAACGATACCAAAATGATACCTGTACCTGCAGGCATCATTCTGGTATAGCCACTCAAAGTCCAGCAAGATACCAGTACATCGCTGGTTCTTGTTGGACATATATTGTAATGTTCTTTCTTTTCATGCAGCCTGTGGGTTAAATAAAAAAATAGACCCTAACAGATTCCTCCATTCATATTGATCAATTGGTGCCCTTTTTTTGTTTAACCCATGGGCTGAACGAATAAAAAATAACCTAACTGATTCCTTTATCCACATCGGTCAATGTGGATTAAGAAATCTCTGCCAAGAGCGGGCATATACGTGCACTATTCTTTTTTTTCATTGAGCCCGTGGGCTGAAGGGAAAACAAACAGATTCCTCCATTCACATCAGTCTGTGTGGGTAAAGAAATCTCTGCCAAGAAAAGTAAATACAAATGTATGCCGAAACAAAGGTGCGATCTGACACTATGTCCACCCCTGCCCCTATGTTTTGGCATAAATGCAATTTTTTTTAACTGTGGTGGTGAAATCAAATCCTACATCTCTGGAGTAATGGATTGCGGTTCCCCAGAACAGGTCTGGGGAACCGCAATGAGCCCAGCTGGATCTCTCTACATTGGAAACGTATTGATTTGTGTATTCCGATCTCCCGTAGAAGATCGCTGCGCTGGCTTAGCCGAGGCATCATCCTTATTGGAGGAATTACATACAGAAGCTCCTGATATTCATCCGCTCCGACTAATTGGGATTAGAAGCAACTCCAGCCTATAGTCATTTTGGTGACTTTAAACAAACCCGTGTGCAGTCTGACCGCAGGTGTGGTCGGGTGGTCTGGTAAGGAGACTATATTTTCTGACACTCGGGTGTATCCTTGGTGGAAGGTGGTGCCAAGCTCTTTGAACATCTCTTTGGAAGACTTCTTATAGCTCACTCTTACACGGATATTTTTTCATGCATTTGGGGATATTTATGGACTTTTTGTGTCATATTTATTTATTTTGATGTGCATGCTACAACGTTTTATGGTTATAATTCCAGGGTTCACTTACCTTTGTTATATTCATTCAACTATTTCACGGTATATTATTATACACTTGTCATTTCATATTTTATATTTTATGTTGCATATAACCAATCGTGCTCCTCTGATTGGTCTATTACTGTTCACTTACTTTTTTACATTTTTGATATCACTATCGCGCTGTACCTCACCCCCTTTTTCCAAATGGATTTATGTATCATAAGAGAAATCACCTCTTACAGCGCTGGGGTCACAGATTTATGTATAGTGAGAGCAAACTGTCAAAATAAATAATCAGTGCTGCAGCTGAATGGCGTACCTACAAAGCAAATTATGGTTAACAATAAAACACAGTAACAGTACATAATAGTGGAATGGCATACCTGCAAAGCAAAAGCGATAAAACAAAGTAACAATAAAACATAATCTCTTTTACCTCCCCAATCTATGTCTTGGTGAGGTGGCCTCTTTTTGTATTCATATTTTCTTTATTGTAATACATTTTTCTCATTTCTGTACATTATGAATCGGGTAGCCCATCGTGGATGCTAGGGATGTGGCCTGGACAGACCCTGTGGCGAACACTTAGGCTTACTGCCCTCCATACAATTTTCAATCAGATAGGAAATTACCATTTCCCTGATTGTATGCTCCATTTCTTCAATTTTGATCATATCACCATTTGGCACTCGGAGCACTTTTCGCATTCTCTGTGTTGCATTATTATGGTATATTGTGTATTTCATCTTGCCACGTGACCTGTTCCTCGCTGCACCTCGGGGCCTCCATAGTGGGCTCCCCCTGTCATTCTGTCATTAAGGGTAGGGCTTACAATCCCATACCCATATCATATTAATATTTCTATTACATTTTCTTTGTAATTTTACTAATCTACATATTTATTGTCATTATATATTTACTTTCACTGTTTATTATTTTTAATTTGGCTTAGCTGCTTGCCTTTCCCCCCTGCCCGACTCGGGATTCTATAGCGCCCCCTGGTGCCCCTGCGCGACGTACTTGTGGGATCCCTGGTGAGTTTTGCATCTCCATTATCTTGGGGCTGTCTTCCCTCACCTGCAGCCTCCACCACTTGGGCTTCTGCCCTTGCGGCGTGGGAGGTGCGCGTGCGCATGCACGATGTGATCACACTGACGTCACGCTGGAAGACCTGACGCCACATGCCGACGACGGTCGACTCGTTCAGACACCTCTGGGTTGGGGGATTTAAGGGCAGACCTCTCCTGCCTCTGTTGCCATGGACTTTGGGCCCAGGGAACACCTGCTTCCACCATTACCCAGTATGTACATCCTGTACCCTGAATTACCTCCTTGCATTATAGGATAACCTTCCTGTGTGCCCACTATCTCTACTTCCTATCCTTCTAGGTACACCATGCTGGGCTTTGTTGCAGTGTATTATACGTACTCTGCAACTCATTGTTGATCACACAGCGCCCCTTTAATTATGTCATCCATCTATTATTGATATATTTCCCTGGGTCCGACCTCTTTACACTGCACTTTTACATTGCAGATATAACACGCTCTTATTGTGATTTCTCCCCACTCACTTCACCTTCCCCCTCCCTCTTTCCCTCTCTTTTTCCCCTCCTTCTCTATTCCCCCCTCCCTCCCTCTCCCCTCCAAACCCCCCCTCCATGTTCTCCTGCTTTCCTTTCCCTTCCTCACCCCCCCTTCTTCCCCCTTCCCTCCCTCCCTTACAACCCTTCCCTTTCCATACCCACCCTACCATTCTCACTCCTGTCTCTTTCCTCTTCCTTTTTCCCCTCTTCCCTCTCACAACTCCCTCCCATTCCTCCCTCTCACTTGTCCCCTGGTTATCCGTCCCTTTTCCCTTCTCCCCCTTCTCATCTTTTGATCACTTTGTGCTTTCCTCTCCTTCTCCCGTTCCCTTTTCACAATCCCCTCTCCCCTCCCCCTCCCATCCTCTCTTATCCTCACTCCCGCACCCATCTCATCACCACATCACCTATTTTTTGTTTTTTACACCACTGCTCCCCATCACTTTACGTACCTGATTCCAGGCATATCTTCCATTCTTCTTTCACTCACTTCCACTCACTCAATATGTTTTATGTTAATTATTTTTTTATAAAATTGGTTTCCCTTGGTCACCTCCCTGTATCACTCCCATATGCCTCACCACCAGTTCGCTCACTCGCCCCTATCCTTTGGCTATTTATATCCATTGCCCCAATATTTCACCATTTGGACAGTTAGTCCATCCATGGCACGTCCCCCCAGGTCTGCTGCGGGGGACCTCCTTTTGTGGTGCTCCAGTGTCCCGGGTCTATTGGGGGCTTTAGGTAAGCATCTTTGATTACATTGTTCCCTCATTATACACTGGTTCCTGTTTTTTTGTATGAGACTGTATTTCTGAATCTGTTCATTGTATAGTTCTCTGATTAAATTATCCATCGTTTGCAGACATTTTCCTGATGAAGCGGTTTACACAGTGCAACTAGTAGAGATGCCCTCCGCCAACCCATGTCCCATTGGGATTTTTCCCACACTTGGGGATTTTTCTATTGGTGATATGTGTGGTCTGCCACCAAATGTTTTTAATTATATATGAATGTTATTGTCTTTTATTGATATTTTATTAATAAAACTTAGCTTTTTCTACATATGTGCATTTATACCTTGCTTTATGTGCTTTTCTGTACCGTGATAGTCCAGCTGCCCGCAGCCCCCTTATTTTTTGGAGTTTTGATTTGGGGACCAATCCTCTGATCTTTATATAATAAAACATTACAGTAAAACAGAGCAGAACCATGGGAAGAGACGAAAAATAAAATGACAACTATTCTTGGCTTTTTTTTATTATACGTGTGTGTGTGCGTGTATAATATATATATATATATATATATATATATATATATATATATGTATATATATATATATATGTATGTGTGTGTGTATATATTGTAGCAGAGCGTCCCAGAGAGAGCCTGGGAAAGTCCAGTTCGGGGTTTATACCTCTCCCAGGCTCCTCTCTTACACGTTCAGGGATCTCTGATCCCTGATCCAGGTCAGGTGTTGGCCCTCTCCCCCAGGCCAATTTAAGCTCACCTGAGCTAACAGCCATTGCTCTGTCCTGGGAAACAGTGTGAATCTGTGAGAGCAAGGAGGCTGCGGAAAAACTGGTGAGAAGTGTGTGTTTGAGCTAACAAGCGGTAGGCTTGTTTAGCTTAGTAGTTAGGACCTGCATAACGTGTAGTTAGAGCCGAGACACGGCTAGGTGTTTGTTTGACTATTTTTGTTTTGTTTTATGCACACTGTACAGCAGCTGTAAATAGACTTTGTATAGCACCAATAAACATCCCACTGTTGTTCACTGATCCTATGGACTTTGGTATCTGTGCTGGCTCATCCCAGGGAGCTTTTGTACCCGCTACCTATCCCCAGCTTACATATGGTGGAGGCTGCGATCAGCAATAGTAAGTTACTATTTAAAAAGCCAGTACCTAAAGTGACAACATGGAGGAAATCCTCAAACAAATGGTGCTATTCAATGCTGCACAACAGCAAGCAAACGCTGCACAACAGCAAACTAATGCTGCGCTGCAGCAAGCCAACGCTATCGCACAGGAGCAATCGCAGAGGCAGATTAGTGCTGTACAGGAGCAATCGCAGAGGCTGTTTAAACAGCTTGCCACTGCTGCAGAAGCGGATAGGAAAACCCTGACTAAGGTTGCAGAAACGCTAGCACAGTGGGCACCTGCGGAAATCAAGGATATTAGAGACAAGCCTTCAGCCATTCATGTGGCTCGCTTTCTGTCAAAAATGACTACGGATGATGATCCAAAGGCCTTCCTGCTAACATTTGAACGGACTGCTGAGAGGGAAGGTTGGCCTAAAACCAAGTGGGCAGGACTGATCGCTCCCTTACTTTCTGGTGAACCGCAGAAGGCCTACTATGATCTGGAGTCGGCAGAAGCGGGAGACTATGAAAAGGTCAAGCAGGAAATTCTGGCGCGACTCGGTGTCACCTTGGCCGTTCGAGCCCAACGGGTCCACAGCTGGTTCTTCCAAATTGAGAGGCCCCCAAGATCGCAGATGTTCGACCTAATCCACCTGGTGAGAAAATGGCTACAGCCGGAGTCCCTGTCTGCGCCACAAATAGTGGAGCGTGTGGTCATGGACCAATTCCTGAGGTCACTCCCAATTCCCCTGCAGAGGTGGGTGAGTCAAAGGGGACCCCAAGTCGGCGGATAACTTGGTGGAACTCGTCGAAATGTACTTTGCTGCAGAGAACCTGGTCACCACCCCAACAGCCGCACAGACTTTCCACCCAAAGCCACGGTCTCCCCAGGCAACCGGTAAGACTGTTCCAGGGGAAGTGGGTGGTAAGCATGGCAAGGAAATAGGAGGGAGGATCTTTGGTGCCAGGACTGAAGTTTGGCGTCCCAAGCAAGGGAAACCACTGCCTGTCAGCAAACCAACTTGGGGAAACATCAGGTGTTTTCGTTGCCATGAGCTGGGACATGTTGCAGCAAATTGTCCTTTGACTGATGAACCAATGCAGTGTGATCTGTCTATTAGAAGGCAGTCTATGTTTGCTGCTGTTTCATGCGCTGCAGTGCCAAATGTGGGGAAACACATTTATCACATGACTGTTAATGATAAGCCTATTACGGCCTTACTGGACTCTGGAAGTCTGGTTACTTTGGTTACAGCTGAGATAGGTAAAACTGTGAATTTTCATGAAAAAAAAGTTGCTGTGATCTGTGTACATGGGGATACCCGGGAGTATCCTATAGCCACAGTTCAGTTTAAAACTGGCTTAGGTACGATGTCCCATGCGGTCGGACTTGTGCCCCACTTGGTGCATGAGGCCATCATTGGTAGGGACTTCCCTAAGTTTTGGGAGCTGTGGGATCGTCCCGACCCGGTGGCAGTACCTGACTCAGTCGCAGAGCCAGAGCTCCTGGCTACTTCCGATATTGTGGGTTCAGGGGACTCATCTCAGGGCTCTCCGAGTTTTCCTTTCTCGGTTATGGCAGGGGAGCTGGAGGAGCCTGAGAAAGTCCCCACAACCAGTAGAGCCGGACAGCCGTCTGCCGACTCGGAGCCTACGTTGGAGTTTACTGACCTCAATGTGCACAAGGAAAATTTTGGTACTGAGCAGAGAAAAGACCCTACCCTTGCCAGGGCCTGGGAAAATGTAATGGTGATTAATGATGTACCTGTCGAACCAGGGGATAGGCCCTGTTTTCCTTATTTCAGCAGCAATGATGATTTACTGTATCGTGTATGTAAAAAGAATGATGAAGTTATTGAACAGTTGGTGGTCCCGAAGCCTTATAGAAGGGTGGTGTTGGAACTTGCCCATGGGCACTTGCTAGGAGGCCATTTAGGGGTTGAGAAAACCACTGAAAGAGTGTTGCGCAGGTTTTACTGGCCTGGGATACAGAAAAATATTGAAAATTATTGTCAATCCTGGGAGGTGTGTCAGATGTCAGCCCCCCAGCCCCACTTCCGAAGTCCTTTAGTGCCCTTGCCCATTATTGAAGTGCCCTTCGAGAGGATTGCCATGGACCTTGTGGGTCCGCTCCCCAAATCCGCCCGTGGTCATCAGCATATCCTCGTGATTATGGATTACGCTACCCGTTATCCTGAGGCCGTTCCCTTACGCGCCGCGTCTGCTAAAAACATTGCCAAAGAGCTGTTTATGGTGTTCAGTCGGGTTGGCATCCCTAAAGAAATCCTTACAGACCAGGGTACCCCATTTATGTCACGGATAACTAGGAAGCTGTGCAAGTTATTTAAGGTGACGCAGTTGCGAACCTCTGTGTATCAAACCACAAACAGATGGCTTGGTGGAACGTTTTAATAAGATGTTAAAGGGCATGTTAAAAAAGGTTGTTGACAAAGATGGGAAAGACTGGGACTTCCTGATACCGTACCTGATGTTTGCTATCAGGGAGGTTCCCCAGTCCTCTACAGGGTACTCTCCATTTGAGTTGCTTTATGGGAGACACCCTCAGGGACTCTTGGACATAGCCAAGGAAACTTGGGAGGGGGAACAGACACCTCACAAAAGCATAATTGAGCATATCGCTCAAATGCAGGACAGGATTGCAGCAGTAATACCAGTGGTAAAAGAACATTTACTACAGGCACAAGCAGCCCAACAGAGAATATACAACCGGGGGGCCCAACTCCGTGTTTTCTCACCGGGTGACAGGGTCCTCGTTTTAGTTCCCACTGTTGAGAGCAAGTTCCTGGCTAAGTGGCAGGGCCCCTTTGAAGTAATTGAAAGAGTTGGGGAAGTCAATTACAAGGTGTATCAACCAGGTAAAAGGAAGCCGGAACAGATTTACCACGTAAACCTGTTAAAGCCCTGGAAGGATAGACTGGCATTAACTGCAAGGTCCCTCCCGGTAACGCCTAAGGGTACTGAATCCCCTCTGATCCCTGAGGTCACGATTCCAGACACCCTGTCATTTTCCCAAAAACAGGAAGCTAGAGAGTTCCTGATAAGGAATAGAGAGACATTTTCAGAGTTGCCTGGCACGAGTTCGGAGGTTCAGCATGATATTGTTACTGAACCTGGGGTCCGTGTCAAGCTCAAACCGTACCGAATTCCTGAAGCGAGGAGAAAGGACATCAGTGCTGAAGTTAAAAGAATGTTGGAGCTAGATGTCATTGAGGAATCCAATAGTGATTGGTCGAGCCCCATCGTGTTAGTCCCAAAACCAGATGGCACCTGGAGGTTCTGTAATGACTTCAGGAAGCTTAATGCAGTGACAAAGTTTGACACGTACCCAATGCCCAGAGTAGATGAACTTATAGACCGACTTGGCAAGGCTCGCTATCTGACTACTTTGGACTTGACAAAAGGGTATTGGCAGATACCCCTGACTGCTAGTGCCAAAGAGAAGACTGCATTTGTGACCCCAGAGGGTTCCTTTCAATATAAAAAGATGCCTTTTGAGTTGCAAAATGCCCCTGCGACATTTCAGAGGGCCATGGACAGGACCCTAAGACCTCACCGACAGTATGCTGCAGCCTATCTGGATGACATAGTGGTACATAGCACTGACTGGGGCTCTCACTTGCCCCGTGTCCAAGTGGTCCTCGATTCTCTCTTCAAAGAAGGGTTTACGGCAAATCCCAAAAAATGTGCCATTGGTCTAGAGGAAGCCAAGTATTTGGGCTACACTATTGGCCGTGGTGTCATAAAGCCCCAGGTAAATAAAATAGAAGCCATCCAGGAGTGGCCACGTCCGGCAAACAAGAAGCAGGTCAGGGCCTTTCTTGGCATTACGGGGTATTATAGAAGATTTATCCCAAATTTTGCAACTTTAGCTGCCCCACTGACAGACCTTACGAAAGGGAAAGACTCTGTAATGGTGAAATGGTCCCCAGTAGCGGAAGAATCTTTCCAAGCCCTGAAAAAAGCTCTTTGTGCACAACCAGTGCTATACTCCCCCGATTTCGCCAAAGACTTTTTGGTACAGACAGATGCCTCTGATGTAGGTATCGGGGCAGTATTGTCACAGGTACACAACGGGGAAGAACACCCTGTGGTCTACCTAAGCAGAAAGCTCAATGATCATGAGAAAAAGTATGCAGTCATTGAAAAGGAATGCTTAGCCATAAAGTGGGCCGTGGACGCGCTCAGGTACTACCTGTTAGGGCGCCAGTTTGAGCTAATAACTGACCATGCTCCCTTGAAATGGAAGGCCCAAAAGAAGGAGACTAATAGGCGGGTGAACCGGTGGTTTTTGGCTCTACAGGATTATTCCTTTACAGTAAAACACAGGCCAGGTGTTGAGATGGGAAATGTAGATGCCCTGTCCCGTGTTCACTCCTGTTGGGCTACAGGTGTTCCAACCCTGGGGTTGAAACAAGGGGGGAGGGTGTGTAGCAGAGCGTCCCAGAGAGAGCCTGGGAAAGTCCAGTTCGGGGTTTATACCTCTCCCAGGCTCCTCTCTTACACGTTCAGGGATCTCTGATCCCTGATCCAGGTCAGGTGTTGGCCCTCTCCCCCAGGCCAATTTAAGCTCACCTGAGCTAACAGCCATTGCTCTGTCCTGGGAAACAGTGTGAATCTGTGAGAGCAAGGAGGCTGCGGAAAAACTGGTGAGAAGTGTGTGTTTGAGCTAACAAGCGGTAGGCTTGTTTAGCTTAGTAGTTAGGACCTGCATAACGTGTAGTTAGAGCCGAGACACGGCTAGGTGTTTGTTTGACTATTTTTGTTTTGTTTTATGCACACTGTACAGCACCTGTAAATAGACTTTGTATAGCACCAATAAACATCCCACTGTTGTTCACTGATCCTATGGACTTTGGTATCTGTGCTGGCTCATCCCAGGGAGATTTTGTACCCGCTACCTATCCCCAGCTTACAATATATATACAGTAGAGACCAAAAGTTTGGACACACCTTCTCATTTCAAGAGTTTTCTTTATTTTCATGACTATAAAAATTGTAGATTCACACTGAAGGCATCAAAACTATGAATTAACACATGTGGAATTATATACATAACAAAAAAGTGTGAAACAACTGAAAATATGTAATATTCCAGGTTCTTCAAAGTAGCCACATTTTGCTTTGATTACTGCTTTGCACACTCTTGGCATTCTCTTGATGAGCTTCAAGAGGTAGTCACCTGAAATGGTCTTCCAACAGTCTTGGAGTTCCCAGAGATGCTTAGCACTTGTTGGCCCTTTTGCCTTCACTCTGCGGTCCAGCTCACACCAAACAATCTCGATTGGGTTCAGGTCCGGTCACTGTGGAGGCCAGGTCATCTGGCACAGCACCCCATCACTCTTCTTCTTGATCAAATAGCCCTTACACAGCCTGGAGGTGTGTTTGGGGTCATTGTCCTGTTGAAAAATAAATGATGGTCCAACTTGAACGCAAACCGGATGAAATAGCATGCGCTGCAAGATGCTGTGGTAGCCATGCTGGTTCAGTATGCCTTCATTTTTGAATAAATCCCCAACAGTGTCACCAGCAAAGCACCATCACACCTCCTCCTCCATGCTTCACCGTGGGAACCAGGCATGTAGAGTCCATCCGTTCACCTTTTCTGCATCGCACAAAGACACAGTGGTTGGAACCAAAGATCTCAAATTTGGACTCATCAGACCAAAGCACAGATTTCCATTGGTCTAATGTACATTCCTTGTGTTCTTTAGCCCAAACAAGTCTCTTCTGCTTGTTGCCTCTCTTTAGCAATGGTTCCCTAGCAGATATTCTACCACAAAGGCCTGATTCACACAGTCTCCTCTTAACAGTTGTTCTAGAGATGTGTCTGCTGCAAAAGGTGGCTACTTTGAAGAACCTAGAATATGACATATATTTTCAGTTGTTTCACACTTTTTTGTTATGTATATAATTCCACATGTGTTAATTCATAGTTTTGATGCCTTCAGTGTGAATCTACAATTTTCATAGTCAAGAAAACTCTTTGAATGAGAAGGTGTGTCCAAACTTTTGGTCTGTACTGTACATTGGTTTGGTCCACAATAGATCTGTATAGATCTTCTGTGAAAAGCAGCTTGTAAAAGAGTAAAATCCACTGTTTCCACCTAAATTCCATGTTGGCCATTGAATGGGGGAAGTACGAGCGCTGCAGAAGTGGTGGGCTGCCAATCAGGATCTGCAAACATATCAGGAAGGGCACTATGTGCCTGTCTTTAAATTCTTGGTGGCTATGGGGCACTACTTGCGCTAGCCACTGCACCGGCTTAAACTGCACTTATGGGACTCGCCACATCAAGTGATACTGCAGTGCTGTTTGTCTACGACCAGAACATACTAGACCGCTGGTGTCAGTTCACCAGTAGGTTGAGTTGCACTAGTACTGGCTTTCTGCTCCATACGAGAACCATGCAATTGTTGCACCTCAGCAACAGAAGAACAGGGTCGGGTATGCCTGACCTTAGCAGGGACCACTACTCTATTGTCAGAGCTATCTGTCAGGGTGATTGTATTCTCTACAGCAGTGGTCATCAACCCTGTCCTTAGGGCCACTAACAGGCCAGGTTTGCAAGATACTTAAATACAGCACAGATGATATAATTTGCTGCTCAGTTATTGCAGTATTCTAGTCTGCATCTCCCCAAGGTAATACCTAAAACCTGGCCTGTTAGTGGGCCCTGAGGACAGGGTTAATGACCACTGCGCTACAGGTTTGTATAGTGAGCCTGAATCAGATTGTGATTGTGACAGTGAGGTTTCCCCTTTGCTCTCATCTGTCATGCTCAGCATCCTGTAGGCCTCTTCACTAGTGTACCTTTCCTTTGACATTTGTCACTAAATTTAGAGGTACAGCTAGTGTGACTCGTAGGTAAAAGAGCACCTGCTAACACTGCAGTTTTGTAAAGTGACAGTGATCTATTGATACTGTGCTTTGGGTGGGAGGGGCTAAATGTAGGTGCTGGCATGTGTCTGGGCTGATCCTGCAAACGCTGTGTATTTGGGAACACTAAACTACTGGGGACAGTAGTATAGATTTGATCAAATCAAAGATATTGATCCGTTCAAACACTATTCTAGTAAGGGAGGGTTAAAATCAGACGCTGTCTGGGGTTGACGTTACCACTAACTGATGCTAACATCTAAACTAGTGTCACCTGTAAGGCCGCGTACACACGATCAAATTTATCTGCTAAAACTGGTCCACCGACCATCTCCGATCGTGTGTAGGACCTAGCGGACAGGTTTGTCCAGCGGACAAATTTCAAAGCATGCTTTGAAATTTGTCCGCTGCAAACCTGTCTGTCGAACATGTCCGCTGGTTAGTACGCCTAACCGGCGGACAGAAATCACCCGCATGCGCCAAATGGATTTGACGCATGCGTGGAAGTATTTTACTTCCTGGATTGGTGACGTGGCGGCGTCAACGTCACCGCCACGTCACCGCCACGTCACCGCCACATCACCGCGCTGTCTGTCCGCGGGGATTTTGGTGTGATGGTGTGTACAACCATCAGACCAAAACAGACCAGCAGACATATCCGATGAAAACAGTCCGTCGGACCGTTTTCATCGGATAAGTTTGATCGTGTGTACGTGGCCTTACACTAATGCGTGATCAGAAAATAGATACGTGTACTGCTGTCAGTGTAGTGTTGGTGTACTCACAGTTGATGTCTTCTCCTCGCTCGCTTGAAACAAAAAGGGCTCCAGGAGGGGAGATGACATCACTATCTCTCTATCTCTGCCTGTGTTTACAATACACAGGCAAAGGAAAGTCTGTCATTCGCCAGGACCGATCAGCAGGTCCAGGCCATAAATCATTGGCCTGGGCCTGTAGACTTATCAGATATTAAGTGAATCCGATCACTGCGGCAACAGTGTGAGTGCCACACTGGTTCGGCGATTTGCGCAATCGAGCCACCTTGCCACAGCATATCTGCGGCGGGTGGTCATGAAGTGGTTAAAAATAACAAACATGTCATACTTTCCTGCTCTGTGCAGTGGTGATGCACAGAGCAGCCCAAATCCTCCTATTCTTGGGTCCCCTGAGAGTGCTCCTGGCACATTCCTACTGCTGAGTGCCTCCACAGCAAGCAGCATGCTATGGGGGCACCCAAGCCAAGCCATTACTATGTGTTCATTGGGACACAGAGCCGCCTCCCCTCTCTCCTCATTGGTTCACTGACTTTGAGTGACAACAGCAGGAGACAATGGTGCTGCACTGCCATCTCAGCCAATGAGGAGGGAGAGTCCTGGGCAGCCGACGATCCTGCAACATCACTGGACTAAGATGGGGCTCAGGTAAGTATTAGGGGGCCTGAGGGGGGCTACTGCACGCACAAGTTTTTTTTTTTTCTCTTAATGCATAGAATGTATTAAGATAACAAATCTTTTGACTTTACAATCACTTTATCTGAGTATACATGAGAAACAGTCCAAAATAAGGTTTGGTATAGACTGTACGCAACTCTCCTACTAACTCCGTTTAGTTCTGTTATTATGCTTGTGTCGGTTGTCAGCCACAGTCACAAATAAACTGTAGGTTCTTCCTGACTAAAGCACTTTAAATTATCAGTTTAGTTTTATTCAGCAAATGAATTTGTCACAGTTTTAATAAAGGTGCTTTACTTTGAATTGCTATAATAAAAACATAAATATTAATGCTCATTTTTACCGCTGTAACATACAGGTAATTTTGATATTGGTGAGATACCTGAATATTTATTTCTCATTTATTTTCTTTAGCAGCAAGTCAAAACAAAATAATTGCTCTCAGTACATGTAGATTGTGTTTAAAATTCACAGTTAATGAAAGTTTTATTGCTTTATCATAAATTACATTAAAATATGTTTGTCACCTGATACAGAGTAAGAGTGATACAGAAATTCTCTCATTTTGACTGATCAGATTAGGGATTAAACCAGTCCCTGATTTTTGGATGATCAGTATAATGAAACCCTATTTGTTGCTACTTATTTCCTGTAAATTAAACATAATTTCTCTCTCCAAATAAATCTGGACTCCGCTTTTAATGAAGTGATACTGTTATTAGGTTTATGGATGAAACTAAGGTAGTACATTTTCATTGAACTAACCAGTGTTTGTGAGAACCATTTAAATATTAATATAAGCATTCTATATATTTACCCCCTTCATGACCAGGCTATTTTTTGCTATTCAGCACCATGCTACTTTTCTGGTTCAATATTTTTATTTGAAATTTCAAAGGAGTACAAATGTTAGATGACTAAACGAGAAGAACAAGAAATATAGTTACAGCGGTCTTCCATGGTTATGGGCATATAATCAAATAACAGAAGCATCATAAACTTTTCCGAATCCGGTCCATACCTTAGTCTCAAACATCATTGCAATGTGAATTACCCAAACATGACCGAGCCAACTCAAATGTGGCTCGGGGACTAACAGTTCGTGTATTGACCGCTCTCAAGGAGCTGCTAAATACCAACAATCATTATTAAAATCAACAAGTCATCCAAACAAATATTACCTTCGGTAGTAAAGAAAAGAGAAAGTGGAAGAAAAGAAGAGGGAAGAGAGGAAGGGGGAGAAATAAAAAAAAAAGGGAAAGAAAAAAAAAAAAAAAGGGGGGGGGAGGAGGGGGGGAGAAGGGGGAGGGGTGGTGCGTTCCTGCTCCGTAGGGAGTCTCAGCCATGACCTCCGCTCAATACGCGTTCATAAGGTATGTGATCCATGGGTCCCATACTTTGTGGAACATGGCAACTTTATCATTTAGAATAGCTGACAATCGTTCATTTACCATTATCCAGGATAATTTAGATTTCAAAAGGTGAAAGGGGACAGAGGAGGATCTCCAAGACCTAGCTATGGAGATTCTGGCAGCTGTAAAAATGAAGGCAATGAATTTTTTCAAATGTTTAGATGTACCCTCCACCGGGCGTCCCAGCAGCACCTGCAGGGGTGATTTGGTAAGGTTCACTTGAGTCAGAGAGTATATTAAGTTGTACGTGCGTATCCAAAAACATCTCACCCTTTGGCACGTCCACCAAACATGGTACATTGTACCATCTGCAGCGCAACCCCTGAAGCACCTCGGGGACGCCCCAGGTACGAAAGTCGCTACTCTGGCTGGGTCAATATACCACCTCATCAGAACCTTGTAATTAGCCTCGATCAACGAGGTGTTAATATAGGACTTAGAGGCATACAGTAACAACGTGTGCCACTCAGCCGTGTCTAGTGTAATATCAGCATCTTGTTCCCATTTTTGCATGTAGGCCAATTTTTGAGTGTTAGGGGATAACATATTATACAGTATGGAGATAAGACCGGAGTGTTTGTCAATGGTTCTGCAGAGTTGTTCCATGGGCGTGAAAGAAGAGAGATTAGAGATGCGACTCAGCACCATGCTACTTTTAACTGGCGATTGTGCAATCATTCAATGCTGCATGTAAACAACATGTATTTAATTGTTTTCCCACAAATAGATCTTTCTTTTGCCGGTATTTGATGACGACTGTGTTTTTTATTTTTTTCATTTATAGCGCAAAAAAAGAGCATACATTATTTTTGTTTTTTATGTTTTACTTTCTGTTCTAAAACATATACAATAAAAAAAATCTAAATAAAATGTCTTCATACATTTGGGCCAAAATGAATTCTGCTACATGTCTTTGGTAGAAAATAATCCCAAAACGTGTATATTAAGTATTGGCGGTGATCAGTGACCTATAGTGGGACGGCTGCCAATCTGACACTAACTGAAACTTTTTGTGAACTGGCTAACTGCCACTGACATTTACAGTGATGCTTATACAGTGATCAGTGCTAATGATATACACTGACACCGCACTAATAACACTGACTGGGAAGGGGGTAACATCTGGGGCAATCAAAGGGTTTAAATGTGTGTGTCAATGCTTACCATGTATAATGCGTACTGATTTAACTAAGGGATGTGCTATTTTTTATTCCCTACTTTGCAGGTAAACAAAAAGCTGCATATCACCGCTGCCAGAGGAGAGCTTTGTGTTGCTTAGATTTACAAAGTGCTCTCCTGTCACTCGCTCCAACGATCGGCGGGTTCCGGGCATAAATTCCTGTCCGGAAAACAATGATCGGCATGTGCTAGAGCCAATGACTACACACAACCATACCCGAAAATGCAGAATCGGGTATGTGATTCTACGCAGCCAGCCCACACTGTAGCAGTGAAACTACAGTGCGCAGTCAGCAAATGATTAATGTCATTTTTTTTTTACCAATAGCATCAGTACAGATTTATATACCAGGGCAACAGAAATACACATCACTGAGACCTGTACATTTCTTTGTCATATAAATGCATAGCTTAACCACTTAAGGACCGCCGCATGTACATTTACGTCGGCACAATGGCACCGACAGGCACATCAACGTATATATACGTTGGTGCCTTGAGGTGGGTCGGGGGTCCGATTGGGCCCCCCCTGGTACATGCGGCGGTCCACGCGGCTGTACGAGCGATTTGGGATGAGGGGGCGGCTATTCGTTTTTGTCTACCCCTTCTGGATCGCTCTCAGCCAATGCGCGCCCCCCCCCCCCCCGCCCTGTCACTTCCTCCTCCTGTGTAAACACAGGAAGAAGGAAGCGATGTGATCTCTCCCTCGGCGTTTTTTTCAACCACCGCTGAGGAGAGATTACAACACAAGTAAGTCTGCACTAACACTACACTGACACACACTACATATAGGCACATTTAACCCACCCGATCGCCCCCCCTCCCCCCTGTCACAGTGTCACTGAATGCAGTAATCATACATGTATGATTACTGTATTTAGTGTCAGTGTGACAGGCAGTGTGACAGTCAGTTAGTGTTAGGTCCTGGGTAGCCCCGGTATCCCCCCTAATAAAGTTTTAACCCCTTGATCACCGCCCTAGTTAACCCTTTCACTCCCTATTGCCAGCATCACTAAGCGATAATTTTTCTGATCGCTGTATTATTGTCGCTGTTCCCGCTAGGTAGCTATTATTTTTTTTTTTTTTTTTTTTTATTGCAATTTTTTTTTTTTTACTAAAGACACTGATAACAAATACATTTTGGCCTAAATGTCTGACTAAAATTTTGTTTATTGATTTTTCTTATGACAAAAAGTAAAAAATATTGATTTTTTTTTCAAAAATGTCGCTCTATTTTTGTATATAGCGCAAACAAATAAAAAATAAAAAATTAGCTCTATTTGTGGAAAGAAAATGACGCAAATTTTGTTTGGGAGCCACGTCGCACGACCGCGCAATTGTCTGTTAAAGCGACGCAGTGCCGAATCGCAAAAACCCCTTGGGTCATTTGGCAGCATATTGGTCCGGGTCTTAAGTGGTTAATAGGGTGAAATGGGTGTTTAATTGGTTATTTGGTTCTACTTGATAATAGACGGTACAGTAGATGGTATGGGCAGGTGAAAGTTACTGTTTCTGGTTGTGGTATGAGGAGTGGACTGATTAGGCCTCATGCACACTGGATGTTTTACTAACTCTTCATCACAGCAGCATTTGAGAGAAAAATGCTTGGCGCTTGTAAACTTGTTGAACATTTTTAAGTGTGTTTAAACACGTCAATAGCTTTTCCATCAATTAATTTCATTGGTCAGAATAATCCATTTATTTTGGCCATTGAAATTAATTAAAGCTCAAGCACTAAAACACCAGAGAATGTTTTATAGTAAATAGGAAGTGGCTTTCCTTCAAGCATGGTGGATGAGACATTTAGGTATAGCAACTAGAGAGCCGTACCTGTCCTCCCTTATACTTTACATATGATGGGAGATTTGAGTTACACCAGAAGATGTGGTGTGTGCCATGGGCCATTGAACATTTGCAGGAGACACGTTGAAGCACTATTGACCCCAGTCGAATGCCGCGTACAGACGATCGGAAATTCCGATAACAAAACTGTGCATTACAAATGATAATTTTACCAGACTAAGTGCTTCCGTCTCGTAATTGTCCACACATGATTGGAATTTACAAGAACAGATTTTGTTATCCGAAAATTTGAGAACAATCTCTCAAATTTTTGTTTTCGCAAATTTTTACAGCAAATGTCCGATGGAGCCTACACTATGGCTGGACAAAATGCTCCCATTGAACATTAGTTTTCGGAAATTCGGCATTACAGTGAGGTCATATAAGGAGGTAAATTACTATTATTACACGTAGTGTTGGCATGTTTTGGTGATGTTTAAGGAAGGGATTTCCACCACTGTTGTACACTGGTGCTTGAGGTGCTGGCAGAATATGTATTTACACTTTTTTTATGTGCGTAGTTAGATATTATTTTTTATTTCTTAATTGTTAGTACCCCAGGAGCACTATTTGATTTCTGTTATGCTTTACATTCACTACCACTGATTATAAGGAAAGAGTCAAGGACCATCGGAGATAAGTCAACAAGAGATCCTTCCAAGCGCTATTTGACCTCAGTCTAATAGGGTGGAGTGTTTTTGGGAATAGGATTCAACCTCTATTAGATACTTGTTATGTGGAACACAATTTAAGGGGGTTGTAAAGGTATTTTTTTCCCTAAATAGCTTCCTTTACCTTGGTGCAGTCCTCCTTAACTTACCTCATCCTTCGATTTTGCTTCTAAATGTCCTTATTTCTTCTGAGAAATCCTCACTTCATGTTCTTCTGTCTGTAACTAAACACAGTAATGCGACACTTTCTCACTGGTGTGGAGAAAGCCTCTTGAGGGGGCGAACAGGAGTGTCAGGACACCCACTAACCCACAGCTCCTTTCTCTCTCTATCTGCAAAGTAGATAGCGTCCTGACCCTCATGCTCGCCCCCTCCCCCCTCAAGAAGCTTTCTCCACACCAGGGAGGAAGTGTTGCATTACTGTGTGTAGATACAGACAGAAAAACAGGAAGTGAGCATTTTTCAGGAGAAATAAGGACATTTAAAAGCAAAATCGAAGGATGAGGTAAGTGAAGGAGGACTGCACTAAGGTAAAGGAAGCTATTTAGGAATTTTTTGTTTTACCTTTACAACCCCTTTAAAGGACTTGTCTATGGACACTTGAACTTTATATGTTGTGCTGCATTGTTGTTTTAGTTATAAGTATTCAGAGTGGTAATGCTCTGTTATTATAATTTTATATTATAAAATTATTCTGCACACTGAAAGCCATGGTAGCACCATTCTATTCTGTCTTAATAAGTAACCTAAGCATACTTTAGCTTTTTTTAAGGATTTTCTCACTATTTGTCACCCTCTGCTATTGAAGATGTTTCACATTCTTTGTGTTCAGGACACTTATGATGTTTTTTTTTTTTTTTTACTGGGTAACAATTTAATTGTCTTTCAGTGGGGCTCATCCTCTCTCAAACTATCTACTACTCTCTATCAGTGTCCCCCTAGGCCCCCCTGAGTATTATATCCATTTCCAACAAAACGACCATGTGCCGAATCCCAACACTGCCCTGAGACGACGTGACCTATCACGAAACGCGTCTGGCGGGAATGAGCGGCTTGCTGACGTCATCACCCTCATCTGCTCGTTTTCCATTCGGACTGGTTTTCCTGTTTGTGTCCGGCCGGCGCGACAGGTTTAAGGCTGGTCTTCTACTTATCAAATGTGAGTTTTATACTGTTTGTTTTATTTTTATTTTAATAAAAGTCATTGGTTTTACACTATTGAGGCATCTGCTTTATTTGCATGATACCGTATCATTTTATGCCCTTGTTGTGGAGTTTGTCGTACTACCACGTCGTATTACAACATCACAGATACAGTGTTCGTCCTGTTTGCCGGGTTTAACATCCATGCTGGTTTAGGTCCTAATCACACAGGACCATTGGCTCTGGTAAGCAGTTTACTTACATTATGGTGGTGGAATTCACTTGAAGCTGTTGATCACAGGAAGAAAGTGTAGTTGATATCTTGGAACATCACTGGGTGTTTATTCACAGCAGTTATGTGCATGCTTTTTCATATCCTTACTAGTGTTGCTCACGAATATTCGCATTGCGAATATTCGCTACGAATATTGCATATTCGAGTATTCGCGAATAACTCGAATATTGCGGCGAATATTCGCTATGGCGAATATTCGTATTTTTTCTAATTTATTTTTAAAACAGATCACATCCTAGTGATCTCCATCGACGTCTAAAAGCATTGCTGGTATGATTAGAGAGAGACCCTGGGCCGAGTAGCTGATGCCATTCTTTTATGTTGCCGAAAATTCACATTGCGCGATTATCTTCTCCTCCCTTCTTTTGCCCCCTTATTCTCCTTTCTTTTAAGTAGAGTTAGTGTAGAGTTAGTGTAGAGTTAGTGTTTAGTGCATATTAGTTTAGTAATACAGGAAATGATCTCCGTTTATGAGAATTTCGCAATCATTTTCGCATTAGCGAAATTTCGCACATTTTTTTTTGGATAAAATATCACGAATATTCAATATTAGCGAATATTCGGGAATATTCTTCTATATATTCGCGCAATATCGCGAAATCGAATATGGCGTTTTCCGCTCAACACTAATCCTTACAGTCACTTCATTGATGTTATTAGCCCAGTTCAGGGTTTATGTTTTATGATTTGTTTATAATCCAATTCATGATCTGAATTATTCGTGCACTTTAGTCATTTTAAAATAAGTTCACGGTTTATGTTTATTTATCTTATTTCCACATTTTGGGTGAGGGTGATTGAGTCTCCTTCCCCGCAAAAGGTGGTCCTGACACTAGTGCAACTATATATATTTTTCTCGAATCCCAACATTGACTGCTTTTAATTGATTTTAATAAAACTTAAAGGGCAACAATAGAAATGCAAAATTACTTTACATAACGTGACTGGTGGATACCCTTAACATACCTATGAAGTGGCACATCTATATAACCTTACACTGTAAAATTGAGATTTACAAAGAAAAAAAAAATATTTAAGTGATAGCTCCCGCCTCATTTTGTTTGTAAAGAAATAGCCGGGGATTCTCTCTATGTATTCCAGGGCCTGGTATAGACGTTATTTGGGAACTCCACACAAAAAAAGTAACAGGGTTACCATTAAAAATGCATACCAGACCTTGATTATTTATGAAGATCTGATATGACATGGCTATCAAGGGGAAGCTCACGAAAAAGGGCCCCCTTTCCTTAACAATAACCCAGGCACATGCTCTCAACATAAGGAGGGTACCTTGCCAGGGATGACCCCCCCCAGTGAAGCAACTTGCCCTATGTTGATGAGGACAAAGGCCTGTCCCCTATAAACCTGTCCAGGTAGTTGTGCGGGCAAGGGGCCTTTCAGAATCTGGCGGCTCCCTTAACATATAAGGGCGACCCCAGATACCAGACCCCTCCTACCTGAATATAGAATATCATAACAGTTTTCCGATGAATGTAAACAAAAGTTTGGAGTATCCTGGGTGACAGCATTTACTAAATATAGACATTACCTCACACTTTTATGACCAGGAGAGCTATGATGAGAGACTGTGTTGTGAATTAGGCTGGAAAGATTTCTGCTCTGCTATGTCAGAGGATCCCAGTGGACACCGAATACAAATGAAGGCTTTCAAGGAGAGCCTAGAGCTGAGGTAGGCAACCTTAAAGAGGTGGAGATCTACCTGAAAAACATGGGAGAAGTCAATGATCACTGGGCATACTGTCCCCCTTTTACCTGATTTAAACCTCTAATTGTTGTACTACTGTGTCACAATCATATGCGTTGCACAGCAATCGTGGGTTTAAATCAGGTGGGGAGAAGGCAACAAACTGCCTCCTCACCACCTGTCAAACACTATTGGATCACTTTATAAGGGGAGCAGCAATGTCTGTTGCACTTATGAATGGACCCTTAGTGCTTGTCCACGTGTAAATTTGGGGGGGTGGTAAAACCCTGCACTTGAGTCACAATTTTATTGCCCCCAATCCCTACCTCCTTAGCTGCTGAGGCAGCAGCCAAAGGTGTACACATGCCGCAGCAGGAATTGGGCCCCCTGTTGCTTTTGGTGGCTGCTACCGACTGCCAACTGCGACCCATTCAAGTAAATTGAGCCGCTGTGCAAGTGCGGGGTCCAAGGGGTTACAGCAGGTGAAGAGAAAGCAACACAATGCTGCCAGCTTTAACCCTTTGTTTGCTGTACTCACAAGGTTGCAGGACACTTGCAGAGTGGCCTCATTCACTTGAATAGGTCATGCTTTGTAGGTGCTGCAACCAACAACTATGACAGGCCGTATACCCCCTCTGCTGCGGATGTGACATGTATACACCCCTGGCCACTGCAGCTAAAGTTGGTGCAGTTGAGGTGGGGGTGATAACAACACGTCTTAACTATGGGGTTTTACAACCCCTGTTGCTGGCACCACTCTGCTAGCCGAGATAAGAGGTGAAGTGCTTTTGGCATAACTCTATATGGGACAGGAGCCAGCACTACAGAGGAGACATTGACTTATGTGGTTCTTGCTCCCTACTACAGACCCTACTATTGTCCCTCTGCATTGCACTCTGATGCTGTGGGATGACAGGTCAGCAAGCCAAGACCGCAATCTACCAGTCACCTGTCCGCAATCTGCTGGTTGCTGACCCCGGCCTAGAATGTGGTTTAAACTTCTGGCATCTGGGAAACAGACTGCAAACCCAAGAATACATACACAGCATTGGTGGTGAGAGGTATTTTGGCCACCTGTATTTGTAGTAATCTTACTCTAAACTTAGGCTTTGCTGTAATTAGGAGAATTTGTGCAGGATACTTTGGGAACACTCCTTGAGATAACAAATACTCTCACATTGAGCGTGAGCACTACAACATAGGGCCCACTTGTCCTTCCACTGGCCAGTGGTATAGTCACAAACTACAAATAGGCCACCTTGCAAATGGTGTTTTTCATTATTGTGGTAATATTTACTTTTGATATTGCTTCTGTTAACGCTGAAAAAGTTGTTCCATTTATTTAGCCTAGTATGTTCACAGAAAATTTAAGGGAACAAATAATATGTATGTTACTGTACTGCTCATTATTTTGTTTTGTTTTTAAAATCTGATTTGCTGTGATAAGATCTGTGTTACTGTTGTACTTTTTTTTTTTTTTTTACATTGCGCCTGTGCTGGCCCTAATAAAACCCTTTGCTTTGTTTCTGATGTGTCGGTGAGTTGTCGGGTCAAGTTAATGGTGGATCACCACTGGGAGGAGCTGGAGAATCCCAAAACTTTAGCAGCTCCTAAGGAAGTCATTGCTCATAGAATCAATTTCCAAGCATAAAACAGGATCAATCGTAGCAGGGTTCGGGCGTGTGTCGTGTGAGCACTCCCAACAACCCGACTGCCGGGGCAAAGGGAACAGGAAGGTGCAGGGTGTCCCTAAAGAACGAAAACAAATCCGTCCAGTACATAGACAAAACAGGGCATGACCAAAACATATGTAAACAATCGGCCTCCGAGGAGCTGCACCTCTGGCAGGAGACCGTAGAAATCAGCCCCATTCAAGCCAGCCTAGCTGGCGTGTAGTGCAATTGGTGTATACATTTAAATTGGACATACTGGTCATTTGACCCGATAAGATCAAGGAAGCAGACTTTCGAGGCCTCCTCCCACCCCTCCTCGGACAGCCCCGGAATGTCCACCTCCCATTTCCCCTGAGCAACCTGGAAGGGGTTAGCCCCAGTCGACTGCAGGCGGCAGTAAATCGTTGTAACCAGCCTCCCAATATCAGAGCGAGACATAAGCGCCTCAAGAGGCGATTCATTGAGCTCCTGGGCCAGACCCCCAAACTGCGCCCGCACCGCATGACGCAATAACATGTATTTAAACTGGAAGTTGTCCGTTACCACACTCCTCACTTTTAAGTCTGTAAAATAAATAAAGTTATCATTAACAAATATGTGGGAAACTCGTGAGACCCCCACATGGGCCCACCACCGAGAGTCTGGGTGACCCAGGAGCTCAGGAAAGTTAGGGTTTTGCCAGAGCGGAGCACCAGGAGACACCCCACCCGAAGCTATAAACATCCCATTACCTTCATGCCAGGCCAACCAACTGACCTCTATCGGGGAATTACGGGAGCATCGCCCTGGAGCAGACCTATGCAGATTGTCAACCAGTGATTCCCTCGAGCCCGCCCGAGCAGTCAGGAGAGCAGTGGAATAAGACGGGGAGGCCTCCAGGAACCAATCATACACGTACGCAAGCTGAGACGCTAGAAAATATTTCCACAAATTCGGGCAGGCCAGCCCCCCAGCCAGCCTAGCTGCCTGAAGAGAGGCCCTAGCTATACGTGGGTTCGACCCGTGCCACAAAAAAAAACAAAAAGAAGCGAGTCAAGTTTCTTAAAAAGTTTTTTCAACAAAAAAATCGGAGACGCCCGAAACATATATAGAAACTTGGGTAGATATATCATCTTAAAAATATTTATTCGACCGATAAGGTTGAGTGGCAAAGAGGCCCAGATCTTCAGCCTGGTCTCCATGTGTGATACGATCGGGGTAACGTTAAGACGTTCAAACAAGGACAAGTCCGCGTTAACGCGTATCCCCAAGTATTTAAATGTGGGCTGGACAGACAGTTTAGAGTGAGAGAGGTAACCATAGTCAAGCATGGGGCCTATAGGAAAGGCCACCGACTTGTCCCAACTGACCCGCAACCCAGAGACCTTCCCAAACTCCACCACCCACATTAGGGAGTCAAAAGACCGCTCAGACCCATCCAGATAAATTAAAGCATCATCCGCATAGAGAGATATCTTTTCAGAGAGGGAACCATAACAAATACCACCCACCGCCGCCGTCTGTCGCACCGCCAGAGCCAAGGGCTCAATGGCCAAAGCAAACAGGAGAGGCGACAGTGGGCAGCCCTGCCTGGTGCCCCTCTGCAAAGTAAATACACCGGAGACATCCTTATTAGTGCCCACCCTGGCCCTGGGATTAGTATATAGTAAGCGAACCCACCGAATGAATTGGGCACTAAAGCCCATGCGAAGCCTAGTTTCCCACAAAAAGGTCCAATTAACAGTGTCAAAGGCCTTAAGCACGTCCAAGGACAACACCAGGCCACTTTTCTTGTCAGCGGCAGCCCTGTGGATATGCAGGTAAAGTCGTCGGATATTGTCATACGTACTCCTTCCAGGCATGAACCCCGCCTGATCTCTGTGAATAAGGTGAAGGATAACTTTCTGCAGACGTAGAGCTAAGATTTTTGCAAGCACCTTCACATCACTATTCAGCAGTGATATCGGTCGATAGGATTCGCACAGCAACCTATCCTTCTCAGGTTTAGGGAGTACCACTATCAGGGCTTCACACATGGAGGAGGGGAGCATACCCTCCTGCAGCGCGCGCCCAAACAAGGAGTGTAGTCTTGGCGACAATTCCTTAGCATAGGTTTTATACCACTCCGCAGGCAAGCCATCCAAACCAGGGGCCTTATTGGGGGGGGGAGCGAGAAAACAGCCTGGTGACCTCCTCCACCGTAAGTGGCTTGTCTAAAATTGCAGCATGTGACTCTGTCAGGCTAGGGATATGAAGAGACTCAAAGAATCCCAACATCTCCAACTCGCCCTGGGGGGGGTGGGGCGGTATACAAGTTGACCTAAAAGGCTTTGAATGCTTGGTTTATAAGTAGAGGATCCGACGTGACAGAACCGTCCGGCAACCGAAGATGGGGTATCGTCCGATCCACATACTCCGTGCGGGAGAGAAATGCCAGCATCTTGCCATTCTTACCACTGTGTTCATGCAACCTGGCTGCCAGACCTAACTGTTGTTTCCGCGTCATCTCCACCCTGTGACGGTCCAGAGCCCTGTGCGCCCACACCAGAACCCCATGGGCATCCGGGGCGGGGAGCACCGAGTATTGGGCCCTGGCCCTCGCCAGGGAGGACTCCAAGGCCACAAGGGTAGCCCGGGAGGACTTCCTGTGCCGGGCAATGTTGGAGATATACGAACCCCGCACAGACGCCTTGAAGGGGCCGAAAGAGGCGGAACCAGCATTGTCCCCCCAATAGTGAGACATGTCTTGCCGGACCGGCTCCTGAAACTCGGCAGTAGAGACCCAGAGAGGACTGAGCCGCCACAACCGAAAGGAGGGTCTATGACCCATCACCATATCTACTACTAGGGCTGAGTGGTCAGAAAGCGTTTGAGTTAAGTGTGACACCATCCGGACACTGGGGACTAAGTCCGGGGTCCCTAGGGCATAGTCCAGCCTGGAAAGAGTACGGTACATCCGAGACTGACATGTAAATTCCTGAGTCCCAGGGTGACTGAGTCTCCAGAGATCCACATATCCATAGGAGGCACACCATTGACTAAACAACTTAGATTCGTGCGGTAAGGGTCTCAAGCGGTCCCGAACTGGGTCAAGCACCGAGTTGAAATCCCCCACTATAAGAGTAGCCATCACCGGGAAGGTGGCAAGGAGTACACTCAAATCTGTAAAGATGTCAGCCGTGACAGGGGGGGCATATACCACCACCAAAAGTAGAGGCGTGGCATGCACCTTGCATTGAAGAAAAACGCATCGCCCCTTAGGATCCAATACCACCCTGTCACAGAAAAAGGGAAGGCCCTTCCGCACCAGAATAGACACCCCCCGGGCATAATTACAGTAGGTTGAGTGATAACCGTATAAGACCCAACACTTTTTTAACGCCAACACTTTGGATCCCATAAGGTGCATCTCCTGCAGGCATAGCAAATGAGGATTGTGCACCTTAAGGTATTCAAACATGGACGCCCTCTTAAATTTGGAGTTTATCCCCCGGACATTCCAAGAGATACACTTGAACCCAGACATGATAAAATAAAGGATAGATTGTCTTTATGTTTTTGACCATTTTTTTTTTAGATCTACAAATGGTCAAAAACATAAAGACAATCTATCCTGAAAAATGTACTTGTGGTCAGTATTGCCTTGTACTATTCCTGGTGTACTTCATACAGGACACTGTGGAGTTGACCCTTGCTTGTTTATTCAACAGGAAATGGCAGAGCTCAGGTAGGATGTGCTAAGTGCAACAATCCTCTACCAACCAATTAGATTCTCTGCAGTCAAGTCAGTCAAAACATGATTTCTGATTGTTGGTTAAAGTACAGGCTCATTGCCATTTGCTGTCCTTTAAGGAGTAAGCCTGCAGGTATGCAAGCATTTGTCTGTCTTGTGAAGCCTTGTTCACAAAGAAAACCTAAGCTGAGCCTTGTGTGCATGTATAGACAAATGTGCTTAGTGGGCAGTATTTCATAAGTCGTGCTCCTCTTATCCTGCTCCAGAGAGAATTACTGAGCATACGTTTGCAGAAAAATCAAATTGGCAACAGGACTTTGTTTAAATTGAAATTAGAATGCATCCCTTATTCACACAATGGATTTTTTTTTGTTCCTCATGTGCGTTTCTCCGAATTGCAATGCAGACTTGCAGCGCTCCCTGTGTGATGTTGTAATTGAACCATTGTTGTCGGTTTCCAAATTCAACGTTTGATCTCCTCTTCATAATAGTCAGTCTTTAATCATTTTCTCTCTGTTGCCTCATTTTGCCTTCTCAGTATATTACGCATGCTGAATACCATTATTGCCTTCAGTTATTAACTAGGGATGGATTTGGAAAAAGCAATTTTGTGCTGGCTTGATATTGCAGAATAAGCTGTCAAACATCATACCAGGTGACAGTGTGATGTCCTTCTGCAGAGCTGTAGCACAGTGTGTATTACAGCTGGAAGCTTATAGGTAATCAGAGAGGATTACCAGTGGCAGCTTTATTAAATATCTGTGCAGGTCTTCTGTGACTGTGACCAGATAATGTGAGCTTCCAGTATAGGGACAGGAAATTATTAATAAAACCAGATTGGCTGTTCAGAATGCCCTTGCTAAAAAAAAAAAAAAAAAAAAAAAAGTTTATCTAATATTATTTTCTAGGGAGATGAATGTCAAGTATTACTTTCATTATTACTTAAGGGGCATGCCTTTTTATTCTTCCAAGTGATTTGCTTTTAATTTCTCCTAATTCCCAGGGTAACTGATGATATTAACATTATTTTACAATAATAAGGCTCATTTTGTAGTCAGGTCATTTTTTTTTGTCTGTCTTCTGCAGCGTTGAGCACTGATCAGTGCTAATGACCAATCGTTTGCACTGGCGGACAGATTAGAAACATATTTTTCTAAAGTGCAGCAGCGTATATAACAGTAATGGAAAACAACAGCCAGCTCAGTTCTTTGTTTATCATAGAAGTTTATGTAACTGTATTTTCTCTGTAAATTTGAACTGTAATTCAAAAAGTTTACACTGTGAAAAGTCAGGGGAAAAAGGATGATGTGACGGGATAAGTGAAACAGATGAGAGAGGAATATAGAACAATATAAGAGACAGAAAAAAAGTCTGATTTTTAAGTCTGTTTAGATACACCTCCATTTTCATTTCTCTGGCAGCTGCTAAAAAGGTTTGGAGCTGTGCAGTTTGACAAGCATTGATACAAAAAAGGGAAGTAGACATTTTACTAATCAAAACATCTGCACTGCGTGGCCATTTACATCTTCCGATCAAGACATGAGAGAAATGTTAATTTCAGACAACTCTTCTTATGACCTGTAATTACTGTCATTAAGAAAGCTCCAGAGACTTACAGCAGGCTTTGACTGAAATACAATTTGACATGTTCTATAATTAAAGCTGAATTAACATGCAGTAGTATGTTCACAGGGAGAAAAAAAAGTTTTATGTTGTCCCCTATTTACATACAAAAACACAATTATTTCCATAGACTTAGGTTGACTTACAGATAACAAGATGTGTATCATGGTATGGGCACTAAGGAAAGGGCAGAGGTGCAGAATGTTATAAGAGTAAGAAAAATGGACCACCAAAAATAAATAAATATATATGCAGTGAGGAAAATAATTAGCTGATCCTCTGCAGATTTTGTAAGTTTGCCACCTACAAAGAAATGAAGGGTCTACATTTTTTAGGTGTATTTTAAGTGATAGAGTATCAACCAAATATCTAAAAATTAAAAAAACACGGTACAAATGTTATAATTTGAGTTGCGGTTCAGTGAGTAAAATAAGTATTTGATCCCCATGAAAAACGTGACTTAGTACTTGGTGGAGAACCCCTTGGCAAGCACGGAGGTAAGATGTTTCTTGTAGCTGGTGACCAGGTTTGCTCACATCTTAGGAGGTATTTTGGTCCACTCTTTACAGATCTTCTCTAAATCCTTAGTGCTTCTTCGCTGTTGCTTGGCAACTCGAAGTTTCAGCTCCCTCTCATACATTTTCTATAGAATTTAAGGTCTGGAGACTGGCCCGGCTACTCCATGACCTTAATGTGTTTCATCTTGAGCCACTCCTTTGTTGCCTTGGCGGTATGTTTTGTCATTGTCATGCTGGAAGACCCATCCATGACCCGTCTTCGGTGTTTTAGCTGAGGGAAGAAGGTTCTCATCCATGATTTTTCAATACATGGATCCATCCATTTGCCTTTCAGTGCGGCAAAGTCCACCTGTACCTTTAGCCGTGAAAACCGTTCCAAAGCATTATGTTTCCACCTCCGTGCTTGACTGTAGGGATGGTGTTCTTAGGGTCATAGTCAACATCTTTCTTCCTTTTAAACATGGCAAGTCCTCCTCAAGAAGGCACATGTACAGTCATGCCAATTAACATCTAAATAATTCAGAAAACGATTGTGAGAAAGGGTTGTGGTCCGATGAGACCAAAATGTATCTCTTTGGCATTAACTTGACTCACCGTGTTTGGAGGAAGAAAAATGCTGACTATGACCCCACTGTATATACACTGTGTTGGGGTGTGTGTATGTGTATATACATTTGTGAGTGGGTTAGCACGGCAGCGGGTGTGTGTGGTCCCCTGGATGGGTTCAGCACACAACAAAGTTAGGCAAAGCAGACGATGGTAGGAGGAAAACAAAAAGATGCGTTTTTTTTAACTACCATATTTATCGGCGTATAAGACGCACAGGCCTATAACACACACCCTAACTTTAAAAGGGAAGTTTCAGTAAAAATACTATCCACAGCCCTCTGCGTATAACACGCAGGCACAGTTTACCCTCTATTTTCAGGGTAAAAAATTGAGTGTTATACGCCAATAAATACAATATATACAAAAAGAAATATGACAGAAACAAATACTAAAATTAAAGCCTGGTCACTTGACTGCTCACTAAACACATTGGTGTCCCTAACTAACACCTGGGTACAGCCTAGTGCTGCCCCAGCCCCTAACTCCCTGCTGTTTTAGAGTCTTAGTAGTAGTAGCCACACAGGCTTTGTCTCACCGCACAAAGATCACACTCCCCAGACTATTCACACAGATCTGGTTCCAGGTTAGAGCATATCTCTGCATGCTGGCAGTTTTTTTAGATGACCTAATGAGCCCATTTAATTAAGCTGGGCTCATCAGGTCCTCCCAGCAGGACTCCCAGCACTCCCCCTAGAGGTATAAACTGGCATTAAGCCTGAACCTAGGAGATGTATACACTGCATCCAGGATACAACCAGGGAATTTAACCTGCATCCTGCCACAATATATATATATATATATATATATATATATATATATATATATATATATATAGTAGAGGACAAAGAATGGGAGTAGAGTACAAATAATTTAAAGCTTTAAGTAAGCCCAGGGCTAGGAGTTCCACAACAGTTTTATAGTACTGTGCCGAAAATCCATCGGGAACCTTGGCTTTTGCCCGGTTTTGTAGTCTTCAGTGCCTTCTCCCATTCCTCCATTGACAGAGGGGCTTCTAATGCTTTCAAATCACCCTCAGAAGGAGCACAGTATTATATTGACACAAACAGTCTCGAATCAGATCAGCACGTATATTGGCCATTAAAGGACCTGATTTGTTAGCTTGAAGATTATACAAATTGCTATAGAAGCATTGAAATTGATACGCAATAACCTCATTCTTAGAGTAAGTCAAGTCTGACGCATCTATTACATGATGTACCGTAGAAGCTAGTGTGTGGTTTTGCGTGCATTTGGCCAAGAGCCTACCCAGTTTGTTGCCTTGTTCATGTAACAATCTTTGGGATAATACATGAAATTTGCGTGCTCTTTTATATAATTCTTCCAATAGAAGTGAACGCGGATCCGCCAATTTCTTTGCTATCTTGACTGCCTGCGAACATTTGAGGTGGGCTTCCATCCTATTTATCTTGTCAGAGAGTTCCAATATCAAGGTTTGATTTTTTTCTTTCTTCCTAACCACTATAGAAAGCAGGGGGCCTCTTATCATGTCATAGGAGAAACATCAGGTGTGTCATTATGGCGAAAATAATCCTAGACCCTTTGTCTAATAGTCTCCAGATCGCCAGGATCTACAAAAAGGGAAGCATCCATTCTCCAGATCTTGGTAGAGGTTTCTCTATCAGGGAAAACAAGGTTATTGGGTGGTGGTCAGAAAGTATCATGTTCTCAATAGTGGTACAGTCTCGGTTGTGCAGAGAGGAGAAACATGTATAATCCCTCTCTCTCAGGTTAAGAGTTTGCCACAAATCATGAAGCGTAATGGTGCATACACATGGTCGGAATTTCGGACAACAAATGTTTGATGTGAGCTTGTTTTCGGAAAATCCGACCGTGTGTATGCTCCATCGGACAAAAGTTGTCGGAAATTCCGACCTGTCTACACAATGCACAAAAATTCTATGCATGCTCGGAATCGGTTCGACACATGCTCGGAATCATTGAACCTAATTTTTCTCGGCTCGTCGTAGTGTTGTATGTCACCGCGTTCTTGACGTTTTCCAGCAACAATTGTGTGACTGTGTGTATTCAAGACAAGTTTGAGCCAACATCCATCGGAAATTTATCCACGGTTTTGTGGTCGGAATGTCCGATCATTTTTACGCGGCATAAGAGAGGCCAGCTGGAGTTTCACTTGATGCAGAGCTTAAAAAATGTTAAAGCCACCCCCCCCCCCAGAATCAAGAGACCTGTCTGAAATGTCCCCAGCTGCAAGGGGACCTCCCGTAAGAAGGTTACCTCTTTGAAATTAGGACAGGACACATTTGCTAATGTGCAAAATGCCTTTAAAAAATTCTCTCCTCTGGATCCAGGAGTTGGTCAGTAAGATGGAACGACAACGACTTAGCGATCAAAAGACTCCCTGTGTCTTGGCGTCAGCACAGACCTCATGATAAACCGTGGGAAATAGACTATTCGAT
This sequence comes from Rana kukunoris, assembly GCA_029574335.1. Classification (NCBI taxonomy): domain Eukaryota; kingdom Metazoa; phylum Chordata; class Amphibia; order Anura; family Ranidae; genus Rana; species Rana kukunoris. The sequence continues at coordinate 395,115,629 of CM056053.1, forward strand.
AAACAGGGAATTGATCCCAATTAAAAGTGTTTCTCTTGTAAAAATACTTTTTGGGCTCTATGTTGGTGTGCTTCTGCAAGAACACGGCTATGTTTTTCATGAATATTAAGGCCCCTAATATTTATGGAGTACACCTTGAGAGTGAGAGAGAGGAGTTGGAGCAATTCAAAGTAGAAGGTATGGTCGGAGGGTACATCTGCAGTTGACTATGTAGAGAAGATTGTAGATGGATAGGGTTTTTGGAGAAGAGAAAAAATATTGGGGGGGGGGGGGGGGGGGGGGGTAAGGGGTGGTGGTTAGACAGTAAGGGGAGATTGGGAAATAAACCTAACTAAAGCGCTCTTTCGCTCTCGTTAAGTGCAAGAAAAGAATTGTGACCCCTTAAACAGGGACCCAAGATATGAGATTTTTGTCAAAATATTGCCGGAATTGGATTCAGACCTGCTAGTCCAATTTATAGAACATTTTTGGGGAATTAAGGAAATGGGTAGAGAATCAGATGAGTTTCAAACTCTCTGAGGTGGAAAAGAAGTCGAACACCAAAGTATGTATGTGTATATATATATATGGGCCAGATCCACAAACAATTACGGCGGCGTATCTCCTGATCCGCCGCAGTAATTTCAAATCTGCGCCGGCGTATCATTGTTTTGTATCCACAAAACAAGATATGCCTTTTTTTGCGTAGATACGCCGTCGTCTTAAAGTTTCCTATTTACGCTGGACGCTAGGGGCGCTTCCGTATATTTTCCACGTCAAATATGCAAATGGGCTAGATACGCCGATCCATTAACGTACGTACGTCCGGCGCAGTGTTTTTATGTTGTTTGCGTAAGCGTAGGTCCGGCGTAAAGTTAACCCTGCTGTATAGAAGCGTACGTAATGTTAAGTATGGACGTCAGGCCAGCGTAGATTTTTCCTTCGTTTGCGTAAACCGTTCGCGAATAGGGAATTGTGTAAATTACATTCACGTGGTTTTCATTGACTATTTTCAACGTGATTTCACGCATGCGCACTGGGATATCTCCACGGACGGCGCATGCGCCGTTCAAAAAATACGTAATTTACGTGGGGTCAAGCTCATTTATATTAAATCACGCCCACAGCTTTGTCATTTGAATTGCGCGGCCTTACGCAGCAACAATTACACTACGCCGCCGTAAGTTACAGCGGAAAGTGTTTGTGGATAAGAATATGCCGCTGTAACTTACAGCGGCGTAGTGTAACGGGACATTTTTGTGGATCTCGCCTATATATATACTACTAGAAGCTTCATTAATGAATATACTTAAAAGTGTAAGAGCTTCGGCTGTAAAGGATAGGGAGATGCAGATCAGGCCCACCTCTAAATAAGAGAGGCCCCCATTTGAATCCCCCATCTTGTAGGTCCAACGATACAGGAAAAGTCACAAATGACAGGCACTGGGTCAGCTAAGGAGGAGCGGCAGCAACGACATTTGTCTGTTCACCTGCAGGATGGGGTGATCCATCTCCAGACCCACATTAATAAGGTCCAGGCCTAAAGGCCAGAGGCCCCATACCACAGCTGTGCACCCTACCCCACACCTCCAGCTTATATGAAAAACAATAGAAGCATGTTATAGACAAGCACGTTAATTCACATTTCCTAAAGTCTGCATGTATCTATAAGAATCAACCTCAAACCTAGGTTTGCCCAGATTGTTTACTGCAGCTTGAGAGTAACAAACCCTAAACAAGGGGGCAAAGGACATGGACCCAGAGGTACTGTCAGTACCCCCTTTTTCAACAGGTGCATTCTTCCCCTAAGACCTCAACCTCCTTGAAAACATCAAGGACATAAATCTCTAGTATGCAGGATAGTGGTCTTAGGGGAGAGAATGCACAAGTTAATGCAACAGAAATAAGTGAAACAAATAAATGAACACTGTCGATAAGCTGAGCAATATTCTTCAATAATTCACAGAAGGTATTCTAGGGACGTCGTTACATCCAATACCCAACCCTTATCCCTCTGAAATCATACCTGTCTCGTACAGGCCCTTTCAAAGAACCTCTGATACCTTGCCTAGACAAAATATATCAGAACCAGCACTCTTGCAACATCTGTGTATATATAACGCACCCCTGTGCATATGTCTATGTCAGGCAGTTCAATTAGGTTATAACGCATAAACAAAGTAGTAACAGGATGTCCTACTTCTCACAGTGGCTTCCAAACATCGTCCAAGTGTCCCAGTGTGAAAGGTGCAAAGGACAAGCACCTCAGATGATTCCACAATATGGCCGTGTATTGTACAGGCCCCCAATTAGCAAGATAGGAACAAGCATATGCCATTGAAAGTTGGGGAGCTGTAAGGCTTCCAGGATAACTCTAACCCCTATTGTTAGAAGGCCATAGATGAGCAACACAGTTCCAATGTCTAGAATACGGTATTAGCTTTAGTGAAGATGAGAAGAGGTTTTCCTTAGAGAAGATTACTAGGTCTACTAAGATAGGACTGATGTGCACCATTCAGCAATATAGGGATAATTTTATAGTCACAGTTCACCTCAGAACAACCTTGCTGTGAGACGTTGTCCTATGTTAACTTTCAGCAAAAGCATCATAACCGGTAGAAGCAGGTATGTACCTCCAGAGACTGTAACTGCAAGGGGAGAGGGCATATAACTAGCTCATGATCCAGTTGTTCTGTGCTCGATGGTCTGTTTTGCTTCTAACTGAAGAGGGAGAGACTCTTGAGCTGTCATCTGTGTCCATGTCCCCACAGACTCTGTTTAGAATTGGATGAGGGCCTATGACGTCTCTGTCTGTTTCTTTGCGATTGTGGAGAACCCTCTGGCTGGGTAGATCCAGGGTTCAGGTTGTACGAAAGAACTGCACCAATCTGGAACTGGTACCTCTGTGATGCTGAGGGTGTCACAGAAGGTTTACAGGTCCGCAGGTATTTATAGCGATTCAGTGCAATTTCCGGTTGTCGCTTTAAAATTAAAAAGAAAACGTCCACTGATATGCAATGCATCTATCACGCAGCAGTAAGTTAGAAAGAGAACGTCTCTTCTGTGCTGGAGAGTAATGACGGACAGATCTTGGAATAGCTGCATGATGACGTGCTGAGCACAATAGGTCTTCTTTTTGCGCAAAGCTGACCAGACAGTAGACGCATCTCTGGGTGGGTCAGTGTCCTGGCCCCTAGGTTTAAGTGCGCCGTGACACCTTTCCATTTCAATAGGTGCATTTGGTGGCCTACCCAGCAATGTATTAAAAATATCCCATACCACAGACTGCAGTTGAGGGTCTTCCACCAACTCTGGTATTTTTCTGACACAGAGATTGCACATCCGACCTCTGTTATCCAAATCTTCGATGTGGCGAAGCATTTTAATAAGGTGCTGGGCGCTAGTGACCCTTTTGACTTGCTGGATTGCCGTGTCATGATGAGTCATGTTCGCCAGCTCCACGTGTTTCAGGCGAGAAGGTGTGAAGATTAGTAACAAAACCCTCAAACATATGTTTTCTGAAAGCAGATGCCCTAGAGAATAAAATGGTGGTAGTTCCAATGTGTTATGTTGCAGGATATTTGTGCAACAGTTTCAAGTGCAACATTCCAGTAAAAAATGCTAGTAAGTTAATTTGAAAGCACAAAAATGCTAATGCGAATGATGAGGTTTCACCAAGTGCACCCAACATGTCAAGCTTTAAACTTGTACACATCCACAAAACAACAACCTTGGGTACCCTAAATTTCCCATGGGTGACACTTTAAACACTCTACAGGTCATCAGTTTAAAGTTACTATAAATAATGGCCCTTGTTGTTCCCACTCCAGTGTGTGCAGCGATATGTGGCATGTATCACAGGTAACATTACATGTATGCACCCCCCAATTGGTACGCTTGCATTAGTGTGTGAGTACACATAGGGGCAGGCACACACATTTGTGGGGGGGTTTAAGTGCTTTGGTGTAACTTCATTTTATTGTTTTACTTTTTCTAAAACAAAAAATCTCCTGTGTGATATACTATTTTTCAAACAGGTTCTTATAGACTCCTGATGTCCCATCTGCCTTACAATGAAGCAAATGGAGTGCAGATCAAAAGTGACAACAGAAACATCAATTCTGGATTCATTCTAGCTAGGAGAGATCAGAAAACTAATGTTCACTGATCTCCATCACCTCCACCTGACAACACCCACTATGAGTGTCCCGGACCTGCAGGTGGGAAAGCGGAGGCCAGGAAGCATGGCAGGGGAGGGGGGTTGTTAACCACTTGAGACCCGAGCTTGTTTTTCAGATTCAGTGTTTACGAGACTAAAACTGTTTTTTTTTGCTAGAAAATTACTTAAAAGCCCCAAACATTATATATATTTTTTCTAACACCCTAGAGAATAAAATGGCGGTCATTGCAATACTTTTTCTCACACCGTATTTGCGCAGCGGTCTTACAAGCGCACTTTTTTTGGAAAAAATTCACTTTCTTGAATTAAAAAATAAGACAACAATACATTTGGCCCAATTTTTTTATATATTGTGAAAGATAATGTTACGCCGAGTAAAATTATACCCAACATGTCACGCTTAAAAATTGTGCCCGCTCGTTGCATGGCGTCAAACTTTTACCCTTAAAAATCTCGATAGGCGACGTTTAAAAAATTCTACAGGTTGCATTTTTTGAGATACAGAGGAGGTCTAGGGCTATAATTATTGCTCTCGCTCTAACGATCGCGGCGATACCTCACTTGTGTGGTTTGAACACCGTTTTCATATACTCGCATACAGTGGTTGACCGCGATATTGTGTCAATCTCGCTCCCTTTCTCGGCGAGATTGAGCACCTGCGAGCCCCATCGCGGGAGCCAGCGCCAAGCTGGCTTGCCGCGATGGAGACAAAGCCGTCATAGAAGCGACGGGGATCCGACGCGGATTCCCGCCAATTCTACACGTGGGCGGAGTCTGTTATGAATCCTGAGAAGGAAGTCCCCGCCGGATTTTAAATAAAAATCCGGCATGGGAGAAGGGAGAAGTGCAAACACAAACTCCGCCCACGTGTAGAATTGGCGGGAATGCGCGTGGGATCCCCGTCGCTTCTATGACGCACTCGCTGGAATGTGCTTTTACTATTCCAGCGAGTGCGAGATGTCGGCACCCCAGCGCGATGCTGTCATGCTAAAACACATTCTCGGCGGCAGGCACTGTATGCGTTCGCTTCTGCGCGCGAGCTCGTCGGGACGGGGCGTTTTAATTTTTTTTTTTTTCTTATTTGTTTTAATCTATTTTTAAATTTTTTACACTGAAAAAAAAAAAAAAGTTGATCACTTTTATTCCTATTACAAGGAATGTAAACATCCCTTGTAATAGAAAAAAAACATGAAGGTCAAAAAGACCTCACATCTCATATTTAGACTTAAATGCAAAAGAAAAGAAAAAAAGTAAACAAAAACAATGTCTCTTTAAGACGCTGGGCGGGACTGACGTTTTGACGTCACTTCCGCCCAGCAGAGGTATGGGGACAGCTAAGGGACATTTTTCCCTCGGTCACATCCCCGGACAGACGACGAGCAGACCCGATCACCTACGCTGCTACCGACGGCAGCGGTAAGCGGCGGGAGGGGACCCTCTCCCGCCACCGATAACGGCGATCTCCCGGCGACCCTGCCGCGGAAACCGCCATTATCGTGTACAGATCCGCCCCATGAAGAGATGGATATCTCGGTTGTGGCAGCAGCTGCTGTCGTTACCGAGATATTCATCTTTAAAAAAAATGACGTATTTTGACTATGGGGCGGGTCTGAAGTGGTTAAAGGGTGAAAAAAATATATATTTAATATGTATTTTTAATTTAAAAAAAAGTATCTTCCGTTGGTCTCGCTGTATATGGGAGGGTAGCCACCTTCCTTTGTTAATTTCCGAGATCAGGGACTTTGGGCTATGGGATTTGTGGTTTGCATAGAACGGTGCACATGATCCCAACTAATAAGCTCATGGAGGATGTTGCAAGGAAACAAAAAAGCACAGTTGCAAACAATTTTATGAATAATAAATTACAGGGCCATTAAAACAAAATTCCATTCTCAACCCAACTACTCTTAGCCCGTTCATGACTGCTTAAGCCTATTTCTGACATTTGGTGTTTACAAGTTAAAATCCATATGTGTTGCTAGAAAATTACTTAGAACCCCCAAACATTTTATATATATATATATATATATATATATATATATATATATATATATATATATATAAAATATATATTAGCAGATAATATAGAGAATAAAATGGCAATTGTTGCAATATTTTATGTCACACAGTATTTGTGCAACTGTGTTTTAAATGCAACTTTTTTGGAAAACACATTCATGAATAAAAAAAAAAAATGAAAAGGTAAAGTTAGCCTAATTTTTTTGTATAATGTGAAAAATTATGTCATGCGGAGTAAATATGTCACACTTTATAATTGCACGCACTTGTGTAATTGCGACAAACTATGGTACCTAAAAATCTCCATAGGCGACGCTTTAATTTTTTTTTTACGGTTACCAGGTTAGAGTTACAGAGGAGGTCTACGGCTAGAATTATTGCTCGCACTCTGACGATCGCGGCGATACCTCACGTGTGACTTAAACACTGTTTACATATGCGGGCATGACTTCCGTATGCGTTTTCTTTGCTGTGTGACCTCGCGGGCACGGGGGCGCTTTAAATATATATATTTTTTCCTTTATTTTATTTATTTTTATAATATAAACTTGTGTTTAAAAAATTAAAATAAAAAAACGATCGCTTTTATTGCTGTCACAAGGAATGTAAACATCTTTTGTGACAGTAATAGATGGTGACAGGTACTCTTTATGGAGGGATCGGAGGTCTAAAAGACCCCCAATCACTCATTTGCACTTCAAAGTATTCAGATCGCCAATACTGTGTACTCCGGCTCGGCACTGAAGGCAGCGGATCATAGATCGGGAGGCCCAGTATGGGGGCATGGCTTTTAGCCGCATCGGTTGCTATCCCTGAAAAGCCAATCGCCGGCTCTAAAAAATAATACCAGGATGATGCCTGCAGCTGCGGGCATCATCCCAGTATAATCCCCAAAAGCCGAGGCCGCATACAGTATGTGTGGACGCTCGGCGGCAAGGGGTTAAAAATCTCCCCTTCCCACTCCTAAGACCTATGTTGACTAACCTGTGTAAAAAAGATGTATATGCTTAACTATTCTGAGCCTACTCTGGTTTGGTCACATGATGGCCCGTGTCCGCCACAACGACTTTGGGGGAGAGGAGAGGAGGAGTTATTGTTTAGTGTCACTCCAAACTGATTTGTCCAGTTTCAGGATGGCTAGGTTGTGTTTGTGAGGAAATAATTTAGGGCCTCCTGGAATATAAACAGTTGGCATAGCCATACCAACTCCATCCTTAGACCTTTGTAGTGTGTCTCGTTTCAGTCTTCAACCTTTTTATTTTTATCCTTTTTGCAACCATGTCTTGTCTACATGCAGTCACTCCAGCTTTGGAGTCATGTTATGATTAACCACTTCAGCGTCTGAAGAATTGGCTGCTCAATGACCAGGCCATATTTGCGATTCGGCACTGGGTAGCTTTAACTGACATTTGCGCGGTCGTGCGACGATGTACCCAAACAAAATTGATGTCTTTTTTTTTTCCACAAATAGAGCTTTCTTTTGGTGGTATTTGATCACCTCTGCGATTTTTTAAATTTTTGTACTATAAAAAAAAAGAGCAACAATTTTGAAAAAAATATTTTGTACTTTTTGCTATAATAAATATTCCCAATCTTTTTTTTTTTAAAAAAGCAATTTTTTTCTCAGTTTAGGTCGATATGTATTCTTCTACATATTTTTGGTAATAAAAATAGCAATAAGCATATATTAATTGGTTTATACAAAAGTTATAGCGTCTACTAAATAAGGGATATATTTACCGCATTTTTATTATTATTATTATATTTTTACTAGTAATGGCTTTGATCTGCGACATTATGGTGGACACATCGAACACTTTTGACACATTTTTGGGACCATTGGCATTTATACAGCAATCAGTGCTATAAAAATGCACTGATTACTGTTAAAGTGTTTCTGGCAGGGAATGAGTTAACACTAGGGGGCGATCAAGGGGTTAATTGTGTTGCCTAATGTGTTCCTAACTGTAGGGGGAGGGGACTGACCTAAAGGAAATGATAGATCGTGGTTCCTAGCTATTGGGATCTCACGATCTTGTCTTTCCTCACTGAACAGGGATGTGTGTGTTTACACACACACATGTCCCTGTTCTGCCTCTCGTGCCCGCAATCACTCATGGCCAGTGGTCATCGCGACTGTCTGTCACGAGCATCGGCATCCCCCAATGCAGCATGTATTATTTTAATGAAAGCTGTATATTTAGAAACAGTAAGGCCCCGTACACATGAGCAAATTAATCTCATCAAATCGGTCTGACAGACAGATTTGGTCAGATTTGTCTGCTGGCTGTTTTGGTTTGATCGCTGTACATACGATAAAATCAAAATCCCCGCCGGCAGACAGCGGTGACGTTGACGCCGCCACGTCACCGCACCAGGAAGTAAAACACTTCCGCGCATGCGTCGAATCCATGTGCAGGCAGATATGTCTGCTGGTTAGCGTACTAACCAGCAGACATATCGGTCCGACGGGTTCCCAGCAGACAGATTTTAAAGCATGCTTTAAAATCTGTCTGCTGGCCAAATCCATCGGCTCGCCCGTACACACGATCAAATCTGTCTGCTAAGACGGTCTGTCAGACCGTTTTCAGCAGATAGATTTGATCGTGTGTACGCGGCCTAACATGTTAATCTATTTCCCAAATACATGTTTAAAGATTATAAGCAATTTTATTGATTGAGTTTAGATCTACTTAACCACTTAAGACCCGGACAATAATGCAGGTAAAGGACCTGGCCAGTTGTTGCGATTCGGCACTGCGACGCTTTAACTGACAATTACACGGTCATGCAATGTGTCTCCCAAACAAAATTGGCATCCTTTTTTTTCCTCAAATAGAGCTTTCTTTTGATGGTATTTGATGACCTCGGCAGTTATTTTTTGCGGTATAAACAAAAATAGAGCGACTATTTTGAAAAAAATTCAATATTTTTTACATTTTGCTATAATAAATATCCCCAAAAAAAGATATATATAAAAAAAAAACATTTTTTTTCCTCAGTTTAGGCCGATACGTATTCTTCTACATATTTTTCGTAAAAAAAAAATCGCAATTAGCGTTTATTGATTGGTTAGCGCAAAATTTATAGCGTTTACAAAAAAGGGGGTAGTTTTATGGCATTTTTATTAATATATTTATTTACTAGTAATGGCGGCGATCAGCGGTTTTTTTCGGTACTGCGATATTATGGCGGACACATCAGACACTTTTGACACATTTTTGGGACCATTGGCATTTTTATAGCGATCAATGCTATAAAAATGCATTGAATTACTATAAAAATGCCATTGGCAGTGAAGGGGTTAACACTAGGGGGCAGGGAAGGGGTTAAAGTGTGTTCCTATTTGTGTTCTAACTGTATGGGGGGGTGGACTCACTAGGGGAAATCACTGATCTTCTGTTCATACATTGTATGAACAGAAAATCAGTGTTTCCCCCGCTGACAGGAACGAGAGGTGTTTACACACATACCTCCCAATCCCCGCTCTGTAACGAGCAAACGCGGGTGCCCGGAGGCTATTGTACCCGCCGGGCACGCGCGCGCGTCCCCTAGTGGCCGAAAAGGAGAGGATGTAGAGCTACGTGCTCCCGCGAGACTGCGCCACCGTCCCGCAGTAATATGACGGTGGGCGGTCGGGAACTAGTTAAGCCAATACGTATTCTACCTATTTTTGGTAAAACAATCGCAATAAGCACTTATCGATCGGTTTGCGCAAAATGTATAGCGTTTACAAAATAGGGGATAGTTTTATGGCATTTTTATTAATATTTTTTTTGTTACTACTTATGGCGGCGATCAGCGATTTTTTTCATGACTGCGGCATTATGGCAGACACATCGGACAATTTTGACACATTTTTGGGACCATTGGCATTTTTTTAGCGACCAGTGCTATAAAAATGCATTGGATTACTATAAAAATGCCATTGGCAGTGAAGGGTTAACACTAGGGGGCAGGGAAGGGGTTAAGTATGTTCTTGGGTGTTCTAACTGTATGGGGGGTGGACTCACTAGGGGAAATCACTGATGTTCCATTCATACATTGTATGAACAGAAAATCAGCGTTACCCCCGCTGACAGGACCAGGAGCTTTGTGTTTACACACATAGCTCTTGGTCCTTGCTCTGTAACGAGCGATCGTACGTGCCCAGCGGCGATCATACCAGCTGGGCACGCACTCGGGCCGCAGAATTGCCAACGAAGAGCTCAGGAGAGCCGACCTGCCACCCTTTTCACAGCAAAAAGTGCTATAAAAATGCATTGGTTACTGTGAAAATGACAATTGCAATGTTGGGGTTAACCACTAGGGGGCGCTGTAGGGGTTATGTGTGACCTCATATATGTTTCTAACTGTAGGGGGGTGGAGCTGGACTTGTGACATCAATGATCGCCTTTCCCTACATCAGGGAACAGACGATCAGTGACATTGCCGGACCGGGTCGTGGGCACGCGCCTGCGACCGACGGCTGGGCACTTAAAGGGGATGTACAGGTACGTGCCTGTGCCCAGCGGTGCCATTCTGCCGAGGTAAATGTGCAGAAGGCGGTTAAATAAGTGATGTTTAGAAAGGTTTACATACCTGGTTTTATTCTCTGCCCCCCAGCATTTCAGCTCAGGTGACATGCATTCTGCCTTGCCTTCTCATAGACTAGGTACTGAAGGCAAAACTCTGATACCTTGCATACACCTGTAAATGCTAACTTAAAATGCTAAATTTCACATGGTTTGGGAGGAGGTAAACTATATTTAGCAATTTGTAAACAGTATTGGCCTTTGACAGTTCTAGCATGCATGAGATCTGGTGTATGCTGGAAGGACAAAAAGACAATCCATGTGGTGATTGAAACTTCTTAAATTAAAAAAATATTATTTAGCTTTGTGCCTTTTCAGTTCTACGCATTTAGCCCTGATTCACATCTATGCAGGTTGCAGTTTGGATATTCCAGATGCATTTTGCGTTTATCAATACACACTTTTGATCCATTGAAGTCTATGGAACCAAAAACCAGAAAAAAGTCCCTGGTCCTTTCAATAAAAAAAACAGATGTGAACTACAGCCTTAGGAACCCATGTTAAATGGACTGTAGTGTTTTTCTGAAAAACTAAAAACACACTAAAAAATGCATAGGTGGGAACTAGGCCTTAGAAATTCTATTTCTAACTTTTCTTTGTAGGAATATTTGTATTTCGAGCTTATTAGCTTTATAAATTGTGGGCCAGATTCAGAAAGAATCTACGCCAGCGTATCTCCTGATATGCCGCCGTAAGTTCAAATGTGCGCCGTCGCATCTTTACACCGATTCAGAACGCAATATACGCTGAAAAACATGGCTTCAGCCGTCCAACGTAACTTGCCTACGCCGGGGTATCGTGGGCGCATGGTTACGCTAGACGCATTTGGCGTTCCCATTAAAAATATGCAAATGAGCTAGGTACGCCGATTCACAAGCGTAGTTGCGCCCGGGGTATTGATATACGTTGTTTACGTAAGGCGTATGACCGGCGTAAAGTTACCCCTGCTATATGAGGTGCAGGCAATGTTAAGTATGGATGTTGGAACAGCGTCGAATTGTACATCGTTTGCGTAAGTTGTACGCGAATAAGGCTGTGCGTAAGTTACGTTCCTGTCGAAAGCATTGAGTATTTGCGACATGATTTTGGAGCATGCACACTGGGGTACGTCCACAGACGGCGCGTGCGCCGTTCGTTAGGCGCGTCATTTAAGTGGAGTCACAATTCATTTCGATACAATACGCCCACTACCAGTCTACTTTGAATTACGCAGGCTTACGCCGCCCCATTTACACTACGCCGCCGTAACTTAGGGCACAAGTTCTTTCTGAATACGGTACCTGCCACTCTAAGTTACTGCGGCGTAGTGTATATAAGATACGCTACGCCCGCCAAAATTTACACCAGTCTTTCTGAATCTGGCCCTGTGTGTTTAATTTTCATGAACAATTTTATTTTATGCTGCTGAGTTTTTAGCACTTAAGTCCGGAGTCTGTTTTAGATTTCTTTTTAAGTTCTCAGTTAGGATACCTAACTGTAATAAAACATATATATGTGTCCATCAAAAGAAATTAAAGGAATATATTTTCTGTTTGCTGAAGATAAATCCCTAATGGAGATGTGCTCTTGCATAATACATTAAAATCATAATTTCTAATAATTCCTGACATGCTTTGAATAGGAAATCCCAGTGAGTTTTGTCTGAGTGTGCAGGAGAGCTACTTTAGTTAATTCACTATGAAGTAGCAGATCCAATCTGGGCAACATTTCAGTCTCCATGTGACCTCCATCCCCTGCGCATCAGGTATAAGTAGGAGATAAAAGGAACCTCTTCTAGGATTGATTGTGTCTGCCGTCTAACACATGCATAATTCATATATTTGATTACTGGTCTTTCTTATGGTTAATTTTTTTACCCAAGTCACATTTGTTATCAGCCTTGATGACAATGTACAAACTGTATTGCTCATGCCTTGCTTTATTTCAGACACAACAGCAAGATATTAACAGTTATTAACAAGGTAAATTACCAATTCATTGTTGCCAAAATGTATTAGCTTAGTAATAAAAACTGTAATCAGAGTAGTTTGTTAGCTGTTAGGTACAATGATAAAACATTTCAAAGGGCATATCTTTAGCACTTCCCCAATAATGACATGAAGCATAATTGTGAATTAAAATTGGGGTATATTTAAAGTGTTAATACTTATATGGGTTTGTAATCCCTAAGGCCCCATACACACGAGCGGACAGATTTGTTCAAATCTGTCCGTCCGACAGATTTGAACAAATCTGTCTCCTGGGATTTTGGTTTGCTCGCGTGTACACACGAGCAAACCAAAATCCCCGCCAGCAGACGTTGCGCTGACGTGTCGGTGACTTGGCGGTGATGTTGACGCTGCCACGTCACCGCACCAGGAAGTAAAACACTTCCGCGCATGCGCCGAATCCATTCGTCGGCGGTGCGGGACGACATGTCTGCTGGTAAGTGTACTAACCAGCAGACATGTCGGGCGGACAGATTCCCACCCGATAGATTTCAAAGCACTGTCAAATGGCAGGAGGGTACATGCTACCCCTTACTCAAAAGCACCAGATATTGTTGCCTGCGATAAAGAAGAAATAGCTTTCAAGGTATTATTGGGGCAAGGGGGCCCTTTTTTTATAAAGGCGTTGTCACTTTGCCCAGAATGGACATAGTGACAGTGTAACTTTAAGGCACGTATAAAGGCAAGGCTTTGCAGTTTTGGTAGAGTAGGGAATGATTAAAAATCCAGACTGGGAGATTTTCCTTCACTCCCTTAATTTCTGTATTGATACTCAACAAGTAGTGAAACAAAATCTTTCCCAATCATGATACACAAACAAGATTTTGAGGTAAACTCCAAAGGAATGACTGTTTGAGGATATTGGAATGATAATGTAAACTTCAAACACCAATTCAAATAACAGGTAATAACTAACGGTGATCCTAGTAATCTAATTAACAAACATCTACCATCTCAGAATAGTTTGCTAACAAGGTGAAGTGGACACAATACTAGCAGGCAAAAAGAAACAATAGGTGACTTACTTAACAATGGAAGAGACTTAAACTTGTGTATTCTGTCCACTAGACAAGCCATTAAGACATACACTGTCCCAGCAGTCTAATACAGTGGAAATAATGTATTGTCATAGATCTCTTGGGGCTTATGTTTTTTTAATATTTCTGTCCCAAGTGAATGAGCACTTCCAACCCAGTCTGCAGGAGGGGTGCCAAATTTCCTCTGACCATTAACCTGTACAGGATTAATATTACATATTTCCATCCACTCCAAAAGCACAGCTTTATTGTCCCTATTCAGAGTATTAATCCAAGCCTCACTTTCATGTCCATTAGATTGTTGTTCATCATTATAGAATGATCTGCTCTCTCCACGGTTCATGGCGATTAATGTAAATGTAGCTTAAGTGGCTGGACAGGTAAGAAATAATGGTTAGCAGTTGGTGCATTGTTTATTGGAGCTTGTTTTTAGACTATATGTACATGGGCAGTATTTAGTAGCTCATTTAGGCTACCAAACTCTAACAATCATGAAATACAGTGGTTGACCGCGATATTGTGTCAATCTCGCTCCCTTTCTCGGCGAGATTAACCACCTGCGAGCCCCATCGTGGGAGCCAGCGCCGAGCTGGCTTGCCGCGATGGAGACAAAGCCGTCATAGAAGCGACGGGGATCCGATGTGGATTCCCGCCAATTCTACACGTGGGCGGCCTTTGTTATGAATCCTGAAGGGGAAGTCCCCGGCGGATTTTAAAAAGAAAATCCGGCATGGGTTCCCCCCTCAGGAGTATACCGGGCCCTTAGTTCTGTTATGGGTTGCAAGGAGACCCCCCTACACCGAAAAAAAAAACGGCGTGGGGGTCCCCCACAATTCATACCAGACCCGTATCCAAAGCATGCCAGCTGGCCGGTCAGGAGGGGAATGGGGGCGAGCGAGCGAGTGCCGCCCCCCCCCCCCCTCCTGAGCCGTACCGGGCAGCATGCCCTCAACATGGGGGGGTCAGGTGCTCTGGGGCAGGGGGGCGCACTGCGGCCCCCTAACCCCGGAGACCCTGTCCCCATGTTGATGAGGACAGGGCCCCTTCCCGACAACCCTGGCCGTTGGTTGTTGGGGTATGCGGACGGGAGGTTTATCGGAATCTGGGAGCCCCCAGATACCGGCCCCCCACCCTAAGTGAATGAGTATGGGGTACATCGTACCCCTACCCATTCACCTGCAAAAAAAGTGCAAACACAAATAAACAACATAGGGTATTAAAATATTTTATTATAGTTGGCCGCCAGGAGGGGGGGTGTGTATGGTCGCTTTTATAAAATCTGCAGGGGGTGGGTGCCGCTGTTCTTCGCCACCAGGCTTCCTTCCTGGGGAGGTTGGAAGAGAATAAAAAGATAGGAATATCCAACATGACAATTTTTTTTTTCTAAGAAAAGCTGGGAGAGGTCACAGACCATAACTAACCCTATATTGGTATCATTGGCACTGACGGAATAAACTGCGAACTGAGTGAGTTGGGTGGTAGTTTAGCAAAGCAGGAAAACAAAGGTGACTGAAATTGTCACACCAAAAGGGATTTGTGTATAAAGTGTGCACCTAGTAGGGATGAGCCGAACACCCCCGCGTTCGGTTCGCACCAGAACTGTCGAACAGTCCGATCGTTCGCACAAACATTTAGAACCCTATTGAAGTCTATGGGACTCGAACGTTCAAATTCAAAAAACGATCATTTTAAAGACCAATTTTCAAGTTATTGTTGGAAAACGTCTTTCAGAACCCGGGTCTTGCCCCAGGGAACATGTATCAATGGAAAAAAGTCTTAAACTGGTTGTTTTTTCAGGAGCAGGACTCCTGAAAAAACTACCGTTTTTAAAACTTTTTTTTCCATTGATAGTAGTATCAATGGGAAAAAAGTTTTAAAAACGGTTGTTTCGTTTCACTCGAATTTGCCGCGATCGATCGAACGGACGATGTTCGAGTCGAACATATGTTCGTTTCAAACGCGAAGCTCATCCCTAGCACCTAGTCAGTTTCATTTTCAGTCCCAGATAACAGAAATTACAGTTGAAAGTTATCTGATTACTATGGGGTACCTGTTGGCACACTCTTCAAACATAAGTCTCTAATGTGTTGGCATACTCTTCAAACATAAGTCTCTTAGCTAGCACACATTTCATGTGACCTGAAACATTTCTTGTTGCCCATAGTAAGAATCTTTATTTTGTTTTCAAACTGAACTGCAGACATAACAGTTGGAGAATGATTGGTTGCTATGTGAAAAAATAAGTGTTTCTTATAGTAACCTTTACATGAATAGGGCACTTAGAGTCTTATTCAGTAACTGCAAAGCTTAGTGCTTTCAGAATGCACAAACTATTACGCTTTCAGATTCCAGTATCACTTAAATTATAATATACAGTTTTCTCACAGCTCTTGATTTAAATTCCTTACTGTCTCAGGTTCCTGACGTTGTAACTGCCATCTCATCTTTCATGCCCTTTCAGTTTATTAAACTTGGATGGCAAAAAGATGATACCTTGCTTTTAGGCATACTATCTGCTTCCCAGTCTAAAACAGCAATTGCTACTGATATCACCCTAATAACCCAAGCTACTTATTGCTTAAACATATTATTTGATTCTGCTATCATTTAAACCTCACCTTTCCCCATTGAACACCTCATGCATGATACAGCTAAAAGCCTCTGCCATATCTGATAGTGAAGTGTGTGGCCTACACAGATTGGATACCCCATGTCAATCAATGTATCCGCAATGCACTGTATTACATCAGGTGTCTCAGAACCACCGGAAAGTCCTGGTTCAATCTCTCGTCAACTCTCGGATTGACTTTAACAACATTGTGTATCTGGGTATGCCTCTAAAGTGGCTGAAGAAAATCCAGCTCGTCAAGAACCAGGCCGCCAGACTAATCTCTGGTCTAAGCAGGCGGGAGTACATTACCCCTACCATACGATCACTGCACTGGCTCACTGTGGTAGATCGCGTTGAGTTTAAGGCTCTTTGTCTCGCCTATCGTGCTTATCATGGGACGGGCCCGCAATATCTGAATTCCTTGATAACACGATATGCCCCTGCACGAGCACTCAGATCACTTACAGCTGGTCTTGTCATTTGTCCATCTGCCCGTTTGCTTACCTTTGGGGGCAGACGCTTCTCTGTGAGACCTACGGCTCTATGGAATAGTCTCCCTGCTTCCATTTGGTCACTCCTTCTATTATGGCCTTTTGTAAAAGATTAAAAACGTGGCTTTTCGAGGAAAAGCAGGCCAAGTTATGTTAGTTCTCCCTGTTGTTCGCTGTTGTTCTGTCTCTTGGTTTTTCTTGCTCTTCTCCTTTTCTCTCTTTTCTACCTCTTTTTCTCCCTGATTTGATTTACCTATCTCCATAATGTCTCCTGCGCTTAGACACTGCCCTGACAGGTCAGTATTTGGCGCATTATAAATGTAAAAAAACAAAATACACAGGATGGCACCGCTCTGTTTCATCCTGAGTTTTGCTGTTTGACTTTTACACCTCTTGTCACCCTCTTAAAATGCTTTTCCCCTCTGTTAGTCTATCCACTGGTTGACAGTTACCCAGATAGTACAGTTCAACCTATGACCCACAACATTCTTAAACCTGAACCCCTATATATTTCATCACTTGCTTACAGAGGCTACCTTAAGTGCAGCCTCTGATCTGCATGTGTCTTCTGCAAAATAGGCTTCTTACCTCCCTGTTTTCATTCTTCTTTTGTGTGTACACTGAATTGCACATGTGCAATTCAGGGGAAAATCCTGACATCTGTTGAGTGCAGGGATAAATTAACTCCCATTAACATGGGGGGGGGGGGGCTACATCTTCCTAGGCCAGTCAATCAAGATGTCCAATATTGCCAAAACTGAGTAGATATGTTAAGGAGCATCACTGAAGCGGAGGGGAATATATTTCCATTTTACATTCTCATGTGTTCTTTTTTATTTCTTGAACATTTTTGATTCCACTCAGAACTCTTCAACCCTTCAAAGTACAGTAAACTTATCATGAGGGTAACTTGGGGGTTGCCAATGCTGACCTCCTTTTAAAACTGTTAGTTGTCTAGCTGTTATGCTGACCCATCTAATACTTTCTAAATCATCAAACAAATATGCAATCTGAAAAGTTTTTATTTGCATACTTGTTGCGTGCCACTGTATCAAAGTATTAAATACATGGGTCAACCTGACAGCTAGTCAACTAGAATTTTCAGAAGCCTAGAATTTCAACTGAAGTTGATCCATTGATTAACCCCAGTACAACCAGCCTGTTTAGTTCTTTTCACCCAATCACTGTCAGCAGTGATCATTGTATTCTGCCAGTTGGGTAGGGCTCCCATGCTCCCCACCAACAGAACACAATAGCGAGATTCCCCATCAACACTGACTGTGTTGATGGAACAAACAAGCATTTTTTTTTCCTTCATCCCATGGTTGAAGGAAAGAAAATTGCATAATAGCCTGCCTTAGTCTGTAACACGGTACTGACATAGCACTCATATTACAACTTGTGTTACTGTATGTGTCTTGCTACACAGCTGGCTCTGTAATTAGTGGTCTTTTCTTACATGAACAACTATCATGAAAAAATTAAGACTTTTTAATTCATGATGGAGGTGACTCGGATATAGTTCTTAAGTGAATGTGGGGTAGGCTTCCCCGAATAAGTGAATTTTCAGGGATTGCCTAAAGTTGGACAGGATATAGGTGCTGACCAAAGATTTTAAATATGTATATTTTTCATTATTGACTGTTCTGCTGTTGTAAAGGGCTCATTTCAGAAAATGTATCAAATACGGAAGTTAAGCTGTATGAAATATTGGCTAACGGTAGAGCATTTTCTTTGAACTTACCTCCCTCTGTGCACTAATGTATTTCTTTTCAGAGTTTTCCAGATCATTTTGCAAATTTGCCACCTAAAAGATATATGGATAAGTTATCAAAGGTTTTAAAAATAAAACAAACTTTAAAAACGTATACAAATAAATCACATGCTGCTCAATAAGAAATGCATAGAATCTGCTAATGACAGTAGGGTATCTTATTCGGCCACACTGGATAAATAGTTGAGCGCTCCTGTACAAAATATGTAGCAATTATATATATATGAATCTAGAAAATAGTAAAAAAAAAATCATGAAAACTAAAACGGTCATATACTACAAACAGTGCTAGTGGTGCAGGGAGTTCTAGAGGATGGGAGAGGCTCTGGAGAAGTCCTGGGTGGGAGCATGGGAGGAGGTAACAAGGGTGCTAGAGAGCAGGAGAGGAGAGAACAATTTGGGTGGTATCTGGAGATGAGGTTGGTAAAGTCGCTGGTAGCGATGTTGTGGATGGCCTTATGTTGTGGTTAGTATTGAGAATTTTAAATGGTGGGGTAGGGGAAGCTAGTGAATAGATTGGCAGAGAGGAGCAGAACTCATAATAGAATGAAGGGGAGCTAGCCTGTGTAAAGATAGGCCAGTAAGTGACAGTTGCTGTAATCAAGGTGGGAAAAAACTGTGTGAATAAGTTGTATTTCAGGTCTTGTTAGTCAGGAAGGGGCGAATTCTGAAAATGTTGCAGAGATTAAGGCAGAAAGATGTAGCTAGTGATTGGATGTTGGGGCTGTAGTGAATCAACTGTACTATTGGTGATGTGGTGAAACACACTATTGTACTGAGCTTTTTTATCCCTTTATTGTCAACCAGCAGTGGCTGGTAATGACAGAATCTGGTCATCATCAGACTCATGTGAATCAGAATTTCTAGGTTTCCTGGAGTTGGGCATTAGGGTAACCAGTAAAGCTATAACAATTATTATTTACCATACTTTTTATGGAATCAAGAGCCAGTTACAACTTAACATAAAGTTTTAAAGTCACATGGTTAAAAAATATTAATATGGCATTAATATGGCTTTTTTTTTTTAACATCCCTGCATTTCAAGAGGAAAATTTAAAGAACTAAGCTAATAATAAAATTCCCATTATAATTTAAATATATATCACTCTCTTGGTTACTGCAGTGTACATAACGATATTGCTTTTTGACCCAAGATTTCTGAATAAGCCTGCATTTTATTTTTAAACCTGCAACTTGCTACACATCTGAAATACTTTGAGCATTGCATAGTAACAGGCATCAGCACTGGGAGCCAGAATACTATTAGATTTCCCTCTAGTTCATGTTAACATATTAAACCTTTGATCTACTGTGAGCACAGTCAGCCCTCGTCACGCTTAATATGGTCAAGGGGTGTAATTATACAACCATGTAGGAGCTGTAATAACAATTTCACCAGAAGTGTGCACTGCACATGAGATGAGAACTTAAAGGGAAAAAAAAAAGTACAGAGCCTTTGTGAAACCTTGGGCATCTTCTATACTACTACATTTAGAGGTACAGATTTTTGGCACTGATCCTGATAGGACAGCTCACTGCAGTATGAAAACTCCTCCTTCACCAGGAACTGTTAGGCTGTATTCACACCTAGGCGACACGATACGCCGCGTACGCGGCTTATGTTGCCGCCTGTAGATTAAACTTTTTTTTTTCTTCTTTCTTTAACATTGCGGTCTATGAGCGAACGCCAATGTCGCCTGAAAAAAAGGGTGCGGGACTTTTTTTCAGGCGACAGGCGTTGAGATGTGAACCATCTCCATAGACCGCAATGTTATTTCACATCTCGAGCGACAAGAGCGTCGGGCGACCGGCGTTTTGTCGCTCAGATGTGAATGGAGCCTTAGAAGTCACAAGGCTTGCCTTATACAGCTTATGAGAAAAAGTGTTTAGTAGTTTATTTTTACATAATAATTTGCATTTCCATGTTCTGTCTACTGTAGGAGACCAGATGAATGCAGGGTCCTGGGTTTAGTAACACTTTAATGGTACTTGTAACAAAAAGGAGGCAAATAAAAATAAGTTAATTGTTAGGTTTTAAATACACTCTAAATTAAGGGTGTTCAACCTTCCTGGGCCACAATGGAAGAAGAGGAATTGTCTTGGGCCACACATGAAATACACTAACAATAAGGCCCCATGCACACGAGAAGCAAATGCAAACTCCTCTGAACTCACGTTTTCAAAAGCAAAAACCGGCGTTTAAAACGCCTGTTTTTGCTTTGATTTTTAGCGGCATTTGCCACGTTTTACCGCATTGCGGCTATCAGTGTTTATAGCACAGACATTGTAGACCCTCCCAAAGCTCTGAAAGCTATATATTTTTAACTATTTCTGCCATTTTCAACAGAGAGAGCAGCAGCAGCAGACTTTCATATGCAGACTTGCATACTTTCATTTGATTCTTCTTTTTTTAAATGGATCCCATATTGAATATATGCCAAGAAATTGTCCATACGTTGCTCTTGCTGAGGCTTCAACGCCGTCGCAATCTACGGGAGAGATCCGTTGGCAAAGCTCGTCACTATTGGACCTACCCGTTGATGGCACAGAGATTTTCAGTTGGCTATTTTACCAATATGTATGTCCAGCTGCGTACTTATCCAGAGAAATTTTTAAAAATTTAGAATTTTTTAAATTTAGAATTTTTCAAATTCTGAAGTACGAAAATTGAAAAAATTGTAATTCAAACATTTAAACATTTTAAATTTCCAATTTTCGTAATTTTGAATTTCCAATTTTTCAATTTTCGAAATTTGGAAATTCGAATTTTTAAAATTTCGAATTTTAAAATTTCGAAATTTCGAATTGTTCAATTTTCGAATTTTTCAATTTTCGACTTTTTCAAATTTCGAATGAAATTTCGAAATTCTAAATTTTTCAATTTTCGAATTTCGATTTTTTTCAATTTTTGTATTTCCGAATGTGAAAAATTTCGAAATTTCGAAAACTGAAAAATTCGAAAATCGAAATTTCGAATTTCGAAAATTTGAAAATTCTAAATTCTAAATTTCGAAAATTTGACAAATTTGAATATTTGAAAAATTCGAATATTTGAAAAATTCGAAATTCTAAATTTCGAAAATTGAAAAATTTGAAATTTCGAAATTTGACAATTTCGAAAATTGATAAATTCGAAAATTGAAAAATACGAAAATTGAAAAATTTGAAATTTGATTGTCCACTTGCCACGTCACCTGGCCACATCACCTGCCACAAGTTGTGGATTGTCCACTTGCCATGTCACCTGGCCACATCACCTGCCACAAGTTGTGGATTGTCCACTGGCCACGTCACCTGTCACGTCAACTGGCCACTTCACCTGCCACAAGTTGTGGATTGTCCACTTGCCACATCACCTGGCCATGTCACCTGCCACAAGTTGTGGATTGTCCATGTGTCACGTCACCTGGCCACGTCACCTGCCACAAGTTGTGGATTGTCCACAATGCAATGCAAGCAATTACAGTTGTTTAGTTTTTTTTATGTTTTTTCATCATTTGCCATCATTTTTGAGATTTCTAATGTAATAAAAATAGGTCACCTTTAAAAACGCCTATAAACTAAATCGCAGCAAAACGCCGGTACTGCGTTTTGCCGCGATTTGCGTCTGAAACGTGAAAACGCCAAAAGCGTCTGAACCCATTTTTTTGCTTCTGAAAAAATGAGCCTAAACCCAACTGCTTTAAGGCTCCATGCACACTGGACTTAAAAAAAACGTTGATTCTACAGGCGTTTGACGTTTTTTTCTCCTGCCTCTAGAAGCACTTCTATTGTGCTCTATGTGTCTTTACACATTATTGACCGCTACAGGCGTTTTCTGTCAGGGACGTTCAGAGGCAGGAAAAAAACCCTTCTCTATCGCGTTTTCTGGAGGAGTTTAGAAGCTGTAAAAACGTCAGTCTCTCCTAAATTCTCCTAAACTCCTCTGAACTCTTCTGAACGTCAAGTGCCAACGTTTTTTTAGGTGTGTTGTGGGAGTAAAAACTTTTGCAGAGGGGAGTGTAATGCAAAAAACGCCTATAAACTAAACTCTCATAGACTCGCCTAAACTCTCATAGACTCGCCTAAACTTTGTACAATATGCTTTTATTTTGTATCTTTTATGCCACGTTTTTCAAGCTAAAAACGTTGACGTTTTTTCTGCTCCTAGTGTTCATGGAGCCTCAAACGCAAAAAAACGTGAAGGTGTGCATGGACACATAGGATAACATTAAATGAGTACAAAAAAATGCCCAAATGCCTCTGAACTCGAGTTTACCAGCGTCTCGTGTGCATGGGGCCTAACAATAGCTGATGAGCAGAAAAAGTCAGGCATTTCACAAGTTAACCACTTAAGCCCCGGACCATTATGCTGCTAAATGCCCAAAGGCGTTTTTACAATTCGGCACTGCGTCGCTTTAATAGACAATTGTGCGACGTGGCTCCCAAACAAGATTGGCGTCCTTTTTTCCCCACAAATAGAGCTTTCTTTTGGTGGTATTTGATCACCTCTGCGTTTTTTTTTTTTACGCTATAAACAAAAATAGAGCGACAATTTTGAAAAAAAAACAATATTTTTTACTTTTTGCTATAATAAATATCCCCCAAAACATATATTTTTTTTTTCCCTCACTTTAGGCCGATACGTTTTCTTATACCTATTTTTGGTAAAAAAAATCGCAATAAGCGTTTATCGATTGGTTTGCGCAAAATTTATAGCGTTTACAAAATAGGGGATAGTTTTATTGCATTTTTTTTTTTTACTACTAATGGCGCCGATCAGCAATTTTTTTAATGACTGCGACATTATGGCGGACACTTCGGACAATTTTGACACATTGGGACCATTGTCATTTTCACAGCAAAAAATGCATTTAAATTGCAATGTTTATTGTGAAAATGACAGTTGCAGTTTGGTAATTAACCACTAGGGGGCGCTGTAGGATTTAGGGTTCACCTAGTGTGTGTTTACAACTGTAGGGGGTGTGGCTGTAGGTCTGACGTCATCGATCGAGACTCCCTATAAAAGGGATCACTCGATCGATGCAGCCGCAACAGTGAAGCACGGGGAAGCCATGTTTACATACGCCCATCTGCCTGTACGTGCCTTTCTGTGGACGTATATGTACATGCGGCGGTAGGTCAGTGGTTAACGATCACTGATATACTGTAGATAATGTACCCATCTGAGTAATAAAACTTTTTTTTTTTTTGGTAATAGTTTTTATTGTAAAAGAGGGCAACATAAAACAAATGTAATATTTGACATTGTTTTTAATAAACAAATGCATTAAAAGAGATATGTAAAGGTTTGTTTAAAAAAAAAAAACAATGTCATACTTACCTCCTCTGTGCAGTTGGTTTTGCACAGAGTGGCTCCGATCCTCCTCTTTTGGGATCTCTCCTAGCGCCTCTTCTTCTCGAATGCCCCGTTGGAGAGCCACTCTCTCTCAGTGCACTCATGCGGGTGTGCTGCATTCATTCACACATTCAGCAGGACTCAGCCCCGCCCCCTGGCTCCCACGTCATTGGATTTAATAGACAGCAGCAGGAGCCAATGGCTGCACCGCCATCAATCTATCCAATCAGGACCCGAGGCACTGGCTGAAGCTGGTGTGTTTGGCCTTTTATCGCTGGAAAGACCGGGTTCAGGTAAGTAAAAGGGGACTGCTGAATCACAGGAGGTTTTTCACCTTAATGCATAGAATGCATTAAGGTGAAAAACCTTGAGGGTGGATGTAGTAGCAATTCCCAATGAATTCTCATGGTGCTCATCCAATAATTTGATTCTAACTTTGTCCTGTGTGTGCTTCATCCCTGAAAATAGTTGCGGACAAATATTGCTGCTGCCGAAAACTGGTGACATGAATAAGGGGTGATTGTGAAGAATGGGATATTTTTCTTTGAGAAGATAAAATTGATAAAGCGTAAAAGCATTTTTACAAAACATTAAAACATAAACAAAACAACAATATATTTTAGTAAGTTTAAGATTTTGTGTTGGGGCAAATTCATAACTATCTTGGACTGCAGGTTGGACATCCATGATTTAAATCCTACATTATTAGACAGCTAGGATGAATCAATTACATTGATATAATGCTAATATTTTGGGAGCTTGCAATACTCTTGTTTCTCCTTCATTTTCTAAAATGTTTACTCAAATCAGATCTTTGTTGACAATTTTGGGTCATAACCCAGTATTTTTCTGGACCCAGCCTGTGTAAAATGTCTTGTGATGCTTGTAACATCTGTTTTTTTTTGTTTTGTTTTTTTACTTTTTGTGCAGTGTCATATATTCTCATTTTTTTTTGTTCTCGAAAAGTATAGTATTTCATAAAGCCTAATAAAAATAAGTTGGTCCCACGAGCGTGTTACTTTTAACATTATCTAATAAAGCTGGTAAGAAGGTTGTATACAAAGAAAGTTTCCAGATATTCTATGAGTTTTTATTTGATACCTGGTGGAAAATGTGAAATGCAACATCAACCGGGGCTTGTGAATTGTCTGTAGCTTGATGTAGGAATTGACCTTTAATACTTTTCAAGTATTTGTACTTTGTTTTCAAAGATGATGATAAACAATACAGATACAGTATTAGGTTTATTTTAATTGGAATGTGTCTTTTTTTTTAAATGTACATTTTTACAAACATGAAAACTTCACTTCGGGAATACATCCTATTCGAATGGCTTTCCTTTTTCTTTCCAGTTTTTATATTTTTCACCTGGGTACCTATAGTAAGTACCTATTGCTCTCTATGGCCCTACCTTAAGACCTAGAGGTCAGTTTACTAAAGTGTAAAGTTAATGTTACCTGCAAAAGACAACATTCTCAATTCACAAATTTACCCCACAAAAAAGTGACCGCTATTTTTACCTGAGCCCTATGAGATTTCAAAATTGCAGTTGCATGGCTAAAATAAAGACCCATGCCATTGTGTTAATGGCAAATTTTATCTTTTAACAAAAAATTATAAATTAACATTTTTTTTCAGGTAAAAACATGTACATTTACTATTTTTTGGTTTTAGGAGTCTGGAAAGCATTGCAGTCAGAAGATTGCCAATGCCATGGAGGTCTCCTGAAGACTGTCAATGTAAGCTGTCTACCTGTACATTATACAGGCAGGCAGTTTTATACTGACGGGAAAAAATCAATGAACTACCACAGCACTCTACAGCGCTGTGGTAGTTCATTTGGAACTACAAGCCAGCACCTGCAAAGAGTGTTGGTACCTGTAGTGTGTTGATTCACATTAATCTGTGAATCAATGACAGTCATGTGGGCAGAGCCCCACATGGGTGTGTTCTCTTTGAATTGTGGAAGCCAGTACGTGGAGAAGATCCTGCTTGCCGCTACAAGAAGGGGGGTGCAGAGGGAGGGGGGTTTGATGCTGAACATGTTATACCCTAAATATGGGTGTAACATGTTCAAAAAGGCAAACTTTATGTTTTAGTTATTTGAATTCAAACAATTCTCTTTTATAAAATACCTTGCAGGTGGTTAGATGTACCATACGAAGTGATAGACCCATTTTACTTCACTTTACTGCATTTTTGGGTAAATTAGACTTACAAACTGCTAAAAAGGGGGAAAATGTTTCCTTTCTTAAACTACCATTTACTTGGACACATTGGCATATGAAGGGGAGGTCACACTATAGGAAGAAGCTTTAGGGCCCATTGACATAATTTGCGTTGTGGGAAATACCCTTTCACGCATATGGACAGTATGTCCGTATTTCATCCATCTGTTTTTGGATGAAATATGGACATACATTAATTCCTATGGGATAGCGGGTGTCAGCGGATGAATATCCGCTGACACCTGATCTCCTTGGTCCCCACTATGGTCCGATTCTGCAGATGGCGGAAAATCCTAGAGCAGATCAGGTGAACATGGACAGACAGTCCGTGTCCATCTGATCCCTTCATAGGGGAGAGCGGAGATCTGACAGGGCGGCTCCTGTCTTCTGCCGGCTCAGCAGTGTGATCCCCGCTAAGCAACTGGATGAGACATGTACGGATCCTCACGGGATCCATACATGTGAAAGGGGCCTTAGTGTATCCAGATTTTTTTCAGAACAAATTGGGCGTTTTTCACTTGGTGGTAAAATGGTAATAGATATCACCTGTTTTTTTTTAAAATTATTATTATTATCAAAGGAAATCTTGCCTCCAAAAAATAATTATTTAAAATTCAGTTGTATTTATATTTTTTGTCACTTCCATGACCTACCACCATAGACAAACCCAAGTTCTCCTACTTTTGACATTTGCAGCAATACTACATACAGTATGTGTGCATTTTTTGTTGTTTGTACCCGTAGTAAGGCCCAGAAACATTAGTGTACATTTTTGCTTTATTTGTTTTTTTTATATCGTACTTAAAACATGCTGATATTTAAGAACTTTTTTCTTTTAATCCTGCCTAGACACATTGACACCCACCTTTGTCTTTAAGCATGATGTTTGACCCTGACACTGACCTAGCTATTTTATCTTTATATTTTGTTTATTTTATTTTTTTACTCCAAACAAGGAGAAATACTACATTGTATCTTTTTTGTCAACTCAAAAGGAGAAAAACAACCAGGGGTGTTCTGTACCATGACTGATAGCCAATCACAGGCTATCACAGTGATCACATGATCAGGTATCAGGATTCCTGGCTCCCAAACATTAGTATGAGACCCAGAGCTGTTGGGGAGACTTTGTGCTTGGAGTGCGCTGTGCAGCGTGCTCTCAGCACAAATACATGCATGCAAATACAGTATGTGGCCCACTGTTGAAAACCCACATACAATCGTAGGGAAGGGAATAAAAAGGGAAAACGCAACTGATGTATGAAAACTGGAACTATTATGTTTACCATAGCAATCAGATCAAATGCTTACTGTTTGTGTGATGTTTGGTGATGAAATGACTTTGTTATTAGAAGTTGCCCATCCTGTGGGGACCCATGCTTGTTGCTGCCCTGTCATTGTGGAGTCTCCAAATGTGAAGACATCAGTGCAGACTTGCTGTGGAGATAATCATCAGACTTCTTGCCACAATGAACCAGTTCTCTATCAGGACTCAGTGTAGTGAAGATTTATTACTGTTGATAGTGTTCTACTTTTTCTGGACTGGCTTTTTAAAATTCTACTTATAATACATTCCTCTATCAGCAATTATACCTCTTTGTTTGGAAGTAGGTTAAATTGTGTGCAGCCTATAATAGTTATTCCTATAGTGTGTGCCTTAAGGCTCAGCAAGCTCTATAAATCAGCTCTTCTTTTACTGATAATAAATAGTAGGAAGAATTTGTAGGAAAAATGGTCCCAAGCCATCACATTATGAATTTCAGCTCTCTCAAGAGAAAGCAAAAAAAAAATCTATATTTTTGGGCTCTGTGCCATGGAAAGGTAAAAAAGTATATCCATGTGTGCTCTAAAAATAAACTGGAATGTTTTAAATCAGCAGGAAAGTAGATGCCTTTTCCTTGTTGTGCCAATACCCCTAGAAGAAAGATATTTGAATCTGTATGGCTTTTGATACCTGTCTAATAAAAACATTCTTAAATATGTGTAAATCTTTTTTTTTCCTTCCTAATACAGCCATAAAACATTTTCTTTTGTGCAAAGTAGTAAAGGGCTTGCACCTGGTATTAGCAGACAAAGAAAGGCCGGATACATTTTTTCGTTGTATATTTTAAAGGGTGTGTTATATGCAGCATATGTTATTTTTCCTTCATTTACGCTCTGCTTTTTCTCAAGTTCTGCTGTGTACAAATTCACAGTTTCGTATGAAATATATATCAGTTTCATAAGTTAAGACAGAGACGTTACTAGTGTTATCTCTGGATTGTTTAACCACTTCCTTACTGGGCACTTATAGCCCTTCCTGACCAGGTGAAATTTCAGCTTCTGGCACTGCGTCGCTTTAACTGACAATTGCGCGGTCGTGCGACGTGGCTCCCAAACAAAATTGGCGTCCTTTTTTCCCCACAAATAGAGCTTTCTTTTGGTGGTATTTGATCATCTCTGCGGTTTTTATTTTTTGCGCTATAAACAAAAAAAGAGCGACAATTTTGAAAAAAAGTCAATATTTTTTACTTGTTACTGTAATAAATAGCCCATTTTTTTAAAAATAAAATAAAAAAAATTCTCAGTTTAGGCCGATACGTATTATTCTACATATTTTTGGTAAAAAAAAAAAAAAAATCGCAATAAGCGACTGGTTTGCGCAAAAGTTATAGCGCATACAAAATAGGGGACAGAATTATTAATAATTTTTATAATTTTTTTTTTACTAGTAATGACGGCGATCTGCGATTTTTATTGGGACTGCGACGTTATGGTGGACACATCGGACACTTTTGACACATTTTTGGCGCAATTCACATTTATACTGCGATCAGTGCTATAAAAATGCACCGATTACTGTATAAATGTGACTGGCAGTGAAGGGGTTAACACTAGGGGGGCATGGAAGGGGTTAAATGTATTCTGGGTGTGTTCTAACTGTGTGGGGGGAGGGGGGGTGACTGGGGGAGGTGACCGATGCTGTGTCCCTATGTACAAGAGACACAGATCGGTCACCTCACTCCCTGACAGGACGTGGATCTCTGTGTTTACACACAGAGATCCATGTCTTGTCCCTGTAACCGCCGATTGCGAGTGCCTGGCGGACATTGCGGCCGCCGGGCACGCGCATCCGCATCTCTGGAATGCAGCGGGCACGCGCGCGCCGCTGGCGGCGCTCGCGCGCCCTCTAGTGGCCATTAGAAGCACAGGGCGCATATATGCGCCCTGTCAGAGATTCAGGACATCCCGACGGCCGCATATATTCGTACGGCCGTCGGGAAGTGGTTAACATTCCTGAGGTGTGTATCTCGCCTTGGCTGGACACGAAAAGCAAAAGTATGTAATTGGTGGTGTTTTGTAATGATATTGTTACATTGTATCCACAATCCTCCTGCTGATTGGGATTCTTTAAAGCTGAGAAATAATTGGTGGGGACCACCCAATCTAACTCCAAAGTATGGGGTGTTCTTCATCAGAAATCTGATTGGTTGATGTATTGTAGACTATTGCTCATTGTCTTTTTTTCTTTCAAATTTTGAATAAACATGGTAATGACTTATAAAAATCAATGAGGAATATCATGCAGGCTGCCCCTAGATAAAGGTGCTGTAAAATTGCTGTGGGCCTTATTGCAAATCAATGAATCAGGGCTTGAGATTTACAGTATATTTACAGATATGTAATGGTGTGGCCCTAGATATATAAATGGTGTTCAACGCAAACATAAGAGCTGGTTACTATGCAAGTGTAGTCAATTCTACATAGGGCCACAGCACCTTTAAATGATGAGTGCACATTTAGTGAAAAAAATGTATTAAACCACCCCAAAAGTACTGTCTGTGATACTTTTTTAGAATTTGCGCTAACATCTAATTTTGCAGCACAAGCTTTCAGGGTGTGTACCCTTCTTCAAGGTCCAAACAATACAAATGTGCAAAGTTTAACCGATTCGATACCGGACACTTCCCCTTCCTGCCCAGGCCTATTTTCAGCTTTCAGTGCTGTCACAATTTTTGAATGACAACACTGTACCCATATGAATTTCTTATAATTTTTTTTTTTTTTACACAAATAGAGCTTTCTTTTAGTGGTATTTAATCACCACTGTTTTTTTTTTTTTTTGCTAAAAAAAAGACCAATAATTTTGTAAAATTTTTCTTCTTCACTTATATGCGTTGAGGCGGAACTGATGGGCACTGATGAGATGGAACTGAAGGGCACTGATGCGGTGGCACTGATTAGGCACTAATATGCAGCACTGATGGCCACTAGTAGGTGGCACTGAAAGAAGGCACCGATAGACACTGATAGGTGGCACTTATAGGCAGTGATAGGCGACACTTATAGGCAATGATAGGTGGCACTAATGGGTGACACTGATCAGCAGGTACTCATGGACACAGAAAGGCAGCACTGACTTGCATCACTGATGGGGACAGATTTACCTCATTGATGGGTACAGATTGGCTTTACTGATGGGCACTGATAATCAGGGCACAATCTGTACAGGTCTCCCCTGTGAGGAGATGCCACTTATCGGCTCTCCTCTCATCACACTCTGTCAGTGTGAGGTAAGAAAAGCCAAAAACTGGCATTTCCTTGTGATCTATTGTTATTTGACACAGCTGATTACATGAGTAAGGAGCTGCGTCATTGGCCCTTTACCAAGATCAGGGTTGCGTCGTGTCCCAGTGTGGGTGCAAAAGTGTGCTGTGACTAGGGCAACGTCATATGACGTCATCCCAAAACAACAGAACGTTAGCACATCCTGCCCTTTGTCATTTGTCTATAAGGGGGGCGGGCGGGAGGTAGTTAAAGGTAGATGAGAGATCTTGGGTTATTTTGAGCCCAAGTCTTTTAATAAGGAAGCCCTGTCCTGCTTATTTATATTACAAGGGATGTTTACATTCCTTGTAATAGGAATAAAAGTGATCAAAAAATAATAATAAAGGGACAGTGTAAAAATAAAAACAAGTTAAATACAATTTTTTTTGTTTTAAATTGCCCCGTCCCTTCGTGCTTGCGTGCAGAAGTGAACGCCTATGTAAGTCGCACCTGCATATGTAAATGGTGTTTGCGCCACATGTGAGGTATCGCTGTGATTGTTGGAGCGAGAGCAATAATTCTAGTACTAGACCTCCTCTGTAACTCTAAACAGGTAACCTGTAAAAAAAATAAGCAATTTTTAAGTACTGTTGTTAGCTCCATTCCACAAGCTTGCGCAATTTTAAAGCATGACATGTTGGGTATATATTAATTCGATGTTGCATCATATTTCACATTATACAGAAAAAATCAGTTAACTGTACTGTTTTTTTTTTTTTTTTATTATTCAAAAAAGTGTGTTTGAAAGACCGCTGTGCAAATATGATGTGACATAAAATATTGCAGCAATCACTATGTAAAAGTCTCTGTGAAAAAAATACATATACAGTATATATAATGTTTGGGTGTTCTAAGTAATTTTCTAGCAAAAAATATTAATTTGAACTTACAGAAAAAGGCCTGGCCTTAAAGATGGTTAACTACCCATTGTACATTTGGTCGGTTAACCCACTGTCGGTTACAAAAACATTCATATATGTGCGATTTCAAGTCATGACAACTTCAAAGTGGTCCCTGTACTTCTTTGGTCTGACTTTCAAGCGAGTCCATAGACCTCAAGTTTACACAGGCATTTCATGAAATCACAGCAAAATCACATGACTTTTAAATCACAGGAGTGTAAAAGAGACCTAATGCCGCGTACACACAACCGGTTTTTGGGTTAAAAAACTGACGTTTTTAAGGGTTTCAAAAAAACGAAGGTTTTTTCAACCCGATCATTAAAACGGCCTTGCCTACACACGATCGTGGGAAAAAAATGCTCTAGCAAAGCGCGGTGAGGTACAACACGTACGACGGCACTATAAAGAGGAAGTTCCATTCAGATGGCGCCACCCTTGGGGCTGCTTTTGCTGATTTTGTGTTAGTCAAAAAGGATTCGTGCTTTTCAGTCTGTTACTGCGTGATTAATGTGCTTACTCCATTACGAATGCTAGTTTTACCAGAACGCGCGCTCCCATCTCATAACTTGCTTCTGAGCATGCACGTTTTTTTCACATCGTTAAAGCCCACACACGACCATTTTTTACAACCTTAAAAATGTTCGAAATTTTTAATGGTCAGTCATTTTTTAGATCGTGAAAAATGCTCTGGAGCCCACACACGATCCTTTTTAATTACATAAAAAAAAAACGTAATTTTTTAGAACCCGAAAAACGGTTGTGTGTACACGGCATTAGTCTTAAAATTTGCCTATAGTGCACCTTGGGTTTCAGGGTTCCCAGGGTGTTTATGATCCCTGAAGGTAAGTTCACATACATTCAAGTGCTTACATTTATTTTGGTAGCAAGACTTAATTTTTTTAAAAAAGCAACTCTAAAAAAAGCTAAAAAAGAAGTTACATACTTTTTTCTATAGCAAAGTGATTTACAAATGTGTATTGCATATTCAGGAGTCTGAAACCAGTGGTGTGTAATAAAATGAATTCATTAAAAAAAAGGGAGAGCTCAGTTATCTGATCTAAATCACAAGGTCAGCTCTTCTCCAGTCACTGAGTTATCTCTACTGTGTTAAAAACTCCAAGATGTACTGCAACACGTTTTTCTTGCTGTTTGTATCAGAGATTTACTGTCACGTTCTGTCCCAGCTACAATAGCCACAGGATTGAAAGTTTCCTAGGGATGACTCCGGAGGAAAGTCTAAAATGTTAGTTGTCAGAAAGTGTAGTGGAAAATGTTTCAGATGTGGGATTTGCCATACATTTTGGAGGAGATCATTTCAGTTTCTGTATTTTATCAGAGTGTAAATCTCTTCAAAAAGGCCACTGATGGCAATAAAAACCTGACAGGGGCTCTATCCCATCCCAATTTTAAAAGCGAATTAAAACATCTTGAAAACCTTTATTAAGGTGTGTCAATGTTTAAAAAATATATAGTATATGTATAGATTGTATTTCAAGTTTTGCTTTTATCTTTTCATTTTAAAAAGGTAGAGCATGTGTAAACCTTACTCATGTACAATTGCATTTTGCCATTGAGTACAAAAGACTAAGATTACAAGGACAAGATCAGATCAGTATATATAACCAGTCTATGCTGATGCATTTGTCCATTCTTTACAATAACTGGCAGTTCAAGTAGAGAATCCTCAATTATAAGTTCAGGTCTGTATGTGTGACAAAAGTATCCACATAAAATAGATATATAGTGATTTAAGAAAAAGTTATGTGTTCCCTTTGAATCCCCATATATATTTCTGTACTAAGCTATAAAATGTATTTCGAATCAGGCTGGCTATAACTATCTTTCAAGTTACCTTTCTACAAGGAAATCTGTATTTTTCTTCTTAAAAATAATTTACTGTTGATCTTTCTCAACATTCACAGATTTTCTGGCCATTGTACATTCTCTTTCCACTGTCTTGGCAGCAGATTGTTCTTTGAGACCTTTTATAAATGTAATATTTTGGGGTCTTAGCCGCAAAGGCAATGTTTTCATTATGAGATGCTGCATTCTTTACGTACTGTACTAGAAAAAAAAACTAAAATTGGTGTTTGTTACAATCAGTCATATTTTTTACCTTAAATTTGAAACATGTGTCACAGTATTTTACCGCATAGCTGTATCACTCTTGCAGCCATATATGGAAGAAATTAGGGATGAACTCGGTCAAAACATTAAATTGAGCAATATATATCAGTCTTTGTTTTAATCTGCAATGTTTTAAATTGTTTTGCACTACAAGTACAAACTACAAGTGCAGTTGCTGTAAATCTGAGGGGTAGATCTGAAATAAGGGGAAGCTCTGCTGATTTTATTATCCAATCATGTGCAAGCTAAAATGTTGTTTTTTATTTTCCTTGCATGTCCCATTCGGTTCTACAGAGACTGCACTTCCAAGTGCGCTTTCAGTAAAATTTCAAGTGCACTTTGCACTTGTAGTGCAAAGTGGATTTGCCTTTGGTAAATAACCCCCATTGGCTTTTGATTTAGACTTAAATGTGAATTTATAGTGTGGGTTGGTGTGTGTGTGTGTGTGTATGTATGTATGTATAGGGTGTGTGTGTGTATATATATATATATATATATATATATATATATATATATATATATATATATATATATATATATATATATATATATATTCATACACACTTTTCTTTATACAGTTAAAAAGAAATATGAAAATTATTATTATTATTATTATTTTTATCAGGTAACAATATAATATTGTGTAGCTCTGTGTTTGTATGCTTTTTTCAGCCATTGTCCTAAAAACAGATGTAAATTAGTCCATCATGCTTTTCATACCGATTTGTCAGAGATGCACCTTGTAATAAATATTTATTTATTGAATAGAACTAAAATTGAAAAAAGATTTTCTGCAAATGGATAGAAAGAACAAAAAAACATTAGTTCATAAACCTGTAAAAGAAACCCTATGCTTGCTAAAAAATAAAATAAAAAGAATGGTAAACATATCTGATTGCTATGCATGCTTTATAATTTCTATATAACCTTTATTAAAATGTAATTTCTTTTTCAATCGGTAGCCACTACACTATTTTTTTTTTTTTTTTTTTTTTTTTAATGACAACTGTATGTGGTAAAGAATGCCCCTAGAAACCTAATTTACCTATATATATAATTAGTTTCCTGAATTCTGTAGTGTGCTTGAACTGAAATAAGTGGCATCTCCTGCAAAATTAGTTTTTGGTGAGATGCTTTAAAAAGGGTCCTCAATGCTAAAGGCATATTCCTTTTTCATGACAGCCCCCAATCTGTTGGGAGGATATTTAGACCGTTCAGGAATGGAAAAAAATACAGTAAGGCTTACACAAGTTTTTCCAAGACAGGGATAGGTAGGACTTTGCAAAACAGGCTTATTTTGCTTCGGTTTAAGTGAGAGCTTCAAGTGATTTTAAAGGTTCTTTTTTTTTTTTAAATAACAAACATGTCATACTTATCTGCTGGGGCTTCTGGCTCCTCCCCCTTGACCAATGCCCTCAATAGCAAGCTGCTTGCTATGGGTGCACTGTTGCGTGCTTGCTTCCAAGCCACTCTTTCTGCATCCTTAAAGGGTCACTAAAGGAATTTTTTTATTTTTCTTTGCTGAAATGACTGTTTACAGGGTATAGAGACATAAAAGTTAACTGATTCCTTTTAAAAATGATTAAAAACAGATACAAATCAATCATATATTGTGCCTACAGTTTTAGTTTCACTTTTAAACTGGTTTCATGTTTCTGTGAAGTAAAGAGACACACAAAACAAAAACAAACAAATACAGGGCAATGTTTGTTTTTAAAATGAATCTGATTGGTTCTGAGGAGTTTTAGACACATAGTAATCACACCTCTTTGATCATGGACCACAGTGAAAAGCTAGCATGAGTTTTTTCATAAGGAGCCAGACAAGCAGGAAGTGTGGAGATCAGAGAAGTATTACAGCTACTTCAAAGCAAAAACGAACAATGAGGACATGAAAACAGGACTGCACTAATTTCCTTTAGTGATCCTTTAAGAAACATAGAGCTGCAGCTTGGCCCCATGCTCGCTCTTACCTCAGTGGCTCACTGGTTGTGATTGACAGGTTCTCCTGCTGTCTCTGCCAATGAGGAAATGAGAGACACAGGACAGCAGAGGTTCCAATGCACATCGCTGGATTGAGAGGGGGCTCAGGTGAGTATAAGGAAGGGGCTGTGAGGGGAGCAGCACACAGAAGGTTTTTAAATTCATACATAGAATGCATGATGGTAAAAAACATTCAGTCTTTAAAACCACTTTCAGTAACAAACTTTTTGTAAACAAAAAACAAAACAAAAACAATTATCAGTTTCCCCAATGGGGCTTTAGACAGCTATGAAGCAAAGTCAAATAATAGAGTAAAACGTTATTTATTGGAAGAATAATCCAGGGGCATGAAAAAAAAAACGGTAGAATTTATCTGGGAAGCAGGGGATAAAATCCAGCACATTCCTTAGTGAAAGCAGCACACTGTACACACAAAAACATGGGCTAGGCATACATTTATTCCTTTGATCTCCCTAGATGTTTCATTAATTTTCACTGAACTGTAAATAAAAATAAAAAAATATATTTTACAGTATGTTTTTATTTCCAAAAGGTGATCAAGCAAGAAGAAAACGGTTTAGAGGTAAATGATAAATCGCATACTCTAGAAGATATCAGCAATAGAGGGAAGAAACTAGCAGTCCTAGAAAGCGAGCACAAAGACCTATTGGAGAAGCTGAAACTCAGCTTTGTAGAGGTATGTTTTAGTTATAGAGACAAACATTGATTGATATGCTGTAGAAGTCAAAGGATCAGTTGCCCAGGGTCCAAGGAGCCAATCGATAGTCACCATGGTTTCTGGCTTACATTGTTGACAAGTGATAAGTAAAAACATGTCCTCAATCATCCCAATATACTGAACCACAACACTGTTTTGTTTTACTCTGTGATTGCTCAGGTGGTACTGCATTTGCTCAGTTTGCATAGACAGGCAAAGCTTGACCAATGAAAAACTAGCTCTATGCAGACTTTTCATTGCACAGAAATATTCAGATATAGAGCAGGTTCTGCCTGTCCGCACAAGCTGAATGAGTGTAGAAGAACTTGAGCAGGCATTGTTTCAGCATGGCCTCTGTCTGCTGTGCAAACACAAGCACTAGAAAGCTAAAAGAATTGGGAGTGTTTTAATGGCAGCAAGCAGTAATGTGCTTCATGTGTTTATTGGGGGGTAGGGGTATGACTTTGGAATGGTAGTGATTTTGGGCTAATCTTCAGCTGCCCGCCTAACGTTTTACCCTGCCCAGCCATCATCTAACCTGTTTTCTAAATACACATTACTAATGAACATGGGTATGGTATTTATGTGCGGGGCTTTCAAGTGAAAAAGGAATATGTAAAACTACAGTAGCTGTATTTGTATGTACCTTCCAAATGTCATATTTACAGTATTATTGTGATTCGGAAAATGGCATAATACAGGCTTACCCCACTTTTAAGTACACAATGGGCTTTATTTACTAAAGCTAAAAAGTGCAAAATCAAGCTCACTTCTGCATAAAAACCAATGAGCTTACAGGTTTTATTACCAGGCTTAATAGAACAAGCTGGGGTTAGAAGCTCATTGGTTTCTATGCCAAAGTGAGCCTGATTCTGTACTTTCCAGCTTTAGTAAAAAAAAAACATTGTGTGGGGTATGCCTGTACACATTCAGTAAAGGAAAAAAAAAATGCTTTTTTTTGGGACGTCACTTATTTTACCTTTTAGGCCTCGTACACACGATCGGACATATCCGATGAAAACGATCCGCGGACCATTTCCATCGGATATGTCCGATCGGGAGTTTGATCCGATGGCGTGTACACACCATCGGATCAAATTCCCCGCCGCCGGACGGCGCGGTGACGTGGCGGTGACGCGGCGGTGTCGTTGACGCCGCCACGTCACCGCCACATCACCGCACCAGGAAGTTAAACACTTCCGCGCATGCGCCGAATCCATTCGGCGGCGGCGGCGGTGGGGGACGACATGTCTGCTGGTAAGTGTACTAACCAGCAGACATGTCGGGCGGACAGATTCCCACCGGATAGATTTCAAAGCATGCTTTGAAATCTGTCGGGTGGAGAAATCTGTCCGCTAGCCCATACACACGAGCGGAGATGTCTGCTGAAACGGTCCATCGGACCGTTTTCAGCGGACATATCCCCTCGTGTGTACGAGGCCTTACACATACAGTTCATTCACAAAATACTTTACCATAAATGCACAAGGCTTTCAAACAATTAGAGAAAACCCACTCTTAAAGTGGTTGTAAACCATTCCATTTACCCAGGGAAGTGACTATCCTCAGATGAAACACAGAGGTGAAACAAATCCTCCTAGAGTCTTCTCTTCTCTCCATTCATTCAAAGTGCATCATTTATAAAACTTATCTGAGCTGTCAGAAAAAAAGGGGGCAGAGAGATGATGTTACACTGCAGATTTCAGTAAGTCAGTTAGCACTTCCGCCTAGGAGCACTAGGGTCATCTGTTTGAATCCTAACCATGGCGCTACTTGCCTCTAGTTTAACCCCACAATCCAAAGTCATGCTAATAGGTTATTTGGCTCCTGTCTAAATTGGCCCTAGTATGTGTATATATAAATGCACGTTAGGGACCCTATCAATTGTAAGCTCCTTGAGGGCAGGGACTGTGAATGTAAATATATATACAGTACAGACCAAAAGTTTGGACACACCTTCTCATTCCAAGAGTTTTCTTTATTTTCATGACTATGAAAATTGTAGAGTCACACTGACGGCATCAAAACTATGAATTAACACATGTGGAATTATATACATAACAAAAAAGTGTAAACAACTGAAAATATATGTCATATTTAAGGTTCTTCAAAGTAGCCACCTTTTGCAGCAGACACATCTCTAGAACAACTGTTAAGAGGAGACTGTGTGAATCAGGCCTTCGTGGTAGAATATCTGCTAGAAAACCACTGCTTAAGAAAGGCAACAAGCAGAAGAGACTTATTTGGGCTAAAGAACACAAGGAATGGACATTAGACCAGTGGAAATCTGTGCTTTGGTCTGATGAGTCCAAGTTTGAGATCTTTGGTTCCAACCACCGTGTCTTTGTGCGAAGCAGAAAACGTGAACGGATGGACTCTACATGCCTGGTTCCCACTGTGAAGGCTGTGTAAGGGCTATTTGACCAAGAAGGAGAGTGATAGGTTGCTGCGCCAGATGACCTGGCCTCCACAGTCGCCGGACCTGAACACAATCGAGATGGTTTGGGGTGAGCTGGACCGCAGATTGAAGACAAAAGGGCCAACAAGTGCTAAGCATCTCTGGGAACTCCTTCAAGACTGTTAGAAGACCATTTCAGGTGATTACCTCTTGAAGCTCATCAAGAGAATGCCAAGAGTGTGCAAAGCAGTAATCAAAGCAAAAGGTGGCTATTTTGAAGAACCTACAATATGACATATTTTCAGTTGTTTCACACTTTTTTGTTACGTATATAATTCCACATGTGTTAATTCATAGTTTGGGTGCCTTCAGTGTGAATTTACAATTTTCATAGTCATGAAAATAAAGAAAACTCTTGGAATGAGAAGGTGTGTCCAAACTTTTGGTCTAATATATATATATATATATATATATATATATATTTCTTTATCGTACATCACGGGATACAGAGCGCATAGCCATTACATATGGGTTATATGGGTACCTTCAGGTGTGGACACTGGTGTAATCAACTTCACAGGAAGTTCCTCCCTATATAACCCCCTCCCACTGAGAGTGCTTCAGTTTTTTCGCCAGTGTCTTAGGTGTTGGTCACGTCTAGCTGTCCCTCGGAGGTCTCGGGACCCAGGATAGCTAGCCGGATCCATCCGAAGTGCTTCAAAGCCAAGGAGTACGGTACCCGGGCCCTGCCTGCGTGGGGTGTTGCCTATAATGCCTCTCCTTGGAGGGCTGGATTCTGGGCTCCAGTGCCTTGGTCTCTCCCAGGACTAAACGCTACTGATGCCAGGATGCTATATAGGTCCAGGGGTGTGGGTTCCTTAAACATAGGACCCCGGTCCCTGAAGGTCCGAGACAATACCCACGGAGATGGGAGAAGATTGGGCCTCTTGCAGTTTGCAATACCCTGCGGCGTAGAGCAGGTAAGAGGGAACCTGCGGGACTTGGTTCAACAGTAGGTATCCCCCTGGGGGTTCTGGGTTGGCTAATGGTATGCTTGTGCATCAGCCACTATCTCCACTATGTCTTTTTAGGCAGGATGGGATGTACTAATGTTTACCCAGATAACATGTAGATATATGTATACTTGTTTAAGATATATATTTTTGCTACTCACCCCAGGTCGGCCTGTTAGCATTGATACTGCAGCCCCACGTACTGTAAAGAGGGAATTGCTGGTGAAAACTCCTGTTTCTTAGGAAGCCTATGGGGACAGCTTCCTCTCTGTGTGCACTACAGTAAGGATTAGTGCTTACCTGGTGTCTGTTGGTGCTGCTGGCGCTGGTCCATGCTTTTCCTCTGCTCTCTGCTTCCTCCATGTGGTTTCAGCGTGGGGGGGGGGGTGCGCGCGCGTGGGCGCGTGCACGCCGCCTTTTATAGCATCGGCGTGCGTTGGGGGGGCGGGCCAGCAGCGTCAGGGTCAGTTAAAAGTAAAACGTTTCTCTGGCTGGTCTTTTCCCTCCTGGAAGCAGAGGAAGAAGGACACAGAGCGCGCAGCTGGGTCTTTTGGCCACACAGTGACACCCAGTGGCGGTTTGTGGATCTTCAGGTCTAGGACTCAGTTCCACTATTGACCAGAAAAAAAAAATAAAAAAAATAAAGAGTTTTTTTGCTTAAAGGGACTCAGCCTTAGATCCAGCAGTATCTGAGTCAACCTTGGACTCTGGCTAACGGGCATTGGTGTTGCAATACTCACAGGTTTTCCTCAGTATTGCCACCTCCTCAGCCTGTTCTCATATTAATTACTCCTAGCTACAACAGTCAGGTGTTGGCTATAGGGGTGACTCAAGGTTGTGCAACGGCTCCAAAGGGATCAGGACCAG
Organism: Rana kukunoris; assembly: GCA_029574335.1. Taxonomy (NCBI): domain Eukaryota; kingdom Metazoa; phylum Chordata; class Amphibia; order Anura; family Ranidae; genus Rana; species Rana kukunoris. The sequence continues at coordinate 395,156,442 of CM056053.1, forward strand.
CCAAGGCTGCAAAAGGTGCCAAGAAACAAAAGGGGTCTCCATCGGGGTCAGAGGATTTGGGCCAGGCTTCAACGGCCCCACCCTCACCAGTTAGACCACCGAGTAGCATAGTACAAGAGCCATTGGGGGTGCTGGGGGCAGAGGCGGCCCCCGATCCACCCATTCCCGTTTACGTAACGGAAGAAATGCTAGCGACCACCCTGGGTGGGCTAGAGAAAAGGTTAACTGCTTTGTTTGCCCGCCCTTTGCCAAGTAGCAAACGGGCTAGATCCCCCTCACCTAGTTTGGTGTTTTCAGATGCGGAGGTCTCCTCTTCGGAGGAACGGGACCCACAAGGGGATCAAGCGGACCCAAGTCCCGACGGTTCAGACATGGAGGGTTCCACTGTAGATTAATATTTTTCGGCCTCTCAAGCGGAGAGCCTGTGGATCCAGTCTTTGACAGATATGGTTCGCACTGCTTTTAAACTTCCAGTGCCAGAACTAGTAGCCCCTGTGGTATCCTCTTTGGGTTCTTTAAAGGCTCCATTAACTTGTGTGTCTTTTCCGATTCACCCCCTTCTGCGGAGCTTGATTTACCAGGATTGGGCTCGACCTGATAGGATCTTTATCCCTCCTAAGAGGTTCTCTATCCTATGGAAGAGGAATTTTTAAAGAAATGGGCACTCCCCACAGTGGACGCGGCCATTTCCTGCGTGAATAAATCCCTGACCTGTCCGGTTGAAAATGTCCAGATGTTCAAGGATCCGGTCGACAAAAAATTAGAGACCCTACTGAAGGCTTCTTTCACCACAGTAGGTGCCATGGTTCAGCCAGCGGTAGCAGCCATTGGCGTTTGTCAGGCCTTAAAGGATCAGGCAAAACAGATAGTAAAGGACATGCCGGCTCAGCAAACTCGTGAATTAGCAGATTTTCCTAGGGCTCTCTGCTTTGCAGTAGATGCTATTAAGGACTCCATCCAACAGGCATCCCGTTTATCTCTGCTGGTGGTTCACATGCGTCGTCTTTTGTGGCTAAAGAACTGGTCAGCAGAGGCACCCTGCAAAAAGCTTTTAGCAGGGTTTCCCTTTCATGGGGGAAGACTATTCGGTGAAGACCTAGATAAATATATCCAAACCATATCAAGTGGTAAAAGTTCTTCCTTACCGATCAAGAAAAGACCGCGTGGGCCCGCGTTTAAACGACAGGCCTTTGCAGGCTCGGCCCCTTCGACTTCCCGTCAGTATCGATGGCCTCCCGGGCGTTCAGCAGTTAATAGCCGCCCACAGGGACAAGCCGCGGCAAACAAGAGGCCCTGGTCTCGCAAGCCGGCTAAACCAGTCATCAAGTCAGATTCATGAAGGGGCGCCCCCACTCTCTTGGGTGGGGGGAAGACTTCAGTTTGGAAGGCCAGAATTCCCGACTCTTGGGTTCGGTCCGTGGTAGCCACAGGCTACAAACTAGAGTTTCGAGAAATCCCCCCTCCTCATTTTCAGGGGTCAAGTCTTCCAAGCGACCCATTAAAGAGGGCCTCTCTCGTAAAGGCGTTGGATCGCCTCTTGCTCCAAGGAGTAATTGTAGAAGTACCAACCCAAGAATGGGGTCTGGGATTCTACTCGAACCTTTTTATAATACCAAAACCCAATGGCGACGTCAGGCCTATCCTAGACCTCAAACGCCTAAATCGCGTTCTAAAGATTCAGACCTTTCGTATGGATTCCATACGTTCAGTGACAGCCAGCCTGCATCAAGGCGACTTTCTAGCATCTATAGACATAAAGGATGCATATCTGCATGTGCCGATCTACCCAGCACATCACAAGTTTCTTCGTTTTATGATAGATCAAAGTCATTTCCAGTTCGTAGCCCTCCCTTTCGGGTTGGCAACAGCTCCGCGGGTATTCACAAAGGTGTTAGCCCCGGTGCTAGCCGTCCTAAGGACAGAAGGCATTTTGGTCCTGGCATTCCTGGACGATCTCCTGGTTATCGACAGATCAGCTTCCAACCTCAATCATGCAGTAGTCCGCACAGTTCGGCATCTACAAGAATTTGGGTGGGTTGTGAACCAAGGAAAATCGAGGTTGCAACCCACAAGACAGTTGGAATATCTAGGCCTTCGGTTAGATACAGAATGCCAGAGGATATTTTTACCTCAAGAAAAGATCAGGTCATTGACTCAAACAATTCAAATAGTCCTAGGCAAAAAGAGGCCGACTATTCGCCTATGCATGCGACTGCTGGGAAAGATGGTAGCCGCCTTCGAAGCAGTGCCCTATGCCCAGATCCATACCAGAGTTCTCCAGGCAGATATTCTCTCTGCTTGGAACAGGTCCATACAGGCATTAGACCGTCCATTAGGTCTTTCCCCAGGGGTCAGGCGCAGCCTGTACTGGTGGCTGGTCCCTCAAAAATTGTCAAAAGGGAAAACCTTTTGCCCCATCACGTGGAAAATAGTAACCACAGATGCCAGCCTAACAGGTTGGGGGGCAATCTTAGGAAAACGGACCCAGCAGGGACAGTGGTCAGAGGCAGAAAGTCTGCTTCCCATCAATGTCCTAGAGATCAGAGCTGCTCGGTTGGCCCTGGTCGCCTGGACTCTCCCCCTGCAGGGTCTGCCAGTAAGGATACAGTCCGACAATGCCACGGCGGTGGCATACATAAACCACCAGGGGGGCACAAGGAGCCTAGCGGCTCAAAGGGAAGTAAACCTGATTTTCTCATGGGCCGAAGCCCATGTACCCTGCATCTCAGCAGTGTTCATCCCAGGGATCTACAATTCTCAAGCAGATTTTTTGAGTCGTCAACAGTTACTCCCGGGAGAGTGGTCTCTTCACCCCCAGGTATTCCAAGAGATTTGCCAAAGATTCGGAGTTCCCGATGTGGACATCATGGCAACAAGATTCAACAAGAAATTGGACAAATTTGTATCCCGAGCCAGGGATCCCTCGGCCTACGGGACCGATGCGTTGGTTTGCCCGTGGCACCAGTTTTCTCTCCTGTATGCATTCCCTCCACTACAGATGATTCCCCGCCTTCTACGAAGGATCAGGGTGGAGCGCAGGCCGGTGATCCTGGTGGCCCCAGCCTGGCCCAGAAGGGCTTGGTACGCACTCATCGTGAGGATGTCAGTAGGGGCACCGTGGCCACTCCCCCTGCGCCCAGATCTGCTGTCTCAGGGCCCGATCTACCACCCTGCTTCACAGCAGCTAAATTTGATGGCTTGGCGGCTGAATCCCTAATTCTTAAGGGCAGAGGCCTCTCAGCCCAGGTCATATCTACGTTAATTCAGGCTAGAAAACCAGTCTCTAGAAATATCTATTACAGAGTCTGGAGGACCTATGTGGAGTGGTGCGAGTCTCTAGGAGGGCATCCTCGCAAGTTTTTTATTGACAGGATCTTGCGATTCCTCCAGGTTGGCCTTGACAAGGGGTTGGCTCTTAGTACTCTAAAGGGGCAGGTGTCTGCCTTATCGATATGGTTTCAAAGGCCTTTGGCCACGCATTCGCTTGTGAAAACCTTCTTGCAGGGGGTCTTGCATGTAAATCCCCCTATTAGAGCTCCCCTCTGCCCCTGGAATTTAAATCTGGTCTTGTCAGCTTTACAAAGGCAGCCGTTGAACCTCTGACAGAAATCCCTCTTGTGCTGCTAACCCGAAAGTTGGTTTTCTTGGTGGCTATGGCTTCGGCCAGAAGGGTCTCCGAGCTGGCAGCCTTGTCTTGCAGGGAACCGTACCTGATTCTGCATAAGGACAGAGTGGTTCTGCGGCCTCATCCTTCTTTCCTTCCTAAGGTCATATCCAGTTTTCACTTGAATCAGGACCTAGTCCTACCATCCTTCTTTCCTACTCCCCAGTCCAGAGAGGAAAGACTGCTTCATACTTTGGACGTGGTCCGAGCCATGAGGGTTTATCTCAAGGCTACAGAGAAGATTCGGAAAACAGATGTGCTTTTCGTTCTTCCGGATGGCCCCAAAAAAGGTCAGCCGGCTGCCAAGTCTTCCTTGGCTAGGTGGATTAAGCAGCTGATTTTTCAGGCCTATGGTCTGAAGCGCGTTCCACCTCCCTTATCAGTTAAGGCCCATTCTACGAGGGCCATGAGTGCCTCTTGGGCGGCACACCATCAGATCTCTATGGCACAGGTTTGCAAAGCGGCAACCTGGTCTTCCGTACATACGTTTACTAAATTTTATAAGTTGGACGTCGCAAAGGCTACGGACGCAGCATTTGGGCAGGCGGTCCTACGGGCAGCAGTATAGAATCCTCTGGCCCGGTTCACGCCCCCTTTTTTTTGTTGGTGGAGCTATTTTACCTCCTGATAATGTTTTTTGTTTGGCTATTTTTGGCCTTACGGTCTCCCTTCCTTCATGGAGCATTGCTTTGGGACATCCCATATGTAATGGCTATGCGCTCTGTGTCCCGTGATGTACGATAAAGAAAAAAGGATTTTTAATAACAGCTTACCTGTAAAATCCTTTTCTTGAAGTACATCACGGGACACAGAGCTCCCACCCCTCTTTTGGGGAACATTGTGTAACCTCGGAGAAATTGCTTGCTACAAAACTGAAGCACTCTCAGTGGGAGGGGGTTATATAGGGAGGAACTTCCTGTGAAGTTGATTACACCAGTGTCCACACCTGAAGGTACCCATATAACCCATATGTAATGGCTATGCGCTCTGTGTCCCGTGATGTACTTCAAGAAAAGGATTTTACAGGTAAGCTGTTATTAAAAATCCTTTTATATATATATATATATATATATATATATATATATATATATATATATATATATACACACACACTATATTACCAAAACTATTGGGGCACCTGCTTATACACACACACACATGAACTTTAATGGCATCCCAGCCTTAGTTTGTAGGGTTCAAAATTGAGTTGGCCCAACCTGTGCAGCTGTAACAGCTTCAACTCTTCTGGAAAGGCTGTCCACAAGGGCTAGGAGTGTGTCTATGGGAATTCTTCCAGAAGTGCATTTGTGAGATCAGGCACTGATGTTAGAGAGAAGGCCTGGCTCGCAGTCTCCGCTCCAATTCATCCCAAAGGTGTTCTATTGGGTTGGGGTCAGGACTGTGCAGGCCAGTCAACCACCACAAACTTGCTCATCCACTGGTGTGCAGTTATGTTGGAACAGGAAGGGCCATCCCTAAATTGTTCCCACAAAGTTGGGAGCATTAAATTGTCCAAAATGTCTTGGTATTCTGTCATACAGAGTTCTCTTCACTGAAACTAAGGGGCCAAGCCCAACTCCTAAAAAACAACCCCACACCATAATCCCCCCTCCACAGAATGATTTGGACCAGTGCACAAATCAAGGTCCATAAAGACATGGGTGAGCGAGTTTGGGGTGGAGGAACTTCACTAGTCTGCATAGAGTCCTGATCTCAACCCGATAGAACACCTTTGGGATGAATTAGAGCGGAGACTGCAAGCCAGGCCTTCTCATCTACACCAGTGCCTGACCTCATAAATGTGTTTCTGGAAGAATTGTCAAACATTCTTATAAAGACACGACTAAACCTTGTGGACAGAAGAGTTGAAGCTGTTATAGCTGTAACAGGTGGGCCAACTCCATATTGAACCCTATGGACTAAGACCGGGGTTGCCATTAAAGTTCATGTGCATGTAAAGGCAGGTGTCCAAATACATTTGGTAATATAGTGTATGTAAAAAAAAAAAAAAAATGCAGCGCTATCAATCTGCCAAAAAAATCTATTTGAAATATCCTCAGAAAAGCTTTTTACCTTGAAATAAGAATCCTATATACCAATGGCTGCCTCTCTTCCTGGTGTACATCTTTCAATACATGGTAAGTAATAGTAACCCATGGGTTGTTCTTTGGTGGTAAGTTATGGTAATGGCAAGAAATATAAGGCTAAATCAAAAATAAATTAAACAAATTACTTTTATTTTATTATTTTTGGCCAGTTTTCATTTGATAATAAAAAATGGTAATCAAGAGTTATCTGTTACCATTTACAACCAACAGAAAGCACAATTTGTCCTGAAAAAACACGGTATAATTCACCTGGATACACAACGATTTTAAGATAAGGGGGAGGGGGGACTCCAATCAAATCTGTTTTACTTGCAAAAGGATTTGAATCTCTCTCTGTCCAGTCCTGAGATTTACACCGCTTTGCAATAAAACACACCCCTGTCTGGCTGGGGAGGAAATCTGAATTTTCCCTGCTACAGTTTAGTAACACTTAAAGAATATGTAAACCTAACATTTCACATTCCTGATATGTGTCTGCTGTGCCATGTAATTGTATGAAAACATTTCCTGTTCTCTTGTATTGCTTCTTTTTTTTATGGAATCTCTGGTGTTCCTGCCAGTCCCTCTACTTTAATTGTAAAAAATGACCACACTAGACATGACTAGTCTAGTCCGTTTTCAGTCTGTGCAATGCTTGGAAGCCTGCTATCCTCCAACCAATGATCAGACTTCTGCTGACACCCCCCCCCCCCCAATGACCAGTGTGTTTCTGTATTTTTTTTCTTCTTCCTTTCTAGCTCGCTGAGCTCATTATGCAGCTGAGAACAGAGAGAATGTGACCCAAAAGGATTGTTTTGGTAGATGAGGATTTACATAAAATGTTAAGGTCTCCTGCCCATCACTGTCCTGTGATTGGACAAGGCAAGGAGAAGCCAACTCGTGAGCTTATCTCTCTGTCTCTATGCTCGATCTCTCATAATTATCATTGCACTGCAGAACAATCAATTGGCTGCTTGTGTTGTTTCTCCCTTTACCTGTCTACAAAAGGACGACTGTAAAGGGACAACAAGTAGAATTTAGGCATTTACACTGCTTGCAGAAAAAAACACACAGTTAAGGGTGTATTCATAAATACAGTATTTTAACCACTTTACGCCCGCGCTATAGCTGAATGACGGCTACAGCGCGGGCCTTAATCGTCAGGAGGGCATCAATAGATGTCCTCCCGTGCATGAGCTGCCTGCGCACCCCCTGTGGGGCCAATAGGGCTTGCTCTGTGTTTACTGAGTCATTGAGACTCGGCTGATCACAGATTGGAGTAAGGGGATAATCCCAGCCCCTTACCACATGATCAGCTGTCAGCCAATGACAGCTGATCGCGTGATATAAACAGAATATCGGAAATCCGCTTTTTTTGTCAAACGGACATCGGTCCGAACAGCGAGAGCTACCAGTGCCCACCAGTGTCACCTTTCAATGCCCTTCAGTGCTACTAATCAGTACCTCATCATCAGTGCTGCCTATCAGTGTCACCTACCAGTGCCTATCACTGCCACCTATCAATGCCCTCCAGTGCCTCCTTATCAGTGCCACCTTATTAGTTGCCAGCAGCCTCATTAGTGCAAATCAATGAAGGTACCTGTTTGCAAAATGTTATAACAAACTGTAAAACCTGGAATTGGCTGTAGACTAGTGAATTGGACTTTAAAGGCACACAGTACATATAGTATGAAAACTAGATAGATTTATTAATATCGGAATGTCATAAAAACAGTTATTAACATAAAATCAAAAAGAAGAAATTAAGTAAATAGCTGGTCCACATGGGTTGTCACAATGATTATACAGTTCTACCAAAAAAGCCTCAGATATAAAGCATGATTATAAAGTTGGCTGTATAGTGTGTAACCGAGTAGTGGTCCAGAGGAACAGGAGGGCTTGCTCTACATGTTGCGCGCTATGAATAGCGCTTCCTCAGGAGCATAGACATTTCAATCTATTAAAACATATACAAGAAACACAATAAGTTAAATGTATAGGTACATCAAAGAAATATAAAAATAGAGATATACAAACAGATTGCATAATACGTACAGAATTAAAATATGTATATACACTTAGTTTGGTGTTAGATGTGTGACAAAGCATCAGGGCGGCCCACCACAGAGCTCCCAGAGGGAAGGGGAAGAGAATGGGGGGGAGGGGAAAGAAGAGGGTATTGAAGCATGCATGGTAATGCATGTGTGAGTAATATTAGAGTGGCCATTCATTGCAATTCAACTGGGTGTGCATACTCACAACAGGTAGAACCGCGTTGGGGGTAGACAACAGTCAGTCTTTTTTAGCCTAACATTAGCTGTAGTTCAAAATAGTACTAATCCAGCCAGTTAAGGGGTTAATATCTGTAGATAGTATTATATTTGTATCAGTGCATCTCTAAGCAATTTGTCACAGAGCATTGTAAGCTTTTCACAAAATTGCAAGGCCAAAACTGTGAGTAAGAAATGATTCAGAAAGTCTCACTGGGGCGTAGCCTGGACGGCATGGTGTGAGGAGTGTTCTACGGGAGCTCCGCTCGCTAAGAATCCGCTACTAACTATCCTGGGGCTTCTATTGCCCATTTTCTCCCCGATCACTGGGCTTGGTTTTTTCTCATACCCGCTGGGACCATGTCGCCGTCGAAGAAAACCTCGGAAGCGGCCGCTAAGCTGGCCAAATACCAGCATGACAAGGAGGGTGCGGAGGAAGATGGCGCCGGCACCTCTGCCCCCACTGACTCGGCGGCGGATGATACGGTGCGTGTCCTCGAAGCCATCTCGGATTGTAAAAGCTCCTTGACAGGCAAGATTGAGGAGGTGAAGGTGGACGTGTCACTCTTCCGACAGGACATGCAGAAGCTTAGGGATCGGCTCACGGAGGCGGAGACCCGTGTCGGCCACGTGGAGGATGACATACCGCCATTACAGGTGGCGGTGGAACAGCTCCAACATCAGCTCACCGTGGTCCTGGCGAAGCAGGACGACATGGAGAACCGCCTCCAGAGGTGCAACCTCCGTTTTGTGGGCCTCCCTGAAGGTGTGGAGGGCAGGGACCCGCCGAGATTTTTGGAAAACCTGCTGGTGACCACGTTCGGCCGGAGTTCTCCCCCTCCTTTGCGGTGGAGAGGGCCCACAGATTGGCTGCCAAACCTCCTCCCCCGGGTGGGCCACCACGGACTTTCATTGCTAAACTGCTCAATTTCCGTGATCGAGATGCTGTTCTCCGTCTCACCAGGCTGCAGGGTAACATCCCCTTTGGGAGCGTCGAGATCAAGGTGTTCCCAGATTTCTCGGCGGACGTTCAGAAGAAGAGGGCCCTCTTCGGCGAAGCCAAACGCCGCCTGAGGATCCGTCACTACTCCTATGCTATGCTGTTCCCAGCTCGGCTGCGCGTTGTCGGTGAGGATCGAGCGCATTTCTTTGATACCCCTGAGGCTGTCTGGCTGGAGAATGCTGGACCACCGCCCCGGCAACCCACATAGATCATGGCTCTCTCCCCTCTCTTTTTTCCCTTGATTGGGCGCAGCGGGATGGAACTCCTCTTCTCCGATTCTCCGGAGGCCCTGGACTACTGCTCCTCTCAGGTACTGTGTTCCCTGCCCCCCCTGTCTGAGGCCATTTGTTCACCTTGTACCCCCGTGCCCATCCCCTCCTGACTCTCCCTTCTTCCGCCCCTGCTGCTGCCCTCCTCCGGCCCTGAGCCAGATACGGTCCCTGTGCAATCCTTCCCTGCCTCCGTTTCCCTCCCCTTGCTACATGCTATCCCACTGCGGCCCCGCTTTATTGGTTGCTAATAGCGAGCTGTCCCGTCGTGCTGGCACCCGGACTATGGACTCACATTGCTACATCCTTGTGTTCCCCGTGCGGACAGTGTCCTGGAGTTCTAACGCCGGGGGCCTCACTCCTCGCATTGATGTTGGTTAGCCAGCGAATATTCGTCCCCCTAGTTGCGGTGGATCACACCGTCTTTCTAATATGTAATCTATGCCTCATGGCTCAAGTATGGTTTCCCTGGTCTGGCCGGACGTGTCGGGCTCCACTGCGCTGTTGTGTCGTGGGCGACTTGTCCGGACACCCCAGTGCTCTAAGTTGGTGTTTTCACCTGTTTTGTGGTTGTTTTTTCTCTAATTTTGTGTTTGTTTTTATTTACATAATCTTTGGTCATGTGTTTTTTGTTATGCGGATTGTCATTAATGTCTCTATGCAGGGGGTGGCGGGTGGGGTTTGGGACATTGCATTGTACAGCATTGATGTGCCCTTGTTTTATTTTTATTGGTTGCTATGGCCTCCTGGCCTGGGCGCTCTGGGCTTTGTGTGTGGTACCCGTGTCTCCCCCCTCTTCCTTGATGGGGTGGGCGGGGGTGCCTGCGCGCGGCCCTGGCGCGCCCGGGACATTCTTAGTAGATGCCTGTCATGCCTGGGGTAAAATTCCTGACGTGGAATGTGCGAGGCCTCAGGGCCCGCCCGAAACGTACTGCAGTTCTCTCATACTTGAAAGCCCAGCATGCAGATGTTATGGTCTTAGTTGAGACTCATCTAACAGGCCAGCTCTTGATGTCCCTTAAGAAGCCGTGGGTAGGCTGGGTGTATCATGCTCCTTACACCGCAAATTCTAGGGGAGTGGCGGTGCTTGTCACTAAATCTACTCGATTTGTGTTACTTACGCTTCAATCTGATCCCCATGGTAGATATGTATTTTTGCATGCTAAAGTGAATGGTTTGGAAGTTCTTATACTGGCTATCTATATACCCCCCCCCTTCCAGTTCTCTGTCCTGACCGAGGGTTTGGGGTTCATGTCACAATATCCCTGTGTGCCGGCGATCTGGCTGGGGGATTTTAATAATGTCCCTAGTACTGATCTTGACAGATTATCTCTTGCTCCCCCGGATCGCCCCACTCACTCCCTGACCAGGTTTGGTAGACTTCTCCTTGACATGGAGCTTGTGGACACGTGGAGACACTGTCGCCCACTGGATAAGACGTATTCATGTTTCTCGTCGACACATAGCTCCATGTCGAGGATTGACCTCATATTGGTTTCTCGTACCCTTCTTCCGATCTTGGGTGATGTGGGGTTCAATCCCCGAGTCCTTTCCGATCACGCCTCCTATTGGATTGAGCTCCGCATCGGACCTCCCCCCTCCTCTTATAACTGGAGACTCAATCCCTTTTGGCTATCGGTTATCCCCGACTTGGAGGAGGCTGGTGCTGAGTGGGATTCCTTCTTCCTGGACAATACAGATTCAGCGCCCTTTGGGGTGGTCTGGGACTCCTTCAAGTCTCACGCCCGTATGGTCCTATCACAACGCATAGCCCACTATCGTAGAGTCTCGGCTCGGGTGGTCGAACAGGCGGAGCACTCCCTGGCCGAGGCGGAGAGGGAGTTTACTTCTGCTCCATCCTCGGCCACGGCGGACGCCTTAAAATTACAGTCCAGAGTGGTGAATGGTCTCCTATTCGAGAGGGCAGAAAGGAAAATATTCTATGGCAGGCGGAGGGTGTATGAGTGTGGGGAACGCGCGGGACGCTTACTGGCTTATTTGGCCCATCTGGATCATAGACCTTCCACGGTGGTTTCCCTTCGGGATGCTGGTGGGGTACTGCTCACTGATCCGGATGCGGTGGCTGAGGGGTTCCGCTCTTTCTTCGCCTCCCTGTACTCCTCTAGTGTCACGACCAGCAGGGCGGAGACGTCCGCTATGCTGGCCGATATAGAGTTACCCGTTCTTTCGGCTTCCCAGTTGGAATCTTTGGAGGCTCCTGTCACCGTGGAGGAAATCTCAAAGGCAATCTCCCTACTTAATACTAACAAAGCGCCGGGCTCGGACGGTCTTCCCCTTGAATTTTTTAAGATGTATGGTGATTCTTTGATACCTAGGCTTCATGACCTTTTTTCATATATTTTTTCGTCGGGCTCTTTACCGGCCTCCATGACCGAGGCCTGCATCGTGCTCATTCCCAAACCTGGTAAAAATTTAGAACTTCCTGAATCCTACCGCCCAATATCCCTTTTACAGCTGGACATCAAAATCCTTGCCAAGATCCTGGCACTACGTCTCAACTCGATAATCCTTACGCTGATCCACCCTGATCAGGTTGGGTTCATGCCTGCCAAAAACACGGCCTATAACCTGCGTAGACTTTATATGAACCTACAGGCTGAACATGATCAGGTGGGCTCTAGAGTCGTGGTGTCCTTGGATGCCGCTAAGGCCTTCGACTCTGTTGAATGGGTCTACTTGTGGGAGTGCCTTGCACGCTTTGGCTTTGGGCCCAACTTTATTAGGTGGATTCATCTTTTATACCAAAACCCGTGTGCCAGGATCCTTGGTCAACGGTCGAGTTTCTGCCCCCTTTCCCCTTTCCAGGGGAACCAGACAGGGGTGTCCCCTCTCCCCACTGCTATATGCTTTGGCGGTGGAGCCCCTGGCCTCCTCCCTTAGAGCGCATCCTGGTGTTTGTGGTCTTCAGCGGGGGGCTCTGCTAGAAAAGATCAGCCTTTATGCGGATGATATGCTGCTGTACCTGACCGACTCCGGTCATTCCCTTCAAACTGCCCTTGCGGTCATTGAGGACTTCGGGCGTCATTCTGGCCTGAAGATCAACTGGGACAAATCCCAGATTCTTCCCATTGATGTGAGTGCCCCCTCGAGGCCTCAAGCCTCCTCCCCTCTCCTCAGGGTCAGCTCCCTGAAATACCTTGGGATTCACATATCTAGATCCCCTGAGGACTTTGTTCGCCTTAATCTGGAACCGTTAATCCTATTTTTGAAATCCAAAACACAAATCTGGGCCAAATTGCCCTTGGGGGTCATGGGCCGTGTGAACCTGATTAAAATGATTCTCCTCCCCAAATTCCTATATGTCTTTTGGCACTCCCCCGTGTATCTTCCCCTTAAAAATTTTAAGACCATCGATGCGATCCTTAACTCATTTGTGTGGGGCTCCGCTCGCCATACGTTGTCCTGGCAGGCGCTCAAGAACCCGACTGAGTTGGGTGGGCCGGCGGTGCCCGACTTTAATTTATACTACCTGGCGGCACAGCTCTCCCACTTTTTTTATTTTGATAAATTGGATAGGGACCGCTTCCTCGAATGTTTGTGCTCCTGGGCTCTCCCACCCCTTTCAGGTCCTCTTTAGGAACCTCGGGGGCACGTGGATACTGGGAGACCGCAGGGGCCTGCTCTACCACTACTGTAAGATCTGGGAGGTGGTGAGCCGCAAGTTGAAGGCTCCGGCTACCCATTTCTACACCCCACTATGGGATAATCCTGGCCTGGGCGAGCTGCTCTCCGTCCCTGACTGGACTCTTTGGTCGGACCGGGGAGTACGGTATCTATCCGACGTGTATCAAGGAACTATTCTAAAGTCATTTCAGCAACTCAAGGATGCCTTTGCTCTCCCTAACTCAATGCATTTCCGTTATCTCCAACTCCGACATGCCCTCCGTGCACAGTTTGGGGAAATATCCCCTAGTGTAGAAAAGCTTGATGTGGTTCGTACCATTACAGGCCAGGACTCCCGCAAATTGATTTCAATTCTCTACTACTCCCTTCTTCGACCTCCCGCTGTGACTCTGGCCTATGGACTTAGGGACCGCTGGTCCAGAGACGTGGGGGAGTTTGTGGATGATGAGTGGGAGGATGCGTTGGAGACCACAAAAAAGGTTTCCCCCAGGTTGTCGGACCGCCTTACTCACCTGTTTCTGTTGCATAGATCCTACCTTACCCCCATACGTTTAACTAAATACAAGCCTGATTATAGTCCGCTATGCCCCCGATGCGATAGCCCCTCCAGTAATTTCTTCCACCTTCTTTGGTCCTGTCCTGTTATACAGGACTACTGGTCACATGTGGTGAAGTTCATTCACGATGAGATGGGATCTCCCTTTACCCTATGCCCCAAACAGTGCCTGTTGGGAATATTCCCGGACCCAGACTCTGACAAACACCACAAAACTTTCCTCCAAGAATCACTATTTACAGCCAGATTGCTCATAGCGAGAAAATGTCTCCGGGCCCTGCCCCCGACCCTTCAGGAATGGATAGTTGCAGTCAACGCCCTATTGCCATATAAGAAGGAACTATATGCTCACAGGGGCTGTCCGGTTAAATATGATAAAGTGTGGGGAGATTGGGTGGGAACTGCAGCTACTTGCGATGCCCTCCCTGACCAAACTTAATGTATTTCTTCCCTGAATTGGATTGTATGTCCCTGCTGTATGGATACCTGGTCCTATGGTTTCTTATGATAATGATGTTGCATTGTTGTCCGTGCTCTGTACCCGCCAACTATTGTATGTACTATTATTGCCATTATGTCTACCTCGCCTTTATGATTTGTGGCTCTCTGCATATCTTTTTTTTCTTTTCTTTTTAATGTGCTGTTTATGTAACCCCCTTTTTTTTCAACAAATAAAACACTGCCTTTTGTAAAAAAAAAAGAAAGGCTCACTGTTAAAGCGAAAACAATGTTGCATTGAATGGTGGGGCAATCAGTTGCTGGTAAGCAAAGGGAAGAAACCCTATTCCAGGGGTATATACATGGATGATCAGGCTGTATGCTGAGTAGAGTGGGCCGGATAACTGTGAGCAGGGGGGAAAACCTGACTCACCAGTAGCTAGCTTAAAGGTCTCCAGTCCAGATGAATGGAGATAATTACAGACAATAGCACTAGAAAAGTCCTAAAGACAGAGAAAGTGTACAAAAAGTATTTTTAGAGGGCAATTAATCTATATGTTGTCAGTTACTGCAGATTCCATGTCTATCAATGACCGAGTATCTTACCTTAGAGCCCAGAGCCTAGCTTTACACCCGTGTAATTTCCCCCTGGTTTGTGGAGGTTGCCAATACATCAGTTGGCGTTCCTCCAGGTCTATATATACCCCCCTGTGTGCGGCACTACGTCACCTTGAAATGGCGATGATGTTTGGTGCATAGAATGCACACTGCAGCGTCTGTGTCGCACCAATGATGACGCGATGGAGATTAACCCATCATGTGGCGGCATTAGTGCGCACGCACAGTACCTTAGATGGCAAATCAGTCAGCAGAGCCAGCCATATAGCAATGGGAGGTGGCAGAGGCAGGAACCGGCAGGGCATAAGTACGCCCTATGATTCACATGTATGTCTCGCCACCGCCCATTCACGTAGGGAAGGTCAATGGGAACACGACGAATGCTGACCAATGGAGGACATTCAGAGGGGAGGAGCGTCAGACGTAAACATGCACCGCACCTCCCCACAATTGTAACAGCCTGACGAGCAGGGGGAAACGAAAAATCATAACCTGAAAGTCCCTAGTATGCGTGGATAGCAACAATGTTAAAAGCTATATGAGCTATACTGTATTTATCGGCGTATACCGCGCACTTTTTTCCCCTTAAAAGGGGAAAATCGTGGGTGCGCGATATACGCCGATACCCGCTTCCCGTGCTCAGTTTGAACTGAGCCGCTGACATATACCGAGTGCAGTACACTCGGGTACATTCGGCCAGGCTCGGCTTCGCTCGTGGCTCACGCATAAACGTCACAGAGCGTGAGCACGAGCGAAGCCGAGCCTGACCGAATGTACCTGAGTGTACTACACTCGGTATATGTCGGCGGAGGCGTTCAAACTGAGTGCGGGAAGCGGGGATTCGACTCGAGACAGCGCTGGAGAAGTCGGGAGGACACCGAAGAAGGACGCCGGACCAGGCAAGGCCGCTGATGTACGCCGCGCAGTACACCAAAACTCTAAGTACTAAAAGTACTATTTTTTTTTTTACAGGTCCACATTAGGGGTGCACGCTATACGCTGGAGCGCGCAATACCCTGATAAATACGGTACCTGTTTTGTTTTGTTCAAATTTTCTAGCCTTTTTTTTTTTTTTTCATTTTTTAGCAAAAAAAAACGCAGTGATTAAATACTACCAAAAGAAAGCTCTATTTGTGTGAAAAAATTATAAACATGTAATTTGGGTACAGTGTAGCATGACCGCGCAATTGTCATTCAAAGAGTGACAGCGCTGAAAGCTGAAAAATGGCCTGGGCACGAAGGGAATTTAAGTGCCCAGTAAGCAAGTGGTTAAATCTGAGTTAAGTTTTATTTTTAACTGAGAAAAATTGAAAATATACAAGAAATGATTTACTCAATGAAAACGTTATAGTGGTAAACCCTACACTTTAAAGAGGTGAATTAAAGAAGAAGTATGCACGAGCAAAAAAAATAATTAATATTGTTTTAAAAGGTTGATTATATTGCTGCCCTGCCTTTCAGCTTAAAGGGGTAGTTCCCCCAAAAACCTTTTTTTTAACATTGATTGAGGCTCGTTTTGTCAAGGGGAATCGGGTGTTTTTTTTTTAGAAACAAAGCAGTACTTACCGTTTTAGAGATGCATCGTCTCCGACGCTTCCGGGTATGGTCTTCGGGTCTAGGCGTTCCTATTTGATTGACAGGCTTCCGACGGTAGGATACATCGCGTCACGGTTTTCCGAAAGTAGCCGAACGACGGTGCGCAGGCGCAGTATAGAGCCGCACCGGCGCTCGGCTTCTTTCGGCTACTCGTGACGCGAAGTACTGCTTCGTTTCCAATAAAAAACCACCCGATTCCCCTTGACATAACGAGCCTCAATCAATGTTAAAAAAAGGTTTTTGGGGGAATTACCCCTTTAAATTAGCCAGCAAGGTTGCATTAGGCTTTAATGTATGTGTTATGCCTATGTGGTATCTTTGATGCCATTCTACAAGAAGCATATCCTAAGGAGATATTAAATTGTACTTTAAATATAATTTTCCATTATATCAATTGACATTGTATTGTCATTTCCAATAAAGCATTTGCTATGTATAAAGAAAACAGCAAATGATTGTACTTGATAAAAGCTTAATGAATTATTATAGGTTAATGGATAAGATGTCACAGCTTACTTTTTATCAGTTAATATCTGCCATAGGAAAGCATGATGAGCTACAGCAATACATGACAGAGAAGGCTGACTTTGTAATATATTTTTTTTGCCTATTTATTTGCTGGAAATTATGTTTAAATGGTGTTAGACTGGCCACTAAAAGCTGAACTGCAGTCAGAGATTAATATAGTAGTTTTAATCTATTTCTTAGTAGAAGGGAAGTCTTATTGGTCTCTAAATTAGACACTCAGGGCCAGATTCACAAAGCACTTACGCTGGAGTATCAGGAGATGCGCCTGCGTAATTGGAAATATGCACCTTCGTCTCTATGCGCCGTATCCTCAAAACGTCATACGCCAGAAATCTAGACTTTTTCGACCGACGTAATTTCGTTAGACAGGCGCATCGTGTGCGCAAAAAATGCGATAGACACACCTTTGATTTGCTAGGCAAATATGCAAATGAGAGAGTTGCGGCGATCCACAAAAGTTTGTGCAGCGCAGGCTACGCGCTGTGCGCATCAGCTGCATGTCCTGTCTAAAATTAGGCAATATAAAAGCTTGCTTAAAATTAGACAATCCGTCTACATGTCAGCTAAAGCAACACTGTTAGGGATGAGCTGAGCAGCCACACTTGCAGGACAACAATCTGTATGCCAACATGCCAGGGGCATCCTTGGTCATAGCTATACTACTGACTTTAGATGAGCGCAGAAGGAGGAGGGCACGGAGGAGGGCACAGGAGAGGATATATCGCACATGCATAGACATCTTTGGCATGAGTGATTCTGAGGTGTCTCGCATTTTCAGATTCACCCCTCATGCCATCATGGAATTAACCACAACCCTGCAGGAGGACATCACCAGCCCAACACATGACACCACCCATGACACCCATGACAGCTACATATACAATCATAGCCCCATCCCAATGGAATTCGAACAGAACATGTATGGGGACAGCTGGCTGGTTGGTGAGTGACATGGGTGGCAGGCATGACTGTCCCCCCCCCATGATGCACACATCACAAGGGGCACATGCACTACTAACATACTCCTGTCTTTTCCCTTCAAGGTGACTCTGCATATGCACAGGGATCCCATCTCATGACTCCTATCCGGAACCCCCCATGGTACCCTGTTGTATTCCCCAAACTTTGTATGTCAGATCATCGGTGCATGTTGCATGCTGCACAACTTCGCAGTGAGAAAGGGCCTGGAGATTGACATAAGTGATGACCTGACCCCCGAACCAGACACTCCCCCCCTAACCGAGGCTACCCCGTCTTCTGAGGGAAGAGCAGCCAGGAGACAGCTCACATTAGGCATCTTTGCACATTAAACACACACATTAATCATGGCACAATGAGAATGCATGCATGCACACCACTGTGGTCCCTAGATCACACACACCACATCCTCATCACATTGGATTAGCACAAGCCCACCATGCAGGACTTGTGAGCAGCAACGCCATGCCACGGCTCCAATTATGTCACTGTACATTCATACACCATTTACACGGACCTGGGGATCACTTCTCCCTGGTCCTGGGGAACCCTTCTCCACCACAAACGAGGGTGACACCCCTTTTCCGGCAGGAATGTCACCCCCACATTCCAAAATCATTCACAAACAGAACATTTTTTTTTTTAAATGCCCAGCAAAAAAAAAAATGACCAGCAAAAATATATATATATAAAAAAAAAAAACACCGCAAAGAAAACACAGAAAAAACTAAAATCACTCTCAAAACCCCAACCAAAACAGTCACCAAATATCTCAAAGACATGTCACAAACCAACAAACACTAAGAAACAACAGAACAAAAGCACCTTGCTGTATAGGAAGGGATACAAATGGATGTACTTTTGCAAATGAAGGGCGTTTGTCTCTGTCTATTTAAGCTCTCTGCGTAGCTCACTAAGTTGACCGGGCCTAGTTCCAATTTCACTGATTGCGCCGTGCCGAGTTGTGAGCATGCACAGAGAGGTGCTAAACATGATCTGCTTCATATGCGCAATCCGGCCGTCCCTTCATTTGCATGGGGTCACGGCTCATTTCAATGGAACACGCCCACGTCCTTCCCAATTTGAATTACTCCGCCTTACGCCTCGGAAATTACGTTGCACCGGCGCAAATTTCTGCGCAAATACTACAAGGATACGGTACTTGTGCCTCTACATTGCGCCGGTCTAACGTAAAGGAGGTGCGCTACTCCGGTCAAAATATGTGCCAATGTACGTGAATATGGTCCTCAGATTCCCAAAGGATTGAATTAGGAGTGGGACAACACACATTAATATGAATGCAAGGTTTAACCTTCCTACAGTTTTTAAATTATATATTTCGATTTTTATGTTTATGTATTTTTATTTTCCTCCACTTTTTCTTTTTCCTTTTCACTTTTTTTTCTCTTCAGCCTTCCCCACCTGCCCAGATGGAATCAAACTTGATCCTCTGCTGGGTGGAAATTTATACCCAAGCTCTCTCTGCTGTTCACTTTCTGGGTATAGACAACTTGCAAGTGCATTTCCTAAGCTGTGAACACGCATGGACATGGGGCATGGCCTCTGCACCAAAATATCTGTTAACGATTGAGGACACCGGATGTGGATATCCTAACTTCCAGGTTCAGCAACAAACTGAAAAGATTTATGACCAAAACAAATCAAGAGTTTTCAGTACATACTGGTGATTTCTTGGACTTCATTCAGCTGATCTATGCTGTCCCTCTGATAAAGATTTCCCCTGAGGCCCCATACACACGATCGGATATATCCGATGAAAACGGTCCGCGGACCATTTCCATCGGATATGTCCGATCGGGAGTTTGATCCGATGGCGTGTACACACCATCGGATCAAATTCCCCGCCGCCGGACGGCGCGGTGACGTGACGATGACGCGGCGGTGACGTTGACGCCGCCGCGTCACCGCTACGTCACCGCACCAGGAAGTAAAACACTTCCGCGCATGCGCCGAATCCATTCGGCAGCGGCGCGGCGGCGGTGGGAGCCGACATGTCTGCTGGTAAGTGTACTAACCAGCAGACATGTCGGGCGGACAGATTCCCACCGGATAGATTTCAAAGCTTGCTTTGAAATCTGTCGGGTGGACAAATCTGTCCGCTAGCCCATACACACGAGCGGAGATGTCTGCTGAAACGGTCCATCGGACCGTTTTCAGCGGACATATCCCCTCGTGTGTACGCGGCCTTAGCTGTTGCACAAGATGAAGGTAGAAAGGGTTTCAGTGATCCTCACTGCACTAAATTGGCCCCGATGTGGTACACAAATATACTCAGACTCCTGGTGAGCGAACCATAACCTCTTTAAAGGTTTCCACCCTGAGTCTTTGGCTTTAATGGCATAGCTGTTGAAACCCAGATTCAAAAGGGCAGGGGTATATCTGGTTTGGTCACACCCCCTTGCTCAAAGTGAGAAAATGTACATCCCAAAAGGTTTACCCATGATGCAGACCTTATTTGCCTGGTGCGAGGAAAGATGTCCAATTCCCAGAGACTCTGTTGCTCCTATATTACTTGTATCCTGGCCTTTCTTCAATCTGGTCTAGACCATTTTGAGTCCTTTAGAGGCCTTGATGACATTTAAACGACAGATCTCTGCCCTATCTGTCCTTTTCCATAAACCTCTTGCTTCACAGTCCCTAATCAGGACCTTTTTGCAAAGTGTTGCTCATGTAAATCCCCCAATTCAAGCTCCTACGTCACTTTTGAATCTGAACCTGGTGCTCTCAGTATTTCAGAGACGCACCTTCCAGTGGAATATAGTGATCGCCTTAAAAGAGCTTACAAAGTAAGGTAACACTTTCTTTTTTTTTTTCTGGAAGGAGCCTTTTCTTATATAAAACAGGGATACCATGTTCTTGAGACTAATACCTTGTTACCTAGCCAAGGTGGTATCTTCCTTCCACCTTAGTAAGGATATTGTTCTTCCTTCCCTTGTGCAGTAGCCCAAAACATACCAAGAAATGTACTTTATAATGTCTGGACATTGTCGGAACTATTAGGCCCCGTACACACGGCAGAGGTTCTCTGCCGGCCGTCAGAATCGGCGACCCTTCCGTCGGGAAAGGCAACCAGCCATTCATCCCAACGGGCCGTCGAGCAAATAGAGAACCTGTTCTCTATTTGCTTGACGGGTTTCCCGACGGGCGGGGCTCGCCGAGAGCGTACACACGCCCGAGGTTCTCGGCAGAATGTGGCTCCCAGCGAGGTTCTCGCTGGTTTCTGCCGAGAACCTCGGCCGTGTGTACGGGGCTTCAGTCCATCCAGCAGACATAACCTCAATGTGCCAAATTGAGTCTCGTTTTGCCCTTCTCTTGAAAGGGATATCTTGCCTCCCACTCCACCATTGCCAGGTGGATCAGACAACTTATTTCATAGGTTCCCCCTTTTCCTATCAGAACTCACTCTACCAGGCATTTTGATGTCTCTTGGACCTTTCAGGTTAAAACAACTGCTTCCTAGATTTGCAAGGCCACCACCTGGTCCTCTGTTCTCCAGGTATATGTTTGAGCCTCAGCTAATGGAAGCTGCAGCCACAAGGTGCTTCAAGCTGTAATTTAAGTGTTTTGTTAGGGTTATTACCCTTGTTTTCTTATAGGCATGTTGGCCTATGAATACAAGTCATGTGTGCTATACTGTTCAATTAAGGGGGAATTTTGATTTCCTTGTACATTTCTTATTATGGAGTGAATTAAAGAACACAGTACCCTCCTCGTTGTCTCCTGTGGTAACCCCGCATTGCTTGCTAAAAAAGTGGAGTCCCACAGGGTGGAGGGCTTTGAGTGTGACCCGGGGCAGCCCAGCAACATTTTTGCCAGTGTCTAATCACCTGGAGGTAACCTGCATATAACCAAGTTACTGTATAATCAAATAAGGAATTTACAAAATTCCCTAATTTAATGTAGAGAAGTGTGTAAATACTGTCTGAAAAATACACACATGCTCTTTCTCTTCCTCTTTCCTGTTTCCCTTGTATAAGTGTGTATTATACTCAACGAGGAACCCAGCCTTGCTATAAAATAAAGAGTATATTGGTGGTATTATCTATCTATGTGCAATGTTTTATTTATTTTTGGCTTATAATAAGTACACACACTATTATGATAAAAATTACAGTATTTCATTTGCATGGTATGTTATGGAGACGTGTCACTGATTCAAGATCTGATTTTATTGACTAATTTACTCAGGACATCGTTGATTTGCAGCTGTGTTTTAATGACCTGTTTAATAGTCGTACAAGGCAGGCATCCCCCTTTCCTTAGAATTGCTAGTGAATCTCCTACAGTAAAGTCACGAAGCCAAGGAATGACTTTTATCAGTTTTATGAGTCTGCACATGTGAAGTCACTTTATAAATCTCCTCCTAATATGGTCATGAGCATGCAGGAAAGTTCCTTGACTTGTTTTTTTTATCCTTTATTTGCAGTAAAGTAGAAGTCTGTACTTTTTCTGTTTCCCCTAATCCCAATGCAGAAGTTTGTTCTACAACTTTAATTAGCCACATGTCATGAAACACCTATGTGAACTATTCAGTAGACTGTGTAATAACAGTCCATTGTGAGCAGTTATTCAAAAGGAAAAAAAAAAAAAATGTTTTACATTTTATTTGATGGCATTAATTGTGTACCTAGATTCATGAAGTGGTTTATCATATTTTCTTATAAAGATGTATCTGGCTTTTATCAGTTTTTAAGATATGCAGTCGCAATATTCATCGGGTACATACAGTATTGAAGAATACAAAAATAACAGAGCATCATACATTGCACTGTGTATTATCTGCTTCACCATTTCAATCAAGGGTGTTAAAAAGCTTACAAAGCAAAAAACATGGATGCTTTAATTGGGCAACAGGTGTTTGGTCCCAGACCACATCCATGTCACCCCTTCTTTGCTAAAGCAGGTGTGCTAAATATAAAATGGTGTATCTATTGATTAAGCATATAAACCCTTTGTTTAAAACTCTCTCTAACAAATCAACACATGTAAAATGATGAGTTATTAGATTGTAATTTGCCCATAATGTGTAAAATGGTCACCTGTGCAAAGGGTTCTCATGTGTGATTAGTTTCTCCTTCTCACTAGCAGCTTTTGGCTGTATTGGCCTACATAGTGCCAATGCATAAATAATTAAATAGCCTAGTTTTGTATTGTGTCAGTTTACACAAACTTGCAGCTTTGGGGTGCACTGAAAAAATAGGACAAATTGCATTTTTGCACAACACAAAATCACAATTGTAAAAAAAGAGGCTTAGAAAAAGCATTCTAACACTGTACTATGTTGCGATTGAGGCCTAAAACCAAACTTCAGCTAAAGTGTTTTGTGTTGGACTGAGTGGGAACAAATCAAGATTTCATTGCCATCTCTTTCCCTATGTACAAAAAAACAAAACACAAATACATTAAAGTACAATAGGAAAGTGTTAGTCCTTTTTCCCCCCCCCCCCGAAACCATAAACTTCATTATTGTATGTGCTTTGGTCTTTTGGAAAGAATTCTGTGTTTAAAATACCTACCAAAACACATGGACTTTGGTGTGGTATAGAACTGAGCTCTAGTAACCCAGTAACTGGTGACCGTTTTCTGTGTATTGTAAACAGGTTAGTGTAGGACTTCTTCTTCATAAGATACTCTATATTTAAATGATCTTCAGTCCACATAAAAAAAATACAATTATATGTCCTATTCAGAAACAAGTCAATATAGTGAGCACACCAATCACTATAGCTAGGGTTGCACCGATACTAGTATTGGTATCGGTGCCGATACCAAGCATTTACACGAGTACTTGTACTCGTGCAAATGCTTCGATGCCTATTCTGATACCTAGGCAGTAAGGGTTGATTGGTGCGGCGGTGGGGGGAGTGACAAGCACCGATTTCCTTGTATAGATTTAAATAAAGCAGCTGACAGTCGCTTCTCCTCCTCCCTCCCGTGGCTTTCAGCTGCTTTATTGAAATCTATACAGGGAGATTGCTGCTTGTAACTCCCCCACTGCACTGATCGTCCCTGACTGTTCCCTGTGTCCTCCTCTGTTTCCTCCTCCGTGCTGTTAAGGTCCCTCTCCATGTCCTCATGTCCTCCTCCAGTCCTCCTTTGCCCCCTCTCTCCTCTTTTGGTCTCCCTCTGCTCCCCCTCTGTGTCCTCATGCACTCCCCCTCTTTTGGTCTCCCTCTGCTCCCCCTCTGTGTCCTCATGCACTCCCCCTCTATGTCCTCATGTGCGCTTCCTCCGCTTCCCCTCTGCTCCACCTCTGTGTCCTCCTCCAGTCCCCCTCCACGTCCTCCTCTCCTGCTCCTGCGCTTCACCTCTGTGTCCTTCTCCGGTGCCCCTCCGCTCCCCCTCTGGGTCCTCCTCCAGTTCCCTGTGCCCCAGATCTGTCAGGATGGAGAGCGGAGGAAGGAGCTGGTAAATCTGTCATTTACCTGCTCCTTTTCTGAATGCACAGCAGAGGTGGAACTAGCAGGGTCCCAACATTCACACTTGCGACTGGGCCCTGGCATTCCACCAGTGGCGAGGGGCCCCAGTAAGGTTGCTAGTCGGACGACTGATCTGAGAGCATCTCTCTCATACAGCTATAAGAATACTGTATTCTGCATTGATGAGCACTGATAGGCGGCACTGATAGGCTGCATTAATGAAGAGGCACTGATAGACAGCACTGATGAGCTGCACTGGTAGGCAGCAATGGTAGGTGGCACTGATGATCACTGATAGGCTGCATTGCTGAGCACTAATAGGCAGCATTGATGGACACTAATAGGTTGCACTAATGATGAGGCACTGATAGGCGGCATTGATAAGACAGCTCTGATAAGCGGCACTGATAGGCGCCATTGATGAGCACTGATAAGCGGCATTGATGAGCTCTGATAGGTGGCACTGATAGGCATTAAACAATGATAGGCAGCATTGATGAGCACTGATAGTCGGCACTGATGGGCACTAATAGGCAGCACTGGGAAACCCGCATCCAATTCACACTAGTGTGAACCCAGCCTCAGTTTTACTTTAATGGCCAGGTCTAAAGAGAAAATACCTGACTTCTCAAATTAAAGGGGTTGTAAAGGTTCGTCTTTTATTCTCTAAATAGGTTCCTTTAAGCTCGTGCATTGTTGGCTCACTTACCTTTTCCTTCCATTTCCCTTCTAAATGTTTTTTTTTCTTTGTTTTCTTTGTCTGAATTTCTCACTTCCTGTTCCTTCAATAAGGTGTTCAGTAAGCTTTTCTAAATGACTTTCCAACGCTTGGATGATGGTGGAAAGCTTACTGAGGAGAAACAGGAAGTGAGAAATTCAAACAAAGAAAAAAAATTTAGAAGGGAAATCAAAGGAAAAGGTAAGTGAACCAACAATGCACTAGCTTAAAGGAACCTATTTAAAGAATAAAAGACGAACCTTTACAACCCCTTTAACCCCCCCTTAGCCCTACCCTAGACTGACTCCTTACAATGTGTTTCTATATCATATAGGGAAGCCATTGCAGTGTAGAGCAAATCTAATTTCTTATCTTCATATATTACTGAGCTATATTTATACTAGCTTAAAGTGTTTGTTACCCGAACATTTCATATTTCTGATGTGCCTGCTGTTCAATTTACTTGTTTGAAAAAAATATCCTGTTCTCTTCGTATTGTTTCATTTGAGTGAAATCCCCAGTGTTCCTGCCAGTTCCTTTTGATTTCCTATTAAAAACTGACCACACTATGCAGGAGAACACACCTGTAGTCAGTTCTCTAGCTCTGCTGGAAAAATAAGCCTGTTCTCCTCCAATGATCAGACTTGTCCTGACATGTCTCCTCTGCATAGCATCTCACTGGGAACAGAGGGAATGTGATCACTTATAAAAAAAGAAACAATTTATTTGTAATGTTTAAATGTTTTTCCTTCTTATTTCAGTTTTAAACTAAAATTAGAAGCTGATTGTTTAGTAAGCATAGCTGCACCAGATTCTGTGTGCACCCGTTTTAGTAAATCTGTGTTATCTTGTTGACAAGATATCATAAAAAAAGAGGAAGGATTAATGGCAATACATTGACACCAGTCTAAAAAAAAAGGAAAACTTGGTTTATCTGTGTTTTGATTGAAAGGGACAATATACCCACATGCCAGGTGCTCCTATTTACATTTTTTGAATGGGTTTTTGTTAAGTGCTAGCACTTTTTCATCATGGCTTGGTTATTAATGTCTTTTTTTATCACAGAGTAATGGGGTGTTGTAGTAGATTCCCCTAGTTTTGTAATCTTTAGTTTGGCTGCTAGTAACGTGCAGTATAACAGTTCTAGCCACTGATGGGAAGTCATCTATGTCAATATATATAGTATGGTATAGCTACCCCCACTTCTTCAAAGTCCTCTAGTGCAAATGTGATTAATTGAATAATAATGAAATGTGCTGCAATTAGATAAAGATGCCTAATACTCGGCTTGAAATAAGTGAACACAATGGAAAAAATGCGCAACCAAATAAAAACAATGAAAATTGCATTAAAGTGTCCTTGGTCCGATAACGGAATTTACAAACAATGTCCTTTTCAATAAACACACAATGGGTTGTTTTACTAAAGGCAAAAAGACTGTGCACTTGCTCCAGAGTTTAGTAAATTAGGTAAAGCTTAAACTTGCAAAGAATGCCCAATCACGTGTAAAGAAAATAGAAAAATAAACTTAATTTTGCTTGCACATTTACTAAACTCTGGAGCAACTGCACTTGCCTTTAGTAAATCAACCCTGTAAATTTGAATAATAATGAGCTGCAATTAGATAAAGAAGCCTAATACTCGGCTTGAAATAAGTGAACAAAATGGAAAAAATGTGCAACCAAATAAAAACAATGAAAATTGCATTAAAGTGTCCTTGGTCCGATAACGGAATTTACAAACAATGTCCTTTTCAATAAACACACAATTACAGGAACTCCAATTTGGACTTGTTCCTCTGGCAGATGAAATAGAGGTGTGGATATCTTCCTCAATAGCTGTCCACAAATCAATGTAAGAAAAGGCTGCTTACCAGATCCGTAGGATCCCTATCACAGAAATCAAGCGGGCTCAGAAAAAAACTCATCAGCTAGTTAAAAGGCTTCCCGATCTCCTCCTCTGCTGGCGGTCTGGGAATACTAAGCCAATCACCTGCAAATTCCTTCTAGGAGTAAGATCGACCTCAGGGTGTATTGTGAAAGCGTGTTGGTAAAGGAAGAAAAAGGTGCTTCATAGTGCAGTATGTTTAAAAAAACGTCTTTAATTCCACTCGCTGGATAAAGCTGACATCTTAAAAAAAAAAAACAGCCGCGGATTGAGCCAGCTAGCTGGGGGCATGGTGATGTCAGTGTCCATCGCTCCACCCGATGCTGCGTTTCTCCCTAATGGGCATCAACAGGGAAAGGAGGCACAGAGACTTTATGCCTCCTTTCCCCATCGATGCCCATTAGTAAGAAATGCAGCGGCAGGTGGAGTGATAGCAACTGACGTCACTACGCCCCCAGCTGGCTGGCTCGAGCCGTGGCTGGTTTGTTTTTCGCATGCTTCTTATTGGACACTTTGTAACTTTTGAAGCTTTTATGATGTCCGCTTTATCCAGCGAGTGGAATTAAAAACATTTTTTTTAAACATACTGCACTATGAAGCACCTTTTTCTTCCTTTACCAACATGCTTCCACAATACACCCTGAGGTCGATCTTACTCCTAGAAGGAATTTTCAGGTGATTGGCTTAGTATCCCCAGACCGCCAGCAGAGGAGGAGATCGGGAAGCCTTTCAACCAGCTGAGGAGTTTTTTGCTGAGCCCGCTTGATCTCTGTGATAGGGATCCTACGGATCTGGTAAGCAGCCTTTTCTTACATTGATTTGTGGAAAGCTTTTGAGGAAGATACCTACACCTCTATTTCATCTGCCAGAGGAACAAGTCCAAATTGTTTGTAAATCCCGTTATCGGACACGGTTAAGGACACGTTAATGCAATTTTCATTGTTTTTATTTGGCTGTGCAATTTTTTCAATAAATATAGTACGACTAGTATAAGTATAGTATGACTATTATGCTGGAGTAAGTCACTATACCCCATTAATTCAGTGTAAAGTATGTGAAACATTTGTTCCAGAGTATGTGTAAGGCAAAAAACATGACTAAGGATACTGAATGGGTTGTTTTACTAAAGGCAAAAAGACTGTGCACTTGCTCCAGAGTTTAGTAAATTAGGTAAAGCTTAAACTTGCAAAGAATGCTCAATCTCGTGTAAAGAAAATAGAAAAATAAACTTAATTTTGCTTGCACATTTACTAAACTCTGGAGCAAATGCACTTGCCTTTAGTAAATCAACCCTGTAAAATTGAATTTCCTCCAGAAGTGCAGGGAGATAGTACATGCAACTTTAGATAATCTCTAGAGCATGAGGTACCATCTCTAACATTTCCTTTTTTTCAGGAGCAAATTGCTAGGCTGTCATCCTTATATGTGCTTAGAGAGTCACTAACTTGGAACAAGCATGCAGCAATTTAAAGGGGTAGTAAACCCTTGCCGTTTTTCACCTTTATTCTATGCATTAAGGTGAAAAAGCTCCTGTCCTGCAGCAGCATCCCTTATCCCCTCTTATACTTATCTGATCCCCATAATTCCCACAACAAGGATGAGCATACCAGCTCTGGCCGTTGTCTCGTGTCCTGATTGGATAGATTGACAGCAGCGCAGGCATTGGCTCCCGCCGCTGTCAATCAAATCTATTGACGCAGATGCCGGGGGATGGAGCCCAGTCCTGCTGTCTACGGATGCAGCAGCAGGACACAGAATTCTTCTCTGGTGGAACACTCGAGAAGAGAAGGAGCCAGGAGCGCCTTGGAGCGACCCCAGAAGAGGAGGATTGGGCCACTCTGTGCATAACCTGTGCATAAACTGCACAGCGGAGGTAAATATGTTTATTTTTTTTTAAACTGAACCTTTACAACCCCTTTAACTGTAAGAACACCTAATATAAACATAGGCCCGGATTCACAAAACACTTACGCCGACGTATCTCGAGATGCGCCGCGTAAGTGTAACTATGCTCCGTCGCATCTGTGCGCCGTGCCCACAGAACTAGATACGCCTGAAAATAGGCTTCTTCCGACCGACGTAGCTTTCCTACGCCGGCGTAGAATGGGCACATATTTACGTTGGACGCATCTGACGCTCCCATTGATTTCCTATTTAAATATGCAAATAAGGGAGATACGGCGATACGCGATGTGTGCGTAAGTTGTACGCCCGGCGCAAAGTTATTCCTCATAAAGCAGGTGTAACTCAGCAACAAACGTGCACAGGTCAGCGGAGAGCAGCTGCAGCAGCACTGTTACGGACGAGCTGAGCAACCACACTTGCAGGACAACACATCTGTATGCCAACATGCCAGGGGCAGCCATGGTCATAGCACTACTACTGTGTCCACAGGCACGTAGGAGGGCACGGGAGAGGATATCGAATGCGCATTAACGTCTTTGGCATGGGGGGAATCAAAGGTGTATCGCATCTTCAGATTCAGCCCTGATGCCATCCTGGAATTAGCCACAGCCCTGCATGATGAAATCACCAGCCAGACACAACGCTCACATGCAGTGCAGCCACTGGTCAAGGTACTGGCAACACTCCATTTCCTCGCCAGTGGATCATTCTAACGTACAAGTCGTGTCTGGGATGTCACAATCCACCATGAGCAGATGTGTGCACCAGGTTGTCCCTGCAATCTTCACACGCATGTTCCACCACATCATCAAACCCACCCATGAGCATCTGCGGCAGAACGCAATGCAGGATTTCTACAGAATTGCCGGTTTCCCACACACCATTGGGGCCATTGATTGCACACATGTGGCACTACGCCGTGCCACAGAGCACATATACCGCAATCGGAAGCAGTGGCATTCCATCAACGTACAGGTGATAGCCGATGCCCAATGCCTCATATGGCACATCCGTGCCAAACACCCCAGGGCCAGCCACGACGGCTACATATACCGTAAAAGCAACATCCCAACGGAACTCGAACAGAACGTGTACAGGAACAGCTGGCTGGATGGTGAGTGACATGGGAGTCAGGCATGACTGTCCGACCCCATGATGCAGACATCACAAGGGACACATGCACGGCTAACATCCTCCTGTCTTTTCCCTTCCAGGGACTTGGCACTTGGGCCCATCTCATGACTCCATACCGGAAACCCCAAAACAGAGGAGAGAGAAGATACAATGCTGCACACATACGCACCCGTGCAGTGGTGGAGCGCACATTTGGCATCCTGAAGTCCCGTTTCCGATGCCTGGATAAGTCCAGAGGGGCCCTGTTGCATTCCCCAAACTTTGTGTGCCAGATCATTGGTGCATGTTGTGTGCTGCACAGCTACGCCATGAGAAAGGGCCTGGAGATTGACATATGTGATGACCTGACCCCCCTGCCTGAGGCAACCCCGTCTGCTGAAGGAACAGCAGTCAGGAGTTGCCTTGTGGAACGTATCTTTGCACGTTAAACACACACACATTCATCATGGCACATGGGCAATGCACGCATGCACACCACTGTGGTCCCTAGCTCACACACACCACATACACCTCAAATTGGTTTAGCCCAAGTCAACCACATGGGACTTGGGAGCAGCAAGGCCACGTCAAGGCACCAATGATGTTGCTGTCCATTCATACCACATTCACACGGTCGTAGGGATAACCTCTCCCCAACGACCCAGGGTGACACACCTTACTGGCAGGAATGCCACCCACACTCACACACCAGTCACACTGTAGCCTGCACTCCTCACCGTGTGTAGTGACTGCAAAAAAATAAGGAACATGCCATTGGCCGACATGGCATACCTTTATAGGAGGATGGCACATACCTCTGTGTACATCTCTCAAAAACAAAAAGCTCATCATCTGAGCAAAAAAAAAATGGCACTCATTTGCCCCGTCGTGGGCCAGGCATGGTTCCACGGCTCTGGCTCCTCAGTTGCCTGGGGGGAGCCTCGGGTGGGGCATCAGGAGGAGGAACATCCCTGGCTGCCTGCCATCTAACGCCAGGGCAATGCGTTCAAGAAAGGTGTTGGTCCGAGCCTGCATCCGCAGCTGGCGGGTGGTGGTCTGCCGCTGGTGGCACCTCGCCTGTCTCCCCTCCACCTCGATGACAGCCGTGTTTGCCTCTACAGCCACTGTCAGGCTCCTCACCTCCGCCATGAGGCCTGATGTTGTGGCCTGCAGCTCCCCAATGCTGGTGACTATGGCAGCGCAGTTCCCACTCACATCCTGCAGGCTGTCAGAGATGGAGCTGCTCTGATCAGCCTGCTGAGTGAGGCACTGCTGCACAGCAGCTGCGGTGGCCTGCACAGCCAATGTGCATTCAGCCTGGTTCTGGGCCGAGGAGGTCAGGCTGTCCGCCACACGGCGCAGGTCACCCGCTATAGCACCCTTCTGGTGCGTCTGCCGGGCCATCTCCCTCTGCAGCCCCTCTTTGAGGGCTCGGGGTACACCCCTGGTCTTCTGAAGAGCCTTCCTGGGGGATGGAGAGGCTTGTGCCCATCCATATGGGGTAGCCCTGGAGGGGGTTCCCCTGGATGGGGGTAGACCTGGAGGGGGTTCCCCTGAATGGGGTATACCTGGAGGGGGTTCCCCTGGATGGGGAAGACCTCATGGATGGGGAGGTGTGTGAGGGTCCAGGGAAGGTGGAAGCCTCCTCAATATAGAGGCAGTCCTCCTGGTGGAGATCCACTGGCTCCTCAAAAACAACCTCTAGAGGAGAGGTGTGGGCACTCCCCTCTACCGGTGGTACCTGGCTTCCCAGGGGGTCAGAAGGAGATACAGGATGTTCCGGGGATGGCGTGGGTCAGACACTGGCATCAGACGGCCCCGCTCCCTCCAGCACATCTGTGGATGACACAAATAATTCACATGTTGGTGGACCCACACACTTGTCACATGTCCCCTTTCACCCCCTCACATGCTACACACCAAATGGAGGATAAAACACACTTACCTGTCCTCAAGGCCTGCTCACTGGAGTCAAAGCCCTCCATGCCCTCCACCTGCTCCTGCGACAGACACCTGGCGATGACGTCCTCCTCATCGGTCAACCACACAGATGAGGCTGGTCCTCCTCCCATGCCCCTGGCGTGCCTCCTCATAAGGGCCAACTTATCCCGGATCCGACGTCTCAGATCATTGATCTTCTTCATGTTCTCGTCAGGTGTCCGGGTCTCATGCCCAATGGCATTCACATCGAGGGTGATCTGCTGCAAGATCTCCTTCTTTCTGGTCCGGACCATGGAGATAAACATCATATTTGGCTTTTGCCGATATGACGATAGCCCTCTCCTCACTCGAGAAATTTCTCTTCCTCCTCTCCTTGACCACATTTTCAGCTGCCATCGCTCAGCAAAAGTACTTTGCTTCAGGGGGGGAAACAAACGGATGTTCTTTTGCGCCGGACGGGCGTATGGCTGGGTGTATTTATGCGCTCGGCGTAAGCTGGTGGGCCTGGAGTATCTTAGGAAGTTGCGCCGGCGTAGTTGTGAGCATGCGCATAGGGGCACTAACTGTACGTCCATGTCAATGCGCATGCACTGTTTAAAGGGTCACTAAAGGAAAAAAAATTTTTCGCTGAAATGACTGTTTACAGGATATAGAGACATAAAAGTTAACTGATTCCTTTTAAAAATGATTACAAATAGATAAAAATCAATCATATAATGTGTCTGCAGGTTAGTTTCACTTTTGAACTGGCTTCATGTTTCTGTGAAGTAGAAATAGACACACAGAACAAAAACAAACAAATCCAGGGCAGTGTTTTGTTTTTAAAATGAATCTGATTGGTTCTGGGAAGTTTTAGACACACAGTAATGACAGCTTAGACCACCGTGAGAAAGCTCCCAGCACTGTGGTTATAAGGAAACAGACAAGCAGGAAGTGTGGAGAACAGAGCAGGATTACAGCAACTTCAAAGCAAAAACGAACAATAAGGACATGAAACCAGTACTGCAGTAAGGTAAAGAAAGCTATTTAGCTAAAAAAAAAATCCTTTAGTGATCCTTTAAGATATGCTGGGCGTAAAGCATTGCACCACGCTCGGACCATCATTTGCATAAGGTCACACCCACTTACACTGGCTTACGCCAACGAAATTACATTACTTTGGCGCAACGTTGGGAGCATTTGCTTTGTGAATTCCATGCTTACCTCTGCGCTGTGCGCCGGCGTAGCGTAAAAGAGGTACGCTACGGCGGCATAAATATGCGCCGATGTATGTAAATCTACCCCATACTTTTCCTAGGTTTCTGATTTAACAAATATGGAAGTCAGAATATGCATAATGTCCCTAGATCATGTACCTTAAAAAAACCTGGGCTTGTTTTTTATTCTAAGCAATAAAGATTCTGAGAGCATAATTATATAAAAAAAAAAAAAACTTTTATTACCAACACTCCAAACAAATCCCTATGCTGTTTGTTGTGAAACCCTTTCAGCATGGATAGGATTTTCAACATCACTTCCAAAACCAGTAATCTGCCATGGACTGCATTTATATTGCTAACAAAGTGTTTACATTTTAGGTTAATTTGTATGAAGTAATTATGGCTATAGCGATATTTGGTCCGCTAAGACATTATGTCAAAAGGATATGCTTAACTACACAGCTTGACAGCAAACTGTCCCTGGTTCATAATGAACTGTCAGTAAGCATGCTGTTCATCAGTAGTAACAAATGACGGTCAGATTTCTTCCTTTTATAATGGTTTGGCTGTTGAAAGACATCTAATTGGTTGCTAAGAGTTACTGCATTATTATTATTATTATCATTATTGATCATATAAACCAGATAGGCATGCCACGTACTGTAAGACGGATCCTATAGTTTGTAAATATTTTATGCTCTATGAATACAGCAAAGTATAAGTATAGTGTGTCTTACCAGTTGCAGAGGAATGCAGGACTAGATTAAGGGAATATATGAAAAAGGGCTTCTTCTCTTTCTTTACAGATTACAGTTGGGTTAAAGCCGAGTTAGATAGACCATTTTTTATTACAGCTTAGAAAAAGCGCCACAGTGCAAGTCATACAGTGCAGTGTAAATGACAGTGTGGATTTCTGTCAATCACAAGCAGCTGATTACTCAAATTGCAGCCTACGTATAATATTTATATAAGCTATAATGTACTTCCAGCCAACAGTAATGAGGCCATAATGACACACAGCCTTGTGAGTGACTTATAAACAGCAAGACATAAAGCTGAGCGCTTTATAGGCTGAACATAAA
The DNA here is from genome assembly GCA_029574335.1 of Rana kukunoris. Lineage (NCBI taxonomy): Eukaryota > Metazoa > Chordata > Amphibia > Anura > Ranidae > Rana > Rana kukunoris. Next base: position 395,190,379 of record CM056053.1, read on the forward strand.
GATGCTGCCACATGTAATTTGACCAGATTTTGCTAAATCAGTAAATATACTATTCTTGTGTTATTAAGACAGAACAGTTCTGAATGGCAGGACTTGCGCTGGGAGTTTAATGTAAATTAATGATGGATCGCTGTGTGTTCCTTAGAGCTAAACTGTGACCTGCTGATTCAGGGGAAACCCCCAAGCAGCCATGCATATCATTTCACTTTCAAAAGTTGCTTTAAGATCTGTGGCTACTTGGCGGGAATCCTCTTTGCCATGCCAGCCAATTGCTTGGCTCTGTACTTTTAGCCACTATTATGATACAAGACAGAGCTGAAATCCATTTTCTTTTCTTTTTTTTTTTGTATTTTTTCTTTTTTTTGAAAAATCAAAAACAAAAAAAGTTTAAAGCGGTTATGTTCCCCTCTTTGTTATTTTTACCTACAGGTAAGCCTATAATAAGGCTGCTGATGTTGGTGGCACATGCAATCTGAAGGTCCAGCATATTGTGCCGGTACCGGTAGAGCTTCTTTCTGTAACCAAAGGCTTCAACACACATGCGTGGGAGTGACGTCATCACAGATCCGACCACTCACAGCGACGGAGCCCGCGAACCCGGAAGAAATGCCAGGGGGTAATCGGCAGAACGCATACGGCGACAGCGCGATGACGTCATCTCCTGGCGCCGCTTGTGTTCCAGCCTGGAACCCGGAAGTGCTTTTAAAGTTTTGGTCTGTTTCAGGTCCGAAATTCAGGCCAAAATTCGGGCTGAAATCAAACCTGAAATGGTTAACTAGGACAGACCGGACCCCTGCTGTGAGCCACATGTGGCTTAGATGTGAACCCAGCTAAGGCTTTGGCATACCAAGACATTTTTGACATGGCCCCTTCCTGTTCCAACATGGCTGTGCACCAGTGCACAAAGCAAGGTCCTGACTGGGCAGTGGCGTAACAACCGGGGGGGCAGCAGGTGCGTCTGCCCGGGCCCTGAGCTGAGGGGGGGCACCGGCTTTACCCGGCTCGTTCCAACTGCCTAGCTATAGCCAGTCAATGTAAGCGGAGGCGCCGTGTTACTCACCGAATGCAGCCTCTTCACTTCTCCCAATCAACATTACTCTCAGCTCACGGCGCTGCCCATTGGCCGCCGCCAACTAGTCCCCCCGCACCATTGGCCGGCTCGCCTCCATTGTCCTGACCAGTGGCCGATGGCCATTGGGCAACGTTGGCATGATGTCAGGCAAAGCAAAACAGCGTGCAAATACGAACTGTCTGCCATTGGCGGCCAATCAGCGTGTGGCCCCCGGAAATGGGGGCGGAGGAAGCAGCTGCAGGCTGAGAGTTGTTGAGCGATCCGCAGACGGAGTGCAGGCAGAGCGGCAGCTATAGAGTGCGGGGCCCCTTCTGTGTGCAATCCAGGGGCCCCTCTGTCCCTGTGAAAGGTCATGGTTTACAGGCTGTCCCAGTCGCGCCTGAAGCTGGAGGCAGAGATAGAGCGCTGCAGGGCAGAGTGTCTGGGAGAAGATCCTGAGCTTGAGCAAGCAGCTGGCCCCCAGGGGCCCCGATAGTACCGGTAGTTGACCCCCCCTCCAATCCCTGCACTAATCACACTAGGGTTGTCCCGATACCACTTTTTTAGGACCGAGTACAAGTACCGATACTTTTTTTCAAGTAGTCGCCGATACCGAATACCGATACTTTAAACGTGTCCCCAAATGCAGCCATGTCCCCCCACATATTGCAGCCATGTCCCCCCACATATTGCAGCCATGTCCCCCCACATATTGCAGCCATGTCCCCCCACATATTGCAGCCATGTATGTCCCCCACATATTGCAGCCATGTATGTCCCCCACATATTGCAGCCATGTCATGTCCCCCACATATTGCAGCCATGTCATGTCCCCCCACATATTGCAGCCATGTCATGTCCCCCCACATATGTATCCATGTCCTGTCCCCCCACATATTGCAGCCATGTCATGTCCCCCCACATATTGCAGCCATGTCATGTCCCCCCACATATTGCAGCCATGTCATGTCCCCCCACATATGCAGCCATGTCATGTCCCCCCACATATTGCAGCCATGTCATGTCCCCCCACATATGCAGCCATGTCATGTCCCCCCACATATTGCAGCCATGCCATGTCCCCCCACATATTGCAGCCATGCCATGTCCCCCCACATATGCATCCATGTCATGTCCCCCCACATATGCATCCATGTCATGTCCCCCCACATATTGCAGCCATGTCATGTCCCCCCACATATTGCAGCCATGTCATGTCCCCCCACATATTGCATCCATGTCATGTTCCCCCACATATTGCATCCATGTCATGTCCCCCCACATATTGCAGCCATGTCATGTCCCCCCACATATTGCAGCCATGTCATGTCCCCCACATATTGCAGCCATGTCATGTCCCCCACATATTGCAGCCATGTTATGTCCCCCCACATATGCATCCATGTCATGTCCCCCCACATATTGCAGCCATGTCATGTCCCCCCACATATGCAGCCATGTCATGTCCCCCCACATATTGCAGCCATGTCATGTCCCCCCACATATTGCAGCCATGTCATGTCCCCCCACATATTGCAGCCATGTCATGTCCCCCACATATTGCAGCCATGTCATGTCCCCCACATATTGCAGCCATGTCATGTCCCCCCACATATTGCAGCCATGTTATGTCCCCCCACATATGCATCCATGTCATGTCCCCCCACATATTGCAGCCATGTCATGTCCCCCCACATATGCAGCCATGTCATGTCCCCCCACATATTGCAGCCATGTCATGTCCCCCCACATATGCAGCCATGTCATGTCCCCCCACATATTGCAGCCATGCCATGTCCCCCCACATATGCATCCATGTCATGTCCCCCCACATATTGCAGCCATGTCATGTCCCCCCACATATTGCAGCCATGTCATATCCCCCCACATATTGCAGCCATGTCATGTCCCCCCACATATTGCAGCCATGTCATGTCCCCCCACATATGCAGCCATGTCATGTCCCCCCACATATGCAGCCATGTCATGTCCCCCCACATATGCAGCCATGTCATGTCCTGTGCCCCATATTGCAGCCATGTCATGTCCCCCATACCTCCGCCGCCGTCGCTGCTGCAGCGTGCAGGGTCAAGTATTCTATTTTGGTATCGGGGGTATTTGGGGGAGTACAAGTACTCCCGCAAATACTCGGAATCGGTCCCGATACTGGTATCGGTATCGGGACAACCCTAAATCACACCCCATCAGTATCAGGCAGCTGATGGCTGGGCTCAAGGTGAGCAGCACATCCAGGCAGGAGACTTGGCATCGATAACACAGCACTGTACTGTGTACTGATCTGGAGGGCAGGAAGTGGCAGGGTGAGGGGCCCCAGGGGCCCTGAGATCACAGGACTTCCTGAAAATGATTAGTAGTGGTTATCTGGGTGCACTGAGGCTTCACATGGATTTCCTGCAGTAATATCTTCTGACACCCGACCCTTCATACGTGTACATGTTATGGGGGAACCCCGGGGGATATGTGACACACAGAGGAGCCGGGACCCCGGGAACATGCATACAACGGCCTTGATAAAATTTAGCTTCACATCAGAGTCCCCCTCATCACATTAAAGTCCCGACCCCCTATCACATCAGAGGTCCCCCTTTACATCAGAGGTCCCACTATCACATCAGAGATCCCCTTTACATCAGAGGTCCCACTATCGCATCAGAGGTCCCCCTTTACATCCGAGGTCCCACTATCACATCAGAGGTCCCCCTTTACATCAGAGCTCCCACTATCACATCAGAGCCCCCCTTTACATTACATTAAAGGTCCCACTATCACATCAGAGCCCTCCACACAACCTGGCTATTTACACCTTGTACACCCTGCTCTCCGCACTATAGCCGGCCTCTAATGGACCGCACAATGATCAGCCTAGGCGGGGGGGAAGAATTTCTGCCCCTGGCGCCTATAACTCTGGTTACGCCACTGCGACTGGGATGCCATTAAAGTTCATGTGTGTAAAGGCAGGCATCCCAATACTTTTGACAATACAGTGTATGTTGTTTTTCAAGTTTAAAAAGCAGGACTAAAGGCTAAAGAAAACACCAGCTTTTTTACTTTCATTGGTGGGACCAAATCTACATTTAAAGTGTTAGCATGTCTTATTTTTTTTTTTTTTTGCTTTGGGTAGGGTAGGGAAAGGTAATTTGTCAGTGGGTCTATCCCTTCCCCATCCAAAAAAAAAAAACTGGTTAAAGATACAATATATTCTTTTAAACAGTGCTTCCATTAAGTCTTCATTCTGGGCTAGATTCAGGTATAAGAGCATAATTTTGTGTGGGCTTAGCATATCCTATTTACGTTACGCCTCCACAACTTTTACAGGCAAGTGCTGTATTCACAAAGCACTTGCTCCGTAAGTTGCGGTGGCGTAGCGTAAATTTGCCGACGTAAGTGCGTGTAATTCAAATTAGGCATGTAGGGGGCATGTTGTATTGAAATTAACCGTGACCCCACGTAAATGATGCACCGAACGAACTGCTGCCGTGGACGTATCCCAGTGCGCATGCTCAAAATTACGCCGCAAATACTCATTGGTTTTGACGTGAACGTAACTTATGCAAAGCCCTATTCGCGAAAGTTTTACGCAAACAACGGAAAACTCTACGCCAGCCCGACGTCCATACTTAACATTACGTATGCCTCATATAGCAGGGGTAACTTTACGCCGGACTTACGCTTACGCAAACAACGTAACTAAGATTCAACGGCGTAAGAGACTTATGACGGTCGGATCTAAGACAAATCTTTGCGTAACTGATTCTAAGAATCGGGCGCATAGATACGACGCTGCTCACTCAGAGTTACGACGGCGTATCTGGAGATACGCCGGCGTAACTCGTACGTGAATCTAGCCCTTTGTCTTCATTACATATATATCAAAAAGTAGGTGTATAAAAAGGCCTCCAATACACCGCTCGGCGCCAAAGATTCAACTGATGTTCCAAAGTGGGATCACAAAAAAATCATCCAGAGAGACAATAATAGACAATAATAATAATAATAGAAAAATGTTCCTTATAATTTTTACAAACGCATACGGAATCTATCTGAGCTGCTGTTTAAAACAAAGCAAATATAGAAAATAGTAAAAAAAAGAATTGAAGTGAAAACTAAAACAGTCATATACTACAAACAGCGCTAGTGTTGAGTAGTAGTATAGTATGGCCAACTCCACACAAAAAGTCTTAAGACAGATGATGAGCCAGGTGATAATTTAGAAAGTGTCCATAGGTGATCCTAGAATAATAATAGTGTGCACCTTCCACCAAACTCTTCAAATCCACTATGTGAGAACACGGTCCCCTTAAGGGTATACACTCAGCAGAGCACAATGTATAGCCAGCATAACACAGGGAACACTTGTCTGAACCACAGACCACAGTCAGCATCGGTCTAGGCGACATAAGGATGATATAGGCTCCCTTTTTCAGCTCTAGGTCTTCTATAGCACTTCTATGGAGTTTGCCATACTATACTACTACTCAACACTAGCGCTGTTTGTAGTATATGACTTTTAGTTTTAGTTTTCATTTTAATTGTTTTTTTTTCTATATTCATATATATAATTGCTACATATTTTGTACAGGAGCGTTTAACCATTTATCCAGTGTGGCCGAATAAGATACCCTACTGTCATGAGCAGATCCTATGCATTTCTTATTGAGCAGCATGTGATTTATTTGTATACGTCTTTAAAGTTTGTTTTATTTTTAAAACCTTTGATAACTTATCCATATATCTTTTAGGTGGCAAATTTGAAAAATGATCTGAAAACCTCTGAGAAGAAATACATTAGTGCACAGAGGGAGGTAAGTTCAAAGAAAATGCTCTACCGTTAGCCAATATTTCATACAGCTTAACTACCGTATTTGATACATTTTCTGAAATGTGCCCTTTACAACAGCAGAACAGTCAATAATGAAAAATATACATATTTAAAATGGTTTGCATTTTTTTTTTTTATTGTTATGCCTATGCACTTATTAACGTGTATATTACTTTTATCTTTGAAACGTTTTAATATATTTATGGTCTTTCATCACTGATGTGCATATGTACAAATAGATGATTAAAGTAGTCAAGAAAGCAAATCATAGTTAATTTGCTAGAAGGCAATGTCCATTTAGAGATAATGCTCTACTATGCCATCAGCAAAGCCAACCAATGAATATTGTCCTCCTGCTGCTGCAGTCATTGACAAGTAAAGTCCCATTTCACACTATAGTGCTCTGTGTGTTCCTGCATGCACGTTAACCACTTCAGCCCGGGAAAAGGGAGTAGCCGCTCCAGGTGGGAACCCAGATGAATATCCTCCGTTGCAGACAACTCAGGTGCAGGCAATGCACTTAGCAAAGCAGGAACAAAAATTGTTTCTGGACAGCCGCACTCTGAACAAGTTGTAGTCTTTATTAAAAAAAACACTTCAGCCCCCCAGAGGATTTGGCTGCCAAATGACCTGGCCACTTTTGGAATTTGGCACTGCGTCGCTTTAACTGACAATTGCGCGGTCTGTGGCTCCCAAAAAAAATTGACATCCTTTTTTTCCCCACAAATAGAGCTTTCTTTTGGTGGTATTTGATCACCTCTGCGGATTTTAGTGTTTGCGCTATAAACAAAAAAAGAGCACCAATTTAAAAAGGAAAGCAATATTTTTTTACTTTTTGCTATAATAAATATATAATATCCCCCAACAAATATATATATTTTTTTCTCATTTTAGGCCAATACATGTTCTTCTACATATTTTTGGTAAAAAAAAAAAAAACGCAATAGGCGTATGTTGATGCTCAAAATTTATAGCGTCTACAAAAAAGGGGATGGTTTTATAGCATTTTTATTATATATATTTTTTTCACTAGTAATGGTGGCAATCTGCGATTTTTATCATGACATGATATTGCGGCAGACACATCAGACATTTTTGATGCTTTTTTGTGACCATTGTCATTTGTACAGCGATCAGTGCTATTAAAATGCACTGATTACTGTGTAAATTACACAGGCAGGGAAGGGGTTAAACACTGTTGGGCGATGAAGGGGTTAAGTGTGTCCTAGGGAGTGATTCTAACGGTGTGGGGGCTGGGCTTACTGTGACACAACACTAATCATTGCTCCCGATCACAGGGAGCAGACGATCAGTGTCCTATCACAAGGCAGAACAGGGAAATTCCTTGTTACAACTGCATCCCCCCGTTCTGCCACTCCATAACACGATCACGGGGAAACCGGTGAACATCCACTCCATGGGTCCTGTGGCCACGGTCATGGGCATGGCGCGAATTTCAAAGCAACGTACCTGTCTGTTGCTTTATGCACACCAGCCATTCTGCCAACGTATATTTACTGACAGTGGTCGTCAAGTGGTTAACTTGCGTTGTTTCATACAGCCTATTTAACTAGAACTGATGGCCAACACATTACAATAGAAGAAGAAAAAAAGGCCTGCACTTTTTTAGTTTTTAAATTCATGTGTTGTGGCGTGTTGCAGTATGGCTTCTTTGGAGCACATTTTACTGGTGAGTTGGGACCACAATGTGTTGTATAGAGTGCCATGTGTTGTATTATGGTGCAGTAAAATGCACCTTTTAACATTGGTTACCACAAGATAGATAAAAAAATAAATAAATAAAAAGTGAGAGTGAGAACATACACCTGGGGTGAGCAGGGGGGCAGAACCAGGTACTCTAGCGCAGTGATTTGTGAAGTTAGAAGATGTTTTAACTTTTTTTAAGAACATTTTGGTTATGCTGCCTCAAATCTTTTTCTACATGCTGTACTCAGAAACTATGGATCTGGGGAACATTTGTGCATATATATATATATTTTTTTACATTTTTTTTGTGGTTATTTTTATAATAAACTGCAGGTTGTGAAGACTACTGGACAGAAAGCCAGCTCTCTGGGGAAATTGTACACGACTAGAATACTGTTTTCATTTAATTAACTGCCATTCTGAATTGCCAATGGAACTTTTGCATATATTTACCCAGGCCAAGAAAATGGGTACACTTGTCCATAAATGAAATATATTTGGCACCATTTTGTAAGGCAATGCAAAGTGAAACGATGATCTGGAAAGTGCAGTAACACAAGATAAGCAGTCAAACTTCAAATTAATGTTGTCAGATAACTTAAAAGATGAGTGCTGTTTGGTTGCTATGGATTACTACACTTTTTGTACTAAAATTGCTTCACATACTATTTGACACTCTATCGTTGTAAATTAAATCTTGGTGTCACAATTTTCCCCAATATTTTTAAAGCGCATATATTGAGCGTTAACAATTGGAAATTATCAAGCCCACTGTGTACTTGTATATGTTTTTTTCTCATTGTTTTTTTTTAGAAAAACATTTTAGCCGGGATTCAGATACATTGGCGTATCTGTGTGCGGGCGTAGCGTATCTTCTTTACGCTACTCCGCCGCAACTTAGAGAGGCAAGTGCAGTATTCACAAAGCACTTGCTCCGTAAGTTGCGGCGGCGTAGCGTAAATTGGCCGGCGTAAGCCCGCCTAATTCAAAGTAGGAAGTAGGTGGGCCTCATCTATTTAAATTAAGCGTGACCCCATGCAAATGAATGTCCGGTCGAACTGGATAATGCGCACGCATGCTCAGAATCACGTTGCATATACTCCCTAAGATACGTCGGCACAATGCCTACAACGTGAATGTAACCTACGCACTGCCCTATTAGCGTAGTACTACGTAAACAGCGTACGCAACGTAAAATTTGACGGCGTCATTCCCTGGTCCATACTTTTGCATTAGCTGCGCCTGCTATATGAGGGGTAACTTTACGCTGGGCGTAAGCCTTACGCAAATTGCGTATATGAAGCGGCTCATTTGCATATTTAAAATGGGAACACCGAATGCGTCCAGCGTAACTATGCGCCCACGATACGGCGGCATAGGCAAGTTGCGTCGGACGGCTGAAGCCATTTTTTTCGATGTATCTCGCTTTATGAATCAGCGCAGAGATGCGACGGCGCACATTTGAACTTACGAAGGCACATCTTTTGATACGCCAGCGTAAATCGTTTGTGAATCTGGGCCTTTGTCTGTATATTACATATTAAATTAAGACCTATATATATCTATATATAGATATATATCTATATACTGTATATATAGATATATACAGTAAAACCTTGGTTTGCGAGCATAATTTGTTCCAGAAACATGCTTGTAATTCAAAGCACTTGTATATCAAAGCATTTTTTACAGGATATATAGAAGAAGAGAGGCACCTCTAAGTGTAGCAATAAGTTGCTAAATGTTGTTCCTTCATTAAATGTAACCATATTGCTACACTAATGCCGCATACACAAGACCATTTTTTCTGTCGGAATAAACTCCGCTCAAGCTGTCTTGCATACACACGGACACACCAAATTCCAAATGTCAAAAACGCAGTGACGTACAACACTACCATGAGCCTAAAAAAATGAAGCTCAATGTTTCTGAGCATGCGTCCAAATTGTTTCCAAGCATGCATGTTTTTTTTCTCCGTCGGAATTCTGTACAGACAACCGGAATTTCCGACAGAAATTTTCCCGTCGGAAAAGAAGAGAACATGTCCTCTTTCTAAGTCCGTCTGAATTTACGACAGAAAAAGTCAGACTGGGCATACACACAGACAAAAAAATCACGTCAGACTTTTTTCATCGGAAATTCCGACTGTGTGTTCGTGGCATTAGTCTCCTCTCTTCTTTTTTATACTCAGTTGTGACACGACGCTACTCTTGTATATCAAGGCAAAATGTATTAAAACATCTATCTATCTATCTATCTATCTATATATATATATATAGATAGATAGATTTTTTATTATTATTTTTTATTAGGACATTAAATGTAAAGCAACTAAGAAAGGGATTTGTTTTTTATTTTCATGTTATTGAACAATTTGAGAAGAGAAAACAATGTTCATTGTATTTATTTTTTAAAGATATGATATAAATTTGCAAATTGATGAATGAATCACACTATTTTCCTTCGCAGTAACATAATGAAATACCATTATGGGATGTATGTATATACAAAAGCAATTTAGGGCTGAGCCATTTTGTTCACATGTAGTAATTGTATGTCAAGAACAAAGTCAATGTTGGGCTTACAGTATTTATCACTTGGTCCCTTTAGATGCAAAGCTTATTATTTGCTTCTCAACATATACTCTAAATGGGATAATACTCAAGACCTGAAATTTAAAAAGGAGATTGATATCTTCATTGAAAACCTTTGCCCGGAAGGGACAATGCTGGATACAACATAGGTCTTATCAATAAATGATGACCCAATAATCTTATTCTTCAATCCTTTGAAGATCCATCAACAGCTTGTCAAACCCTCAGAATGACTAATCGTTTTAAGTATGAATTCTTTATTTCATCTACCAGCTTGTTCTTCTAGCGGTCCATGGAAACTAATTGATTATAGGGATTGTTTTATCTCTTTCGTCTGATATGGCAAAAGAGGTGCCATCGTGGACACCTGAGCCCTTCTTAGTCCTAATTTCTCTATCTAGCATGATGGACCTAAAATAGTCATTCAGAGTTTTTTCCCCCCTGAAACCCTATGATATATTCTCCTTCCACTGAGTCTACTGTCTAAATTTTCCATACAAAGATATCTGCAGGGGACTTAAGCCAATTCCAACATCATCATTTTTCCTAGACTGCAATTTCTTTGATGTACCTAGTGAATATGTATGATGTCATCAGTCATGCGAAGAATGACACTGACAAGTAAGTCATCCTTTACAGGAAGCAGAGGGGTAATCTGGCTATCTCTGTATAATACTGGCGATCAGGAATTGCAGATTAAGTATTTGAAATGTCTGAAGTTGCATGCAGCTACAATTTTATTTGCCACCAATCAGGAAACATACTCCTATGTTGGAAATATAAATTGATTATTTTAGATATCTACAAAGGTTTTAAACTTAGGCAGTCACCAAATGTGTATATATCTATATCATCTATACATACACACACTATTTGGCACCAGGCTCATTTTTGGTCTTCTCTGTTGGGCATGTAATTGGGCAGTGCTCAACTATAAGGCCCCATACACACTATTAGATTTTCTGCAGATTTTTGTCTTCAGATTTACCAAAACCATGTAGTGCAAGGGCCTGCCTGATTGCAAACAAATTGAAACTCTTACGGTTTGACCTCCATATTATATGGTTTTGGTAAATCTGAAGACAAAAATCTGCAGAAAATCTAATAGTGTGTATGGGGTTTAAAGGGGTTGTAAAGGTAATTTTCCCCCCTAAATTGCTTCTTTTACCTTAGTGCAGTCCTCCTTCACTTGCCTCATCCTTCGATTTTGCTTTTAAATGTCCTTATTTTTTTCTGAGAAATCCTCACTTCCTGTTCTTCTGTCTGTAACTTCACACAGTAATGTGAGGCTTTCTCCCTGGTGTGGAGAAAGCCTCTTGAGGGGGAGGGGAAGCAGGATAGTCAGGACACACTCTACTTTACAGAAAGAGAAAGGAGCTGTGTGTTAAGCCGCGTACACACGATCGGTTCAAACCGATGACAATGGACTGAAGTTAGTTTTCACCGGTCCAAACCGATCGTGTGTAGGCCCCATCGGTCCGTTATCCTCCGGTCAAAAAACAGATGGCTTGCTTTAAAATCGAACCGATGGACGGCTTACCGATAGGTCAAAACCGATCGTTAGTATGCACAAGCATCGATTAAAAATCCACGCATGCTCAGAATCAAGTCGACGCATGCTTGGAAGCATTCAACTTTGTTTTTTTTAAATCACGTTGTTGTGTTTTACGTCACCGCATTCTGACACGATCGGTTCATGAACCGATGGTGTGTAGGCACATCAGTCAGCTTCATCGGTGAACCGATGAAAATGGTCCATTGACCGTTCTCATCGGATGGACGGATCGTGTGTACAGGGCTTAAGTGGGTGTCCTGACACTCCTGCTCGCCCCCTCCCCTCTCAAGAGGCTTTCTCCACACCAGGGAGAAAGCCTCGCATTACTGCATGTAGTTGGACAGAAGAACAGGAAGTGGGGATGTCTCAGAAGAAATAAGGACATTTTTTAAAGCAAAATGGAAGGATGAGGTAAGTGAAGGAGGACTGCACTAAAGTAAAGGAAGCTATTTAGGGATTTTATTTTTTACCTTTACAACCCCTTTAAGACTGTCTTGAAGATGCACTTCAGATGTCCACCAAATTATGGCAAAATCTGCATAATGGCTTCCCATAGAAATGAGAAAAGTAGTGTTGGTTAGTCTGATTTGGTATGGTCAGAGATTTTTTTTCAAAACAGTCTTTAAAGAGGAAGTAACCCTGATGGGTTTTACTTCCTCTTTTTTCCCCTGCAAAGTAAAAGCATAATGGGCTATGCTGCACTTGCCTGCAATCGAAGCCTCTGATGTCCCCATACATCTTCCCCCGCTTTTCCTTCCAGGGCTGTGAACTTTGGCTCTGTTACTTGCTGGAGTCGCGTGATGTCACTCCCACGAATGCGTACGGGAGCCGACGGTCATGGCACAGGCCCTTCTAAATTCAGCTTGCTTAATTAAGCTTTTACAAAATAAACATTTAACACTGAGAATCTATAAATGACAAAGTGCAATGAGTGCAAAAAAGTGCAAATGCATAGAAAATAAATTGTCCCATCCGTGGTACTGTAGCAGGTTCTATGGCAGTGTTTTTCAACTCCAGTCCTCAAGGCACACCAACAGGTCAAGTTTTCAGGATTTCCCTCAGATGAAATGGCTGTGATTACTAAGGCAGTGAAACTGATCAAATCACCTGTGCAAAATAATGGAAAGCCTGAAAACATGACCTGTTGGTGTGCCTTGAGGACTGGAGTTGAAAAACACTGTTCTATGGTATGGCTGAATTTCTTAAAAAAGTGGGCTCACATTGTGCTTACCTTTATAAGGCAAGAAAGAGCCTTTCTGGTTTATATCACTCTGCTTGGGTCCCCAGTGGATGTCTCTCTGTCCTCTCAATGGGATGATGTAGTGGTCCAATCGGAGTCCAATAATCCAGGATTAATGAGGGGAGGGGTCTTCCAATGACGCTCAAATAAGGAGAAATAGTGCCATAGTGAAGTATGTAATAGCGTTTTATTAATAAAATAGAAACTTACATCAAAGTATAAACAAACAAACGAGTTCCGCGTCTACTTCCGGTTTCCGGGTCTTACATGTTATGCTGCGCACGCAGCTTCATCAGAGATCTTTGATGAAGCTGCGTGGCACAGCGTAACATGAAAGGCTCTTTCTTGCCTTTATAAAGGTAAGCGTAATGTGAGCCCACTTTTTCAAGAAAATCAGCCATACCATAGAACCTGCTACAGTACAACGGATGGGACAATTTATTTTCTATGCATTTGCACTTTTTTGCACGCATTGCACTTTGTCATTTATAGATTCTCAGTGTTAGATGTTTATGCGCTAATCACCCCTTTATTTCAGTCACTGTTGTTATATTTATTATTATTTATCACACTTTAGATTGAGCAGCATTCACATTTATTTTCACTTTATTTATTTGGTGGCGCAAGAGCCTCATACATTCAAGCTTTTACAAAAACAACCTGGGAACTTGTTGGTCTCTATGCAGAGCTGCATCAGATTTTGCACTCTCCAGTTTTAGTAAATGAACTTCTCTAGGTCCAAAAGACCTGACATAGCTGGAAGTAGAATGAGGATTGCAGTTAAATATTTGAGGACGTCCCAGTTGAATTTTAATTTGGAATCTGTTAATATCTTAGAAATCTAATGCATAAAAAAAATACAATACTTTACCACAAATAAGTGAATTAATAAATCACTCCAAATTGGATATTGCATAGGTGTGCTGGTTTAACATTTAATAAGGCTATTTTGGTATTAGGCAACAATGTTCTGCTGAATGAGGTTAAAAAATACAGAAGATTGCAGCCCAAAAATTTTCAGAGATTGGGTTGACCTCTAAGTATAATATTAGGTGCTGGGGTCCTCATAACCCCTAAAGAGGACAGGAAAGTAGCCTGGAATCAGTTTTGGCAATCTTGTGGGAACCAGGTGAGACCCCAAATCTTCTTATAAACACCTTTAGGCAGTCTTGCTGTAGTACCTGCGTTATATCTATTTTCTAATTGCCTAAGAACTTCTTTAATTATAAGTTGGTTTGTTTTAAACATCCCAACAGCTCCTAAAGCCCCACTGCAGTCTTCAACATTATTTAAAGGGGTTGTAAAGGTAAAAAAAATGTTTCCCTAAATAGCTTCCTTTACCTTAGTGCAGTCCTCCTTCACTTACCTCATCCTTCGATTTTGCTTTCAAATGTCCTAATTTCTTCTGAGAAATCCTCATTTACTGTTCTTCTGTCTGTAACTCCACACAGTAATGCAAGGCTTTCTCCCTGGTGTGGAGTGTCGGGGGAAGGGGGCGAGCACGACACTTCACACCAGGGAGAAAGCCTTGCATTACTGTGTGGAGTTACAGGCAGAAGAACAGAAAATGAGGATTTCTCAGAAGAAATAAGGACATTTAAAAGCAAAATTATTTTCATGCTTTGAAAAATATTGATGTAACTGATAGACTTATGGAAGTATCATTTTAGCTCAGTGAGTAAATAGAGATAAATGTTTGTTCGGAGGATCCCAGCAGCCACTTTCAAGAACCATGAGCCTCACAGTTGTTATTTCTCCTGCCTGTCATTCTGCCATTGGCAACTAGAACTCCTGCCTAATCAATTTTTTTTAGAACTTCGGACGGGATTTTATTGTCTGAGTCTTTATTAGGAATTTTCCTCACTTCCTGTTCTGGTGAAAATACTACCACCAGACAGGAATAAAGGGATTGTTGCAAAAGTAATGCAGTTATAGAAAGCTTACGGGGGTTCTGGATGTCTCTTAAGCCCTGTACACACAATCAGTTTGTCTGATAAAAACGGACCGATGGACCGTTTTCATCAGACAAATCAATCGTGTGCGCGCCCCATCGTTTTTTTTCCACCGGTGAAAAAAAATAGAACATGTTTTACATTTTTGCTATGGATAAAAAAGCAATAGAAGAAAACAATTTTGAAGATTTTTTTTTTTACTTGTTGCTATAATAAATATCCCAAAAACGTGTTAAAAAAATAAAAATAAAATTCTTCATCAGTTTAGGCCAATATGTATTCTTCTACATATTTTTGGTAAAAAAATCGCAAAAAGTTATAGCGTCTACAAACTATGGGAAAGCTTCATGGCATGTTTATTATTATTTTTATTATTTTACTAGTAATGGTGGTGGTCTGTGTTTTTTAGTGGTACTGCGACATTGCAGCGGACAGATTGGACACTTTCGATTTTTTTTTTGGGAACATTGACATTTATAAAGTGATCAGTGCTATAAAAATGCACTGATTACTGTGTAAATGTCACTGGTAGGGAGGGGGTTAACACTAGGGGGTGTTCAGGGAGTTAAATGTGTTCCCTTGTGAGTGTTTCTTACTGTGGGGGGATGGGACTGGCTAGGGGAGGAGATATATTGCTGTTTGTAATTACTACAAACAGCCGATGTGTCTCTTCTCCCCTGTCAGAACAGGGATTTGTGTGTTTATATACACAAATCCCTGTTCTGGCTCTTGTGCCCACAATCGTGGGTGGCCAGCAGCGATCGCGCCCACCAGCCACGCACACCAGGTCCCCTGCCGTGCAGTAAGCGCGCACAACTGCTATGGTTTTTAAAGGGACTGACGTACCGGTATGTTGTTTTGCAGTAACAAACCACTTTGCTGCCATAAATGTGCATCAGCAAATCCTCCTGTACTTTGTTTTTTTAAGCCTTTGTGGTTAATTGTGTCTTCTCTGATCCCCTCTTCTTCTACAGTCCCCAATCAATCTGCTGATAGAACAGAGCCTTGGAGGCTGCATGTGACTAGCCCAGGACCAATCGGCACTGTCCAGACAGAGGGTCAGGGGTTATGCAGCCTCATAGGACAGTCAGAGGAGAATTAAAACTCCTCCTTTCAACTTTAAGAAGTGCTCGGCTGGACACTGATAGAAGTCACAAGACTGCTATATACTGCTGATGAGAGCTGTATTTAGAAGTGAAGTTTATATTTACTAAAAAAATGCATTTCCAAGCTCTGTGTATTGTGGGAGACCAGATCTAGTGAATACAGGGGCCTGGGTTTCGTAACACTTTAACACAGCCTATAACTTCCATGTACCGTACTGAAATGCACTTGTGTACAATGCTTGATTCAGATATCAGAGGCCAGACAGAGATGTCTCAACTACCAGCAGATCAATTCTTTGAAAGATCCTCCCCAAACATGTTGACTTTGATCAGCTGAGCATGCTCGTCTCTTCTATAGAGGAGGCTGAGATTGAACAGGAGCATGTGTCTGGCGTAAGCTCACGTAAATGGCGATAAGATAAACATTTCGGCACAACTATCCACTAACCCCATAGAATTGTCTGTGGATGTAAACTGGGATCTGTACATAAAAAACAAACAATATTTTATTTTTATTTGCAGCTTCTTTGCTACCTTCCCTATAACAACTTCAGTGATAGTCAAAAGTACATACTTATAATCCTATTTCTTTAGCTAAGCCAAAATAATTCTTCTTTCGTCTTGCCCAGCTTCTGCTTGTAATAGTTTTGAAAGATACACCTCAACAGCAAATGGCTTCTTTATGAAAAACATATCATACGGCACACATTATCCAAGAACCGAGGCTTAAACATAACAAGTTGTAACGGCTCTCTTTTCATTTTTCATCAAATAAGCCTGATTTGAATTAAACAACCTCTGGAGGTAAAGTAATGCATATTATAGTAAACTGGTAAATGTAAAGCGTGGGAAAGGTTCAGACATTCCATCTCGCATATTGAATCAATTAATAGCATGTACAAGGAAACCATGATTATTTGAAGGAGTGGAGAAAAATGACTTGATTCTTTACAAGTATTACAGACTATTATTAGTATTCCAGATAGCCCTTGTTCTAGGGAGTCCATCATACTCTTTGATCTGTCTACTTCCACAGCTGGAAATCCTATGCCAAGCTCTAGAAGCAACACAAACTGACAACAGTCGCCTCCATCGGGAAAGTGAATTTGTGGCTGCAAATGTTAATCAGTGGATCAAAGAACAAAAGTAAGTAAATTTGATAAATGCTGCACATCATTGTATGCATTGTTCAAACCATCTTTTCTTGAACTGTTAAAATCTCTTTTGGTCATCAGTATGGTGTTATTTTACCGCTGTATTTCTTTTTTTTTTTTTTTTTTGTCTTCTACTGCTCTGTATTTCCACGGCTTGTAATGTTTTCTCAGCAAACTCTTGTTTTCACCCTTATTTGGATGAACCTGAGCACGATTTTAAGACATTTTTTTTTAAATGTTTCAGTTTATAAAAGGAACAAGTAACTGATTGCTAATACTTTATAAAAGTAAGGTGCCTAAACATACTGTTGGTTTTAATGCAATCTGCATGCCCCCAGAGCCCCAAAACCTTGCTGCACCTTGTATGTAAATATTGACTTAAGCTCTGGCATGCCCCCATGTCATACAATGTAATGCAATTAGCTTGGCAGCATGTAGAGAGACACATGTACTGAACTCTGGGATGGGATGGGTGGATGACAAAGGTTTGATATGGAGGTCAAGTTGAGAGCATGGGTTTCAGGGCTCATGGGGAAAAAAAAAATCATAAACTGGGTAAATTTATGTTATGTTCCTAATTGTGTACATGGCAATAAAATGGCAGGACGGAGGTTCTGACACTTCTACAAATTTATAAATAAGACTACTCCTTTAACCCTTTGCCTACCAAGACAAATTTATAAACATCTTGGTATTCAAGCGGTTAAAATACACTCGCATCTGATGTATTGTTTTGTTTTTTTAAGCCGACAATCACTTTTATGGTAGAAATAAGGTACTGATGTTGCAGTTGTAAGCCTGGTATTGTTTTTTAAGACGACAATCACTTTTCAAGTAGTAAAAAATTGCTACCCTCCTTCCAGTACCTGCCATGGGGGTTCCCAGGCTTTCCCATTTCTCCAGGGACCCCAGGACCGCCCTAACCCAATGCGTGGGAGAAGATTGAGGGAAATCTGTTCCCCATTCTCCTCTGCAATAAATGAACCTGGAAGTTTTATGTATTATGTCACTTCCAGGTTCAGACCTTTCATTCCCTGGCTACTGTAGCAATGGAAACAGCTATTAAGGTTGCAGACTCTTCAGGCTACGGTGCGGCAGTTGACATCCCAAAGATTGTCATCACTCCTCTTTTGCATGCGTCCTGGGTCTCATGGTAGCCTCCTTCGAGGCAGTACCGTATGCTCCAGTGTTGCAGAAGGAAATTCTGTCCAAGAATCTAGGAAGGTTTACCATCGCACTTGGAAGGCCTATATTTGTGAGGAAATTAGGTGGAATCTGGGTTCTTATTCGGTTTTCCAGAGTCCTGCTGTTCTTACAGCGGGGGGTGGACCAAAAGCTTGCCCCTAAGTATGATCAAGGGGCAGATTTCTGCCCTGGTGCTCTTTTTTCAACGACCCCTGGCGACTCACTCTCTAGTGAGTATGTTTGTTCAAGAGGTTCTGCTTGTGGCCCCTACGGTCCATCCTCCCCTACCTCTGTGGGACCTAAATCTGGTCCTCTTGGTGCTTCAGAACCACCGTTTGACACTTTCTCAGAAAGTGGTCTTTTTGGTGGCTGTTACATCATTTAGACGGGTTTCTGAGTTGGCAGCCTTGTCATGCAATGCCCCCTATGTGATCTTCCACAAGGATAAGGTGGTGCTGCGTCCGCAGCCTTCTTTTCTTCCTAAGGTCGTTTTGGCCTTCCATCTCAATGAGGACATTGTACTTCCATCCTTGTGTCCTTGTCTATGGCGTCCTAAGGAGGCGGTGTTGTATTCTTTGGACATAGTCTGAGCTCTGAGAGTATACTTGTCTGCTACTGCTCCGTTCCGGAGGTCAGACTCACTGTTTATTTTGATGGCTGGTCCTAAGAAGGGCCTGGTGGTCTTGAACCGAAGTTTGGCGCCATTTCATGAGTGTGCACAATTTTAAAGCGTGACATGTTTGGTATTTATTTACTCGGTGTAATATAATCTTTTATATTTTACAAAAAAATTGGTCTGACTTTACTGTTTTGTTATTTTTTTTAATTCATGAAACTATTTTTTTCCAAAAAAAAGGCGTTTGAAAAACTATTGCGCAAATACCGTGCAAGATAAAATGTTGCAATGACCGTTGTTTTATTCCCTAGGGAGTCTGCTAAAAAAATATAAATAATGTTTGGGGGTTCTGCGTAATTTTCTAGCAAAACAATGATGATTTGTACATGTAGGAGAGAAGTGCCAGAATAGGCCCGGTATGGAGATGTGTATAAAAGCCCTGTATTGAAGTGGTTAAAATATATATATATCTATATATATATATATATATAGATATATATATATTTAAAATATATATATATATATATCTATATATATATATATATATCTATATATATATCATAAAATAAATGTTTGATATATTTCAACTTATCAATTTTTAGATGTGATGGATGCATTTGTTTTCATTCTTTTATTTTCAACCAGTGATCTTGCCAGTAAGTCTGTTGATTTTTAAAAGAACAAGCTCTCCTGTAGCAGTTGCAGGGATGAGACAAGCCATTTAACAATGGCAGGGGTGCTCTGTGTTTTTTAACCCTCCAGATCATACTGCACCTACCCACACGTGTCAACAGGCTATGCCCCTCTTTGCAGCGGGTGTGGACAAAAGTGCGGGGACCATCATGGCACCGTTAGGAGCAGCTTTGGCCCTGTTGTCTAAGTTTAACGGGTCCAATATCTCCCTTGTCTGAGTGGGAGAAGAGGCTGAAGAGTGCCATGTGCCTGTATCAGGTTCCCGCCCCGCTGATCGCTGAACTGGCTATGAACGTAGTCTCCAAGGGTTCCAACCCCATCAAGAGGTAAATTCACTGCAACCTGCTTAGGCCCTGTGTGCAAAGTGATTGCTCTGTGGCAGAGAGAGAAGAACCAGACTTTGCAGACATTTTGCCTGTGCAAGACGTTCTTGATATATGGTACCTGCCTCCACTTGTATGCAAGCCTCCGCCCCTTGCAGGTCCTGAAGAAGAAGACGCCAGAACAGTGCCAGTGGACAGTCCAAACGCATATATGGGCCCTGCTATACTTTTTGCAGCTGCTGACTTTTAATAAACTGAAAAAAGCCTGGAACTCCGCTAAAAGGGCCTACTCACACCCACAACTTTACTAGATTTTTTTTTATTTCAAGCAACCTTTATTGAAATGTCACAAGTTGACATTTCATTGGGTTCTATTGGCCACAGCATGTTGTGATGCTGTGGATTGCATCACGCAGTGCTGGAAAGCATACTAAAGTTGTACTTTTTACAGTGCACACCGCCACAACACATTGGTGTAGTTGGGCATGGTAGGAGACGAGGCATTTTTCCTTATCTTGCATTTGAACTGTGCCAGAATAGCTGTCCAGCAAATTTCCTTCACACCTGGTGTTATTAGGCCCTTACTGCTTAAAGGGTAAGTTCACCTCTAAATTCCAGCTCCCCTGTGTACCAATCTTGATAAAGGAGCGCGAGTGCCGTGTCATCGCAGTGCGCCAGCTCTGAAACGCGTTGCATGCCAGTGACGTCACTACGTTCGGATTGCCGCAGAATTCAAAATTCCAGCCTGACCCTGCATCTTTACCATCACCGCCGGCCCCAACACCTTACAGTGTTTGGAAAAGGACCACTGCAGACAGCGCAGCGCACAAGAACAACAGTGACAGACCTGAGGACATATTCCACCCAAGGAAATTTATACAATGCTTGTTTTTACTCTACTAAACGTGAGTTGCCTGTATGTATTAAACCAATTAAATCACTTAAACATCTACTCTTAGAGGCGCCTCTCCCCTTGTTTTCTCTTGACAGTATTTGGAACACGGTTTCTGTTCTCCCATGATGGCAGCCCTGAGCATGTATGTGTGCCCACCATAACCAGCAGTTCTTCATCCATCCTCGGACTCCTTTTTATCCACATGCCCCTGAGCCTTGGACTTTTTTATTAATTTTTATATTTAACTTATCCATTTATACTGTACAAAAACCTCTTGTACATTATTATCATTATCAATTTTTAACTTGTTATTACTTATACTGCTGAGGTACCTGTGTGTTTTTCACTCTTTGCGCATATTCACTTGTGTATTATGAAATCTGAAGACTACCAAAGAATTCTGGGGTGCAATGTAGGGCCCAGTGTCAGAAAGTTGGGTCTGAGGGTTTGGGTCTAAGGCCTCGTACACACGATCAAATCTGTCTGCTGGAAACGGTCTGCTAGACCGTTTCAGCAGACAGATTCGATCGTGTGTACGGGCGAGCCGACGGATTTGGCCACCCGACAGATTTCAAAGCATGCCTTGAAATCTATCGGGTGGGAACCCGTCCGCCCGACATGTCTGCTGCTTAGTACACTTACCAGCAGACATGTCGTCTCTCACCGGCGCCGAATGGATTCGGCGCATGCGCAGAAGTGTTTTACTTCCTGGTGCGGTGACGTGGTGGCGTCAACGTCCGACCGATTTGAACAAATGAATTGCCTCGTGTGTACGAGGCCTTAGAGCAGGGAAATGACCCAAAGGAAATGTGAAAATGCACCCAGAAATAGTTTAAGACAAAGCACTGAAGAGTAATGAACTGGCCAGCAATGAGTCCTGATCTAAATCCCATAGAGCACCTGTGGAGAATCTCAAAACAGCAGTTGGGAAAATGAACCCTTTCAACAGGGAGCAAAGGAAATCAAATTTTGCAAAACATTTTTGAATGGATTTGGTAGATTTGTTATTTATCTACTGTTTTGGGGATGCCATTTGGAAATTTGCTCCTTCTGCCTTGATATACAATGGTTGGCATTATCTCAGGCACTATGGTAAACCAGCCAAACTCATTTGCTCTTCCTATTATTTTGCAGTGTCTACTGTTGGGTTTATGACCACTGTAATTTGGGAATAATCTCAAAAAGATGTAACCCATCTTTGCCTAAAAGCAGAATATGAAAGTTTTGGTTAGTGAAAGTGGTAACATACTGTTAATTCAGTAAAGTAAAAGTACATGCTGCTTTAGTGTTTAATAAGTGGGCTCATTTGTCTACATGGATATACTGCTTAATTTCCGCTTTTAAAACACCATCACTCAAACTTCTCTTACTCAGATCTTCAATATATTTAATGTATTATTTAGCAAAGTATCAAATGTTCAACCAAACTGCAAAAGTGAAAACCTTTAAATACCACACATGTCACAAATCGTAGGTAAGTGAATTGAAGTTTAGTCTGTGTTTTTATTACATTATGTGTTTGGCATCACGACTTTCTTTTCCATTTGAAAGAAAAATTGCCAGACAGCTCGAGCAAACTTTCAAGCATCATATGAAATATTTATACATATCTCAATATTGCATTTTGTCAGCAGTTTTGAAATGCCTCCTTAATTGGGAGGCTTTTCCCCCCACTGGGAAAGCGCAGACTTGCGAGGCTGTGAGGTGGCTCCCTGAAGAGGTGGGAGAGGTTTCAAAGTTAAATCTGAAGTGCCATTAATTCAGGCTAGGTAAAATCGTGAACACATTCAGAATGGTGTTTTTCATTTGAATTCCAGCAGCAGAAGCCAGCAGAGTGCGTGGGCCTATTTATAAAATTAGAGGGCAGCACCTGGTAAGAAGTCCTGTTTTGAAACTTAGCCACATTATAATCAAAAACTGTTCTTTTCCAGTTCCCCCACAGTTCTGATTATCATCATACCCTGGGCCAGAAGTTTATTTTAGTGCAGTGACATGCATTAAATCTTTCCAGAGCCTCTAGCTTTAAGGCCAATCAGTTTTAGGAAAGAGCAGAGCATAATTAATTAAAGGATCTGTAAAGATGTATTTCACAATTTCTATAAACTGGTTTGCATTGGATATTTTAATAACATAGATAGATAGATAACAAATCACCAATGGCATAACCGGGTTATTAATTTTGAGCACATATTTTCCTAACTTATTTTGCCTGTAATGGCAGCTAACAAATGGCATAAATGTCAGCATTAGAGGACAACACGGTGGCTGATTAGTACTTTTGCCTTTACAAAGGAGTTTTAGTCCAGGAAACACAACAAGTGAATGCAATTTGTATGTTCTCAACATTGTGTAGGTTCCAGTTTTCTTCGACAATCCAGGAAGATACTGGAAGGTTAGTTGAATTCTATTTAGAAGTAAAGTGGTTGTAAACCTAGTTACGCAACCTGTACCTACAGGTAAGCCTATAATAAGGCTTACCTGTAGGTACTGTAAATATATCCTAAACCATGCGCAAGCATGGTAGTGATGTCATTGCGGCTCCAGTCAATCCCAGTGTAGATGCCTATGCAGTGTTATCTCAATATACAGTGCCTTGAAAAAATCTTCATACCCCTCCACATTTTGTCATGTTATTACCAAAAATGTAAAAATATTTTATTGGGATTTTATGTAATAAACCAAACACAAAGTGGCACATAATTGTGAAGTGGAAGAAAAATGATAAATGGTTTTCCAAATTTTTACCAATAACTATCTGAAAGGCTGTTCTTTGAAGCCCTCGGAGGTTAGAGAACCAATGAACACACCAACCAGGTCAGGCATAATGTTGTCGAGTAAATGTGGGGCACACAGCAAACATGTGGAAGAAGGTACTCTGGTCAGATGAGACCAAAATTTAACTTTGCGTGGCCGAAAACTAACACTGCACAACACTGCACTGCATTTCACCCAGAACACACTATTGCCACCCTGAAACATGGTGATGGCAGCATCATGTTATGGGAATTATATTCTTCAGCAGAGACAGGGGAGCTGGACAGAGTTGATGGATAGATAGATGGCACCAAATCCAGGTCAATCTTAGAGAAAGCCCTGTTAGTCTGCAAAATACTTGAGACTGGTGCAAAGGTTCAAAATCCAGCAGTACAATGGGCCTAAACATACAGCCAGAGCTACAATGTTATGGTTTAGATAAAAGCATATTCATGTGTTAGAATGGCGCAGTCAAAGTCTAGACTTAAATCCAATTGAGAATCTGTGGCAAGACTTGAAAATTTCTGTTCACAGACACTCTCCATCCAATCTCACAGAGCTTGAGCTATTTTGCAAAGAAAAATGGGCAAAAAATTCATGCAAAGCTGGTAGAGACATACCAAAATAGACTTGCAGCTGTAATTGCAGCGATAGGTGGGTCAACGGAATATTGACTGAGAGGGGCTGAATACAAATAAATGCCACACTTTTCAGATATTTATTTGTAAAAAAAAAAAAAAACTCTTCCCTTCCACTTCACAATTATGTTCCCCTTTGTGTTGATAAAATCACAATAAAATACATTTACGTTTTTGGTTGTAACATGACATGTGGAAAATTTCAAAGGGTATGAATATATTTTTTTTAAGGTACTGTAATTTTTGAAAATAAATGCATTTGTAAAATCTTACTCCCATGCTTTTTTTTTCTAAGCTATTTAGGTTTTACAGCTATTGAATTTTTTTGTGTTTTCCAAATGTTATTTCCAAATTAAATATTTATTGACCTTCAAGCTTTTAACTGATTCAAACACAGATTATTTTCTTTCCTCCAGTAAAGTTTTGATAAGAAATTAGCATGTTTCATTTAACATAACATTAAATCATGCTTGTTTCATGGGGTCTGCAGGTATTTGGCAAAGCCAGGTCATATGACTAAATGTTCTTACTCCATGAGATTAAGTTGTTAATTTACGGGTAAGACTGACTCCAACTGTACATATAGGGCCAGATTCACGTACAGTGGCGCATATATTGACCGGAGTAGCGCACCTCCTTTACGTTAGACCGGCGCAAAGTAGAGGTGCAAGTACCGTATCCTCGTAGTATTTGCGCAGAAATTTGAGCCGTTGCAACGTAATTTCCGAGGTGTAAGGCGGTGTAATTCAAATTGGGAAGGCCGTGGGCGTGTTCCATTTAAATGAGCCGTGACCCCATGCAAATGAAGGGCCGTCCGGATTGAAGCAGACCATGGTCAGCACCTCTCTCGGCACGGCGCATTCATTGAGATTGTAACTAGGCCCGGTCAACTTATTGAGCTACGCACAGTGCTTAAATAGACAGAGACAAACGCCCTTCCTTTGCAAAAGTACATCCATTTGTATCCCTTCCTATACAGCAAGGTGCTTTTGTTCTGTTGGTTCTTAGCGTTTGTTGGTTTGTGACATGTCTTTGAGATATTTGGTGACTGTTTTGGTTGGGGTTTTAAGATTGATTTTTGTCTTTTTTGTGTTTTCTTTGCTGTGTTTTTTTTTTTTTTTATATTTTTGCTGGTCTTTTTTTTTTTTTTTTGCTGGGCATTTTTTTAATTTTGGTTTATTATTTTTTTTCTGTTTGTGAATGATTTTGGAATGTGGGGGTGACATTCCTGCCGGAAAAGGGGTGTCACCCTCATTTGTGGTGGAGAAGGGTTCCCCAGGACCAGGGAGAAGTGATCCCCAGGTCCGTGTGAATGGTGTATAAATGTACAGTGACCTAATTGGAGGCGTGGCGTGGCGTTGCTGCATGGTGGGCTGCATGGTCCTGCATGGTGGGCTTGTGCTAATCCAATGTGATGAGGATGTGATGTGTCTGTGCTAGGGACCACAGTGGTGTGCATGCATGCATTCTCATTGTGCCACGATTAATGTGTGTGTTTAACGTCCAAAGATGCCTAATGTAAGCTGTCTCCTGGCTGCTCTTCCCTCAGAAGATGGGGTAGCCTCAGTTAGGGGGGGATTGTCTGGTTTGGGGGTCTGGTCATCACGTATGTCAATCTCCAGGCCCTTTCTCACTGCGAAGTTGTGCAACATGCACCGATGATCTGGCATACAAAGTTTGGGGAATACAACAGGGTACCATGGGGGGTTCCGGATAGGAATCATTAGATGGGGTCCCAGTGCATATGCAGAGTCACCTTGAAGGGAAAAGACAGGAGTATGTTAGTAGTGCATGTGCCCCTTGTGATGTGTGCATCATGGGGGGGGGGCAGTCATGCCTGCCACCCATGTCACTCACCAACCAGCCAGCTGTCCCCATACATGTTCTGTTCGAATTCTGTTGGGATGGGGCTATGATTGTATATGTAGCTGTCATGGGTGTCATTCGTGGTGTCATGTGTTGGGCTGGTGATGTCCTCCTGCAGGGTTGTGGTTAATTCCATGATGGCAGCAGGGGTGAATCTGAAGATGCGAGACACCTCAGAATCACTCATGCCAAATAGGTCTATGCGTGTGCGGTATATCCTCTCCCGTGCCCTCCTCCGTGTCCTCCTCCGTGCCCTCCTCCTTCTGCGCTCATCTAAAGTCAGTAGTATAGCTATGAGCAAGGATGCCCCTGGCATGTTGGCATACAGATTGTTGTCCTGGAAGTGTGGCTGCTCTGCTCGTCCCTAATGGTGTTGCTTTAGCTGACATGTAGACGGATTGTCTAATTTAAAGCCTGCTTTTATATTGCCTAATTTTAGACAGGACGTGCAGCTGATGCGCACAGCGCGTAGCCTGCGCCGCACAAACTTACTTTTGAGGATCGCCGTAACTCCCTCATTTGCATATTTGCCTAGCAAATCAATGGTGTGTCTAGCGCATTTTTTGCGCGCACGATGTGCCGGTCTAACGAAATTACGTCGGTCGAAAAAGTCTAGATTTCTGGCGTATAACGTTTTGGGGATACGGCGCATAGATACGAAGGCGCATATTTCCAATTACGCAGGCGCATCTCCTGATACTCCAGCGTAAGTGCTTTGTTAATCTGGCCCATAGTGTCTAATAAGAAAAATGTAGTAGATGTAACTCTTCCCACAATTGGCAAATTCCATAAACTGTTCGAGAAAAACTGAGCACCAAAAGTAAAGCAATTATCCATAGAGAAATTATTTGACTATCAATATATGAAATTAAACCTGATGCTTTGCTAATACTACTGTTCTACTTTTGTCTTCCCAAAAGTGTCAAGGTGTCAGATCGGCCCCAAATTTAAACATACTGTAGGGTTGGGGGGCTGCTGTAGATAAAACGTATTTATACCAGCAGATTTTTTTTAATCTTTTGAAAACTTAGTTAAGTGCATATTAGCTTTTTATGGCAGTGAACAGGGTTGTATGCAGCATTTTGTGAGAAAATATTCACTTCATTTCAGTTTACAATGTGTTGCTGATTTTTTTTTTTTTTATAAATTATTCAATCACTTATTTAAACCAATTTTTTTGGATCACGCTGAAGCAACCTTTTTTTTTGTCTATTCAGAAAATAAGACAATTTGCTGCAGCCTTTATTTTGATGGTACTCTCAGCCTAGCACTGCACATATCCAGCTTGATATTACATTTTACACCAAAAATTTAGTAGATGTAACCACAGTATGGGCCACAGTAGACTGAGAGTGATCATCACTGGGTAAACCCTTTACACAAACATTAGCACCCCATGTTTTAGCAGAAACATGCACTGTTTGCAGTATCTGTTTTAGAAATTAGAAATAATCTGTGACACACATTGCCACACCAGGCAGAGACAAAACTGAGTTTAGCAAAATGGCAGATTTCTTCAAGAATCAAAAATACTTTTGTTTTGATTAGGTCAATAGGAGAATAGGTTTAATGTTGTTAACATATAATTTTAATGAAGAGATTTACCTGCAGCAGCACTCAAAACTCTTGACCAAATGCTTGACTCATTTGACACTTTTGGGAAGACAAAAGTGGAACAGTAGGATTAGCAACTTATTAGGTGTCATGTTATATTATTAGGCTTAGATTACAAGACATCTTTCTTAAGTATGCAAAGATAGATTTGTGCCCTGCTTGATAGAACAAAAATGAGTGTTTTGTAATTAACTGAAATTAATGAATAAACAAATAGTCATGTTCATGTGAGACTGTTGCAAACCAATAAACAGTGTACTCACACACTTATAAAACAGAAAATACCTATCCCTATGCTGTCCCTTAAAAAAAAAAAAAAGTTTCAATCAAACAAAATATACCTCTTAATGAATTAATATGTGAATATTATATCTTATAATGTGAAATCATACGGCCATAAGTAAAATCATTTAAAAGGCAATAATGACTTTTCACAAAGTAACATTTAGTAACATGGGATGGTGGGCAACATAAACTCCAAACATACAAAGAACACTAGACACACCAAACTGAATTTCTAGGGGCTGCAGCCTTGTTTATTGATTTTCACGAATATAAACAATTAATAATTTACCATTACTCTTTTAATCAATAAATACTTTAAAACTCTATACAAAAATAAGGGGGCACTTTTCAAATATCCCTCTGGCAACTGGCAAAGATCCCCCCTCAGCCAGGGGTCCTGGGAATTTCTGGAATGTTCTGGGGGATCAGGTGACCTTAAATTACCTATTCCCCCAGAACGTCCAGAATATTCCCAATCAGCTTACCTTTTTTTGACCTATCACAAAACTCCCCATTGAAATCAATAAAGGGGTGGTCTTGAAATTCCTACCACCACCATCCCGTGAGAAAAAGGGGGCCTTTAAAACAGACTATTTCCCCTTTCCTCACATTCTTTGGCTTCCGCTGTGTGATGAAATACTTAGCTAACAGATGGGAGGCCTCACTTTCGTCATTTCTTGCATGCTCTGTTAGTAATATGGAGTCCTGTCAGACCTTACTGAGTTTCAAAGAAAGCAAACTGTTGGTGCCCACTTGGCTGGTGCCTCTGTGACTGAAGTTGCCAACTTATTTGAGGTGTCGCGAGGTACAGTGTCAAAGGTTATAAAGGCATATAACATTTCCAAGAAAATGTCTGATAAGCATAAGCACAGTCAACACGGTCAACTGGTATTGGATTCCATTATCCATCATCCAAGACTTATATTTGTCAATTTCCAGGAGAATTCAGCGTGTCTTGGATGCCAAAGGCACAGATGGGAAAAAAACGATGGGGCCCACACGCGATCGATTTGACCAATGAAAACAGTCCATCGGTCGGTTTTCATCGGACAAACCGATCGCGTGTAGAAGGCTTAAGGCCTGGTCCACACCTATGCATTTTTTTGTGCGTTTTTAGTTTTGCAGAAACACACTACAGTCCATTTAACATCATTTCCTATGGATGTAGCTCACATCTGTGCATTTTATGGAAAGGGCCAGGGATTATTTTCCTTTCTTTGGTTCCATAGATTTTACTGGATCAAAAATGTGTGTTGAAAAAAGCAAAATGCACCTGTAATATGCAAACTGCGACCTGCATAAGTGTGAATCAGGCCTTTCTGGGTAAGTTGAGAATGTTAATTTGTACTTTACACAACCTTATTTTTATTAGTTACTCAGACTTGCATTTAATGTTTGACCATCTTGTTACCTAGTCTAGCTGTCCCAGTTTTAACTGAATGAATTATGACCTGATAGCCTTCTTCCCTGTTTTTAGATGCAAAGAAAAATAAATAACTCCTTCCATAAAAAGTAATGCAACAAGACTTGGCGGTTATAAAGCATTTCCAGATCTTCACACAGAAACCACAACACTTGGCTTTAGAAACACTTTGACTTTTGTTGTTCAAAAATATTTCCTTGTGATTATAAGTGGGCAGAACATACTCTTCTGGAAGTCTTGAAAGACCAGCTTTTTGTCATTTTTATTTTATTTTAGCAAACAGTGGTTTTCATCTTGCTGATTCTCATATCACGTTTTAGTCATTTAAGAGTCATAAACACAGACTTAAAATGAAAAAAAGAGAGGTCTGCAATTCTCTGGATATTGTTCTGGAATTTTTTCCACATTACTGATTTTACACCTCGTTGAAAATGATTTGGAAGAATAGCCCAAATTCATTACTTTTCTAAACTTTTCCTGTTTGTTAAATGTTACACTAGCCGTGCATAGATCAAACCTGGGAGTCTTAGATTAGGCTGTGTTATGCCAGGAGGAGTCTTTTCCTCTGCAGTTTTAAGACATTCACTTTGAGTGCAACATGATGTCTGAGATGAAGGTGGTGGTGTTCCCTACATAAACTTAATTTAATTATAGCCTAATGTGCCATTTTGTTTTGCCAAATTGACATTTGTTGGCAAGAGCTTAAACAACAAACATACATAGAAGGAAGAACTTTTCAGGCACACATAAAAATGAACTTGGGGAAAAAAGAGAGCTTGTTTCCATAACAACATCCTGTATGGGACCAAATCTTCCACAGGTCTGGGTGTCCCCAATCTAAGGGTCTACTACCATGCTGTAATCCTGGATCAAGCTTCCACCTATGAGAGATAAACAGTGGGCCGACCTAGAACAAGCCATTATAGGCAGACCACTCAAAGGCCTCCTGGGTGCGCTCCTTCTTGGCCTTGTACCACGCCTTCCTCTTTCTACACAATCAAAGAAACTACTGTATGTCATCCTGGCTTCACTCCCAATCTGCCCTCCCTAAAAAAGCTTTGGTTGATTTACAGACTCTCTCTAAATGTTTTGGAGTATTTCTTTCAATGAGTGATACAAAACCGTGTATTCTCTCGATCGGTCACCTGCTAGACAACTTTAACCTCCTCTCCTATAAAGATCTACAAAAGCACTACACCCCCCCCCCCCCTCATAGAGACTTGTATAAATACCTACGTATCCGCCACATCTTGGGATCCATCTTCAAATCTGACATTTTAGTAGAGATATTTCTCCTTTCTTTGCTTTTCCTGCATCAAACAAAAAAGGCATCACATATTTCTACCCATTTATAACAAACAATCTGCACTTAGGTATTTACTAAGCTGCTGCCTCCCTGAGAAAAGACTTTACAAGTGAAGTCCAATGAGTTAATTATAAAAGGAAGGGAATTTGGCACTGCTTAAATAAATAATAAAATCATGTGTGCTGATAACTGTGGTATGTCATTAATTCTTATAACATATACGTGAGTTCACGAAAAATGTATAAGTAATCCTGTGGAATAAAAATATGTCTATTATATCCATTTATATAATAGAAAACTCTAGTGAATTAAGTGAAAGAAATCCATTCATAAAAAACAAAAAAGCAAATATATGAGTCCAAAACTTGTAATAGAAGATCACTATCTGTCCATAGTTTCTCCAAATGTGACTTGTGCAAAATCCAATAGTGATACACTATACAGTTTCTGTGCAGAGAAACAGGTGACTTTTCCATGCTCCCCCTCTTGTGTATGTACTCACCAGAAACCCCTACCCCTGCAAGGGTGAAGAGCATAAAATCAGATATGCCTCTGGTCCTGGTATCCAAACGATCAATATGACCTCCTACTGACCTCACTGCCACCCTGACTTGAGCAGCATCCCCGTCTCCTCCCAGAGTGGCAGAGCCTGCACGCCTTCTCCAACTGACCATCCTGGAAAATAAAGACAGCCTGACCAAGGAGTGGCGTGAGGAGTAGGAGGTCGTATTGATTGTTTGGATACCAAAGGCATATGTGATTATACGCTCTTCACCCCAGCAGGGGTAGGGGTTTCTGGTGAGTGCATAAACAAGAGGGGGAGCGTGGAAATGTCACCTTTTTCTCTGCACAGAAACTGCAAAAGTGTCGCTATTGGATTTTGCACAAGTCATGTTGGGAGAAACTATGGACATGCATTGCAGATAGTGATCTTCTATTACCGTTTTGGACTCGTATATTGATTTGTTTTTTATGAATGGATTTTTTTCACGTAATTCATAACATTTTTCTATTATTACAATTGGATATAATTGACATACTGTATGTTTATTTCACAGGATTACTTATACATTTTTACATATTTTTAAGAATTAATCACATATCACAGTTATCAGCACACATGATTTTATTGTAAGCGGCGCCAAATTCCCAATATTTCTACCTATTGCTCCTGCCCCCCCCCCCCATGAGAAAACTCAATCTATAAAAACCTGGAAATCAGACCTCTCCGGGACATTCAACTTTACTCAATGGACCAATGCAACTAATAATCTTCTAAAAGTCTCCCACTTTACTCCGCATAGGGAAGCCCACTTAAAATGAGTGCACTGCTGGTTCCTCACTCCACTTAGGATATCCAAGTTCTCCAAAGATGTCTTGCCATCCTGTTGGAGGAATTGTTGGCTCTTCCTCGCCCCTTTTGGGAAAAAGTGTTTCAATTCATCTCAACAGTTACTGGCATCAAGCGGGCCCCTGATCCAGCTATGGCTCTTTTTCTACTACATTATAAACAATGGCCTAGGATTCATCTTCCTTTTGTAACTCACTGCTTGATCGCTGCCAAGAAATCAATCGCCTCTGAATGAAAACAACCAGACTCCCCAGAGTCTCTCTTTTCTGTTACACCTTAAAGCGGTTGTAGACCCTTGTGTAACGGTCACCACCGTTTATGAACTTCCATCCACCCACAACAAGCTTATCCGACACACCAACAAATCGGCAGACATTATAAACAAAAAAGTTTTACCGCGCTAAAATAAGCAATAACTAAATAGAAGTGAGCTGCAACACAAACGTGATATACACACAAAGGAACATAGGAAGAAAGTGTTGTAGTTGCGCTAATAAATTAATAATTAAAAATTGATGATCAATATTAACAAGACCAAGCTACATAGTCAATAAATTCAAAAGTCCTCAGATAACTTGGAATATATGGTGATAAAACAAAGGAGACGCTCTGACGTGTAGCGTTACGGTCCTTGTGGACGGGCGTTCGTTGAAGCCGGCCAGCTTATCTTTTTATACTTCTTGAAATGCTATTTCTGTAAGTGCAAATTTTTATTTTTATATTAAATACGACTATTTTACTGTACATCACTATTGTGGATTTAATTCTTTTTCGGTGGTTACCATTGCTGAGGATATTGGGAGAGCCCTGAGATTGCAAGGTTGGAGGCAGTCCGGTTAAAGGCCCTGGTTGGGGTTCAGCCGCAAGCTATTAAAGCTTATTTGTCTGGTAAGCGCGCATTTTATACGGTGCTCTCTATCGGTGGTGGTTCTCTTCTCTCCAGTGTGTCATAAAGTTAATTTCATAATTGCGGTACATCACTCTTGTGAGCATTCTTCTTCTTTTGGGATTCTTACACCACTTTTGCCAATTTGGAGGATCATCATCCCTGATGTCGGTGGCGGATTCCATTTAAAGACTCTGGCTGGGGTTCAGCCGCAAGCACAATATGCTTGCCTTTTGATAAGCGCACATCTTTTATCAGTCTCATCACTGGTGTTGGTTACACTTTTGGTTCACTGTATTTTTGTTTTATCACCATATATTCCAAGTTATCTGAGGACTTTTGAATTTATGGACTATGTAGCTTGGTCTTGTTAATATTGATCATCAATTTTAAATTTTTCATTTATTAGTGCAACTACAACCCTTTTTTCCTAAATCGGCAGACATGATCCATTCCATTTCCCAGAATAACGAGACTGACCGCTCTGTTCTCTAGTTCCAAAATGAAAGAATACTTTATTGGTTTCTTAGCTTGCTTATATATCCAGTACAGCATATTAAAGTTAATCACAGGACAATGCAATCTCCACCCCCCCTCATCACACACTATGGCTAGTTACTATGCAGACATTTTGGCACCGATACTGAAGAGACCTATCACATTCCTTTATCAATAGAATTCAAACAAAATACAATCACACAATGTCTTGACCTCAACCCACCTATCTAGACAGACGTACTGTCTCCGGCGAAGGGTCTTAACACCTGGGCGTCAATACATTCCTTTACTAACATAATTGACATGCTAATTCAATACATCTGAAGAGAGACGTGTGATCTTGAATACCTAATCTTTTAAGTGTAAACACAGGGCTTTAAACAGTTTTATCACACAATGAAAAGGTCTGTCAGGAGCAGACCTCACTTAGCATTTCAATAGCCTATTACACAGAGGGATGAGTCACTGTCTTGTTGACCGGGTCAAGTCAACATAAACCACTTGTAATATTCCAGTATCCTGCAATATGAAGTATCAATAATGTCCCATCTCATGTAATACATGAAGTATGATTTTATTAGCCACCCTACGCCCAAAAGGGCACAGGGTGGACTTAGACCCAGGAGTTATTAGTGCCGCTGGCACAGGAGTATCTCTCATCCTTCCAAAGTCTCTGGGTGTCACGGTTCATTCCCTTACACCTTGGATTTTTTTATATTTTTTTGTTACCCCTGTAAGGCAAAATACATAATGAGCTACTTGTTCCACGCCGAGGTAGCTGACATGTTGCCTCAGCATGTCTTTCGGGTATCATGGCTCCAGCCCTCTGAATGGCTGTAGCCGCGATGTCGTCACTCCCGCACATGAGCATGGGAGACTTTTTTCCGGCAAGGTCCGGCGTCATCCAGACTTTCAGCCGAGAATCCCTGTGCGCATGTGCCGCTGCAGTCAGCGGCTCATTGCGAGGGGAATATCTCCTAAACCAGGGATATACAATTAGCTGGCCTCAAGCTATTGCAAAACTACAAGTCCCATCATGCCTCTGCCTCTGGGTGTCATGCTTGTGGCTGTCAGAGTCTTGCTATGCCTAATGGGACTTGTAGTTCTGCAACAGTTGGAGGTCTGCTAATTGCATATCCCTGTCCTAAACCATACAGGTTTAGGAGATTTTTTTTATTTTTTAGCCTTATTATAGGCTTACCTGTAGGTAAAAGTTAAAAAACTGACTATACAACCACTTTAACACTCAGGCCCAATGTGAACTCATGTTTTCTGTTAAAAACAAAACAACAATTTTTTTGTTTGCAGTGGTCACCCTGGCTCTGCCAGACGTAATGTTCTGTTCATGGCCCATCGAATCTGCCCCATTTTTTATAGAGAATAGATCTATTTTTTATCCTAAGTCCATCGGTCCGTTTTTATCAGACAAACCGATTGTGTGTACAGTGCTTTAGATTACTTTCCTCCCCCTAGTTTGAGATCTTGTCCCCATGTTTTTGACCTTCACTTCATATTAAAAATACTGCCCTCTTGAACTTTATACACCACCTTGATATATTTAAAGGTTTCAGTCATGTCTCCCCTGCCCCTTCTTTATTCCCTATTGTACATATTAAAGTGTTACTTGAACAAATCTGTTTGCTAGGATTTTGGTTTGCTCGCGTGTACACACGAGCAAACCAAAATCCCCGCCAGCAGACGGCGCGCTGACGTGTCGGTGACGTGGCGGTGACGTTGACGCCGCCACGTCACCGCACCAGGAAATAAAACACTTCCGCGCATGCGCCGAATCCATTCGGCGCCGGTGCGAGACGACATGTCTGCTGGTAAGTGTACTAACCAGCAGACATGTCGGGCGGACGGATTCCCACCCGATAGATTTCAAAGCATGCTTTGAAATCTGTCAGGTGGCCAAATCCGTCGGCTCGCCCGTACACACGATCGAATCTGTCTGCTGGGACAGTCTAGCAGACCGTTTCCAGCAGACAGATTTGATCGTGTGTACGAGGCCTATAACTAAAGACAAAACTTTGTTTTTCTTTTGGATAGAGTGGAGAGGGATTGGAACCTCTGTCATTGTTTTTTTTTTCCCTCTATGCCTGTTAGGTAAATTCACCCTCTCTATTTGTCCTGTTTACTATTATCATTGAAAGTGGTTGTCCCCAGAATAGTAAGAGAGGGGACGCTAGTTCTTGTGACTTGGGGGTCTCCAAGGAATTACCTATATTTGTAGCTTAAATTCATGTTTGGCTATGGGGCAGGAAGTGAAGGGAATCTCTGCAAAACAACAAACATGGCATATATATTATACTGTGATGATGCCTGCCGCTGCAAGCATCACCTCAGTACAGTTTTTTAGAGTGGGCAGTCGACTCTTTAGGGATAACAACCGATGCAGCTAAAAGCCACCCAGTGTTATCCCGGAGGAGCGAGAGTGGACGTCCCCCCTCCCGCCGCTGTTCCCGGGTCTCCTGTCCCATCAGGAGACCCGATGCGCGATCTGGCACTTCCGCTGGCTAGAGCGAGACTGAATCAAAGACTGAAATGACTTGGTTTCAGTCTCCTATGCATAAACATGAAAGCAATGTTGCAACGTAATTTCCAGTTTACTCGGTTGCCAATGGAGCAGAGTTTAAAAAAAGACAGTATACAGAATCGGGATTTGGTGCCTTTTAGACCCCCAATCCCTTCATAAAGAGTACCTTTACCACCTATTACTGTCACAAGAGATGTTTACATTCCTTGTGACAGCAATAAAAGTGATCAGAATTTTTTTTACACAGACAATGTAAAAAAAGAAATACAACATTTTAATCTTTACTGCGAGTTTGCACAGCAAAGAAAATGCCTATGAAGTTGCGCCCACATATGTAAACAGTGTTCAAATCACACATGTGAGATATCACCCCGATCATCAGAGCGAGAGTACTTGACCTCCTCTGTAACTCTAACCTGGTAACCACTAATCTTTTTCATGAAAGTGTATTTTTTCTCCAAAAAATTGCATTTGAAAGACTGCTGTGTGACATACTAACTGAACGACAGCTCCCCGAGCTGTTATCAGCTATATAAGGTAAGGGTCGAGGATAGCGGTGACTTCATTCAGTCAGTCAATATTAGTGCCTAAATATGGCCACTGCATTTTCTGCCCCTTTACTTAAAAGGAGCAGGAATTCCCTGGAATGTCAGTGGTTTCTAGGCATGCCTTGCTTAGTAACCAGTGACATTGAGACGCCGTCATATTTGGAGGCAGTAGAGATACCACTCTTATATATGATGCACAGTTCCCGCCAAACGGGGCCAGACCGTCTAAAGTTCTAGCGTTTGTTTAACTGCCTGAACAGATAGTTTGATCTGAATCTAGGTTTGGACTGAACCTATTGTTAACATAAAAGGTTTAATTGCATATCAAACTTTCTATGTTTAATAAGTACATATATAGAGTGTCTGTATGCTGAATAAGGTCCTCTGTAAATAGTTCCCTAAACAAGAGGGGTCCTCAAAGTTTCTCAAATTTTGTTTGGAACAAAGTGGTAAGTGAAATCTGAACAAACTTTGTGCATATCAGTCTGATAGTCCTAAGACCAATAATATAGCTGCATTTGCAGTTTTAGCCCATAATGCCAGCAAATACATCCCATTTACAAAGAAAGTAAGGGACGGGGGTTCCCATTCAACTTATTACACCTCTAAAATGTCAAGTATTTCTGCTGAGCATTTTAAAAATAGGAAAATTAAAGAAAAGATTGGTAGCAGTAGCATGATGTTGTGCTTTCTCTTTTTTCTTTCTCTACATGCTAAATCAACATACAGACCTCTTTTGGGTTGTTTTTTTCACAGCTCACTACTTTTCTTGCTTAAACAAAAAAAAAAAATTTGACTTAGACGTCAACTTTTGGCTCGCTGTCATCAAAATAATTTACTGTTTAAATATTAGGTTTGTAACAAGCAATGTAATTCCTTCCCAGAAAGTTCTTGGATTCTCCATCTTGTCATCAAAATTAAGGTTACCTTTTAAGAGGATGAAAGCCCCAAGTACAAATTAATTAAATCTTAGTATCTTCAACATCTGATTGGCAGACCTGCAATTACCTCTCTGTCTCATCAGTTGATTTTTAACATTACAGGTTGCCACTGCAGCAGCAAAATTATATATAATTTTCTAAGTAAGAAGCAGCATCATTTAAGTTAGCAGATAATTTTGTACGTATTACTGCTGCACAGAAATACAGTGCTCTTAACATTTGATGCGTTATATTCCACTGAACAAATTATCATAGTTCATGAAAGACTGATTTGTCCCAGTTTTCTAAAAAGTAAATTTGAGAACACATTCATTAAAATAAGAAGCTTGAGACTACTGTATGTGCAGATGGCTGTTATTTTTAACCACTTGCCCACGGTGTCATAGTAAAAAGACGTCATGATTTTAAAGATGGATATCTCGGTAACGGCAGCAGCTGCTGCCACAACCGAGATATCCATCTTTTCCGTGGGCAGTGCTGTACACGATAATGGCGGTCCCAGCGGCAGATTCGCCGCAAGATCGCCGTTATCGGTGGCGGGAGAGGGCCCCCCCCCTCCCGCCGCTCTCCCGCGCTCTCCGCCGCTTACCGGAGCCGTCGGTAACGGCGGAGGCGATCGGGTCCTCTTGCTGGCTGTGTTGGGATACGAGTGAGGGAAAAATCGCCCCCACCCGTCCCCCACAGCTCTGCTGGGCGGAAGTGACGTCAAAACGTCAGTCCCGCCCAGCGTCTTAAAGAAACATTTTTTTTTTCTGAAATTTGAAAAATGACATTTTTTTTTTTTTTTTTTTTTGCATTTAAGCCTAAATATGAGATCTGAGGTCTTTTTGACCCCAGATCTCATATTTAAGAGGACCTGTCATGCTTTTTTCTATTACAAGGGATGTTTACATTCCTTGTAATAGGAATAAAAGTGATAATTTTTTATTTTTATTTATTTCGATGTATAAAATTATAAACTAATTAAAAATAAATAAGAAAACAAAAAAAAAAAAAAATGTAAAACGTCCCGTCCCGACGAGCTCGCGCACAGAAGCGAACGCATAAGCGAGTAGCGCCCGCATATGAAAACGGTGTTCAAACCACACAAGTGAGGTATCGCCGCGATCGTTAGAGCGAGAGCAATAATTCTAGCCCTAGACCTCCTCTGTATCTCAAAAAATGCAACCTGTAGAATGTTTTAAACGTTGCCTATCGAGATTTTTAAGGGTAAAAGTTTGACGCCATGCCACGAGCGGGCGCAATTTTTAAGTGTGACATGTTGGGTATCATTTTACTCGGCGTAACATTATCTATCACAATATATAAAAAAATTGGGCCAAATTTATTGTTGTCTTATTTTTTTATTCAAAAAAGTGTTTTTTTTTTTCAAAAAAAGTGCGCTTGTAAGACCGCTGCGCAAATACGGTGTGACAAAAAGTATTGCAATGACTGCCATTTTATTCTCTAGGGTGTTAGAAAAAAAAATATATAATGTTTGGGGGGTTTAAGTAATTTTCTAGCAAAAAAAACAGTTTTAGTCTCGTAAAAACCGAATCTGAAAAACAAACCCGGTGGGCAAGTGGTTAATGCCACTCTCCCATGGGCAGGTGGTCAAAAAGTGAGAATCAGTGATTCTATTTTAAATTTCAGATTCTGTAACAGAAATCTGCATACATTTGCTTGGTTTGGACAGTACAGAGAGGTATTCTAATTGGCCACAGCCCCTCTGAATTGTTTCATTATATCTGTAATAAAAACAGTGGCAGATGACCGGTTCTTTCACTCTCATGCCCAGGAGGTAATAAACATTTTTGAAGTGTTTTTATGCAAGTGTTCCAAATTCGTGATAACTGGCTTATTTGTTCAGGAAAAATGGTACAGGTAAATTCAAGTTTGAATGGGTTCCTTGTTAAGCCGCGTACACACGAGGAGACATGTCCGCTGAAACTGGTCCGCAGACCAGTTTCAGCGGACATGTTCAATCGTGTGTACGGCCTAGCGGACAGGTTTCCAGCAGACAAACATTTCTAAACATGCTTAGAAACTTGTCCTCTGGAAACCTGTCTGTCGGACATGTCCGATGGTTAGTACGCCCAACCATCTGACCGAAATCCCACGCAGGCGTCAAATTGATTTGACGCCTGTGTGGAAGCATTGAACTTCCTTGTTTAAGCACGTCGGTGTGTTATACGTCACCGTGTTCTCTGTCCGGGGATTTTGGTCTGATGGTGTGTACACACATCAGACCAAAAGATCCCTTCAGACATGTCCGATGAAAACGGTCCGTTGGACCTGTCTCATCGGACATGTCTCCTCATGTGTACACGGCCTAAAAGATACCCTAAACAGCAATAGATGCAAAAAACATGCATATAAGGCATTTAACATTCACTAATTTAAAAATAAACAATATAGGGCCAGATTCTCAGCGGCGCTACGCCTGCGTAAATGTATATGCGCGGCGTAATAGTAAATGTGCGCCTGCGTATCGATGCGCGGTAAACAGAGAACCACATACGCGCAATTTTTTTTTCCGTCTGGGCGGCGAAAATGCATTAAGCTAGCGCGGCGTAGGCGCATAGTTACGCATCAAAAATATTCAGTTCCCATTGAATTAGCATGCAAATATGCAAATGAGGGAGATGCGCGTATTCCCGAAAGTACGCGCGTCCGGCGTTGGCTACTCGTGGTGCGCGTAACTCGAAAGCCTTGAGTAAACATACCCCTCATAAAAGCACGGGTAACTTTGCTCAAGGCCGTGTGCAAGTCAGCTGGAGAGCAACTACAGCAGCACCGTAACGGACTAGCTGAGCAATCACACTTACTGGACAAGACATTCATATGCCAATGATGCCAGGGCCAGCCATGGTCTTATCAATACTAAGGTATGCAGAGGAAGAGGAGCATAGAAGGAGGAGGAGGAGGACGGGGGCACGTGAGAGGATCTACCGAGCGCGCATGAGCCTCTTTGGCATGGGTGATGAGGAGGTGTATCGCATCTTCAGATTCAGCCCTGCTGCCATCCTGGAAATAACCACAGCCCTGCAGGATGACATCACCAGCCAGACATACCGCTCACGTGCACTGCAGCCACTGGTGAAGGTCCTGGCAACACTCCATTTCCTGGCCAGTGGATCATTCCAGCGTACAAGTGGAGTGGTGGCTGGGATGTCACAAACCAGCATAAGCAGATGTGTGCACCAGGTTGTCCCCGCAATCCTCAGACGCATGTCCAACCAGTTCATCAGACCCACCACTGTGCACCTGCGGCAGAAGGCAATGACAGATTTCTACAGAATTGACGGATTCCCACGCACCATCGGGGCCATTGATTGCACACATGTGGCACTCCAGCCCCCCAGTGCCACAGAGCACATATACCGCAATCGGAAGCATTGGCATTCCATCAACGTACAGGTGATAGCCGATGCCAAATACCTCATATGGCACGTCCGTGCCAAAGACCCTGGGTCCAGCCATGACAGCTACATCTACCGTCAAAGCAATATCCCCGAAGATTTTGAGCAGGACATGTATGGGGACAGCTGGCTGGTTGGTGAGTGACATGGGTGGCAGCCATGACTATCCCCTCCCATGATGCACAACAGAAGTGGCACATGCATGACTACCATCCTCCTGTGTTTTCCCTTACAGGTGACTCTGCATATACACTGGGACCCCATCTCATGACTCCTTTCCGGAACCCCCAAACCAGAGGAGAGAGAAGATACAATGAAGCACACATCAAAACCCGTGCAGTGGTGGAGCGCACATTTGGCCTCCTGAAGTCCCGTTTCTGCTGCCTGGATAAGTCTGGGGGGGCCCTATTGTATTCCCCCAACTTTGTCGGTCAGATCATTGGTGCATGTTGTATTCTGCACAACTTTGCCATGCGAAAGGGCCTGCATATTGCCCTACGTGATGACCTGACCCCCCAACCACACAGCCCCCCCCCGCCAGAGGAGACCCCGTCAGCTGATGGAAGAGCAGTCAGGAGTGTCCTCGTGTTACGAATCTTTGACCTTTAAACACACACATACAGCATGGCACACAGACAATGCACGCGTGTACACCACTGATGTCCCTAGATCACACACACCACATGCACATCGCATTGGATTAGCCCAAGTCCAGCATGTAGGACTTGGGAGCAGCAACGCCACGTCAAGGCCCCAATGATGTTGCTGTCCATTCATACACCTTTCACACATCATTCATACAGCCGTGGGGTTAACTTCACCACCACGGCCGAGGGTGACACCCCTTACTTTCAGGAGTGCCACTCTCTCACATTCACACACCATTCACACTGCACCGTGTGCAGTATCCAAAAATATATAAAAAAAGCTCTTATCCAGAGCATAACAAAAAATAAATAAGCTCTTATCTAGAGCATAACAAAAAATAAATAAGCTCTTATCCAGAGCATAACAAAAAATAAATAAGCTCTTATCTAGAGCATAACAAAAAATAAATAAGCTCTTATCCAGAGCATAACAAAAAATAAATAAGCTCTTATCCAGAGCATAATACTAAAGAAAACTCAAATTAATGGGCCTGGCGGGGGCTCTGCCTGGTGCCACGGGTCCTGCCCCTCACTTGCCTGGGGGCAGCCCTAGATGGGGGGGGGGGAGCAGGTTGAGGAGGAACATCCCCACGTCCCTCCCTGGCTGCCTGCATGCCCTCCAGGGCAACCGCTATGCGGGTCTGCACAGCAGTCTGCGCCTCGATAGCAAGGCGCAGGGCCTGAACCTCCCCCACAAGTTCTGAGGTGTTTTCCTGCAGCTCCCCCAAGCTGGTCAGCGTTGCTGCGCTGTTAACAGCAACATCCTGGATGGCATCTGTTATATTGTCCGAGGATGCCAGGCTGTCGGCCAGGCGCCTCATCTCCTCCACGACCTCGGCCAGGTGTTTATTTTGCTGGTCCTGCTGTCTGACCAGCTGTTCCGGCAGGACCTGGGATACACCCCTGGTCTTTGACGTTGCCTTGCGGGGAGTGGCAGGGGACCGGGCATAAGGGGAGGATGTTAAGGGGCCGGAGATGAGGGGGGGGAAAGAGAGGGACTGGAGAGGTTGGAGGGGGACACTGAGGGGTTTGCTACAGGTAGAGGAATAGCCTGGGCTGGTCCGGCCAACCCACCATCCTCCTCCACAACAACATAGAGGGCCTGGTCCTGGACTACCACACCCTCCTCAACCACCTCCTCCGTTGAGGTGTGCCCACTTCCCTCCAAGTCCTGTTCCAGGGGGGCAGCCAGAGGGACTGTATCTTCAGGGGATGGATCCTGATGGGCCCTGGCATCAACAGATGGCCCCGCTCCCTCCTGCACATCTGTGGATGACACAAAAGATGCCCATGTTGGTGGAGCCACACACTTGGCACATGTTCCCTTCCACCCCCATACATGTACACAACAGATAGAATAGAAAACACACTTACCTGTCCTCACGGCTGGCTTCTGGGACTCATAGCCCCCAACTCCCTCTACCTGCTCCGTCTGCAGGCAGCGGGCAACCACCTTCTCCTCAGTCAGGCGGACAGGGCAGGGTGGGCCCCCTCCAGTGCCCCTGGCATGCCGAGCTATGGCAGCCAGCTTGCCCTTCACATGACGCCGCAGGTCATTCATTTTCTTTTGAATGTCCTGCGGTGTCCGGACCTCATGAGAGAGGGCATTGACCTGGCACGCCACCCTCATTAATATCTGATCCCTCCGGGACTTGCTGGTCCGGGCACTGTCAGCACCATGGAGCCGCGAGTCATACTTCTCCATGGCCCGTATGACAATGGCCCTCTCCTCTGGGGAGAAATTCTTCTTCCTCCTCTCCTTAACAGCAGTTGCCATCTTGTCCAGCACAAACTTTCGCCGTCACTCTCTAAAAAATGGGAGACGTTTGCGCTGCACGGGCGCATGTGTGGGCGCATTATATACCCTGCGCCGGCGCATCGTAGGGAGGCTTTGCGCATGCGCAGAAGGCAACCACGTCATGGCGCGGGTCATCCATGTCACGGCGCATGCTCCGTTCGTCCCGGCCTGCATTTGCATGGGGTCACGCTTCATTATAATGCAACACGCCCACTTCCCTCCTACTTTGGAGTTGCGCCGGATTACGCCCATGATTTTACGCGACGCAGGCGCATCTTGGAGCGCATTTACTTAGGGAATACGGTACTTGCCACTCCGTGTTACGTCGGCGTAGTGCATCTGAGATGCGCAACGCCTGCATAATTAGCCGCGCATCTACGAGAATCTGGCCCAAAATATACTAAAGGAAGAATACAAAAAAAGTAGATTGTCCAAATATACACAAATCAAATAAATCAACTTGGTCCAGTCTCTTTGTTCGAAGTAGGTAGGAAAATTGGTCCCTATGAGATTGCGGGTGTCAGCGGATGAACATCTGCTGACACCCAATCTCACCCGGTTCCACAATCCTCCGATTTTGGAGACGGAGGAAAACCCTATTTTTCCATCCGTCATCGGATTGGATGAACACGGACAGATGGTCCGTGTTCATCCGATCCCCCCATAGGGGAGAGCAGAAAACAGTGTGCAGGGACCGCCCTGTCTTCCGGCGGCTCAGCGGGGATCAATGGTGCGATCCCTGCTGAGCAAGC
This sequence comes from Rana kukunoris, assembly GCA_029574335.1. Classification (NCBI taxonomy): domain Eukaryota; kingdom Metazoa; phylum Chordata; class Amphibia; order Anura; family Ranidae; genus Rana; species Rana kukunoris. The sequence goes on from CM056053.1 coordinate 395,234,534, forward strand.
GGAGGTTCAAAGGGCAGATCATCACGGATCTGTGCTGTGTGAAAGAGGCCTAAGACTTTAATTAGATCAAAACTACATTTGTTTTCAGTGATTTTTCAGTAAAAAAAAAAATCTTTGTGCTTGGCATTATTCCAGATCGATCCCTCATCATTATGGCAAGAGGAAAAATTGTGTAATATTACTGTACAGACCAACTTTCCCTGTCCACACATCCAGAGTACCTGAGTTCAGTTGTGCTGAAGTTCTGAACAGAAATCTAAACCCTATTAAGGTCAATAGAAGGCAAATCTTTAAAATCAGTTCTGCCTATTTTCAAGACTAATACGCAAAAGATAGTAAAACAAATTACATGGGGGGCTGGGCACTACAGTATGGGACAAATGCAAAAAATAAATAAATGTAAAGGTATTGTTTTGCAGGGAGTTGGCCTTTTAATAATACTTTAAATGAAACATAAAAAATGTACAGTTCCTTTCAAACTATTTCTTGGGAGGATGCCCTTATCATGCTTGTGAAGTGGTGCACCTGTAAAATGTACTACAGCAAAAGTGCCTGTAAATGACACTGGCATTAAAAAAAATCTATGAAGGTCTGGTATTTTTTGGGGGTCATCTGCTGATTTGTACAAAAAAAGGAGGCCGGCAGGCAAATGTAATTAAGTGGCAAAAGCTGGCAGTAGCATTTTTTGGGTAAATGTCAATATTGCTGTAGTCCAACCTACAGCAAAAATGCCAAAATAATAGTCCTCCTCCCAAAAAAATACTGAAAACCCTATCCTTTATGAGGAGCTGTTATGTATTTTCAGGGGAACCCCATGGAAATAAAAAGAAATGTAGTGGGGTCCATGCGACCATGAGGGAAAGGATAAGAATGCAGCCCCTCCTCCTCAAACAATCCAAGGTCATGTGCCTTTAATATGGGAGGGTACCTTGCCAGGTAGGGACCCCCATAGCAATGAACCCCTTGTCCTCATAGAATACTGTGTGCACTTCTGGAGACCTCACTTACAAAAAATGATATTAATAGAACATCGGACTAATATTAATAGAATACAAATAGAAGAAGTAATGCAGAAAGGTCTGGAGGATAAAATGTGTCAGGAACTTAATATGTACAATCTTGCAGAAAGAAAGAAACCAAGGGAAATGACTGAAAACGTTAAATACATTAAAGTATTCCTAAACATACAATGTTTAATTGTCATTAATATCCCTTCTATTTATATATACAAATCATGCCACTATATGTATATATTTTATTTAATATAAGAATAATCAGGACCTTATTTAATAATTGCTGTTCAGTGGTCACATGACAATTCCCAGGTCTTTCCTGTGCTCAGGGAAAGATTTGAGGATTACAGTTCTAGTACTTTTCTGAAGTATACTCTAAAGTAGCAGATGACTATGAATCTGTGTGTGCAAAAAAAAAAAAACAGAATTAAAATAAATAATAGCAACAAAGTGTTTTAAAGCTTATTACACATTTTAATTTCAAAGCAAATGTTTATTATTTTTTGAATTGACGTGTATGCAGAGTTTCATTGACACCCCTCCAGCCTGTGTCTATAGTATGTATGTGTAAGGGCCGTCTTATGTCCTGCCCCCATAGTGTTTAGTAACATGAGAATATGGAGGAGGAGTCAGGGAGTGTCATTTACCACTGTGAATACACCCACGCGTGACCCCATAATCAGGTGAGAGGCAAAAGATAAGAAAAAAGGTAAAGTAAATTAACAGCTTAGAAGGAACCTAAAACTGGAGCATGTTCAGTAGATGTCAACAGCTGGTGTGCACATTCTCAGGCTGCAGTGGGAATACAGACGAGGAGGAAGGGACAGTGAACAGCAGAATTAACCCAGAGTTTTGCAGTCTACAGAAAACATATGCTCTAGTGGATGGGTGAATATGAAAATAATGTAATATAGCATGTTCTGACAGTTGTTGATGATTTGGGTTAAATGACAGTTTAACCACTTCCATACAGGGCACTTATACACCTTCCTGCCCAGACCAATTTTTAGCTTTCAGTGCTGTTGCACTTTGAATGACAATTGTGCGGTCATGCTACACTGTACCCAAACTAAATTGTTATCATTTTGTACCCACAAATAGAGCTGTCTTTTGGTGGTATTTGATCACCTCTGGGATTTTTATTTTCTGCAAAAAAAAAAAAAAAAGACCGATAAATTTGAATTTTTGTTTATCTTATAAGACATTGTAAATAAGTACCTTATCTCCTTAACTGATGGGCACCGATGGTACTACCTATGACTAAGCACTGAAGCTATAGTGCGAAACGTTAGCTTTTTGTTCCAGTTTTGCTGTGGCATGTCTATTTTTGTGATTAATTTTAATTAAAGAAACGGTTTTTTTTTGGAGTGCGGCTGTCCAAGTTCCTTTTGTATTTTTGCACACCGATGGAACGGCACTGATAAGGTGGCACTGATGCGCACTGATGATGGGCACTAATATGCGGCACGGATGGGCACTGATGGGCGGCAAGGATGGGCACTGATGGGCAGCACGGATGGGCACTGATAGGCGGCACGGATGGGCACTGATAGGTGGCACGGATGGGATAGGCGGCACAGATGAGCACGGATAGGCGGCACAGATGGGCACGGATAGGCAGCACAGATGGGCACGGATAGGACGCACGGATGGGCACAGATAGGCGGCACAAATGGGCACAGATAGGCGGCACAGATAGGTGGCACAGATGGGCACTGATAGGTGGTACGGATGGGCGTAGATGGGCACTGATAGGTGGCACTTACATATGTGTTGTACTAATGGATGCCAATCAGTGCCAAACAATGCCTGCCAATCAGTGATGCCCATTGTGGGAACTGATTGGCATCCATTGTGGGCACTGATTGACATCCATTATTTGTGTCATCCCTGGTGGTCTAGGATGGCATACCTGTGTTTTAGTTTTGCATCCCTGGTGGTCTAGTGGCATCCCTGGTGGTCCAGTGGGCATCCCTGGTGGTCCAGTGGACATCCTCGGGGGGCTGTGCTGATAATCGATCAGTTCAAACCCCCCCTGTCAGAGGAGCAGCCAATCGACTCTCTGACAGACGCGAGTGAAGAAAAGCCGATTACCGGCTTTTCCTGTTTATATCGTGATCAGCCATGATTTGACACGGCTGATCACGTGGTAAAGAGTCTCCGTGAGAGACTTTTTACCTAGATTGGTGTTGCGGGGTGTCAGACTGATACCCTGCAACAACGATCACTCGGGATATTAAAACCACTTTGCCGACGTCAATCTGTCATTGGCGGGCGGCAAGTGGTTAAGCATGTGAATAAGGCTCAGGAGAGCAGCTTTTTCAATATGGTCAAAACACTGGAAAACCTTTAGGAAGTATTATTTTACTAAAAGAGTAGTTGATGCTTGCAATAGTGTTAGTGAGTCATTCAACACTAAGTTATTTCAAGCATGCTTGGGACAAACTTAGATCTGTACTCGGGAAAAAAAAAGGTTAATAAATAAATAAGGTGCAGACTCTAGACTGCATGATCTTTTGCGGTTGTCATTCTGTGTTTGCAAATTATAACTGCATTTAGAATTATAAAAAGTTCAATGTCTCATGCAACCAATGGGCTTCCATTCTGCTGAACAAAAAGCAAGGTAATCATCTTATTAAATACAATAATGTACTGCATGCCAGCAGTGGTTGTTTCATGGATACACTCCTTCATATATTTTGTCAAGGCACTCTCTTTATGTATCCAATACAAATACTTTATTGCTCAAATAGCAGAATAAAAGTTAAATCCATGCTCATTCATTTTGGCCAATCCTGACCGTAGTCAGAAAAGTACAGGATGAATTCTTGAAACATCTAAAATAACATGTTTTTTTTAACTTCTATGTAGCCCTACAACTTTGTAAATTCCTAACCTACTGTTTATAGGACTATGCTTATATGAAGCATTATCAAATATTAAATTACGTTTATCAGGGATTCATTTTTTTCCCCCATTGATGCCTGCCATCTTTAGGTGGGTAATTTTGTGATGATGAGCTCTATCAAGCAGATTTATCATCCCATTTTACTTCCTCTCCAATTGTCATTTTTTTTTTGCTTGTTATTATATTCTTTCTTTTCTGTTTAAGACAGGTCTTTTCTTCTCATTTTACCCGCCCACAATTGTCTAATAATGTCAAACTGTTGTCAAGAAAACAGTGTCAAACTGGCTGAATTTTTAATTTCTTCTATTCATCTTTGTTGATATTTCAGTTCAGAGTCAAATTAGAGCTCCAGCAGTCAGCGCTATGACAGAAAGTCTAATCAAGCGCAGGTTTTTTCCCTGCCTTTTCCTACATGCAGGACAGCTGTTTGCTGTTCATTCTGTATGTCAAGATGACAAGACCATCCCATGATGACATTAAGTGATATACTTTGAGGGGAGGTGGCTTTGTCTTCTTCTTTTTGCATCAGAGCCTTATTACCATCTTCTAAAGGCATAAAATGGAAAACATCAAATAATCAAAGATTTGTAAAGAACTTTGGCAGATGATTTTGTATGTGTGTGTATGTAATTTACGTATTATTCTCTTCCCATGTGCAGGTTATTAAAAAAATATGTTTTTCTGTAAGGAAATAATTAACCTCATCCATATGTCCATCTCAGCAGTAATGTTGAGTAGGAACGTACAGCAGGCAGTGGTTATGGACAGTGGTAATTTTTGCGGGCGATTGAAATTGATATTCTTATTTTACTCAGTTGTTTAATAGGGTATTGGTTAGATGAACGTTCATATCTTATTACACTAATTCCATATGGTTGAACAGAATCCATGCTAGCATGGCTAGAGCTATAGTACAGCAAACATGGAGAACCTGCACTACTGTTTTTGACATTTATGTTCTTCATACATTTTGCTGAAATTAGTGCTCTAAAGCAAAACTGCTAAACTAAAAATTGTGATATACTGTATATGTGTACACATATTTTAGGATCTGTGCACATGGCAGTGTAGGGCCATATAGCATACATTCAGGCATGATTCTCTGCCCAGGATTCACAGGTGTAGCATACAACTTACTGCCAGCAGCCTCTCAAAACCAATGGCAGGCTGAAATACATAGTGGTTGTACACAGATATACAAAGATTAGAGCAGCACATGCATACAGGGATGTATGCAGTGCCCTAAATGCAGTGTGTATATCTGCATACAGCGGCTGCGTATTTCAGCCTGTCATTAATTTTGACAAGTTGCTGGCAGGAGACTGTGATTGACATACTTTTTCCACTCTGCATAGACAGACGTAGCTCCTAATTTAGCAAATTATTTTTCTGGCTCAAGAAGTTAGCATCATCTTTCTCCCTTCAGTCTCCTTATTGGACATTGGATCAACAAATTCACCTCTGTCTGTTAAAGAGTAGCTCCACTTGTGTAGGCAAAAAGAAAAGGTGATCAATATACAGTGCCAGAACAAACTTTGTTGCATATTTCTACCTATTTCTACTCTGAAGAAATAGCTGTTAGTTTGTTCTTAGCATACTGATTCTGACAAAATTACTATAAGTGTTCTGATGAGAAAAGTTACAGTGCCTGCATTTCTTTATAAGTATTTAACCCTTAGGGGGTATCTCACCAAAAAGAACATTTTTGTTGCAGAGGATGCCTAGAGTTTGACAGGTGCAGACTTCTGGGAAACAGCTTTCTGGTTGCCATATTACATTGAATGCCAGTGCAGGCTGGGTCAGTGAAGTCACAAGGGGATGGTGCCACCAGGTGACGTCGCCAGGTGACCCAGTCCTTACCTATATAAGAACTGCCAAATGGCAAGCCAAGCATTCCGCAGTTTGCCTTAGTTAACGGCTGAGCATTTTTTTTTTCTTTTTCAGGTCTGGTAGTGCAGTGGTCATTGTGATTGATGATGGGTTTTGGGATGATAGGAATTGTCAGAAACTGCCCCCTGTTTGAATTTAGTTTTATACTTTTTTTGGTGAATGGGTAGGGGTACTATGCACCCCATACTCATTCACATAGGGGGGGACAGAATATAGAGGCCCCTTGTTAGAGGGCTTCCAGATTCCGATAAGCAAGGGACAAGGTGCTTTGGGGTTGGGGGGCAGAGCCCCAGACGTGAAGGACCTCATATGGTTATGGTTGGGGGGGGCACACCGTTTTTTTTAACTGTTTCTATTGCTGGGAATGGTATTGTATTTCTGGCAATTTAAATGTCATTTGATTCATTTTTTTTTCTTTAGAAATTTCAGTTTTGCTGCAGTAGGTTCTATCCATATTACAGATGTGCCACTTTACAGGCAGTCTAAGGGGACCCCCCCCATACACCAGTGTTGCCAACCGTCCGTATTTTTATGGACAGTTTGTAAAAACGGGCACTTTTTTCACCCGTTAGTAAATGTCAGTGGTTGCAGGAATGTGCCAGTAAAAATAGCCGAGATCGGTTTGGCTTGAAACTTGTAGGGGGTGATTGGAAGCAGGGGGTGATTGGAGGCAGGGGGTGATGGTGGCTGTGGTGGCACCACAGAGGGGGATGAAGGCAGGGGACAATGGAGGCAGGGTGAGATTGGAGATTGTGAAATGCAAGTAAAAACGTGGCTGTGCAGGTAAATTTCAGGTGTCGTGCCAGTAAATTTTAATCTGGTAGGTTGGAAACACTGCCATGCACTATATTTAAGTGCTAGTTCACACCAGACGCAGTTTCGTTCTGTTCCTCTTTTCTGCACCAATACAGTCAGTTCTTCTTTCTCTGCATCGGAAACTGACTGGAACTGACTGCACTGGTGTGAACTAGAGCCATTGGAATACATGGAAAGCACTTTGTAGTGCAGAAAAAAAGCAAACGGAACTAAACACAACTGGTGTGAACTAGCACTAAGCGTCAATAAAATCACTGCTTCTGTAAAAATGAGTGTCAGCCTGGAGAGGGTTAATAAAACAGGGCAAGTACTTCTCTTTAGGGGTAATTATTAGGCAGCTGGTCAGAGAAGTTGGGAGGAAAGGCTGTGTTGCCATCAGAGCTGAAGAGAGCTTGATACTGGAAGGACACCTGTTGCCTCTGACTGGATCCTGCTGGGTGAGCTTGCCTGAACTGGGACTTTGCTATGTGATATGCTGTGGCTGGGATGCCGAGACAGATTTAACCACTTGCTTACTGGGCACATAAACCCCCTTCGTGCCCAGGCGAAATTTCAGCTTCCGGCACTGCGTCGCTTTAACTGACAATTGCGCGGTCGTGCGACGTGGCACCCAAACAAAATTGGCGTCCTTTTTTTTCCCACAAATAGAGCTTTCTTTTGGTGGTATTTGATCGCCCGTGCGGTTTTTATTTTTTGCGTTATAATGAAAAAAAGAGCAACAATTTAAAAATATATATATATTTTTTACTTGTTGCTATAATAAATATCCCATTTTTTTTTTTTTTCTCAGTTAAGGTCGATACGTATTCTTCTACGTATTTTTGTAAAAAAAAAAAAAAATCACAATAAGTGACTGCTTTGCGCAAAAGTTATAGCACCTACAAAATAGGGGACATAATTATGATTTTTTTTTTTATATATTTGTTTTACTAGTAATGGCGGCGATCTGCGATTTTTATTGGGACTGCGATATTGCGACGGACACATCGGACACTTTTGACACATTTTTGGCGCCATTCACATTTATACAGCGACCAGTGTTATAAAAATGCACTAATTACTGTATAAATGTGACTGGCATTGAAGGGGTTAACACTAGGGGGTGAGGAAGGGGTTAAATGTATTGCCTGGATGTGTTCTAACTGTGTGGGGGGAGGGGGGTGACTGGGGGAGGTGACCGATGCTGTCTCCCTATGTACAAGAGAAACAGCATCAGTCGCCTCTCACTGACAGGACGTGAAGCTCTGTGTTTACACTCAGAGCTCCACGTCCCTGCTCTCTCACCGACGATCGCGTGTACCTGACGGACATCGCGGCCGCTGGGTACACGCATCGGATCCTCGGTGATGCGTCGGGACTGTTTTTCCCCGCCGCGCGCCACCTTGTGGCGCGTGCGGAGAATTACAAGTAAATCACGTCCAAAGACGTGACCCCGGCGCCTCAGGTCTGCGCTGCTGACGTATTCTGTCAATAGCGCGGACCTGAAGAGGTTAAAAGGACTGTCTTATACTGCTAAGAAGAGTTTGTGTGTTGCCCAAACTGCGAACTACGAAGACAAAGCCTGTCAATTATTAATTGCTTTTGCTGAATTAAGCCTTTTAAGTTGACTAAACTGTCTCACAGCTGGCTGTTTCTCCTCTCTGATCCCATACAGTTGATACATGTCTCCTCAGGGCAGTACCCAGATCCCAATACCCTTTTTATGACCAATAACTTGCATATAAGCCTACAAAATGGTAACTTTTGATTTTTCAGGTTCAGGTCCCATAGACTTTAAAGTGGATGTAAACCCACTCTCATCCTTTCTAAACTACTGCTATAGTGGTTATCAATGAGGATATGCATGCCTCCTGCATGTATCCTTACCTGACAAATGTCTCCCCTCTGTCTGTTATGAGACCCGAAACACTGCAGATTCTGTGGGTGGGTCTCTTTTCCAGAGCTCAGTGGGTGGAGTTGTGATGTCAGTAGACTCCCCGCCCATCTCAACACTTTGTTAACATGCATTTTCTCCTGTGTATTTCTTACACTGAACTTCTGCTATGATCACTAACATCCAGTCAAAATCCAGAAACGTTACCACATGACTACAGCATGCCCAATTATGCCGAGGTGTGAAGCAGCCAATCCTGTGAGAGATGGAGAAGAAAGCAGTAAGGGATCTGAAGTACACAGAATGTCTCTCTCAGGCTTGTGCATGAGATGCAAATCACCTATCACTCACAGCAAGGGGGAGAAACGGACTCCTATTTTTTCTCTGTCCGTCTCTATCTCACTGAAAAAAATATGAGAATTAACTCTTCGTGGAAAGACTTGGCTCAGATGACATGAAATCCTATACTGTACAAGCCGCAAGCCTTATTTAAAAATTATTAGGGTTCGCCTTCAGGTCAGAACTTTTTCTTTGTTCTGGAGTTCTGGTGTGAAGCAAACAAGGGGGTGTTTGGCCCAACTCTAGTATTGATGTACATGAATCTTTCAATAAGAAACAAGTATAAAAAAATAAAAAAATGAATTTCTTCTTTTTGTAACCATTTCAATATTTTTTGTTTTATAATTGTTGAAGTTTCTAGTTTTGTGAAGTTTGTTTTTTTAATGAGTAAGATGCCAACAGATGAAGAGAAAAATCACATTTAGTTCCCAATGAATTGGGTTTATGATTAAAGTACCCCTTTCCTTTTTAATGTGAATTTTCATGCAGTATGCCGGTGTACCTGCTAGTTGTTTCATGATTGGCACATGTATATGAACTGGCCATGTCTTTGGTAGGTCTGACTCTGTATTTTAGCCTATAGTATACTAGTATTTCTACTGCTTGTGCATTTATCAGATGTTTATACAATCAGCTATAGTTTAAATTTCTGAAGTAATGTTTCTTTTAGACCCATTTTACACTGAAGCATTTTTACAGCATTTTAGCGTTAAAAATAGCACTATTAAAATGCTCATAAAACGCTCGCCATGCATCTCAATGGACCCATTCACACTGAGTCCTGCAATCAGCATCTTTGGAGCAGCTTTTGGGCACTGACAAAAACTCTCCAAAAACGCCCCTCTCCATTGAAATGAATTGAAAGCGCTCCATATATGGCAAATGTGCGCTAGATGGCATATATTTACAGTATATGGGTCCTAACTAATTTAGAATTTTCTAAAGCAATATGACTCTTTAGATCCTGAAAAAGCAGAATACCTGAATCCGAGAGATGCATTTGGCTTAATGATGAAAACCACCATGATTTGTTATTAAACAGTCCAGCAAAGCCAGAGATGGAGTAAACAAAATAAAATATGAGTCGTTCTTCCCATACTTTTCCTGTACAATTTAATGTAAACCCTTTTTATGTCATAGTTTTAATAAAATTGTATTAATAATACTGCACTGTTTTTGTTTTCAAAAAGAGTTGTGATCTTGTGGTGCCTCAAAAGCCATTCCTTCAAAAAAACTTTTGTTTATACTTGTTTGGAAGTTTTAGAGATGTGGCACATATAATAGGGCCATAATATCCAATGAATTGCAGCGCAAAGATGTGTATCAGCCCCATAGGAAAGAATAAGATTTCTTCTTGAAATGCATTTACATGCAACAAAAACACAAGTTTTGCTGCATCTAAATAAGTGTGAACAGCCGCTTAATGATTTTTGATCAATATAGCTTGTTTTTTAGCAATCGGCTTTTTGGAAGTCATGAAACTGCCTGCTGGCCCTGTCTTTGCAGCTCCTAGAAAGAATACAAATTAGTTTAAAGGAAAATATGTAGGCTGCCATTAATAAAGTTTTCTAAAAATGCTAATTTCCTGGCTGTCACAATGAATTCACAGGTTTAATGATTTATTTGTCACTGACCAAGATGTATGCAGAGTTATGATTTCACTGATTACATGTTTTTGGTCGGTATTCCTGAAAATATTAAAATGCTACCTCTGCCCTGTTAGGGAAATTCACCTTCTCTATTTGTCCTGTTTACTATTATAATTTTAAGTGAAATTAAAAGAAGATCCCAAGTTTTGAGTGGTCCTCAGAACAGTAATTGATAGGACATTTTGCAATGGGGACATTACTTCTGGTTACTTGGGGGGGGGGGGGGGGACAAGAGTTTCCTGTGATTTGCAGGTATTTCCTTTCATTTCCTGTTTTGGCTATGGGACAGGAAGTGAAGGGAAATCTCCCCAATGAAACAAAGATGACAGAAAAAACTGACAGGGGTTATAACCCTCACTTTCTTAGAATACAGGCACACTCCACTTTTAAGTACACAATGGGACCAGAGCATGTATGTAAAATTAAAATGTACTTAAAGTGAAACAATACCTTTTTTCACTTCTAGGGTGTAGTGGGGGGTCAGGGGCTGTAGTAGGGGTGTCAGGAGCTTTAGTTGATGTCTCAGGGGCTGTAGTGGGTGTTTCAGGGGCACACTGGAACAGGGTGGGCTATGCTCTCGGAGCTTCAGCTACTTTTACTGCGGCTTCAAAATGTCTGTACAGTACTCGTAAGGCACTTTACATACACTCGTGGGTATGTCCTTACTCACAAGTGTATGTAAAGTGAGTGTACTTAAAGCGGGGTATGCCTGTACACTATTTTCATTAGTCATGTAACTTTCCCTGATGTTTCTGAAAACGTGTTCATTTTATAATTGTTATTTGTAGGCCTAAAAAATAACATGGCAAAGAACAAAAAATCAGAAGGTATTCACATACTAACACATCAGAAATATAGAAAAAACTCCTCTCCTAGGTATTGGTGAGAGACATATATTATTCTTGATGCTTTTATGGCAATCTGCATCTAGCGTTACAGCCTAGAAAGTAGAGCTTTTTACACAATCATCCAATAACATAGATACAATTCAGACTTGGTTCCCCCGTTGCAAGATGTTGGCACTATGGACTATGAATTCTAAAGAGTAGGTTTTGAAGAGCATTTTGACAACATACTGGTTAGGTTATCGTGTGGTATTTATGTAGTTGTTTAGCTTCACTAACAACAAGAACCTGGGGAATGCCCAGGGAATAACCAAGCCTACTTACCGACCAGCTAGCAGAACAACCAATTAACCTGTCTAACAATGTGCGTTAAAAACAGGGGTTTTGTCCGCACGCATTTGCAAACGCATGCGTGAGCCACAGAGCCGCGCCAAGGCACCCCATAATTCTGTGGTCCTAACACTAACAGTGAGTGTCCTCACAATGGAGGCACATGCATTTTAATGGATAGATAGGGGCAGGTGGACTGAAGGGGAGCCACCCCTCCTTAAAGGTACAGAAGCACACCAAGCACCCAGCATATAGCACAATGGCTGCAAAGGTGTTGGTGCACTGCTGGACCAAAATAAACACCACAGGTGAAACAAAACGTATCCACCGCCCCTATCTATGGCTGGCAATCGCAGTAAGTAGCAATGGAAGGCTAAAACAGATAACAACAAAAACCTGGGGAATGCCCAGGGAATAACCAAGCCTACTTACCGACCAGCTAGCAGAACAACCAATTAACCTGTCTAACAATGTGCGTTAAAAACAGGGGTTTTGTCCGCACGCATTTGCTTTGTTTAGATTCACTAACCACTACATGGCTGAGTATAAATCCAATGTATTGATTAGACATATTTGATAAAATATCTACTAAATGTTATTGAGATTGTACAGATATTACATATACAAATTATTTTAAAGATGGAGGAAAGCAAAGGTGCATAATTAAAAATTGTCCCTAAATCCAAATCTGTTTCCTAGATAACTCCTATATTATTGTTGCAGTTAATTCATTTCAAGCCATTTGAAATACACTGTAATATCATAGCTGTTTGGTGTTTTTGAGATTACACCATTGAGTGTGCTGTTTATTGCTATTTGATACATTAGGTCTGTTCATAAACACCCCCAAGTTTTTAACATCAATATGTCATCTGTCAATGTAAGTCCTACCTATAATTATTTAAATTGCAATTTCCTGTTTGTTTATAGCAGTTTTTATAAAAAAAAAAAAAAAAAATCGATGTGGCTCCCAAACAAAATCGGCGTCCTTTTTTCCCCACAAATAGAGCTTTCTTTTGGTGGTATTTGAGCACCTCTGCAGTTTTTTGTCTTTGCACTATAAACAAAAATAGAGCGACAATTTTGAAAAAAAAATATTTTTTACTTTTTGCTATAATAAATATCCCCCAAAAATATATATAAAAAAAAATGTTTTTCTCAGTTTAGGCCGATACCTATTCTACATATTTTTCGTAAAAAAAATATCACAATAAGCGTTTATTGATTGGTTTGCGCAAAAGTTATAGCATTTACAAAATAGGTGGTCGTTTTATTGCATTTTTATTAATATTTTTTTTTACTAGGTGATCAGCAATTTTTTCCGTACTGCGACATTATGGCGGACACTTCAGACACTTTTGACACATTTTTGGGACCATTGGCATTTTTATAGCGATCAGTGCTATAAAAATGCATTGGATTACTATAAAAATGCCACCGACAGGGAAGGGGTTAACACTAGGGGGCGAGGAAGGGGTTAAGTATGTTCCCTGGGTGTGTTCTAACTGTAGGGGGGTGGACTCACTAGGGGAAATGATTGATCGCTGTTCATACATTGTATGAACAGACGGTCCGGCATTTCTCTCTAGACAGCCAGGCACGCGCACGGGCACGGGAGTCGGGGGCGAGCAGGGGCATATAGCTACATGCTCTGGCCCAGCAGAGCCGACCTCCTGCCGTATAACTGCGGTGGCTGGTCGGCAAGCAGTTAAGACTTTCCACAATTTTTGGGGGTAATTTACACCACCATAAGTTTATCAAAATCCACTATATCCATAGAGGAAAGGCAAAAATAAAGGGCCAGATTCAGGTACAATTACATTGGCGCAGAGTATCAGAGATACACTATGCCGCCGTATTTTACCTGGCTCTACCCCGAATTCATGTAGATTTTGGCCCGTAAGGTACGGCGGCGTAGTGTATTTCTCGCGGCGGAATCGAAATATGCGATTAGGGTGCGTGAAGCATTTAAATTAGGCGCGTCCCCGCGGCGATCGAACTGCGCATGCTCCGTTCAGAAATTTCCCACCGTGCATTGTGCAAAATAACATCGTTACGTCATTTTTTGTTTGAGTAGCGTTGTTTACGTACATTCCTATTCCCGGACGACTTACGTGAAAAATAAAAAAAAACGTTGAAATTCGACGCGGGAACGGCGGCCATACTTAACATGGGCTGTCTAATACTAGACCAGATAAAAGCTGGAATGACTTTACGCAGCAAAAAGATGACTGCAGATGCCGTAAGAGATTGCGAATGACGCTCGTAACTTCGTGGATCGTTGGAAAAAGCTCATTTGCATACCCCGACGCGGAAAACGACGGGAACACGTAAGCCAGTCGGATTGAAGCCCGAAGCCTCAGTTTCATGGTTTGAGGATTCAGACTAATGAAACGACGCGCGTAATTTGAAAGTACTCCGGTCTAACGCGAGATAGACCGGAGTAAGGGCTCTGTGAATCTGGCCCAAAATGTTTAGGAGCAGATATTTTTTTTCCTCCCCAGTTCTTTACTGTGAACCATATTTTTTCACTTACAACATCATATTTTTATACTGGAGAGAAATTTAACTACTTGAGATCCGCGCTACAGCCGAATGACGGCTCTAGCGCAGATCTAAATTGTCAACAAGCCGTCAATTGATGGCTTGTCACTAGCTGCTTCCCAGCGCGCGCTCCAGAGCGAGCTGCGGGGAAGCCCTGTGTTGGCCGTGGCCCTTGGACACAGGCAATCACAGATCACCGCGAACGGCCAATCAGAGTGGCCGTTTGCGATGCGATCTGTGCGGCCAATGAGAGAGGATCTCATAGATCATATCTCATTGCCGTTTTACATAGAGACAGCGTCCTGTCTCTGGAGAGCAGGAGACGGATCTGTGTCTCTTGTACATAGAGACACAGATCGGTCACCTCCCCAGTCACCCCCCCTCCCCCCACAGTTAGAACACTATGCAGGGAATACATTTAACCCCTTCCTCACCCCCTAGTGTTAACCCCTTCAATGCCAGTCACATTTATACAGTAATTAGTGCATTTTTATAGCACCGATCGCAGTATAAATGTGAATGACGCCAAAAATGTGTCAAAAGTGTCCGATGTGTCCGCCATAACGTCGCAGTCCCAATAAAAATCGCAGATCGCCGCCATTTCTAGTAAAAAAAAAATAATAAAAAATAATAATTCTGTCCCCTATTTTGTAGGCACTATAAATTTTGCGCAAACCAGACGCTTATTGCAATTTTTTTTTTTTTTTTACCAAAAATATGTAGAAAAATACGCATCGCCCTAAACTGAGAAAAAAATAAGTTTTTTTTTTTTTTTTAATTGGGATATTTATTATAGCAACAAGTAAAAAATATTGTATTTTTTTCAAAATTGTCGCTCTTTTTTGTTTAAAGCGCAAAAAATAAAAACCGCAGAGGTGATCAAATACCACCAAAAGAAAGCTCTACTTGTGGGGAAAAAAGGACGTCAATTTTGTTTGGGAGCCACGTCGCACGACCGCGCAATTGTCAGTTAAAGCGACGCAGTGCCGGAAGCTGAAATATCACCTGGGCAGGAGGGGGGTATAAGTGCCCAGTAAGCAAGTGGTTAAAGACAAAATGTGGCAAAGTACATCTAAAACACAAAAGGTGTATCGATCTTCTTAAAGTACTGTCTGTATTTAACACTTAAAGTTGTAGCCTGCAATAGCTAACCCTAAATTGCTATTACGTTGGCTATCAGTGACCAATAGTCATGTACCTCATAAATCACTAACCAATAAGGACATACCTTATGAAGAGGACTGTGCTGAGGCCTTGGATCTATCAGAATGTCTTGTTATACCATCAAATGTATCTTGATTGCTTTCTAGTGCAAGGTTTGCTCATTACCTCATGGTCCCCACCCCCTTTATAAATTGCCATATGATGTATGTATAAAAACACACCTATAGGGGTAAAAGTTAGTATATGTTTTAAATATATTGAAGTACTGCTAATTACTATTTAACAAAGTGCTATGTGAATAAAGTTGGTGCAAATGAATCTCATATTAATAATAATGTTAACGTGCATCACAACAGTGTATAGTTAATAATATAAAGTCCATTCAGGTAAAATATGTACTAAACTAAAACCAAGTCCATGTGAGAACGTGCTATAATTGGTGCATCCACAGAAATAATTTCTGATCATCCAGGGAGCAACTCAGTCCTTGTCACAAGATAATTTCATGGAGGAGCAAAATAACAGAGCGGAGAAAAGGGACAGGCAAAGGAAGTCAAAATCTGGAAAATATGTAGATAAAAACAACAGATTCCTCATATCCTATCCCTGTGGTAATGGCCGCTTACCTTATAAATAGACCCCACTGGGTCTAATGGTGCATTGAACGATAATGGCCAACCAACAGTGATTGGTCCTTCCTCCTCGGTGTGTTTTGAACAGGACACCACTGCAGTACTGCCTCCAACCTCGCCACAGATTTCCTGGGAAATGTAGCTCTGGATCCAAGGATTTAAAAGCAAGAAAAATGGATCTCCATAGTGTAGCAAGTTGAAAGGCTCATAGGTCCATTTATTAAAATCGGTAGTTGACAATAAAAAGGCAAAAAAATGCCGTACAGGTAAAAACAACGTCAAAGATACAGGTATACCCTTGATGAAGCTATGTGGTAGTGATGCAACATGTCGGTAGGAGCTTAGGTGATATCCACTTCCTGTTTTACGGCCGTGACCGGAAGTTCTAGTATCTTCAGGTCACGGCCATAAAACGGGAAGTGGATATCACCTAAGCTCCTCCTGACCTGTTGCATCACTACCACGTAGCTTTATCAAGGGTATACCTGTACGTTTGACGTTGTTTTTACCTGTACGGCATTTTTGTCAACTACCGATTTTAATAAATGGACCTTTGTGCCTTTTAACTTACTACACTATAGAGATTCTTTTAGATGAGCCTTTACACTGCGTCATTGTTGGTAAATCTAAATGAGTTTTACTGAGTTTGTGAATTTAGAATTGTATCATGTACTATGGACAGTCTTTTAAATGCCATAAGCATAGATTTCTATTTTGACATTTAAAAAACTTAAGAAAGGTCATGGCTCATTCTTCCCTAGAACACAAGCCTCATTATCAGTAGCCAGGTGTTTGGTCATGTAATCGCCTACCATGGGGTATTGGAACATCTCTACGACCCCTTTCACACGGAGGTGTTTTACATGTGTTTTTTTTTGCTATAAAAATAGCACCTGTAAACTGCCTCTTTTGCAGCCCCAGTGTGAAAGCCAGAGTGCTTTCACACTGGGGCAGTTCCCTTGCAGGACAGGATAACAAGTCCTGCAAGTAGCATCTTTGTAGCTGTGCAGGAGCGGTGTATACACCTCTCCTCATCTGCCCCTGCCCATTGAAATGAATGGGCACCACTGCCATAGCGCCTGCAAAATGCTTTGGCAGTGGCGCATTTTGGGCACTATTAACCCTTTCCACTGCCGAATAGCGCTGGGATAACAGCATTAAAGCCCTGCTAAAGCTAGTGGAGCTTTACTACTAACACCTCTACCACCCCAGTGGGAAAGGGGTGTTAATCCAGCAAGGTAAGTATTCTGTGACTTTTTCTACATTTATAGGTTTTGTAAGGGAGCAGGGGATCATATTTAAAAAAAGTCTGCTGTCTCTTAATTGGCCATACCCCCTTATATATAGCTGATTCCCTTTATTCAGCATATAAACATATTGTTTTTCTTATCTAACTCTGAACCAGGCTCGCCAATGAAAACTTAGGTGAGAAAATCCGTGAACAAAATCATCTCTTGGCTCATCTCACAGAGGAAAGAGAGTAAGTCTTGTTTTTTTTTTACTCCTGCTTTTTCTACTACATCATCAAGCATATTTGCTTTGGAGTTCCTCCTAAATTACTGTAATCTTTTCAACTGCCCATGTAATACATATCATATGTTTCTATTAAAGGTCAGCTCATTGTACGCTCAAAACAGAACTTTCATTACGGTGATGCACAGTTCCAAATGTGAATTTCTTTGGTCAGATGTCTATTTCAAGCTGGAGCTGTAACACACTATAAACATTGTCGAAATTGTTCTTTTGATTCCGTCTCATTTAAAACGGATCAATTATCAAACCCTGATGAAACACATTCTTATGTTTTTTTTATAATATGTACCTTGCTGTATAAGGTTACACAGTCTTTCAGGGGATTGAAACATAATCTAAAATGAAACCTTGTTTTGTTGTCATTTATGCATTTTTGGATCATCTGTTATTTTTTCTGATTTTGTAACTGCCCAGTTTTTATGCCAGTTATTCTTTTAGATGAGCTCAAAGCCTTTGCCTTTAAAAGGTTAACAAATGCAGTTTTAAAATGTTTCTAAACCTTCTGATCCTTCTGTGTAATATTATGTAAGGTTCCACTTTACTGTACCCTCTACCAGTAGAACCAGGTTTCTAGGTTCACTAACAGATCTATGTTTGTAAAATAGTCACTATACATTCTGTGAGCTTTTTTTGCAATTTTAGAAAAACTGTAAGCAAAAATGCAAAACCAAACTTTAATTATGATGGATTTTTATGACAATTCATATGTACTTGGAATGGTTTTAATTAATTTCTGATTTGGGAAATGCAAAACTGCACTGACCTTAGAATAGGACACACTACTTGGCCTACTTGGCCTGAACTGAATGTATTACTATAAATATTTTAGCGCTGATCAACAGCCTTACCTTTAGTCTTGTACAGTTTTACAGGCCCATCTCCTATACTGAATTTGATCACTCTGATTTCACTGCACACAGTAAACTTCTTACAGTGTGCATTAGAAGCTGCAGCAAGTCAGATAGAGCCTGCACCATTTCCTGGCTGAAGAATGTACAGCATCATATAGCCCTTTTCTAACCAACCTTAAAGGATCACTAATGGATTTTTATTTTTTTTAGCTAAATAGCTTCCTTTACCTTAATGCAGTCCTGGTTTCATGTCCTCATTGTTCGTTTTTGCTCTGATGTTGCTGTGTTCTGGACACTTCCTGGTTGTCTGTTTCCTGAGGACCACAGTACTGGGAGTTTCTAGTTTCGTTTTCCAAACCATCACTGCTCTATGGCTCTGTATAGCACAGATACAGAATAACATGCAAAAACAAAACTAGATGCAAAAATGAAACTAAAAAACTACAGGTACATTTTATGATTTTTATCTATTTTTAATCATTTTTAAAAGGAATCAGTTAACTATTACGTCTCTATACCCTGTAAAAGTCATTTCAACAAAAACAAAAATTTTCCTTAACAACTTCTTTAATATTCTTGATCCCTCTTTTTTACTTTGAATTTGTGTTCTTTCACTCATTGAATCAGCATCAGCATCACATGTGACTGTTACCTAGTGTTGTCTGCATGCAAATACAATATGCCTAGGAACACCTTCTCATCCAGAATCACATCTACCCAACCCACTGCTTGCATCAGAGCTATGGGCTCTTCTAAAAAATCTTGAGGCAGGGTTTTTTTATGATATTTTCAGGAATCACCCTGTCATCCCTTTATACCAGCAATGGTGGTCTGTCTGTCACACCGCAGAGCTCGTCCTTCAAGGTAAGGAGAGATAAGACAGCTTCTGAGCCAATCCTCATCTTCAGCTCCAGCATGCTCAAGAAGCTGCAGGAGCAGAGTCTTCTTGTTGCCAGAAGAGCCCTCTAAAGCCATGTATTATAACTCTCTAGCAGAGTGAAGGAGCTGTTTCTTCTTCAAATTCTTCTGGTAACTGGCAAGTATCCATTATCTGGAACCCCTTTTTATAGGATACCCTATATTTCTATAGGTGGATTTCTTTGAACTATCCTAAACTGATCCTATTTATTTAATTGGATGACTTGCTGGCAAATTGAAACTTTTTTCAAAACTTTTAAAGGGTGATGCTAATAACTGCCGCTGCCTTAGATCCCATGAGGAAAGGAGGGGCCTTAAACAGGCTCCCCCCCTTTATCCTTACATTCTGTGTAATAAGTACACCTGTCTGTCCCTTTATCACCACTGACAGGTAAAGTAACTAACATGGATTATGGCATTTGAAAGTGGCTGGGATATATTAGGCAGCAAGTGAACATGTTTTCTTTGAAGTTGAAGGTGACCAGGTCTAAATTGTAATGGCTAGATGACTGGGTCCGAACAACTATGAAACTGCAGCTCTTGTGGGAATATCAAGGTATGCAATAGTCTGGACCTACCAAAAGTGGTCCAAGGAAGGAAATATGCCTCATTGATGCACGTAGGAAATAAAGGCTGGCCCTTGCAGTTTGATCCAATAGAAGAGTTACTGTAGCTAAAATTGCTGAAAAAAGTTAATGCTGGCTCTGATAGAAAGTGTCAGAATACACAGTGCAACACAATTTGTATGTATGTTGTGTATGGGGGAATGTAGCTGCAGACCAGCCAGGGTGCCCTTGCTGACCCATTTCTTACCTGCCAACCGTCCCTGATTCGCCGAGACCATCCTGGAATTTTATGTAAATCTGGTGAATCAAAGCCATATTTCGGAGAGTAGCCACTTCGCTCCATCAGCTTGCCTGGTAGGTACGCGCTATCGCAGGCACCAGCAAGGCTTTTTTCAGGCGAAAAGTTCCACCCCCTCTGGCACTGCTTCTCCCTGCTTTACAACTGACAGTGCTACTTTTTGGTCACACGGAACCCAGATTGGAGCAGAGGAGGGAGGGGGCAGACCCGAGCAGAGGAGGCAGAGGGCAGATCTGAGCAGAGGAGAGAGGGGGCGGATCTGAGCAGAGGATGGAGGATTGAAGCAGAGAAGGCAGATTGAAGCTGAGGAGGGAGGGGCAAATTGGAGCAGATGGGGGGCGGGCTGCTCTAAGCCGCATGGCAGAAGCTCCTCCAGTCCGGCTGGCAGCCTGCACAGATGTCGATTAAGTAAGTTGTAGCTGCACTTTTGCAGAAGCCCTCTGTTGTTTTTCGCTTACAGAGCGGTCTCCTCCTGGATAATTTTGGCTTTATACCCTGCAATCTCTAGAGACAGCAGTACATGAGGACCCCCAGGAGGTTGGTCGTATCTGAGGGGCTATAACAAGAAGGAAGAGAGCTGTGTACTGGAAAGGGGGGGGGGGACTTTGTACTTGGGGGGGATCCTGGGAGTACACAGCACACCCCTCAGCCCTGCACCATTCATGTAGCACACCCCTCAACCCTGCACTCTGTACACAGCGCATCACTCTACTTTGCACACAGTACGTAACGCACTGCTCTACTCTGCACCCAGTATATAGCACACCCATATACCATGCACCAAGTACATAGCACACCCCTCAACCCTGCACCCAGTACATAGTGCACCCCTCTACCCTGTACTCAGTAGGTGGCGCCCCCTCAACCCTGCATTCAGTTCGTAGCGCACCCATCAACCTTGCACCCAGTATGTAGAGCACCCCTCAACCTTGCTCCCAGTATGTAATGCACCCCTCAACCCTGCACAAAGTATGTAGTGCACCCCTCTACCCTGAACTTAATATGTAGTGTGCCCCTCAACCCTGCACTCTGTACACAACATACCCATCTACCTTACACTCTTTTATTGGTACAGGGAAGGTTTGTTTTGATTAACCACGCCCCTTAAGCCCCTCCCATTGGTAATACTTTGGCCACCCCTTGACTTAACTGTCCCTCATTCTAAAGTACGTAAGTTGGGAGATGTGCCATTTCCACAACCAAAAGCAGCTACAGTGGGCATGTGAACATCAGAATTGGACCACTGAGCAATTTAAGTAGGTATCCTGATCTGATTAATCATGTTTAACTTTATACAATGTGGATGGCCATGTGCGTGTGCATTCAATCTGTAAGTAAGGTGGAAGCTACTGGACTCGGCACACTTTCTGAAAAGGGCTGCACCAAGAAAAAGGCAAATATCACAGTGAAAGCTGCAATTTTTTTTTTGTTTGTTTTGGAAATTTAAAAATTGTATTAAGATTTAAAGCTGGAGTTAGGCTGTAAAAAAAACGTGTTAATAATTTGTTAACATGATGGTAGAATGGTAACGGTATAATGAGGAAGTTCAAATGTAATTAGTTTTGTATTTTACAGGTTGGTATAGCAACCATTAAAAGCAAATGCTTGTTTAAATATAGCGTTCTGTTACTGTATATGTACTGCATATAATTATTTATTTTTATTGAAACAGATATATCTAATTAAATTTATCATACAATATGATATACATAAGGTATAGAACATGTTTTGGGAGCCAAGAGAGAACCGATAGTGGATTTAGAGTGTAAGATATTAATTATTACTGCTTATATTATTTTATGTGCCTCTGTTTGGGATATGGCTAAAGTTCCTTGCTTATAATGCCACTTTAATATGATTTCTTTTAATAATATACTTTTTTTTTGTGGTGTGTAATATTATATAAGCGCATACATGATCCTTATCTT
Organism: Rana kukunoris; assembly: GCA_029574335.1. Taxonomy (NCBI): domain Eukaryota; kingdom Metazoa; phylum Chordata; class Amphibia; order Anura; family Ranidae; genus Rana; species Rana kukunoris. The sequence goes on from CM056053.1 coordinate 395,256,631, forward strand.
TCATAAAGCAGGTACAAGTAATACAATTATGGAAGCAAATGCTACTTTCATTCTTTCTTGTATTTCAATATTAAATTGAAAAAGAGAAAAGGTAAATTTACCAGCTAATGAAAAATTGAGACACATGTAATACAATCTCCATAGTTCCCGTGCAGCCGAAATTTTTTGTGAACACAGCTTGTGTTTGCTAAACTTATGTCATAGGAAAGCATTGCTGTGACTTTTCCTTCTTTGCCTGTGCTGAAAGTAAACATACTTTCCCATTAGTGACTATGATTATGTAAAGGAAACCTTTACCAAGACAATTATATAGGCTGCCATTGCTGGCTTCACCATCTATAAATGCTTGTAGCCTGGCTGCTTTCCAGGTAACCAGTTGAGAACATGTATGCAGATCAAGAAGTCACTTGCTGCATTCTTGTTACAGGTAGGTGAATTGTAGTCATTAAATCAGCATGACAGCCATGTGACTTTTTGAGATGGTGGTCACTAATAGAGGTGGGCTGAATAACCCTCTGTTTGGTTTGCAGCAGAACTCCCTAACAGTAGAAAAGTTTGAACTCGAATGGCGAACCCCTTTGATGTCTATGGAACCCAAACAGGAAAAATCCTGTTTATGCAAGTAGTTGACCATAAAAGGGATATGGGGATCTGTGTACTGTTCTGGGGGACATGAATCAATGCACAATATTTTTTTTTAAAACAATAATTTTGTTCAAGAGCAGTGATTTAAATGATGCTTAAAGTGTAACAATAAAAATGAAAAATTCCTTTAAATATAGCGCCTAGGGATACCCTTAGTCTGCCTGTAATGTGACACAATTGTAGCATATATAGAACATGCTGCAGCAAAATTAACATTTCTATAGAGAAAAAAAAAACAAATCTAATCATTTGACTCACAGTTGCAATTGCCAGCACCTGACTATTGAAAAAAACAAAAAACAACTGTGGGGTCCTCCCCCAGTTCAGAACAGGCCTTTCAGGGCTGGTATGGTTTTTAATGGTAACCCTGTGCCAAAAAAAATGGCGTGGTGTCCCCCCCAAAATATATACTAGGTCCTTAACCGAGCCCTTATCCGGCAGGTCAGGAAACGGGGGATGAGTGAGTGCCCCCCCTTCTGAACCATACCAGACCATACCTTGTGCTCCTCCACCTTCTGTATGATAATGCCCGACAGATGCTTAATAGGGTTTAGCTCTAGACATGCTTGGCCAGTCCATCACCTTTACCTTCAGCTTCTTTATCAAGGCAGTGATTGTCTTGGAGTTGTGTTTGGGGTCATTATTATGTTGAAATACTGCCCTGTGACCCAGTCTCTGAAGGGAGGGGATCATGCTCTGCTTCAGTATGTCACAGTACATGTTGGCATAGTTCCCCCAATGAACTGTAGCTCCCCAGTGGTGGCAGCAGTCATGCATCCCCAGACACTCCCACCACCATGCTTGACTGTACTTTGTACTCTTTGTACTTTTCACCTGGTTGCCACCACACACGTTTGACACCATCTGAACCAAATAAGTGTCTGTTGGTCTCATCAGACCACAGGACATGGTTCCAGTAAGCCATGTCCACAATTTGTTGCTTAGTTCCTTAGTTTGTTGCTTGTCTTCAGCAAACTGCAGGTTTTCTTGTGCATCATCTTTAGAAGAGGCTCCCTTCTGGTACAATAACCATGCAGATCAATTTGATGCAGTGTGCAGCGTATGGTCTGAGCACTGACAGGCTGACCCCCCCACCCCTTCAACCTCTGCAGCAATGCTGGCAGCCCTCATACGTCTATTTCCCAAAGACAACCTCTGCATATGACGCTAAGCACATGCACTATGCCTATTCTTAGTGGAACCTGTTCTATATGGTCTTGACCACCGTACTGCAGCTCAGCTTCAGGGTCTTGGCAATCTTCTTATAGCCTAGCTCATCTTTATGTAGAGCAACAATTATTTTTGTTCAGACCCTCAGAGAGTTCTTTGCCATGAGGTGCCACGTTGAACTTCCGTTAAACTACCAGTATGAACGAGTGAGTGATAGCACCAAATTTATCACACCTGCTCCTTATTCACACCTGAGATCTTGTTACCACTAACAAGTCACATGACACCAGGAAAGGGAAATGGCAAATTTGTCACAATTTGGACATTTTCACTTAGGGGTGTACTCACTTTTTTTGGCAGCGGTTTAGACATTAATGGCTGTGTGTTGAGTTATTTTGAGGGGACAGCAAATGTACACTGTTTTTACAAGCTGTACACTCACTATTTGACATTGTACCAAAGTGTAAGGCCGCGTACACACGACTGGTTTCCTCGACAGAATTCATCAAGCAACTTGGTGGGAGAGCTTTTTTGCCAAGGAAAACAGTCGTGTGTGTGCTTTTGATTGAGTAAACTGTCGAACTCGATGAGGAAAAAAGAGAGCAAGTTCTCTTTTTCCTCGACGGGAGTCGTGTTCCTCGTCGGGCTGGTTTTCCACGAGAAACATGTTGGTGTGTATGCTTAGAAACCCACGCACCTTCGGTAAAAGTTGTATTTGTAATTGAGATAGCACATTTGTCACGCTGTAACAGACTGAAAAGTGCAAATGTCTCTTACCAAACTTTTTCCTAACACGCTGTAACATGAGATTAGCAAAAGCAGCCCCTTCCGTTGTATGTGTTGAAGTCACTGCGTTTGAGAGGAGATTTGGTCTTGACAGTGTGTATGCAAAGACAGCTTGTCAAGTTTCTCAACAAGCCGAACAAGGAACTAGTCGAGGAAAATCATGTGTCTTTTCCGACGAGTTCCTCGGTTATGTGTACGAGGCCTAATTTCTTCAGTGTTGTAACATGAAAAGGTATGTTAAAATATTTACAAAAATTTGAGGGGTGTACTCACTTTTGTGAGATTGTGTGTATGTATGAAAATGTGTGTGTATGTGTGTGTGTGTGTGTATATATATATATATATATATATATATATATATATATATATATATAAACGACTTTTAAGTGCAGCAAACCTTGAACTTTTTTCATATATATAATATATATATATATATATATATATATATATATATATATATATATATATATATATATATACGAGGCTCTTTCACTATGGCAAGGGATGGAATAAGGACACAGAGGGGTTGATTACTAAGGGGAAATCCACTTGAAAGTGCTTAGCTCTCAAGAATAGCCATCCGCCTTTTTCAAGGGACCAACAGTAATTGTACAATTCATATACAAGCTGTTTCATGGCCAGGTGAGGGCTACTCCTTCGTCTTGGTAGACTCTGAGGAAAGAAGAACGCACTGGTTAGCTCAGCAACATAAAAAGGCTTGGGCATCCCCAGAACACAATAGTGGTGGATGATCGCAGGATCCTCTCTATGGTAAAGAAAAACTCATTCACAACATCCAGACAAGTGAAGGACACTCTCCAGGAGAAGAAGAGAGTCTACAATCAAGAGAAGACTTCACAAGAACAAATACAGAGGGTTTACCACCATTCTTAAGCCTAAAGAATAGAAAAAAAAAAAACAGATTAGAATTTGCCAAAAAACATATAAAAAAGCCAGACCCTTCCTGGAAAAGCATTCTTTGGATGGATGAAACTAAGATTATTCTGTACCAAAATGAAAGGAAGTAAAAAGTGTGGAGAAGGCTTGGAACAGCTTGTCATCCAAAGCAAACAACATCATCTGCAATACATGGTGGAAGCAGTGTGTTTGCATGGGCATGCATGGCTTTCAATGGCACTGAGTCACTGATGTTTGTGAACAAAGCAAAATTAATTCTGCAGTGTTTAGCGATATACTGTCAGCCCAGATTCAGCCAAATGCAGCAAAGTTGATTGGATGGTGCTTCAGATTACAGATGGACAATGGTACAAAACACACTGCAAAAGCAACCCAAGAGCTTTTGAAGGAAAAGAAGTGGAATGTTCTGCAATGGCCGAGTCAATCACCTGATCTCAACCCAATTGACCATGTATTTCACATGCTTAAGGCAAAATTCAAGGCAGAAAGACCCAAAAGCAAAGAACAACTGAAGACAGATGCAGTTAGAGCCTAACAAAGCATCAGAACGGAGTCTTTGGATAATGTCCATGGGTTCCAGACTTCATGCAGTCATTGTCTGTAAAGTATTCTCAACAAAATATAAACAATCAACATTTTATTTATGATTATATTTGTTTGTCCAATTAGATTTGAGCACCTGAAAATGGGGAGACTGTATAAAAATGTTTCAGTTCCTAAAATTTGTACTTGATATTTACAGTATGTTCAACCCCTTGAATTAAAGCTAAACGTCTGTACTTCAAATTCATTTGGATTGTTTCATTTTAATTTTCTTCTGGTGGCATACAAAGCCAAAAGTATGAACAATGTGCCTGTGTCGAAATATATATGATTTGATGCTTACAGCTAGTTAAAATCCAAAATTCAGTATCTCTGAAAATTAAAATATTACATAAGACCAATAAAAAGAAGGATTTTAATACAGAAATGTTGGCTTATTGAAAAGTAAGTCCATGTACAGTATAGTATGCACTATATCAATACTTGGTTGGGTCTCTTTTTGCATGAATTACTGCATCAATGGCATGGAGGCGTTCAGCCTGTGGCAGTGCTGAGGTCTTATGAAAGTCCAGGTTGCTTTAATAGCGGCCTTCAGCTCGTCTGCATTGTTGGATCTGGTGTCTCTCATCTTCCTCTTGACAATACCCCACAGATTCTCTATGGGGTTTAGGTCAGGCCAATCAAACACAGGGATACCGTGATCATACTATCATTTCACAAAGCATTAGTAGTATTGATGCAGTTATGTCTGTAGAGTGTATATAGAACTTACCTGTTTCCTTACCTTGAATATACAAGACCACTAAAGCTTTTCAAATAACCTATAATTACCATGGCACAGAAGCAAACCAGGGGAGTTTAAATTGATAATAATAAAACATACTGTGTCTTATTTTGAAGTAATGTATATGCTGCTATTTTGTGTACTTATTTTGTTCGACTTCAACCAGTAAGCATTTACATTCTGTTTTAGTGACATCTGAAATATAATGTAGAATCCATCGATGAGCCTGGAAAGTGCAATCCACGCAGTTTTATGTTAAATCATAGTTGTTTTCTTACTTAGGTGCAGTTTAGATCTTTCACTCAAGCATCCTATATAGGTAAATAGCTTCGGAGACAATTGAATAATGTGACTGCGTCGCTTGTGTAATTTTTGCATTTCTGAGGTAGCTGAAATGTAGAAAATGGCTTGCAGATTTTCATGTATACAGAGTTTGAAACTAACAACTGAAAAATGATGTTCATAATCTGAATTGCAATGAAACCAATTATCTGTGCCGTGGCTGCTCGCGGGGGAATTCTCCTAAAGGTTTAGTGTTTCTTAAAAGAAATTAAAAACAGCTGTAAAAATACCATTAAACAAAAATAGCAGCTGCAAGAGAGATTAACATTTCTAAATTTCATTTGAACCTGATATGTTATTTTTCCAACAGCAAACATGTATGTATTTACTAGTACATATATTATTTATGCATTTATACACCACATAAGCAAAATCAAAAGCAGAGGAAGACCTTTTTTAGAAACTGTTAATCTACCATGGCAAATTCACTTAAACGACCAGTAACCCTGAAATACAAGTTAACCCCTGTCTTGCAAAATGGTAAAGCCATCTACATTTTGGAGAGGCTTTTTAAATGGTCCTTTAGACCTAAATCAGATGAGATGCCACATGCACCTCTGTTCTTGTGATTGCAAACTGTCACTTTACAGCTGTGATCACAGGAACAAGGCTTCTGCCTAGAGATATCCAAACACTGCTTTTACATTTTAATACATAGGTTTAGTTCTGGTCCCCACAAAGGATACACACACTAAATAATGTTATCAGTGTAGGTAAGTAAAGGCTGATGACTTATTCTTGGAGCTAGATGCAGTAATTCTAGGGAAAATTATACCAGGGTAAGTAATACAAATTGCTTCATATTTGGAATTTTTGTTAAAAAAATTTCATGCTGGGTTTACACTGCCATGCGGAGCGGCTCACAGCAGGGGTCAGGTGTGTCCTCGTTCACTGTTTCAGGTCAGATTTTGGTCCAAATTTATGGCTGAATTTGGACCTGAAATGGACCAGAAGATGTGCAGGACCCCTGTGCAATTCGCCCTGCAGCCGTCCCTGAGCTGTGTAAACCAGCTCCATAGAGAGCAGAGAATTTTTATGTGGAAAAGAAATGGACTTTGTAGGCACCAGTTATAGAAAAGTGAAAAAATAAATGTAATTTATATAAAAATACATAAATAACTCCAGTACATCAACACCACACATATTGATGTGTCCTGTGTATTAAAAACAACAAACTGTAATTGTACAGTGATTACAATGTCAAGAGAGAAAACATAACAGTAAATTTCTACTATAATAACCAATACAGAGCAGATGAGGGGTTGATCCAACCCATAGGAAACTGCTGTGTGTATCGCTGAGTAGTTTCTATTCAAATCTTGACATTCATACGATTTCCCTTGGAATTGCTCTACATGTTTCGTGGTTTTACCCACTTCATCGGGAGTATGGAGAAATAAACTGCACAGATAAAACAGAAATTACAGTAAACAAACAGAGTAAACAAAACATTATATAGCTCATCATATACCCATCAATAGATGGGTGAAACAATGTGCTAGTAAACTTACCAAAAAACATTAATGGCATATAGAAAACCAGGGGAGATAAGTTGCGTTTACCCAATAAAAGTCATAGTCATAGAGAGCAGGTCACAGGCACCTGAAATGCTGTGTGGAGCCGCATCCAATTCACAATAGTGTGAACCCAGCCTCCTATATAATTTTTTTCGACTGTGCTACTGTTAAAAAAAAAAAAAAAAACATTTGGTTTAATGGGTTTTGACAGTTAGTAATGTTTAACCCCTTAATGACTAAGGTCATTTTTTTTTTTTTTTTTTTACGTTTTACTAAACCCACAACAGTAAAATCTGTCTGTATATGTAGTAAAGAATGCTTTACTCACTGTGGAACCTAAGAATGCTTGGTATACTCTGTCATTAAGACAGTTAGGGGGTTATTTACTAAAGGCAAATCCATTTTGCACTACAAGTGCAAAGTGCATTTGAAATTGCACTGAAAGTGCACTTGGAAGTGCAGTCGCTGTAGATCTGAGGGGGGCATGTAAGGTAAATTAAAAAACAGCATTTTAACTTGCACATGATTGGATAGAAAAATCAGCAGAGCTTACCCTCATTTCAGAGCTTCCCCTAAGATTCACAGCGACTGCACTTCCAAGTACAATTTCAAGTGCACTTTGCACTTGTAGTGCAAAGTGGAGATGTCTTCCGTAAATAACCCCCTTAGTGTAGTCAGGCTGCACATGCTCAATTTGGTGTTTATTGCTAGATTGTTTTTTTTTTCTTGCGAGAGTGGAGTTGATCAGCACAGACAGAGGATCAGGGGTCCTGCATCCTGATAGGACAGCCGGTGCAGTATGAAAACTCCTCCTACAAGCTTTAACCAGGAGCTTATAGAAGTTACAAGATTGTATACTGCTGATGAGAAAGGGTATTTAGCAGTTTATATTTACTAAAATAATTGCATTTCCATGTTCTGTGTAAGCTAGGCTTACATTGTGGCATGGCCCCATTCACTTGAATAGGTGAAGTTCTGTGGCAGTGCTACCTGCCAAACATAACAGGAGGGATCATTTTTACTGCTACACCAAGCATCACTGCCACAGAATGGCTGTATACCCCCAGACTGCCTTTGCAGCTTAACCACTTTAAGACCAGGCATTTGTTTACAAGTAAAAATCTGTATTTTTTGCTATAAAATTACTTAGAACACAAAAACACACATATATATATATATATATATATATATATATATATATATATATATATATATATATATATATACCGTATATACTAGAGTATAAGCCAAGTTTTTCAGCCTTTTTTTAAGGCTGAAAATACCCCCCTTGGCTTATACTTGAGCCGGTGTACCTGAAATTCTTGACAGGCTACAGGCGTCCATTGTTTAAAAGTCACGGTCTCTCAGCTCCCCAAACTGTTATTAAAATACAAAATATACTGTATTGTATAGCACCATATGCACTTCTGTTTGGTCCCCTCTATGACCTTGTATGCGGCTCCGGTCTCTTTGACTTGCCATGTGTGCCTTATTACCAGTATACTACTGGAGTATTTGCTATGTTTAATTGGTTTGACGACCCCTTTTTATCTTTCTGTATCAACGCTACTGAATGTTGACGCTGTATGTATTTTGTGTCGGTTGATAGCTGCACTATTTTTTTTGTATGAAAATAAAGAAATAAACAAAAAAAAAAAAGTTGTGGTTTCCTCCTGGTCCCTTCTGTGATAGGCGTTTTCCCGCAGACACAGTTCCGCCTATCACGGACGTTCTCTCATCCTCGGACTCCGTTTCCCAGCAGACACTGTGTTCAGTGTTCTGCCAATCACGGACATCCTCTTGTCCGAGGATGGGAAACTGAATGCGAGGATGAGAGAACGTCCGTGATAGGTGGAACTATGTCTGCTGGGAAACACCTATCCCGGAACGGTCCAGGAGGAGACTGTGACTTTAAAACAATGAACGCCTGCAGGCTGTCAAGAATTTCAGGTACACTGACTCAGGCACAGTGAGACTGCAATGCGTACAGTGAGGTTGGGCACAGTGAGGTTGGGCACAGTGAGATTGCAATGGGTACAGTGAGGTTTTAATAGGCACAGTGAGGTTGGGCACAGTGAGGCGTGCAAATGGGCATAGTGAAGCTGCAAATGGGCATTGTTGACCCTCTTTTTCACTTACAGTAGCTCACCCTAGGCTTATACTCGGGTCAATACGTTTTCCCATTTTTTGTGGTAAAATTAGGTACCTTGGCTTATACTTTGGTCAGCTTATACTCGAGTATGTACGATATGTCACACTGTATTTGTGCAACAGTTTTTCAAACACAATTATTTTGGGAAAAAATGCACTTGAAAAAAACTAGGGCTGTGGAAATTAACTATTAATTCATCGATTAATCTTACATTTTTTTTGATCTATTAAAATTATTTTGATTGGTACTTACCTCTCTTCCGGCTGCCGAGTTCCGTCGGAGATCCGGTGACGTCACAGACACCGGCGGGGCTTGCCTTGTCCATCTGAAGGGCTCCTTTGCTGTGCCTTCATATCTGCATGCCGGCGGGACCTTACTATCTGCCACATGCAAGGGCTATTACACTTCCCTCTATCAATCTGGGATTGTACAGCCATCCACTGGGAGTTGTGATAGTTCCCTTCATGGGATATCTACATGCCAATGGACTGATGTTAACCTCTCCTTATCTAGATTCAACAGTGGTATCGTTGTACACATTTTTATACCAGTATCATACTTGGCTACATGTTTTTATGAATGCTTTTGGTACTGTAATGGTATTATTCACACCATTTTTACAGTTTATGTAGCTACATCGATCTTATCTCCAGTGCAATATTTATTTTGTTACCTACATGAGACTATAAGGCTGCGTACACACGACCAGTCCAAACCGATGAAAACGGCCTGAAGTTCAGTTTCATCGGTCCAAACCAACCGTGTGTATGGCCCATCGGTCTTTTGTCCTTCGGACCAAAATTGTAGAACTTGATTTAAAATCGACCCGATGGCCCGCTGACCGATCGGTCCAAACCGATGGTTAGTACACAAAACCATTGGTTCAAAACCCGCGTATGCTCAGGTCGACGCATGCTTGGAAGCATTGAACTTCGTTTTTTTCAGCACGTCGTTGTGTTTTACGTCACCGCGTTCTGACACGATCGGTTTTTGAACTGATGGTGTGTACGCACATCAGACCATCAGGCCACTTCAGCGGTGACCCGATGAAAACGGTCCGTCGGCCCATTCTCATCGGATGGACCGATTGTGTGTACGCGGCCTAAAAGTTTTAATGCTATTGTTATCTAGCGCTGCCTTTGTGTGTTTTTTGTATCCTGCTATCCATTTTTCCAGTGGTTGGTACTGTAGCTGCACTGGGAATCAGCCTGCAAGGAGGAGATCAGCTAAAAGTAGTTGGATCTGTATGTGCGTTATAATTAATCGAACTTAGTCGATTAATTGATTAAAAAAACAAAAACGATTAATCGAACACAAAGATTTTGATCAGTAACAGCCCTAAAAAAAAAACGGTAAAGTTTGCCCAATTTATTTTAAAATATCAAAGATGATGTTATGCTGAGTAAATAGATAGCTAATATGTCATGCTTTAAAAATCGCTTGTGGAAAGGTGACAAACTAGACGACTTAAAAATCTCCATAGGCGACATTATTTTATTTAATTTTTTTACAGGTTACCTGTTCAGAGTTGCAAGAACTTGTGCTAGAATTATTTCCCCTGCTCTAATGATCGTGGTGATACCTCACTTGTGGTTTACACATTGTTTACATATGTGGGCTCGACTTGCGCAAGCTCGAAGGGATGGGCGATTGAATTTATTTTTATTTTTTTATAAATTTTACTTTTTTTTTATTTATTTTTTACACTGTTCCTTTAATATTTTTTATCAATCTGGACTGTTGGCAAGTATGATATGTGATTCTGGTCTTTCAAAGAACAGACTTTCATAATTCACAGCAGAAGCTGATCTGTAGGTGTCAGGCACTCAATGTCTTCTGGCACCCACCGATTGTCGGCAATAGTAAACAAGGCATATCTCAGTTCTGACAGGAGGTAAGAATGGATTCTGTGTTCTTGAAAAGCAGGGACTAGAATATATTACTTCCCCTAGTAAAAGCAGCACACTGTTAACACACAAACACTGACTATAGGCACACAGTTAACCCCTTGATCGCCCTAGATATTAACCCCTTCCCAACCAGTGTTATTAGTACAGTGACTGCGCATATTTTTAGTGCTAATCACTGTATGTGAAGGGTGACAGAATGTCCAACCTAATATTACAATCCCACTATAAGTCGCTGATTGGCGTCTTTACTAGTGTAAAAAAGTAAAAAATTCCATAAATATCTCCCATAGTTTGTAGATGCTATAAAGTTTTTTTCTAAATACATGCAGCAAAATACATATTGCTCTACATTTTTCAAAGAAATTCGATTTTTTACATTTTTGTTTTGAATGTTTTTTTATGGCAGAAAGTAATAAAAAAGTAATATATATATATATATATAAAATATAATTTTTATTTTATTTTTTAAAATTGTCAGTCTTTTTTTGTTCATAGCTCAAAAAAATGCAGCGGTGATCAAATACCACCAAAAGAAAGCTCTATTTGTAGAGAAAAATTACATACATTTTATTTGGGTACAGTTTCGCAAAACACAATTTTCAGTTAAAGTAACACAGTGCTGTATCCCAAAAAAGGGCCTAGTCATGAAGGGGGTAAATCTTCCGGAGGTCAAGTGGTTAAAAAAAGACTAACCTTTGGACAAAACTGAACAATGGCTGCAATAACAAACATTTACTTGCTAATAATTCCAGCCCTCCAGTAGTGGGGTGTAGTAGAGGTTTTCAGTCAGGATACAGAAATAAGTTTTGGCAATAATCTTTACTCAAAAAAACTTTATCTCAGATAAATTCAGTTTATAGGAACATCTGAAGCCTTTACAGATCAATTGTACCTTTGTCCTCTATGCTAGCAGTAATCATCCTGTCAATCACATACAATCAATCATGTATTAATATTAGCCATTTATATAGATAATAAAATCCAAGTGTTGGTGATTAATTATAAATATTTTTTTAGAAGGCAGTAATGTGACCAAAAATTATTTGTGTTTATCTCTCACGTATATATCTGTAAATGTTATTAATTACCCCTTTACACTAAAAGAATAACATTGTAATTAAAATTTACTGTCACTTTAATACTGTCACTTTATATTTTAGCCTTCCCTGGGTTGATAAGAAAATAGTTAAAATAATTACTTTTAATGAAAGCCTTTATAGATTTAATAAGTGCAGTAATACGGGCATGTAACAATTACAGCACCTCTTTTATTTGAAGCCGTCAGAAGTTTTCTATTCTAAGCAGTGTACGCTGTTTTAAAGCCTTCCTCTATATTTTTTTTCCCCTTTTCCTTTCGATCTAGCAGTAGGGCACAAGTGAAACAGCCTCTAATCCATTTCATAAGTCTATTAAAGCTGGTACAATACATAAAACAGAGCTGGAGGTGGTGACAATATAAAACAGTTTGTTTTGTCATGTTGGCCAAAACATATGGCAGCCAGTTTCTGCCGAGCCGATCCAGATGGCGACCACTAATCGATTCTTTATGTTGGGTAAGCGGCTGTTTACTCTCTCTCTTTCAAAGCACTGCTGGGTAGTAAATTTACAAATAATGTAATGACCCATGTATGTTGGGCTAATAGGAGTAAACTTTCAAACAGAAAACAGTTAATGTGGCAGCTGCACAAAAGAAAAGGAAATATAGGAACTGACAAGAAGATTTGATCGTCTCTGGGAAGGGAAAAAAATAACTTAATTATTGTGTTAGCTGCTCACACCAGAACACATTTCTCAGTAAAGGAGATTCCAGGACTACCATGAACTCCATGGTCTCATGACTTGAGTTATTTTTTGTGCAGATATTATTGGTTAAGGGTACCTTAGCAACACATTATTTAGTGGTTTCTTTTATTTGAATGGAAAAAAAAAAGCAGGAAATGGTTATTTTCTACTAAAGAAGCCATAGTAACTGGAAAAAAAAAAAACTTAAGCCAGACTTCTGGCCAGTCAGTGGTCTCTGATGCAAACAAACACGTTGAACCATGACCTTCCATAAAATCTGTTACTCCTCAGTTGAGAGGGTTAAAGACGTTTATAGCTATGGTGGTTGAAGTTCTTCTTTAGCATTGGCCTGTCTAATTTGCTTGCACAGTAACCAAAAAACAGCAATCTGATAGTGACTTGGACTTAGTTTGGATAGAGTACAGAAGGACCCAAGTTTTTATTGCTGTATGTGTCCTTGCTAGGAAGATTCCCCCGACACCTTCAGGGCAATTTACTTCAAGTTTACAGTCTGTAGAGGACACCTTTCCGACTAGAAAGGAAACTCTAGCCCTACATTGGAAGGAAGCCTTCAAGAAAGTAGAGTACGGCTCCTCCTTTGGCAGCGGAGGGCTTCCTGAGTTTGATGGGGGTTCATGTTCCGCCATATTTATCCTTGCCACCAACCTCCTGGCAGATTCTGCAGTGCCTAAGCCACCTTACAACTGCATATGGGTGAATTATATATCCTTTACCTCTTTGATATGTCAGTGTGTATAACTGTTTATTTGTCTATCGCTTTATCAGTTGCATATTCTGTTTATGTCCCCTTATCAGTGGTGCTGGAGAGGCTGCTCTACTTAAGTGTGAGGTCCTCGTAGGGCTTCTGTTATTGGACGCTCTTGCGGCTTACTATTTTAACAGTTCTATGGTTAGGTTGTTTATTGCCTTCTAGTTGGATGTTTTTAATTTGTTTATTTTCCTTGTTGGTTTTTTCCCTTTCCATCCCATCCTCCTTCCCATCACAGGTCACATCCCTCTATCCCTCTATCCCTCTTCCCAGGGACCTGGTAATTTCACCGTACATATTATCTCCTGTTGAAATCTGATTGCCATTTAGAATGGCCATCGTAAGAATTATATCCTGGAATTTCAAGGGTCTCCACTCCCCTATAAAATGCATGAAGGTGTTATGTCACCTCAAATACCTCAGAGCTGATACAGCTCTCCTTTAGAAACCCATTTTGATATGCTTGATCAAAAAGACTCAGTATGCCTATTGTTCCCCTACCACTCAATCCAAGTAACCAATATATATAACCCTAATTCTCCTGGAACAGCCTTCTTTTAAAGCTACCCCTGCATTGGTTATGCAGCACCCACTATCACTACATGTAGTGTGCAGTGATTTTAATATAGTATTGCACCCTGAGGAAGACCACACATGCCACAGGGTTAGGTCAGGCACTGCACCTCCCCAGATGGATTCTTAACGCTCTCATATGTGGTCAGCAATGAATATGGTAGATCCATGGCATCTTGGCCATCCTGCAGACAAAGAATTCACCTTCTATACTCCTTCCCATGACTCCTTAGCCAGACTTTTCTGCTCTCCTCCCCTTCTCCCCACTATTCTTGATTCCAATATTCATGACAATACCATTTCAGATCGCTCCCCATCTCCCTCACCCTTGATGCTCTACTCTCAAAAACTACTCCTAAATTGTTGAAATTCCATGCCTATTTAGCACACAATGAGAATTACTTACATAACTACATCCATCTAAGAATATGCCTCCTTAAACAAGGATCCTATATTCTTTTGGGAAGCAGGCAAGACCTTTTTTCGAGGCAAAATTATTGCTTATATGTTGTATTTCAAGAAGGCTTTCTTACAACAGTATAGACAGGCCAGTGAAGGCCTCTATAGAGCCCAAGATTATTTGTCCCGTTCTGATTCTTTAGAGCACAAGGAAGCCTTTGCATGAGGCCAAACGTCGTTTTGATCACTGGGCTAAACAACAAGAACTGATCAAACAGTCATTATTTGATGTGCCAGGCTCACTACATTATGGCTCTTAGGCCGAGTACACACGATCGAAATTATCTGCTGAAACCGGTCCGACGGACCGCTTCAGCAGACAAATCCGATCGTGTGTACGGGCGAGCAGACAGGTTTTTCCAGCAGACAAGTTTTAAAGCATGCTTTAAAACTTGTCTGCTGGAAACCCGTCCGTCCGACATGTACACTAACCAGTGGACATATCTGTCCGCACATGCGTCGAATGGATTTGACGCATGCGTGGAAGTATTTTACTTCCTGGTTCGGTGAAGTGGCGGCGTCAACGTCACCGCGCTGTCTACCGGCGGGGATTTTGGTTTGATAGTGTGTACAACCATCAGACCAAAACAGCCCAGCAAACATATCAGATGAAAACGGTCTGTCGGACCATTTTCATCGGATAAGTTTGAGCGTGTGTACGCGCCCTTAAAGACATAGCAGGCCAACTCAGTCATTCTCCACAATAAATAACAAATATTTTGGTGGCCAATTATACTGCACTATATTTTGAGGATCCAATGGATCATGTCACTGCTCAATCTATTTTGAAGGGATTTACCCTCCCTAATCTCACTCATCCAAACTGGACAATCTTAATGCCCATATATACCCAGAGGAAATAATGTACATGATTAAAGCCCTAACAAATAATAAGGCCGTTCTAATGGCTACACTGCTGAGTTCTACAAGGCAACTAATGAAGTCAACTTCCCAAATCTCCTATCTCTATACAATACGATGTGAGAAGGAGGTAGCTATATGGCCGCTGGTTCCTAGGCCTACATCAAACATCTTTCCAAAAAGGGAAAGGACTCAGCTCAGGTGGGTTTTTTCATAGGCCGGTTAGTGACCTCTAACTTTTGTAAGGTCTTAACAGCACTCAAATATGCTAAATCTCACCCGTTGGGGGATTTTGCAGTCTTAACATTAGATGCAGAAATGGCTTTTGACAATGTCAACCTCTAGTGGCTCTTCCTGGCCCTGTTAAAATTTGGCCTTAAAACCTTTTTCAAGATATCTTTTAACATTGGCTTTATGACTTCAGTACAAGAGAGCGGCGTATGCCGTTGTTTGCAGACAATATGCTAATCTTACTTCGGACCCCTTCTCTGATTTAGAGGCTCTGCAATCTATCCTGGTTATGTTTTGCACATGTAAACTACAACAAGAGAGACCTTCTGTTTCTCACACTTGACCGCATGAAGGTCGGACGCATTTTCCCAGTTTCCTCTGGCCCACCATTACATTGTGTATTTCGGTTTCAAAATAGGGAATGACCCAAAATATCTTTATCATCTTAACTTCCCCCGTTTATAAAAATTATGATAGAACTAGAGGCTTGGGTGACTCTCCCCTATCGCTCTTCAGAAGATGCCATCTTGTTAAAATGGTGAGTTTCCCTCTCCTGCCTAACCTTTTGCAAATTCTCCCCCTCCTCTTGAAGCACCAAAATGTATGCAGGCTTAGGCCCCTTTCAAATGGGGCTGTCCGTTTTGACGGACTCTGCTTGCTCAGCGTGGATCGCTCCATTGATTCCAGCTGAGCTGGCAGATGACAGGTCCGTCCCTGCTCATTGAGCAGGGACGGTCCTGTCAGAGCTCTGCTCTCCTCTATGGGGGATTGGATGAAAACGGTTTGCCTGTTAGTTTTCATCCGATCCACCAGATGAATGAAAAATAGGGTTTCCATTCGTCTGCATTCAGTGGATCGGATGTCAGCAGACATTTCACTGCTGACATCCGTCGCTCCATAGACCTGCATGGACCATTCATTTAGGTCCGCCTAAAAAACTGACAGGTGGACCTAAACGGCCTGCCCGTGTGAAAGGGGCCTTAATAAAACTATCACCTTTTTCTTGTGGTGTAAGAAAAGGCCACGCATTGCATTGTCTAAACTAAGTTTTCCGAAGAGTGAGGGAAGTGCTAATTTACCTGATATTCGACTGTATAATGTGGCTTGTCTGCTGAGAGACCTCCCTGTTCCATCTGCAGACAATATAACTGAAACCTTTTTCTGAGATGATCCATCATGTTTCCAACTCGCTTCAAAATATCTATTATATTATAATCAGACACACTCCTACATAAAGTCAGGTTGCTCTGATGCTTCAATTGGGCTCTGTCTCTCACCAATTGATCGTTTTCTCAAACATGCTTACTTTACTTCTGAGGTGTGTAAACCAGTGAAATTGGTTGTCAATACATCCGCAGCCAAAATACATTTTATAAAATTGTGCAAGGACCTTATGGAGAATGACATGGGAGGCATGATTCTGGAGGGCTATTTGAAAGTTCGCTGGTGTATCACCAACAAACTATGAAGAGAGACTTAGTATTATTTGATACATGATGCATTTATCCTACTTTTTTCTTTACATGTCATTTCCAACCATGCAACATCATGCATTTGAAATGGAGGACAAAGTCCCTGGAAACACTTCATGCACACCCCCTCTCCTGACATTCACCAGGCAATTTGACAGCTGTCATCCTTGTGTGCATCTTAGAACGCCGCCGCTAATATACAAACTTTTAGTTGGTTGGCTCCCTGTCATCCTCAGTCTCTGTTTGCTCAGTAATGCCTACTAGTGTTGCTCATGAATATTCGCATTGCGAATATTCGCTACGAATATTGCATATTCGAGTATTCGCGAATAACTCGAATATTGCGGCGAATATTCGCTATGGCGAATATTCGTATTTTTTCAAATTTATTTTTAAAACAGATCACATCCTAGTGCTCTCCATCGACGTCTAAATGTAGAAGGAATATGCCAATGGTCCCAAAAAAAATTTTGGGATAAAATATCACGAATATTCGATATTAGCGAATATTCACGAATATTCTTCTATATATTCGCGCAATATCGTGAAATCGAATATGGCGTATTCCGCTCAACACTAATGCCTACAGCCTCACACTGATCACAGCTGCTTGGTTTTAGGTTTTCCCTATAAATGCTGTTTTATGCTAACTTCAATGCTGCTTATTTTAATAATGAATATTTTTTATTTGATACTAACCTCAGCACCCTGCTGTTCATTTTCTCCAACCCTGCGCGGTGCCCACAATGTGGGATTTCTAAGCCCTCACTGTTTCATCACTTTTGGCTGTGCCCTTCAATTTCAATCTTTTGGGACCAAGTTATCATTTTTATTTACAGGTTCACTGTTTGGCTCATTCCCAAGATGCCTCTTTTATTACTGTTTAGTTATAGTGCACCTGGACACACACGTCCTGGCAAACAGTGTTTTTTGTTCCTTTTTAGACACATTTTGTATTTTTTACCAGCCTGCAAGAATATATTGAAGACATGGACATCCTCTTCTCCACCTTTAGTCACCGCAGTTAAAAAGGACCTCAGAAAACTTCTTTACTGAGAGAGACTCAACACCAAACTGCAGAACTTTGCCCCCCAAAAATGTTGTTCTTTACAAGATGGCTTTCCTATTTTGAACATACTTTCTCTCGCACGGAAACTCAGTCTTTGATACAAACTTTCCAATATACAGAATGGTACCTTAAAGCAAGCTTGACCAACTCTCTGGACAAATTGAAAATCAAAGCCCGTTGAAATTCAATGACATTGACTATTCAATTTGTCTGTTTTTCAGTCTGGCTGCCTAATTTCCCTACCCACCTGACCCGGGTTTTTATGGAGGACCAACTACCCTCTCCCTCCCTTATTATTTCCATCTCTCTAGATGTTAGGTTTTAGGCTGCATACACACGATTAGACCGGTCCGATGAAACTGGTCCGACAGACCGTTTTCATCAGACTAGGCTGAAGTGGTCTGATGGTCTGATGTGTGTACACACCATCGGACCAAAAATCCGCTCAGACCAGAACGCGGTGACGTAGAACACGACGTGTTGAAAAAACGTAGTTCAATGCTTCCAAGAATGCGTCGACTTGATTCTGAGCATGCGCAGTTTTCTGGTCCGATGCTTTTGCGTACTAACCATCAAATCTGTCTGACAGACAGGTGTCCGTTGGACAGATTTTAAAAAGGGATTTTTAAATACAGCTTACCTGTAAAATCCTTTTCTTGGAGTACATCACGGGACACAGAGCGGCATATTCATTACTATATGGGTTATATGGAGTACCTTCAGGTGTGGACACTGGCAATCTCAAACAGGAAGTCCCCTCCCTATATAACCCCCTCCCCTAGAGGGAGTCCCTCAGTTTTGTAGCAAGCAGTATGCCTCCCAAAATGTTTCCCCAAAAGAGGGGTGGGAGCTCTGTGTCCCGTGATGTACTCCAAGAAAAGGATTTTACAGGTAAGCTGTATTTAAAAATCCCTTTTTCTTTCTCGTACATCACGGGACACAGAGCGGCATATTCATTACTATATGGGATGTCCGAAAGCAATGCTTTAATGAGGGGAGGGAGACATCTTCCAAAGAAGGATTCAATTTAGAGGTATACTCAAATAATAATAATTCCAACTTAGTCAAGAAAAAACTTTTTTTTTTTTTTTTTTTTTCTTTTTTACAACCAAGGGTGCCCCTGATCCCGAGGATCTTAAACCGCAGCCTGTAGTACTGCCTGTCCAAAGGCAGAATCCGCATTCCTTCTCACGTCTAGTTGATAAAACTTTGTAAACGTGTGGACTGATGACCACGTCGCCGCCTTGCATATCTGAGCCATAGAGATCTGATGGTGTGCTGCCCAGGAGGCGCCCATGGCCCTGGTAGAATGGGCCTTTACCGACAAAGGAGGAGGCAACCTCTTCAAACCGTAGGCTTGAATGATTAATTGTCTAATCCATCTCGAGATGGTGGATTTTGCAGCTGCCTGCCCCTTCTTGGGGCCATCTGGTAGAACGAACAACACATCTGTTTTCCGGATCTTTTCTGTAGCTTTAAGATAGGCCTTCATGGCCCGGACAATATCCAAGGTATGCAGCAACCCCTCCTTTCTAGATGTGGGTTTTGGAAAGAAGGATGGAAGTACCAAATCCTGGTTCAAGTGAAAATTGGATATAACCTTTGGTAGAAAGGAAGGATGGGGCCGGAGAACTGCCCTGTCCTTATGTAGAACGAGATATGGTTCCTTACACGATAAGGCTGCTAATTCTGACACTCTCCTGGCCGAAACTATGGCGACCAAGAAAACCAACTTTCTTGTCAGTAAGACTAAAGGAATCTCAGCCAACGGCTCAAAGGGTTGTTTCTGTAGAGTGGACAGGACAAGATTAAGTCCCATGGACAAATTGGTGACTTGACAGGAGGATTAATACGCAATACCCCCTGTATGAAGGTCTTTACCAGCGAGTGGGTGGCCAGCGGCCTCTGAAACCACACTGACAGAGCTGAAATCTGTCCCTTGATTGTGCTTAATGCCAGGCCTTTATCCACTCCTAGCTGGAGAAAACTTAACACCCTATCAATGGTATATTTGCGGGAATTCCATCTTTTGGATTCACACCAGCCTACGTAGTTCCTCCACACCCTGTAATAAATCACCCTGGAGGCCGGCTTTCTAGCCCTAATCAGGGTAGGAATTACCTGCCTAGACAGACCTCTACCCCTGAGAATCAGGGATTCAGCCTCCAGGCCGTCAAATTTAGACGTTGTAATGTAGGGTGGAGGATCGGGCCTTGTGAGAGTAGGTCTGGTCGTAGAGGAAGAGTCCAAGGGTCTCCCACTGCCATCTTCAGGACTAGTGAGTACCATGTCCTCCGGGGCCAAGCTGGAGCTACTAGAATGACCGGCTTGTGCTCCACTCTGATCCTGCGCAACAGGCGAGGAAGTAACTGTAGCGGAGGGAATGCATATAGAAGTTTGAATTGATGCCAAGGGCAAACCAACGCATCGGTTCCGCAGGCCATAGGGTCCCTCGCTCGAGACACGAACCTGTCTAGTTTCTTGTTGAACCTGGATGCCATTATATCTACGTCTGGCATTCCCCACCTCTGGCAGATTGTCTGAAAGACCTGGGGATGCAGAGACCACTCCCCTGGCAACAGACTCTGGCGACTTAAGAAGTCTGCCTGCAGGTTGTCCACTCCGGGAATGAATATCGCCGAAATGCAGGGTACATGAACCTCTGCCCACTGAAAAATCAAGCTCACCTCCCTCTGAGCGGCCTGACTCCTGGTTCCCCCTTGGTGGTTTATGTATGCCACCGCTGTGGCATTGTCTGACTGGATTCTCACCGGGAACCCCTGTAATCTGGAGGTCCATGCCAGAAGGGCTAGGCGAGCAGCTCTGATCTCCAAGATATTGATGGGGAGCTGCCTCTCTGTTTTCACCCAAGTTCCCTGGCGAGAGAACCCCTCGAAGACCGCCCCCCAGCCTGCCAGGCTGGCGTCTGTGGTAACTACCTTCCAGACAACAGGGCTGAAGGATTTTCCCTTTAGAAGATTCTGAGGGTTCAACCACCAGGCCAGGCTTTGTCGGACCCTTGATGATAGCGTCAAAGGGGACTCTAAGGCATGTGCTCTCTTGCCCCAGGCTGCTAGAATGGCCGCCTGTAGGACGCGAGTGTGGATCTGAGCGTATGGTACTGCCTCGAACGTGGCCACTAGCTTGCCTAGTAATCGCATACACAGGCGAATAGTTGTTTTTTTCTTGCTTAGAACCAACTGAACCAACCCCTTGATAGCCTCGATCTTTACAAGGGGCAGGAACACCCTTTGCTGTTCTGTGTCTAACCTCATGCCGAGGTATTCCAACTGCTTTGTAGGCTGGAACGCTGACTTTCCCCGGTTTAGGACCCAGCCGAATCCTTCGAGGTACCGAACCGTGAGGTTTACTGCCTGTTGCAGACACGGCCGTGAGTGATCTATGATTAAAAGGTCGTCCAAGTATGCTAGGACTGTGACCCCTTGGATCCTTAAATTGGCCAGAACTGGGGCTAGGATCTTCGTGAATACCCGGGGGGCCGTGGCCAGCCCGAAGGGGAGCGCCCTGAATTGGAAGTGTCGCTGCCCCACCGCGAAGCGTAAAAATCTTTGATGCGACTGAAAGATTGGTACATGAAGGTAAGCATCCTTTATGTCTATGGAGGCCAGAAAATCGTCCCTCTGAAGCGCGGCGGCTGCTGACCGGATGGATTCCATCCGGAAGGAACGAACCCTTAGGTAACCGTTTAACCTCTTTAGGTCCAAGATTGGCCTGACATCGCCGTTGGGCTTTGGTATGACAAAGAGATTGGAATAGAAACCTAGCCCTTGCTCTTGGGCTGGCACCTCTATTATTACGTCCTGGCAAAGCAGGTGATCCAAAGCTGCCAGCATTGAGGCCTTCCTTGCTGGATCCTTTGGTAGCCTTGACTCTTGAAAATGAGGCGGAGGACACTTTAGAAACTCCAGTCTGTAGCCTGTGGTTACAGATGCCCGGACCCATTTGTCGGGGATCTTGGCTTCCCAAACTTCTGAGAAGAAACGAAGCCTTCCCCCCACCCGCGAGAGTGGGGGCGCCCCTTCATAAGGCAGACTTAGGGGCTGTCTTTGTCGGCTTGCGATACCATGGCCTCTTACCCCCAGGGGCCTGTCCCTGCGATCTACTGTTAACGTTGGATCGTGCAGGCGGCCGTCGATACTGCCTGGAATTTGAGGGCCCTGAGACAGGAAAGAGCTGCCTTTTAAATGTAGGACCCCGGAATGTCTTTTTGACCGGTAAAAGGGTACTTTTGCCACTTGAAATAGTCTGAATGTATTTATCCAGATCCTTCCCGAAGAGTCGTCCTCCATGGAAGGGAAACCCTGCCAGAAGCTTTTTGCATGGGGGCTCCGCCGCCCAGTTCTTCAACCATAAGAGCCTTCTCATGTGCACCAAAAATAGTGATAAACGAGAGGCCTGCTGGATGGAATCTTTTATAGCATCTACAGCAAAACACAGAGCTCTGGGAATGTCAGAAAACTCTTCTGCTTGTTGGGTAGGCATGTCCTTTAACATTTCTTTTGTCTGGTCCTTTAACGCCTGACAAACTCCAATTGCAGCCACAGCTGGCTGTACCACTGCTCCTGCCGTAGCAAAGGATGCTTTTAAAAGTGTCTCTAACCGTTTATCAACCGGATCTTTAAACATATGTATGTTTTCCACCGGGCAAGTTAGTGATTTATTCACACATGAGATGGCTGCATCCACTACTGGGAGCCTCCACCTCTTGGAGAATTTTTCCTCCATGGGGTAAATGACCGCAAATCTCTTCGGTGGCAGAAAAATCCTGTCCAGCCGTACCCAATCCCGAAAGATCAATTCCTCCAAGAGAGGATGGACCGGAAAAACTGCGTTGCTTAACGGAGCTTTCAAAGAGCCCAGAGAGGATACCGGAGGAACCTGAGGCTCTGGCAATGGTAAACTAAATGCCGAGCGGACCATGTCCGTCAAAGACTGTACCCACAGTCTCTCTGTCTGGGAGTCTGAAAATGGTTCCTCAGAGGTAGATCCCTCAATCCCTGAACCCTCTTGGTTCAGGTCTAGTTGATCCTCCTGCGATTCCAATTCCTCCGGAGAGAGAATCTCAGCATCTGAGGATACACCTCTTGGTGATGGGGATCTAACCCGTTTCTTACCAGGAATAGCTCTAGCGATCAATGCTGCTATTCTCTCTTCTAGCCCCCCTAGGGATACGGCTAGCATCTCCTCTGTGATAAACACAGGGCTGGGCTGATCTGGGCCAGCCTCCGCACCAGATCCCCCTAATGGCTCATCCAAGGCGCCCTTTATGGGAATAAGTTGCGGGGAAAGTATCGGCATATCATCAGAATCAGAGGGGGAACCCCTTTGTTTTTTGGTCTTTTTTGTACCCTTTGACCCCGAACCTTTGGAAGCCATAATACAAAATCGAGGGACTCCGCCAACAACAACAGACTGTAGTGGCCAGGAGTACAAAACTAGAGCTTAGGGGACAATAGATCACTAATGCCCAAAAACTGATGGGGCCCCGTATGTTTTTTTTTATTTATTTTTTTTAAATATATATAAGTCTTTCTTTTTTTTTTTTTTTTTTTTTTCAAACATACAGTGACCCCAAACTTAGTTTGCCAGCCTCCAACCTGCTGCAAAAAGGGGAATTTCTTGGCTTAACAAAAAAGGCATTGGAACAAAGTCCAGCATGTACTACCCCTCTTCCGCCACCGGGAGTCACTGTTCTGCCGCTCTGCGTCCTCTCCCTCTGAGATCAGCCTCAGACTGAGCACTGACAATGCCTGCTGATCTATAACAGCACAAGGCGCGCCCCTGTATGACGCTGTAGGCACGCCCCCCCCCCCGCCCTCCTCTCTGAACGGCGCGAAAAACGTCTATAAGACGTGCACGCGCACGCGCATGCCGGAACAGGAGGACCATGGAGGAGCCGCGCTGCTGGAGACCCAGGACTGCAGTATCAGGTGGCAGATTCAAACCCCCGGCCAGGTAGGACTCTCCAAAAGGCCCCATAGGGATCCTTACCAGTCCTAGGAAGAAAGCAGCAGGTTAGCTAGCAACACCATTCTTAGACAGGGGAACCTAGTGATGGGGGAAAAGGGATCATCCTGTCTTTCTCAGACATAGTGAGCAAGGTTGCCAATGCAGAGCATACTTAGGCTACCCCCCTTTTAGGTTACCCCGGAGAGCCTGCTGTCGAACCAAGTCCCGCAGGCTCCCCCTTACCTGCTCCATGCTGCAGGATGTTTGTCCAGCAAAACGATCCAATCTTCTCCCATCTCCGTGGGTAGCGTAGTAGACCTTCAGGCCCTGGGGTCCTATGAAGGTACCCACTGTCCTGGACCTATATAGCACCCTGGCAAACAGGAACTTATGGTTTTTACAAACTCCAAGTCCTGGGCCCAGGGTCCAGCCCTCCAAAGAGGAGCATTATAGGCAAAACCCCACGGTTTGGGGCCCGGGTACTGTCCACTTTGGCACTGAGGCTCCTTGGACAGATCCGGTTAGCCCGCCCTTAATCCCAAGGATGTGGAGCAAAGCTATTCCGTGACCAACACCTAAGACACTGGCGAAAAAACTGAGGGACTCCCTCTAGGGGAGGGGGTTATATAGGGAGGGGACTTCCTGTTTGAGATTGCCAGTGTCCACACCTGAAGGTACTCCATATAACCCATATAGTAATGAATATGCCGCTCTGTGTCCCGTGATGTACGAGAAAGAAAGCAGGTTTTAAAACTTTGGTCCAACTGACAACGGTCCGATGGACCGTACACACCATCGGACCGGTCTAAGCGTGTGTACGTGGCCTAAGCCTTGGCTGTGTCTAAATATCGACCTACAGTTTGTATAATACTGTTATTTTTTGTTGCGTAACCTTCTTTTGATGAGAGTCATCCAACCTTCATATTATTGTTCTCTCCACTTACCATGCAAGAAAACGTATCACTGAGATTCCATTTTGCCTATAATATACATTGTAACACGTCTTCTTCATAACGCATTTGGACTTCATACTTGTATCTTTATTTCTTGTTCTATACTGTTGGTCACATTTTTTTTTTTTTACTGTGTTTTCTATATCTAAAACTACTTATAAACATATTTAAAAAAAAACTACCCAGTCCCCCAGACAGCTCCTTGACCTTTTCTAAGCGAAACTTTCCCCTCCCGAGTCATTCCAATGTCCACTCCCTTCTGCGTTTAAAACCATGGTGCATACATCTTGTGCCTGTTCAGTATTTTCCCATGGACTTGAATGGGCCCTTACTCTGATGGTACAAATACAGTCCATTCAAGTGTATGGAAAGTTACTGTACAGGCACCAGAGAAGTCAAACAAGTCTTTGAAAGACCATGGAAGGCCACTGCAGCGGGAAATGGCTAATAGGCACCTAGTTGGGAGGATTTAAACAAATAATAAGTTTGAGGGCTAGGGAGTATTTCTTCTAAATAGAATATATATTTTATTTGTCAACTTTGACTGGAGTGTGTATTGAATAATCTTGTACATTATGACCTTACTTTTAGTCTAGCACACATTGTACAGATTCCTTCTCTTTACTGAAATAGCTTTTTCTGAATCCACTCCACACTGTGACATTTTTACAGTGTGCAATAGAAGCTGTAGCATATCAAATGGCACAAACTTTATTTCCAGGCTGGAGGCCTACAAACTGCCACTTCTCCAAAATAATATCAAGACATTTTGATCTTTGCTTTGCTTCTCAAAGGAGTCAGCCCACTATTTGCATTGATGCTAAGGGCTCTTGAGAGCAGTACTGAGACAGGGGACAGATGTTTTCAGAAGCCATGTACATGACTGATCTGTCCGAATTGCTTGGGGTAAAATAAGGTATGTAATTAAAATTATAGATTGAATTTAATGTAGAATTTCAAGTAGGACTTTAAATCCCCTCTATCAAAAGAATGGAGACATTGGTGTTCCTCCCCCACTTTCAGAGTTGCTCAGGAAAGCAACATGCCTAAAGCATACTGCCCTGATTTATGATGACCCTTCTCTCTTGTCTATGCCAGGTACTTTCAAGTGATATCATATGGGATTAACAGAATAGGAGAGGAGGGCCAGCTCGGATTAGAAAGCCAGAAGAATCTTTCACTGTCATGTTACTGCCCTGCTTATGGGTAAAGTCACTACCCCTCTGACCTCTGTACATTGGACTTATTTGACTCCTGATCACCACCTTGCTAACCTTTGTACACTGCCCTGCTGATCCCCTGTCCTCTGTGCTCATGACACCTGTACACTGTCCTACAAGCTACAGACCCCTGTTCACTGCCCTTCATACTAATGACTCTTGTATATTGTCCATACATATTACTTACACTGGCCACACCTCAACACAGTAGTGCAATCTGAAACTAGTCAAGCAAGTTAGCCCGCAGTACCAATTGTCCTGCCTTCATCGTGGACTCATGTATCAGACTTGTGGAGTGACCAATTAGTCCCCACAAATGAAACACATTGTGAATGAAGTGAATGGGAAGTTTATCATTGAAGCCAACTTTTAAGGTAGGCTAAGATTATATTTTTACGGTGACATTTGTTTTATTATATTTTTTTGTTTTCTCCATACGATTCTTACTTTTTATAGCGGCCTTGCTAGCTAGTTTATTTTTATTAAAAAAATCTGTAGGTGCTGCATCCTAGTGATCTTTGATCGCCTCCATGTTTTCCAGGTAGATTTGCACCTTTGTAGTAGACACTGCAGCTCCAATGATCTCCATTAGTTTCTGCATCCCGTGCGGAGTAGCTGCCTTGCTACTCAACTACTTCCTGCTCATGATATAGCCGAAAGATGGCTACAGTGTGGGCTTAGTTTGCTGGGAGGGCATCCATGGATGTCCTCCCGCGATTGTGCTGCACGCTCGCTATGCTCTGCGATTGCCGAGTCCTTGTAAGTCAATGTGCCCTTTGCCACTTGATCAGCTGTGTCCACTGACAGCTGATCATAGGATGTGAACACTAGCCGGGTTATCAGCTTTTCATTCCTCAAGCTGACAATGTGAGGAGAGAAGAAAGCCGATATCCAGCTTGTATTAAAGGGACATCGGTACTGGTAATCAGGGCACTGATTATCAGTGCAGTCCTACCAGTGCCCATCAGCTCCACCTATCAATGCCCAGCAATACCACCTATCAGTTCAGCTTCCTCATCAGTTCCACTTTTCAGTGCCCCCCATCATTGCCACCTCATCAGCGCACATCAGTGAAGGAGAAAAATTACCTGTTTGCTAAATATTATAACAAACTATGAAAAATGCTTGCTTTTCTTTTCAACATTTTCAGTCTTTTTTTGTCTGTCTAGCAAAAAAATTATAAACCCAGTGGTGATTAAATACTACCAAATGAAATCTATTTTTGTGCAAAAAAAAGTGATAAAAATGTCATATGTCATTTTTAAAGTGTGACAGTGCTGAAAGGTGAAAATTGGCCTGGCAGGAAGGGGGTAAAAGTGCTCAGTAGGCAAATGGTTACTAAACACATGAGGTCAGCCACTCGGCACAGGGGCCACTCAGGAAGCCCTTTGCATTTTCTCAATGAATGCAAAGCATTCTCCGATTATACAAGATGGAGAGATGGGACAGTGACTTTGCACTTTCCAACTCGTCCAATCAGGGAATAGGTTGGGGTTGATTTACTAAAGGCAAATCCACTCTGCACTACAAGTGCACTGAAAGTGCTCTTGGAAGTTTAGTCGCTGTAGATCTGAGAGGAAGATTTAAAACAAGGGGAAGCTCTGCTGATTTCTATCATCCAATCATGTGCTTGCTAAAAAAAAAATGTCCTTGCATGTACTCCAAAAATCTACAGCCACTGCACTTCCAAGTGCACTTGTAGGGCATTGTGTATTTGCCTTTAGTAAATTAACCCCTTTGTGTCCATTGAGAAAATGCAAAGTGTTCTCTGAATGGTGCCCGTGCCAAGCGGCCAACTTCCTGTATTCACAATGCACCAGAGCAGCTGCTCGGTATGGGACCTAAAAGCTAATAGTTATGTTTGCTTTAATGATATATAAATAGTTACATTGGTCTAGCCTGTAGGCATGTAAAAGCACTGAGATTACTGCTGGGTACTGCCATCTTGGATGTGATGCCAATAGTCTCTGCAAACTCCAAGATGTCACTCAAATAATACTCTTTAGTATTCTACAGAGCAGTATTCCAACATAACGACCCTAAACACACCTCCAAGATGACCACTGCCCTTCTAAAGAACCTAAGGGTAATGGTGAGGGACTGGCCAAGCCATGTCCCCAAACCTAAACCCTATTGAGCATCTGTAGGGCATTCTCAAACTGAATTTGCAAAAGCGCAAGGTCTCTAACATCCACCAGCTCTGTGATGTCGTCAGTGGAGTGGAGGAGGTCTCCAGTGGCAACCTGTGAAGCTTTGGTGAACTCCATGACCAAGAGTATTAGAGCAGTGCTAGAAAATAATGGTGACCACACAAAATATTGACATTTTGAGCCCAATTTGGACATTTTCACTTAGGGGTGTACTCACTTTTCTTGCCAGCAGTTTAGACATTAATGGCTGTGTGTTCAGTTTTTTTCAGGGGAGAATAAATGTACACTGTTAGTGCCGTTTCACACATGGGCAACCCAACTTACAGCGCAATTTTCCAAGTCGATTACAGAATAATTAGCTCTGTGGGAGGAAGGGGTTTTCCTGGGTAAACTATTTTCTTTTCCTGTAAAGTTGCTTCAGTTAAGATGGAGATCCGACTTTGGAGGCAACGTGCATTGAAATCTATGGGTACAAGTTGCCTAGAAGTCGTACAGGAACCTTTTCTGAAGTCGGAGCAACTTCAGTAGTGTACATTAAGACCGCTCTCATTCACTTCAATAGAATTTCTTACGTCCAATGACAAGTCAGATCCCAAGTCGCTGTAGTGTGAACTGTCTCTTATGCAAGCTGTACACACACTACTTTACATTGTAGAAAAGTGTATATTCTTCAGTGTTGTCACATGAAAAGATATGATTGAATATTTACAAAAAACGTGAGGGGTGTACTCACTTTTGTGATATATTGTATATCTATAGCACTATGTATCAAGTATTGTTGGACAGAAAATGAATTTAGCAATCACATGCTGTTCAACAAATAGGCACACTTGTTTTTATTAATTTTAAGACAGTCTTTGTTCAGCACAAAAAATACTTTAAAATTCCTGCAAGCGCAAACCTTTCTGAGTAACAAGAGAAAAAGAACACTTATTTTATTGCTTCTATGAGCCCACTTGTGTCTTAATTAGCATATGAATCCCTGGTCATTTAGTAATCTTCCAAGTGCCCAGGTGGTGGGACAACTATATACTCTACAAGGTTATACTACTGTTGACATTAAGCCACGTGTAATCATTCAAATTACAGCTGTCTTTTGTTTTTTTAATTAACTGAATATTAAAGAAAAAAAAATGCAAGCGCCTTTTCACCAGCCTTCTTTCATTAGACTACTTTTTCCTTTTACATTCGATGTTCGCTGTATTGTAATAAAAAAAAAAACAATCACTATAATCATGATATCTAGTTATCATAGTATGCCTGTAATTTTTTTTTTTTGCACTTTATTGCAAGATCCACTGAAATAATTATTCTGTAATACTGCCATATGGTGGAGGCACTATGCAGAGTACTAATAATGATGGGTTGGGTAGAAAAACCTGACAAGTCCCAATTCAACCTGTCTACATCAAACACATCCCGAAAAGTGGCAGGCTAAATTAAACCGTTGATCCTACATACAGTATGCCTGTCTGTCTTTTCCCAAGATTTATGTACAATCCTAAATAAATAGCTCCCTTAACTACAGGAAAAACCCGGTTTGTTTCCTTAATATTGTTTTTTTTTCTTCGGTGATATTAATCTCATGAATTTCTGGTTTGCCGTTTTCCTTTTGTAGTCATAACTGTGCCTTTTGTTACCCAGGATCAGATTCTGAATTAAAATAAGATGCGTGCATCACAGAGAATCAAATGAAAGGGGCCAGTCTCTGGGGAACTGTGTAATCCCTTTTTTTAGAGCCAAGCTCTCCACCAGCCTTTAACATATTCACAGCTTATAACAACATACGAAATGGTGTATGTTGTAACCCAATATCAAGCAGATCTATCCTCCTTAGCATGTTTATTTTATGACTACGTTGCAATTGAAATATACCAGGAGTATGATAATATGTGCATAGACTAAATAGGTTGTGTTTATCCTTAGCAGTAATTCTGCACAAGTACAAAACAGAAAATCTGTTTTATTTTTTCCCTATGTTTTCGCTTTCCCTCCTATAAACCAGCAAGGGCAAATGACAGCCATGCCTGATGGCTGATATCTTTTATGGTACAGCTGTGACATATTTTATGCATCATAACGAATGATCAAAGATGTCTCTGGAGTCATTCTGTCATGGAATTTTACCCTGTCCCCAGTATATTTCTTTAAACCAAGAAGAATACGAAGTGAGGATAGTTAGCTCATTCTGCTTTCTGATAAAACAGAAAGAGTAATATTTGAAGGTTATGTTTTACTTCTGCTTTCATTATCTATACTGCTTTTTTTCTTTTTTTTCTTTACTAATCCAGAACCTCAGGTCACTGATTCTCAATGCATAGTACAGCATTTCATCATATAGTTGTTTGCCACATGTGTACTGTTTTCCATTCACATACAGTCATAGCTGGAAACTTTGCATGTATCTTCACTCTTGTGCTTCTTCAAAGGCTCAGCACTATCACAATTGATATTAGGGTTATGGGTGGCCTGATACTGCTGCAGTTATCTCATCTTGTTTATGGTCCCATGGCACTTGCTTGTAGTCTTATTTCTCCAGCTGCAGCTAGAGAAACCTCAATAAACATGCAAAAATAGATAAATAGTATAGTGGGTGGGCAAAGCTAACAATTTAAATCCTCAGTACTTTAATGCAAATTTTACAGTAACCTTTTATTGTGAGTATTCATCGATGAAAGGGGAATTTCTCTTTAACTATTTATTAAACCATCAAATAGAAGACTGTAAACAGGTAATAAGTTATAACACCTGTGGAAAAAAAATGAAATGTGGAAAGCCAAGCTGATGATCCTGAGGTTTGTGGATTTAATGGCATTAGACACTGAGATGCACATAAAAATTTAAAATCTTAGGGTGAAATTCAGATTACTCTCACATGCAGGAGCAATAAAGATGCTGAGGAACTACTATATACCCAGCATGCTATCTTCCGTATCATGTTAAAAGCTCTGTACAGAGGATGGGACTGATCATCCCTCTGAATGATCCCTAAGGGACCAAAAACATATGTTTCTGCCCAAAAAAAACATATTTTTTTAAAGGAATGCGTTCCACTCAGAATGCGGGATCAGGAGTGCGTTAAACTCTGAATGCGGGATCAGGAGTGTGTTAAACTCTGAATGCAGGGATGAGGAGTGTGTTACGCTCAGAATCCAGGGATGAGGAGTGTGTTACGCTCAGAATGCAGGGATGTGGAGTGTGTTACGCTCAGAATGTTGGGACCAGGAGTGTGTTACGCTCAGAATGCTGGGATTGGGAGTGCATTACGCTCAGAATACAGGGATCAGGAGTGTGCTATGCTCAGAATTCTGGGATCAGAAGTGCGTTATGCTCAGAATGCTGGGATCAGGAGTCTGTTACACTCAGAATGCTGGGATCAGGAGTGTGCTATGCTCAGAATTCTGGGATCAGAAGTGCGTTATGCTCAGAATGCAGGGATCAGGAGTGTGTTACGCTGAGAATGCTGGGATCAGGAGTGCCATACATTCCATGATTATATGGTTACTGCACGATTGTTTGGGTATGTGGATGCATAACGGCTCCTAGATGTTTTTGTTTTAGACAACATTGTCTTTTTAGATGGTTGTAAGTGGAAAAGCATCTCTTTGTATTTGACCTGTTTTAACTGCTTGCCGACCTGCCGCCGTCATTTTACGGCGGCAGGTCGGCTCTCCTGAGCTCTACGTCGGCAATTCTGCGGCCCGAGTGCGTGCCCAGCTGGTATGATCGCCGCTGGGCACGTGCGATCGCTTGTTACAGAGCAAGGACCGGGAGCTATGTGTGTAAACACAAAGCTCCCGGTCCTGTCAGCGGGGGAAATGCTGATTTTGTGTTCATACAATGTATGAATGGAACATCAGTGATTTACCCTAGTGAGTCCACCCCCCACACACCCAGGAACATACTTAACCCCTTCCCTGCTCCCTAGTGTTAACCCTTCACTGCCAATGGCATTTTTATAGCAATCCAATGCATTTTTATAGCACTGATCGCTAAAAAAATGCCAATGGTCCCAAAAATGTGTCAAAAGTGTCCGAAGTATCCACCATAATGTCACAGTACTGAAAAAAAAACGCTGATCGCCGCCATTACTAGTAAAAAAAATAATTTAAAAAAAATGCCATAAAACTACCCCCTATTTTGTAAACGCTATAACTTTTGCGCAAACCAATCAATAAACGCTAATTGCGAGTTTTTTTTAACGAAAAATATGTAGAAGAATACGTATCGGCCTAAACTGATTTTTTTTATATATATTTTTGGGGGATATTTATTACAGCAAAAAGTAAAAAATATTGAATTTTTTTTCAAAATAGTCGCTGTATTTTTGTTTATAGCGCAAAAAAATAAAAACCGCAGAGATGATCAAATACCACCAAAAGAAAGCACTATTTGTGGGAAGAAAAGAACGCCAATTTTGTTTGGGAGCCACGTTACACGACCGCGCAATTGTTAGTTGAAGCGACGCAGTGCCGAATCGCAAAAAGTGCTCTGGTCATTGGGCAGCAATATGGTCCGGGGGTTAAGTGGTTAATGAATACATTTTTGTCATTTAATTTCTCATAATTTTTGTTTTCTATTTATATGATTGCTATATACCTGTGGCTCTATTTTGTGGCATCATGGCCTTTTCTTCTCCCTGGCAAAGTCCTTCCTTGTATGCAGCTTTTTGGCCACTGAGCGCAACTTCATTTTGGATAGTAAGTGGATGAGCTCTCATTAATATTTGTATTCCACAGTGTGGTTCCCAGTTTTCAATTTTTTTGTCCATATACAGTGCCTGCCGCCGAGAATGTGTTTTTAACACGCCAGCATCGCGCTGAATCTCGGCGACAGGCTGCCGATATCTCGCACTCGCTGGCATAGTAAAAGCACATTCCAGCGAGTGCGTCATAGAAGCGACGGGGATCCGACGCGGATTCCCGCCAATTCTACACGTGGGCGGAGTTTGTTATGAATCCTGAAGGAGAAATCCCCGCCGGATTTTTAAAGAACAATCCGGCATGGGTTCCCCCCTCAGGAGCATAACGGGCCCTTAGGTCTGTTATGGGTTGTAAGGAGACCCCCTACGCCGAAAAAACGGCGTGGGGGTCCCCCCACAATCCATAACAGACCCGTATCCAAAGCACGCCGGCCGGCCGGTCAGGAAGGGAGTGGGGGCGAGCGAGCGCCCCCCCCCCCCTCCTGAGCCGTACCGGGCAGCATGCCCTCAACATGGGGGGGTTAGGTGCTCTGGGGCAGGGGGCGCACTGCGGCCCCCCACCCCAGAGCACCCTGTCCCCATGTTGATGAGGACAGGGCCCCTTCCCGACAACCCTGGCCGTTGGTTGTCGGGGTATGCGGGCGGGAGGCTTATCGGAATCTGGAAGCACCCTTTAATAAGGGGGCCCCCAGATACCGGCCCCCCACCCTAAGTGAATGAGTATGGGGTACATTGTACCCCTACCCATTCACCTGCAAATAAAAAGTGTAAACACAAATAAACCACACAGGGTATTGAAACATTTTATTAGTTGGCCGCCGGGGGGGGGTGTGTATGATCGCTTTTATAAAAGCGCCCCCCTCCGGCGGGCTTCTGTGGGGGGGTGGGTGCCGCCGTCTGGTTCTCTTCCGCCGCCGGGGGGGGGGCGCTTTGATAAAAGCGCCCACCACCCGGCGGGCTTCTTTCGACGTCTTCGGCGGCTGGGGGGTCTTCTCCCACTCTCCGGGGTCTTCTCCTGCTCTCCGGGGGTCTTCTCCGCTCTCCGGGGGTCTTCTCCGCTCTCCGGGGGTCTTCTTCTTCTTCAGGACTCGCCGCCGCTAACTTTGTGTGTTAGCTCAATTACTAGCGGCGGCGAGCCCCCTCCTCTGTGACGTCGTCTTCTTCTTCTTCTTCTTCTCCAGATGTTGACGCGACGCTTCCTTCCGCTGTTATGCCGGGCTCGCAGCGAGTTATATAGGCCTGTCTTGTGACGTCGCAGTCCCATCATGCTCCGGTAGGTAGCACGTGAAACCTACCGGAGCATGATGGGACTGCGACGTCACAAGACAGGCCTATATAACTCGCTGCGAGCCGCGTGCCCGGCATAACAGCGGAAGGAAGCGTCGCGTCAACATCTGGAGAAGAAGAAGAAGAAGACGACGTCACAGCTAACACAAAGTTAGCGGCGGCGAGTCCTGAAGAAGAAGAAGACCCCCGGAGAGCGGAGAAGACCCCTGGAGAGCGGAGAAGACCCCCGGAGAGCAGGAGAAGACCCCCGGAGAGCAGGAGAAGACCCCGGAGAGCGGGAGAAGACCCCCCAGCCGCCGAAGACGTCGAAAGAAGCCCGCCGGGTGGTGGGCGCTTTTATCAAAGCGCCCCCCCCCCCCGGCGGCGGAAGAGAACCAGACGGCGGCACCCACCCCCCCACAGAAGCCCGCCGGAGGGGGGCGCTTTTATAAAAGCGATCATACACACCCCCCCCCCCGGCGGCCAACTAATAAAATGTTTCAATACCCTGTGTGGTTTATTTGTGTTTACACTTTTTATTTGCAGGTGAATGGGTAGGGGTACAATGTACCCCATACTCATTCACTTAGGGTGGGGGGCCGGTATCTGGGGGCCCCCTTATTAAAGGGGGCTTCCAGATTCCGATAAGCCTCCCGCCCGCATACCTCGACAACCAACGGCCAGGGTTGTCGGGAAGGGGCCCTGTCCTCATCAACATGGGGACAGGGTGCTCTGGGGTGGGGGGCCGCAGTGCGCCCCCTGCCCCAGAGCACCTAACCCCCCCATGTTGAGGGCATGCTGCCCGGTACGGCTCAGGAGGGGGGGCGCTCGCTCGCCCCCACTCCCTTCCTGACCGGCCGGCCGGCGTGCTTTGGATACGGGTCTGTTATGGATTGTGGGGGGACCCCCACGCCGTTTTTTCGGCATAGGGGGTCTCCTTACAACCCATAACAGACCTAAGGGCCCGTTATGCTCCTGAGGGGGGAACCCATGCCGGATTTTTCTTTAAAAATCCGGCGGGGATTTCTCCTTCAGGATTCATAACAAACTCCGCCCACGTGTAGAATTGGCGGGAATCCGCGTTGGATCCCCGTCGCTTCTATGACGGCTTTGTCTCTATCGCGGCAAGCCAGCTCGGCGCTGGCTCCCGCGATGGGGCTCGTAGGTGGTCAATCTCGCCGAGAAAGGGAGCGAGATTGACACAATATCCCAGTCACCTACTGTAACCCTCTCATCTGTCTCCAGTGTTTCCTGATCTGGCAGCTCATTCCCGCTCCGCACATCACCTATGATTGATCCCAGCCGTCAGGGAGCCTTGTTCTCTCAGGCACGCCCACCACAGACACCGCTGGCCCTAGAGACTTGTGGGAGCTATAGTTTAATAGGGGGGGGGTGCGGTGTGGACAAAACGACGTCTATGATTGGATTTGTGTGTGCACGCATGCACGTCACCACTGGCCATTTCTACTTTGTCATGCCCACTCAGACACATCGCCGCAAGCCAAGGGACCTGTGGGAGATGTAGTTTTTGGTGCAGTGTGCACCGATTTCAGTGTTTAAGTGTGTTTCTCAATTTTTCCTGGCGTGTCCACAGAGAGGGCTCAAAGTGCCGGCAGCGGCACGCGGGCCACGGTTCACCATCACTGATATAGGGTATATTTATAAAGCATTAAATGTGAAAAAAAAATTGCTAAACAAAAAATTTAAAAAAAGGCTATGAGAACAAGAATCATCATCTCTTTCTTTAGTTGTTTTGACTGTTTGGAGATGGTCTTATCAACTATATACCACCTCAGTTAGTGTATTGGGGTCTGACTTTGACCCGGGTTAAGTAACTTTTTTTCACATCAGAATTTCTTCCCTCTCGACACAAGTCTATGGAAAACAAAAAGCAGCTGAAGCAGCTTAAAGGATAGGTTCACCTTTTGGAACATGTAAAATGTTCCACCAGCTGCAGCCTCTCCTCCAACCTCCCCAGTGAAAGTGACCTTCTGTGGGTGCCTGCTGTCACTGAAAATAACGTGCCGGGCTGTGTCATTCATTCAGTGCTATGTGAATGGGAAACTTCAAGTGCCAACAGCCTTTGTGGCTGTCGGCTTGTAGTTTCAAAAAACTATAATGGCACTGTTGAGTGCTTTGGTAGTTCACTCCCTCTCTATGTCAGTATGTATCGAGCAGTAAGATACACAGACAAGTCTGAAAGAGTCCTGCATGGGACATGTGGATGGAATGCTTTACAAACTCCAGGTAATAAAACAATAATTGCACCTTTTTTACCTGCAAAAAGATGTGGATTCATTTTTTTAATTTTTTTAAATGTGATCTAATCTTTTAAATTCAGGTCTACTGCACCTGTAATGATTGATCTTAAGAGCGTCTCATACTAATGTCAAAAGCAACCTATGTTTGCCTATCAAAGCCATTGACACAAGTTCTTGATATGATAAAAACCACGTAACCCTGACGGGAACAAACTAGGTGAAGCATATATAAACATGTTGCGCTTACCCTGTGCTGAATGCATTGTGGTACCCATTGGGTGCTGCTATGGGTATGCATGGAATGTACCATGTCAGGTCCCAAAGAGCAGAACACTAAATAGAAAATTGGGGATTATGGACTTTAAAGGCATGTATATTACTTAAAAAATAGAAACATACAAAGATAGACTTGTCCTCCACATATACAAACGTGTTATCTGTTCTGTGCAATGTGCAGACCTCCTATTCTGAGGTCCCCTGTTAACACTCTTTTCTCCTTCTCTTCTCTGTCTGTCACCATAGCAAGCCACTTGCTATGGGGCAAATGTGCAGGCTCGCTCCCAAACCAGGCTGTGTGCATCCATGATCTCTCCTTACAGGATTTAATTAACAGCAGCAGGAGCCAATGAATTCTTGCTGCTGCCTCTCTGTCCTGTAAGTACAGGGATAGAGATGAAAGAGCCACTACATACAGGCACAGTGCTGCATCGAGTAAGGACATTTTGTCATATTACAACCAAAAACGTAAATGTATTTTATGTGATAGACCAACACAAATTGGCACATAATTGTGAAGTGAAAGGAAAATGATAAATGGTTTTTACATTTTTTTACAAGTAAATATGTGAAAAGCGTTGCGTGCATTTGTATTCAGCCCCCCTGAGTCAATACTTTGTAGAACCACCTTTCACTGCAATTACAGCTGCAAGTCTTTGGGGATGTCCCTACCAGCTTTGCACATCTAGAGCGTAATGCCTTGTACACACGATAGGTTAGTCTGATGAAAACGGTCTGATGGATTTTTCCATCAGTTATCCAAAGAAGCTGACTGATGATCAGTTGTGCCTACACACCATCAGTTAAAATACTGATCGTGTCAGAACGCAGTGACGTAAAACACAACGACATGCTAAAAAAATGAAGTTCAATGCTTCCAAGCATGCGTCGATTTGATTCTGAGCATGCGTCGATTTTTAACTGATGGACGTACCTACAGACAATCGTTTTTTTTCCTATAGGTTTTTTATCCATCAGATAATTTTAAAACAAGTTCCTATTTTTTTAACCTATGGATAAATAACCGATGGGGTCCACACACGATCGGTTTGGTCATATGAATACCTGTCCCCACTAAGAGCCTCCATTTTTCTGAAGACCTCTGAAGCATCGGTGGATATCTGGAGTTTCGTATGGATGTCACTGTCTACACACCAAGCTGCTGTACCAACATTTAAAGCTACAATACTTATGTATTGAGGTAAGCGCTCTGTGAGCCCACATAGCAGGAAGATCTACAGTTAAAGCACTGGGATTTATGAATTGAGGCAATAGAAGAGTCTTATTGATTTATTTTCTCACTAGTTTTGGACTGTGCACAGTTATTTTATTTAATTTTGTTTTCATTGGTCTCCTCTGATATTCAGTATTATTTATTTATTGGAGCATTTGTTTTTGGCTTTTATCTTGCATTTGCACTTTGATTGTTTTGGAGCAGATGTGTTTACACATATTTTGCACTGGCACCTTTTTGGGTCACATGCCATTAGGTATATTGCACGTGTAGCCATTTTCACTTATGCACAGTAGGTGGTTCTGATACTGCGCTCATCATTTTTATTATTTTAGATTTTATAGTGATTTGTACACTTGTAGATTGAGCAGCAATTTCACATATTTTAACCACTTTCTCTCCTATTGTGGTTTTCCTCTGAATTCATTTGGTTAGCGCAGAAGAATCTCTATACTATCCCCACAATATGATGTTTCCACCACCATGTTTCATGGTGGGGATGGTGTGTTCAGAGTGATGTGCAGTGTTAGTTTTCAGCCACACATAGCGTTTTGCTTTTAGTCCAAAAAGTAACATTTTGGTCTCATCTGACCAGAGCACCTTCTTCCACATGTTTGCTGTGTCTCCCACATGGCTTCTCACAAACTGCAAACAGGACTTCTTATCTTGCTCTCTGATTATTACTCTCCTTGCCCAGTCTATCAGTTTAGGTGGACGGCCATGTCTTGGTAGGTTTGCAGTTGTGCCATACTCCTTTTCATTTTCGGATGATGGATTGAACAGTGCTCTGTGAGACGTTCAAAGCTTGGGATATTTCTTTATACCCTAACCCTGCTTTAAACTTCTCCACAACGTTATCCCTGACCTGTCTGTCCTGTCTGGGGTATTCCTTGTCCTTCATGATGCTGTTTATTCACCAAGGTTCTCTAACAAACCTCTGAGAGCTTCACAGAACAGCTGTATTTATACTGAAATTATATACAGGCGGAATCTATTTACTAACTAGGTGATCTCTGAAGGCAATTGGTTCCACTAGATTTTAGTTGGGGGTATCAGAGTAAAGGGGGTTGAATACAAATGTGTGCCACACTTTTCACATATTTATTTGTAAAAATATTTTAAAACCATTTATCCTTTTCCTTCTAGTTCCCAATTATGTGCCACTTTGTGTTGATCTATCACATAAAATCCCAATAAAAGACATTTACGTTTTTGGTTGTAACATGACATAATGTGGAAAATTTCAAGGGGTATGAGTACTTTTTCAAGGCAAGTGAGTAAGTGTTTAGGGGGGTGAGGGGGCGATACTGCTACTGGGACATTTTTTACATTAAACACAGAGAATGAATTATGGTAAAAATGTTTTGCCTTTAGAACCAATTTGATATATGGACAGGCCAGTGTGAGTGCAGACTACACTGTGAATGAAAGTTGGGGTTGTTTTGCTGTGGAACTAAAATGATACAGGCTTCCAGGAGGACACTTGCTGTTCAACTTTAATAAATGGAGTACATCTTTGTATTAGCCATTATTACACAAGCTCCCTCTGGCGTTTGTCACCTTTTTCAAGAATCCGTAAAGTGCATACATTTATTGTTTGTATTTTCTAATGCTGTATAAACATGTTCCAAAAATCCCTTATGTTTATAAGTAATTTAAACATGAGCTTAGGTTTGTTTCAAATGTGATTTATTATTTGCTTCAGTTTTAATCAGTAATTCTGTATTTATTTTAGCAGCACAAAATCTCCCCTGAAGCTGTCAAATGTATCCTTGGGGATACACAAAGCTTTGGTTCCAAAATCCTGCTGTAAACAAAAGAATGCAGAAATTAGAATAATGAATCAAATAATTGTCATAGTAAACATTTGTATAAAAAAGAAGAATAGCTTTGAAGAAGTGATATCTTGGTGGTTAACATGCAGAATACATATTGCCAGTTTTTGGTGTGCTAAACGCTCAAGCATCACAGTTTGGGCTTTTATTTACTAAGTGATAATGTACATAATTAATGCCTAATAATTCTAGGTGGAGTTAAACTCCCTAACTTTTCACTGGCAAATTGATCACAGGTTCAAGGCTGTAATCACTCCCAGACCTTTCCTTAACCTCCCTGGCGGTATGATTCTTTAAGATTTTAGGTGCTAAAAGCGGTACCATTATTTGCAAGGGAATTTGGCGTTTTATACTGTAGGCTTGTAATTCTTAGGAATGACTCACTTAAATCTATCCAAACAAGAGTCTAATAGGCATCCCGGGTATGATTTTTTTTTTTTTTTTTAATTAAAAATTATAATATAATAAATAATTATAAAAAATTATCACAAATGATAATATAATTATAGTAAAAATTATTCAATAATGTAATCAAATCAAAATCACTGAAATTTGCTCAGTTGCAGAATTTTTGCTGTCATTTTTTTTTTTTATGACGAATTTCCCCATAAATCGCTATCGCTAAATTCTGCAAGTGATTCTGATTTATTATCGCAGTTTTTTAGCTGCTCTAATACAATTTTTGCCATAAAGGGACACTTTTGGTTGCTATGGGCAATCTACAGTTTGCAGGGAGAAAGAACAGTTTTTATTATATAAAAGGACATGTAGTGTACAGGGCAGACCACTAGGGACATGGGGGGTGTGTATTTTTTACATACAGTACTGTAATCTATAAGATTACAGTGTACTGTATGTATAGTGTTTGTTTACATTTTTGAATTTGGCGCCGTTCCCCCCCCTACGTCGCGACGCTCGCAGGGAAGGGAATCGGCGGTACACACAGAATCAGGCGGACATCCGGCCGCCGAGTACTGCGGGGATTCATCGCTGGATCGCAGAGAAAAGGTAAGAAAACTTTTTTCTGCATCCAGCGAGGTAAACGCGTGTGTGGCACGGGGTTACCGATCGTAGCTTGAAAATCTCACCCCGTGCCACACACGTGAATACCGCCAGGGAGGTTAATGGAGGTCATCAGAAGGATCTCAAAGACTGTGACAGCATGTATAGTAACTTCACTTATAGAATTGTGCACTCTTTTATCTGTGGTGGCTGGACAAATTGAGGGGTATGACAGTTTCAGCAGAATGTGGACAATATTAACCACTTCAGCCCCAGAAGGATTTGCCCCCTTAATGACCAGAGCATTTTTTGGCACTGGCACTGCGTCGCTTTAACTGATAATTGACCAGTTGTGTTACACTGTACCCAAACAAAATTGATGTCCGTTTTTATCCCACAAATAGAGCTTTATTTTGGTGGTATTTGATCACCTCTGCGGTTTTTATTTTTTGCGCTAAAAAAAGCATCTATTTTGAAAAAAAAAAAATTTTTGTTTACTTTCTGCTATAATACATATCCAAAATAAAAAATGTATATAAAAAAAATGGATTCATCAGTTTAGGCCGATATATATTCTTCTACATATTTTTAGTAAAAAAAAACACAATAGGTGTATATTGATTGGTTTGCGCAAAAGTTATCGCATCTACACATTACAGGATAGATTTAGGGACTTTTCATTTTTTTTAAATTGTTTTTACTGGTAATGGTGGTGATCTGTGATTTTTAGTGGGACCATGACAAGTCAGCATACAAATCTAACCCAAAATTACACTTTTTAGGGACCAGTGACATTATTACATTAATCAGTGCTATAAAAATGCACTGATCAATGTAAAAATTCCACTGTCAGGGAAAGGTGTTGTGGGGGCGATCAAGGGGTTAAATATGTTCCCTCAGCATGTTCTAAATATAGGGGGGTGGGCTTACCAAAAAAATGACAGAGATCACTGTTCCCGATCACTGGGAACAGTAGATTCCTGTCATGTTACTAGGCAGAATGGGGAAATGCCTTGTTTACATAGACAGTTCGCTGTTCTGTCTCTCCTCACCATGATCGTGGGCCGGTGGACATATTGCCTGTACACACGATCGGAATTTCCGATGGGATAAAATCTGATGGAATTTTCCATTGGAATGCGGTTCAAGCTGTCTTGCATACACACTGTCAGACCAAATTAAGACCGTCCAAAATGCAGTGACGTAAAACACTATGACGAGCCAAAAAAAAATTTCAATGCTTCCGAGCATGCTTCAACTTTATTCATGCATGTTTTTTTCTCCACACAGACAATCGGAATTTCCATCGGAAAAAAATAAAACATGTTCTATTTCCAAACTCCAATGGAAAAAAGTCCGATGGGGCCCACACGCGGTCGTAATATCCGATGAAAAAATTCTGTCTGACTTTTTTCATTCGAAATTCTGATTGTGTGTACAAGGCATTAGAGTTCGCGGGAACCATCGGTATATGTTAGTATACATCCATAAAGGTTTAGTAACCCTGCAGTGGCAAGAGTATGAACAAGGTATTCACAAGTATTCAGTTTCCTATTGGCTAAGACATGCACCAACATACAAAAAAAAGGGGGGTGTAAAACTGCGCTAATGGTATGTGAATGAAAATAGTTTAAATTGAATAGAGAAAGCTGCGACACAAAAAACGTGATAAAGTTGTGTAAAGTTGTATAACAGTTGTGCTACAAATATGATTAAAATATAACCAAGTGATATAAGTGATGAATGTATACTAATAATAAAGGATTTCACCTAATATTAATGTACAAATAAAACCAATTTAAAAACCAAAAAAAGGGATATATGGGTGCTTCAAAACATCTACTAGTGAAAGTAATGTTCATATATTAATCAGACATTCTTAATGTCAGTGAATAAACAACACCACATATAGAAGTAAAGCATTTTGCATAGTCCACAACCAGATGATGGAATTCCAGTCCCGCAGGAAAAATAGGTTGGGGAGTGAAGAGTGCAGGGGATCAGACAGCCGTCCACCACCACC
Source organism: Rana kukunoris (assembly GCA_029574335.1). Taxonomy (NCBI): domain Eukaryota; kingdom Metazoa; phylum Chordata; class Amphibia; order Anura; family Ranidae; genus Rana; species Rana kukunoris. The sequence goes on from CM056053.1 coordinate 395,299,506, forward strand.
ACTGCAATAGATTCCTCCTTGTGCACCACACGTAAAAGAAAGGGGGGAACCCTTACCAGATTCATGAACCTTAGGTGGCAAGGTCATACAGGCTTAGCAGATATACCTCTGCAAGGTTTAAGATCGCTGGGCATCTCCTACAAACCTCCTCTCCATCCGCTCAGGGGCCAGTGGAAGCATGAAGGCAACACTCTCTCCAAAGTAGGCAGAAATAGGCAGACCCGTAAGCGATAGGGGATTAATATAAAAAATAAAGGCAACAATAGTGCATTATCCTTTTAAAAAAAACACTAGATCGTTTATTGGTAAGTGCACACAAAAACGATACAGCCATACAAATATAGCATTAAAAATAGCCGGCACAGCTAAAAAATCAATCGTACGTCCGGGGTCACGTGGTGACGTCGGTACGTAGCACCGCCCTGACCGGTTTTGTCACAAAATGACATTCTTAAAGGGCACATGCTTTTATCACTGATTACACTTTTGTTCATAGACAACAGTGTTTTACTGGAATATTTACCGAGCTCAGTAAAGCTTTTTTAAAGTGATTGTAAAGTCTTCTTTTTTTGTTCCTATAACAATAACAAACATGTCATTCTTACCTGCACTGTGCAGTGTTTTTGCACAGAGCAGCCTGGACCCTCCTCCTTCTTGGGTCCCTCTTCTGTGCTCCTGGCCCCTCCCTCCTGTTGAGAGTCCCCACAGCAAGCAGATTGCTAAGGAGGCACCCAAGCTGAGCTGCAGCTCCCACGTATCTATTGAGACACAGAGTTGCAGTTCTGCCCCCACCCCCTCTCGATCCTGATTGGCTAACTGACTTTAATTGACAACAGTCAATGGCGCCTCTGCTGTGTCTTAGCCAATAAGGAGGGAGAGTCCTGCCCGGCCGAGACATTTATGGACATCACCTGGGAGAGACGGGGCTGATGTAAGTATTAGAGGGGCCGAGGAGAGCTGGAATGCATTAAGATAAAAAAAAACCTTCTGACTTTACAACCCATTTAGCACACAAGAGTAACTTTCACTCACAACTTTAAGTTGTGATCAATTTTTCATTAAATGTTATTTGAACAAACATAAATATCACATAAGTGTAGATCTTTTTTAAATCATAAAATAATTGTTAAATTGCTAAAAAAAAAAAAAATCGCCTGAATCAGAAATGTATATCTCTTAAATCAGAATCACAGTTTCCTGTGAGCGAATGAACTACAAATACCATCAGCAATTGCAGCTGACAGTGTCACTGATCTTACGTAACTGCCTGCCTATACGAGGTATAGGTAAACAGCTATCTTGGGGTTCTTCAGGATCCTGCATTGCACCCATAATCTGCTGATCATTTGTGCAATGGTCTGCAGGCTCCCTAAGAAAAATAAATAAATAAATGCAATTTTTTTACCTGCAAAAAAAATTGCATTTATATATTTTTTTATGAAAAGGTGAACTTATCTTTTAAATAACATTTTATGTTAACAGATATTAAATTTAAAATACCGCAAGATATGCCATATACAGTATTTACATTAATAATTATTTTTTACGAAAAAGTGAACTTATCCTTTAAATAACTGTAATGTTTGTTAAGATAAAATGTTAATAAAATACCTCTAGATATGCCGCATACAGTATTTACAGTGGTAATACTCTTGTGAATTAACCAATGAGATATGTTTATACAGACAATAAAACTGTAGCACATAACATGTGCGCTAAAGCTCTGTGACTGGACCTCAGTGACCTTTTGAGATACTGCAGTTTGTCTGTCTTCTACTGCATGGGGGAAAGTGAACACTTCAGCCAAAATTTCTATGCACCTTACCTTACAGATATTGCGTCCACGTGAAAGATACTCGTCTTTCCTTATATAAATGTGTCATGCCAGCCTTGTCAAGTGCACATCCTTCTCGTCCATTTTCATGATTAGCAGCAAGAAGCAAAGGGAGTAAGTCTTATCTTTGTCATGGCTAAGACCTTACGCTGAGGACTTTCTTTAAATTCCCATGTTACAGCGCTGGGTGTTTTTAGTGGCCTATTAACAGGCACTAGAACATCAAATGTAGTGGCAGAGGAGGAAAAATAACATAAGGTGTGTTGGTGGGGGGCCCCATTAAAGTGAACCTGTTTGCTGATACTGTATACACTTTAAATAGCCTCCTAACCCCTTCTCTTCACTTTCCCTGTCTACTTCATAGTGTCTTATGTACTAGCCCCCATTTATTTGTGTAGCATGCATTCTTTCCTTGACAGTGTTTCCATTCTTCACTTCTCCCTTCTCTGCCCTGCATGGGAATATACCCAGGACACCAGATCTTGTGCTAGCACTATGTCATATTCCTTGCATCATGCTGTATCTCTGACCTAAGCACTACTTGTATATGTATTAAAAACCTGTATACAACATGTTTCTTTCCTATATTGCCTAACAAGTTGTCTTCATTAAAGGGGTTTAAAAAATTGTTTTTAAAATAACACTTACCTCCACTGTGCAGCTTGTTTTGCACAGAGTGGCCCTGATCCTCATCTTCTGGGGTCCCTCAGCAGCTGTCTCGACTCATCCCGACCTCAGGTAACCCCCCTGGGAAGCACTTTCCCAAGGGGGTTACCTTATGGGCACACGCCCGAGTCCTGTATTCGGCGTCCATAGCCGCCAACTACATGACTCGGCCCCACCCCGGCTCTCTCGTCATTGGAGTTGATTGACAGCAGCGCAAGCCAATGGCTGCGCTGCTATCAATCTATCCAATGAAGAGCCGAGAAACCAGCGTGTTCACGACGCGGGACTTTCGAGGGCTCAGGTTAAGTAAATGGGGGGCTGGGGGAGCCTGTATGCATCAGATGCATTAAGGTGAAAATATGCAGAGCTTTACAACCCCTTTTAAGTAGAGATATATTGAAAGGAGTAAAATAAATAAATAGTTATCATATAATTTAAAGTTTGTAATTGACGTTTAGGAAAACAAGGTTGTATACTTAGGCTAGCCATGCAGGAGAATGAGCGCTGTATAGCTGAGACTGACATATGTTCCAGCCTACTTCAGTACAGTGGTTAGGAATAAAAAATACTGAAATATGTTAGCTGTATCTTTTCTCAGTAAGAGCTCGGAAGGTATAAATCAATAGGTTCGCCTAGTTACCTTTTTTTTTACCCCCCCTCCCCCCAGTTCAGCCTCAAAAGTTATATACAAAGAATGTGACCTCCCCATATGACAGCACGCAGGGCCAATAGGCACTGTCACGGGGAATATAAACATACCTGGGTTTGGTTCAAGGCAGGTTCACAGAATATGACTAAATGTTGGGTGCTGAATCTGAACCTTATTGAAGTCAATGGGAGATTAATGCTAGAAAAACAGTAATGCCCATTTTCTAGGCTAATATGCAAGGGATTGTCAAACAAATGGCTTTTTGGGCTGGGTGTACTGCACTGGGAACATGTACATAAATCCATTTGGTGGGGATCAGTGATTTTAATATTGCTTTACGGGCAAAATTCAAATGCAAAATTCATTTAAATAACATGCCCAAGGGATACCTTTAAACTGCATATGAAAAGGTGCATTTTTATGATATTTACAACCTACTGCAAAAAAAGGAAATAAAATGTTGTTTAAAGCAGACTTTAACTGTATCTGAGTACCACAGACTGAAAAAGTTATTTAACTTTTAATATTCAAAGCAAACCTACCTATCCATCCATGCCTCCATGCTTTATTTTGTTGAGAAATCACATTAAAAAACACCCCCTAGCATTTCTAGCATCAGGTATCTTTGTGTTAGGGCAAATGATTCATGTAATCTCATCAAGAAAAGTGCAGCACTAAAAAAAAAATATATAATATAAATAGTCCATAAATATGAAGTCCCAGGTGAATCAAATATACATGTCTTGAACTTCCAAAAGTCTGTGACGTCAGTACAGTCTGTGACATCAGTACAGTGTGCCATAACAATCACGAAAATGTGGATTAATAAGTGCCTGAAATTCAATATAGTCCACAGTGCTCCTTAGTGGCGGCAACCCTTCACCAATAATATGCACTCACCAGAGATAAAACCTTTATAAGCCGTTTATCAGTATCCTGAAGCTTGGCATGGTGATGGGTGAATAGGGAGAACGCCACAGGAAGTCAGCACTAGGTAAAAAAGCTCACGCAGAGGAGCCCAAATACTTTTATACGGTGTAGTATTAATAGTATCGGTGCAGCATAGAAACATATAAATGCCAAAAAATGTACAAAGAAAAATACCGCCGCCCTGTGCTCAGGGTTAAAGGCGTCAGTACGTAGGCCTTACTGGCGCATTTAATGCAACAGCACATTCTCAAGGGATCTGCCTTGAGATACGCAGATCCCTTGAGAAAAAGCTGTTGCAAGATCTATGGTTTAGTAATGGGAGGGGGGAAGGGAACTTGCTCATTATTTCCCCTTTCCTGGACTGCCTGTCTGTATGTTCATATAAGGACCTGTTATGAATTATTAGGGGGGCCCCACGTTATTTTTTTGCAAGGGGTTAATTTTTTTTCAAAATCCCCACCCCTATGTTTGCTGTTAACCAGGAATCCCCAGATGACAGTAGAAAGGCTTCGGACTTCCCAATAACCAGCCGGAGGGGAAGCTGTAACATTCTGCTGCCGGGGGTTTGTCTCAGCTGAACTAAATTGCTGTTTACCAAACCTCCTAACAAGCAATAGGTTTGGACCAAATCAGCAGCTCATGCCTACTTATACAGTATCTCACAAATGTGAGTACACCCCTCACATTTTTGTAAATATTTTATTATATCTTTTCATGTGACAACACTGAAGAAGTGACAATGTAAAGTAGTGAGTGTACAGCGTGTATAACAGTGTAAATTTGCTGTCCCCTCAAAATAACTCCACACACTATTGTAAGCTCTAACCAGCAGTGTCATCATATCCCTCCTGTATTGAATTGTATTGTAACTGTACTGTCTGCCCCTATGTTGTAAAGCGACACATGTTGTAAAGCAACACAAGTGAGTACACCCCTAAGTGAAAATGTCCAATGTGGGCCCAAAGTGTCAATATTCTGTGTGGCCACCATTATTATCCAGCACTGCCTTAAGTCTCTTGGCCATGGAGTTCACCAGAGCTTTACAGGTTACCACTGGAGTCCTCTTCCACTCCTCCATGATGACATTGCAGAGTTGGTGGATGTTCCACCTCCAGTTTGAAGATGCCCCACAGATGCTCAATAGGGTTTAGGTCTGGAGACATGCTTGGTCAGTCCATCACCTTTACCCTCAGCTTCTTTAGCAAGGCAGTGGTCGTCTTGGAGGTGTGTATAGGATTGTTATGTTGGAATACTGCCCTGCAGCTCAGTCTCTGAAGGGAGGAGATCATGCTCTGCTTCAGTATGTCACAGTACATGTTTGCATTCATGGTTCTCTCAATAAACTGTAACTCCTCAGTGCCAGCAGCACCCATGCAGGCCCAGACCATGGAACTTCCACCACCCTTGCCTTTGTACTCCTCACCTGGTTGCCACCACACACACTTGACACCATCTGAACCAAAATAAGTTTATCTTGGTCTCATCAAACCACAGGACATGGTTCCAGTAATCCATGTCTGCAAGCTTTCTTGTGCATAATCTTTAGAAGACTAAATTTGATGCAGTGTGTGGCGTATGGTCTGACCGCTGACAGGCTGACACACCAAACCTTCAACCTCTGAAGCAATGCTGGCAGCACTCATATGTCTATTTCCCAAAGACAACCTCTAGATATGACGCTGCGCACGTGCACTCAACTTCTTCTGTTGACCATGGCGAGGCCTGTTCTGAGTGGAACCTGTCCTGTTAAACGGCTGTACAGTCTTAGCCACCATGCTGCCGCTCAGTTTCAAGGTCTTGGCAGTCTTTTTTATAGCCTAGGCTTTCTTTATGTAGAGCAACATTTTTTTTTCAGATCCTCTGAGAGATTTCTTTGCCATGAGGTGTCATATTGAACATCCAGTGACCAATATGAGAGCGTGAGAGTGATAACACCAAATTTAACACACCTGCTCCCCATTTACACATGAGACCTTGTAACACTAATGAGTCACATGACACCGGGGAGGAAAAAATAGCTAATTGGACCCAATTTGGACATTTTCACTTAGGGGTGTACTCACTGTTGTTGCCCACTCACTACTGTACATTGTAGCAAAGTGTAATTTCTTCAGTGTTGTCACATGAAAAGATAGAATAAATTATTTACAAAAAAGTGAGGAGTGTACTTACTTTTGTGAGATACTGTAGCTGTGTCTTCACTCCTAGAAGCATAATTAAGTGGTAAGGGGAGTAAAGTTAAGGTGAGTATATGTTTCTGTGGACGTTTGCATTGAAGTGAACTTGTTCTAATGTCCTGAATGAGCAAATTACAGATTTCATTTGAGATTTTGTATTCCCTGCTGTTACTTCATTTCAATTCTTGACTACAGCTAATGGAGATTGTGTGCATACATAGAATGACTTCTTGCCTGGGATGCTTTTTAAACATATGGATTGTAAGGATATTAATATAAACCATATTGTCTCAGCCAACAAGAATGTGCAAACCCATGTGGCTGAAAAAACAGCATATAAATAATAGAGTACTGAAACGGGATGTTGGGAAAACATAAAAAAAAATAATACGCTGTTAATACTCAAAAAGATGAATTTTGCAGGTCCGGCTTCATCCATGTCTATAAATGTTTCATATTCTACATTTGAGACGGGGGACTGCAACAATTTACAACAGGAAAGATTATGATGTCATCAAGTTATATTGAGATTAGCTTTGTCTGTACTAAAGTGCTTTTATTAAAGTTTATTATATCAAACCTCTTTCTGATGCATTGGTTCTGTAGGACAATGCTGAAGTTGGACACACAAGTTATTTTATGTTGTAAAATAAGAACCACAGTGTGACATAATACAACACAAAGAAATTATTATGAATAGCTGTGAAGGTTAGTGTGTGGGTCCATAGATTGGAGAAATCACAGTCATATATATTTAGCATTTTTTGCTTTTGTGTTTCTAATATACAATTTCTTTGGCCTTGCTGTTGATTTATAGTAAGCTGAAAACACAAATAATGCAAAGATGACTCTGGATACAGTACATGTGAGATGTAGCCCACTTCTCCAGTCAATGCTTTGCATCAAGTGTTTCATAGCAACTACAGAATTGTTGTAGTATGTTTATTTTAGTATCATTCTGATTTATGTTGCTCATGTGATTAACCTTTCACATCCATGCCTCTTTGAGCATAGCATTAGCCTATGTTTTACGACTTGGTCTGTGTCTGCTAAACTAAGTACATTTTTTCTTCGCAGATATGTTTTTTAGTGTGTTTTTTTTAAATTGTGCCCAACTTGCCTGACAATGGGACCTTCATGGCTCCAAAACGTTGCTGTATGTTTATCATGTGACCATGAAATAAAGCTTTTGACTGATAAAATAGTCTTCACTAAGATAGACAGCAAGGTTGGGTAACAAAGAAATAGGGTTTAGGTTTCCTTTTTCGCTTTTATTTATTCTTGGAAATCTGTATATCATCCTTAAAAAAAAAAAAAAAAAAAGTCTAATCCTACTTGAAATTATATATACAGGTATGGTTTTGTTGCTTGTACTTATTGTTCTAAAAATGTATATACATTGTTCATTTTTTACTACAGCAATTTCCAGAAAAGAGAAGATGCATTGCTAGCTGTGGTTAATAACCTTAAGGTTGATTTGGAGAAAATTAAAAGGGAAAATGAACAATTGAAGGTAATGATAAGTTTATATAAAATGTTATCTAGAAAACCCTTAAAATAGGTAATACACTTTTGGTTGTTTTTACTCTTTTAATTTGGAATAATCTAGCTGATGAGGGAAACAAGCAGGGCTTTTGCCAAAGTCCCAGGGGGACAGTGCCTGGGGCAGCAATGTAAAATAGGCCAGAACCAAGACCAAAAATGTTCCTGTATGTTGAACCTCTTCATATCTGAAAGATGAATATTACACCTAGTGCAAGATACTGCTTTCCATGCCTCCCCCTTAAAATTCACATTCTGCCTGTGTGTTATTGGGCCAGACTTTCCAGTTCAACAGCATCTCACTTACCACCATCCCAAAGAGATTATTATGGGAAAAGAACTCACTGATCACTGATCATGATTTTTCAAACACCAGAAATGAATAAGTGTTTCATTTCTAATGAAAAGGCACAGGACTCAATATTTTAGGATGGTAATTAGGATTGGTGAATATGGAGCACTGGCTGCTTGCAGGACCAAAATACCTTCCAGTGTCTTTAAAGTGGATGTTCTAAAGCTAAACAAATGAACACAAATGTGCTCAAGAGCCCTGATAGTCTCCATATAAGCGCAAATCAAAAGTAAATATTGCTGATCACTTGTAAATGATTTTAGATGGTCAGTTTTGATTAATTCAAAACATTTGGGAGCCATGCACTTCATTTATCTTAAAGGGGTGGTTCCCCTAAAAAGAAACTTTTAACATTGCCTGTCTCTTCTTAATAACATGTAGAATCGGCTGGTAGTTTAAAAAAAAAACACCCGTACATACCATTTTCGGCATGTAGTCTCACCGCCGCTTCCGGGTCTGGCGGCCGGGGACAGGCATCCGATCGACGCATACAGCGCGTCACGAGATGCCGAAAGAAGCCGAACGTTGGTGCGGCTCTATACGGCGCATGCACACCAACGTTCGGCTTCTTTCGGCATCTCGTGACGCGCTGTATGCGTCGATCGGATGCCTGTCATTTAAGTAGGCACGCCCAGACCCGGCCGCCAGACCCGGCAGCTACGGTGACACTACATGCCGAAAATGGTATGTACGGATGTTTTTTTTTTAAACTACCAGCCGATTCTACATGTTGTTAAGAAGAGACAGGCAATGTTAAAAGTTTCTTTTTAGGGGAACCTCCCCTTTAAGCTCTTTAGTAGGTGTATTAGAATCAATTGTAAAATCCATCTACATGTTTGAAAGAATGTCCAAGATTTGTTTGTACCTGGATGTTTCCACAAGGTGATTGCTTCTCTCAGACAGGGAGACAGATTATCCACCTTACACTAACACCCCCATTGTAGTTATTTTGACATAAAACACTGATCGGCTCTGATGAAGTAAGTGCGTGACTCCTGAAACATGTTGGCTTTCAGGACTTCATTCCTATATTATTAGATTGATTAGATTTACTACCTTTATAATACATACAAATACACAAGTTCATCTAGAGATTCATATTTATAGGCTTCAGCAATGACTGCTTAACAAAACAAACAAGTCCTTGGTGAGAAATTAATCTTATATTAAAATGTAAAAATGTTCAAATTATATAAGTTTAAAACTTCTATTTTGATGATTTTATGTTATTTGAAGTAGCAGTATAATTTATTATGTCCTTTTTGTGTTTTATTTTCTCCATTGTGTCCTGCCGTATACACATGGTCGTTTTTTGTGATGAAATAAAATGACGTTTTAAAAAACCTCATTTAAAATGATCTTGTGTGGGCAAAACTTCGTTTTATGTCTTCAAAAAAACGACCAAAACGTTTTTTCGAACATGCTTGAATTTTTTATGTCGCTTTTCAGAATGTCGTTGTTTGTTTCACAAAAAATGATCGTGTGTGGGCAAAACGACGTTTTTAAACCCGGGCATGCTCAGAAGCAAATTATGAGACGGGAGCTTCAATGGAACAGAGTGCCGTCGAAAGTGTCTTACGTAACCGCGCTTTGCAAGAGCATTTTCAGAAAACGATGGTGTGTAGGCAACATCGTTTTTTTAAAATGATGTTTGAAAAACGTTGTTTGGTTTCGTGAGATAAAACAACGTTTTTTACATCACAAAAAGTGATCGTGTGTACGCGGCATAAGGCTTATCCAGCTAAGAAATACAGAGGGGAAGGACACATGGGCCTTTGATTTGTGGGCTATATAGAACAACTGTAGCTCTGTATGAAAAGCACATATTATCTTTAGCAGTGTCTTCAAGTTTTAAAGCAGATTTTTTTTTTTATATATATACAGTGCAGAAAATAAGTATTTGAACACCCTGCTATTTTGCAAGTTCTCCCACTTGGAAATCATGGAGGGGTCTGAAATTGTCATCGTAGGTGCATGTCCACTGTGAGAGACATAATCAAAAAAAAAAAAATCCAGAAATCACAATTTATGAATTTTTAACTATTTATTTGTATGATACAGCTGCAAAGAAGTATTTGAACACCTGTCTATCAGCTAGAATTCTGACCCTCAAAGACCTGTTAGTCTGCCTTTAAAATGTCCACCTCCACTCCATTTATTATCCTAAATTAGATGCACCTGTTTGAGGTCATTAGCTGCATAAAGACACCTGTCCATCCCATACAATCAGTAAGAATCCAACTACTAACATGGCCAAGACCAAAGAGCTGTCCAAAGACACTAGAGACAAAATTGTACACCTCCACAAGGCTGGAAAGGGCTACGGGGAAATTGCCAAGCAGCTTGGTGAAAAAAGGTCCACTGTTGGAGCAATCATTAGAAAATGGAAGAAGCTAAACATGACTGTCAATCTCCCTTGGACTGGGGCTCCATGCAAAATCTCACCTTGTGGGGTCTCAATGATCCTAAGAAAGGTGAGAAATCAGCCCAGGACTACACGGGAGGAGCTGGTCAATGACCTGAAAAGAGCTGGGACCACCGTTTCCAAGGTTACTGTTGGTAATACACTAAGACGTCATGGTTTGAAATCATGCATGGCACGGAAGGTTCCCCTGCTTAAACCAGCACATGTCAAGGCCCGTCTTAAGTTTGCCAATGACCATTTGGATGATCCAGAGGAGTCATGGGAGAAAGTCATGTGGTCAGATGAGACCAAAATATAACTTTTTGGTCATAATTCCACTAACTGTGTTTGGAGGAAGAAGAATGATGAGTACCATCCCAAGAACACCATCCCTACTGTGAAGCATGGGGGTGGTAGCATCATGCTTTGGGGGTGTTTTTCTGCACATGGGACAGGGCGACTGCACTGTATTAAGGAGAGGATGACCGGGGCCATGTATTGCGAGATTTTGGGCAACAACCTCCTTCCCTCAGTTAGAGCTTTGAAGATGGGTCGAGGCTGGGTCTTCCAACATGACAATGACCCGAAGCACACAGCCAGGATAACCAAGGAGTGGCTCTGTAAGAAGCATATCAAGGTTCTGGCGTGGCCTAGCCAGTCTCCAGACCTAAACCCAATAGAGAATCTTTGGAGGGAGCTCAAACTCTGTGTTTCTCAGTGACAGCCCAGAAACCTGACTGATCTAGAGAAGATCTGTGTGGAAGAGTGGGCCAAAATCCCTCCTCCAGTGTGTGCAAACCCGGTGAAAAACTACAAGAAACGTTTGACCTCTGTAATTGCAAACAAAGGCTACTGTACCAAATATTAACATTGATTTTCTCAGGTGTTCAAATACTTATTTGCAGCTGTATCATACAAATAAATAGTTAAAAAAAATCATACATTGTGATTTCTGGAAAAAAAAATTGGGATTATGTCTCTCACAGTGGACATGCACCTACGATGACAATTTCAGACCCCTCCATGATTTCCAAGTGGGAGAACTTGCAAAATAGCAGGGTGTTCAAATACTTATTTTCTGCACTGTATATATCTGAAATGTTCATTAAGAGATATTTGACTCATTAGGTTTGGTTGTACTTTCTGTGATATTGAGGCCGCGTACACACGATCAAATCTGTCTGCTGGAAACGGTCTGCCAGATCGTTTCAGCAGACAGATTCGATCGTGTGTACGGGCAAACAGACGGATTTGGCCACCCGACAGATTTGAAAGCATGCTTTCAAATCTGTCGACTGGGAACCCGTCCACCCGACATGTCTGCTGGTTAGTATGCTAACCAGCAGACATATCTGTTCGCACACGCGTCGAATGGTTTCGACGCATGCGCGGAAGTGTTTTACTTCCTGGTGCGGTGACGTGGCGGCGTCAACGTCACCGACACGTCAGCGCGCTGTCTGTCAGCGGGGATTTTGGTTTGATTGTGTGTGCACGATCAAACCAATACATCCCAGCAGACAGATTTGTTCAAATCGGTCTGTCCGACCGATTTTGAACAAATCTATTTGCTCGTGTGTACAAGGCCTTACACTTTCATTGAGGTTGGAAGTACATAGAGTGTGGCTATGAGAGCTGTAGCTCTCGCACACAAAAGCCTCTGTGATGTGTGTCTGCCCCTCTCTCTTCCCTTCACCCAATCAAAGAAAACGTTGTTTCCTGTGAATGCTTTACTGAATATAAAGTGTTCTGTAAATAGGCAAGGGGAGGGGCAACTGAGCCTTAATGAATGTGTATATATTATATAAATGATAGCAGTACTTCAACTGCATATACCTGCATATTAACAATGATAATTTACTAAGATTGTGATCAAAAGAGAAGAAGCATGTGGAAAATGACCAGAATAAAAAGGAAAACATTATTGACATATAGCCTTAATGTGCTGGTTTGACTTAAAGCGGAGCTCCACCCCAAAGGGGAAGCTCCACTTATCATCTTCCTCCCCCTCTGCTGACACATTTGGCATCTTTGGGGGGGGGGGGCAGATACCTATTTTTTACAGCTGTAGGCACAGGTACCTGGTTTTGACAGGTACCAGCTCGCACTTCCGGCTGAGTTTGCCCCATCTCCTTCTTTCCCCTGCAGCCGACCCATTCACAGAGCGATTAGCTCATGCGCAGTAGGGAATCGGCTGTAAAGCCATTAGGCTTCACTGCTGGTTTCCCTTAATGGGGATGGCAATGGCATCACCCAATAGCAGATTGAAAAAATGGCAATAGCAGATTGAATATTGGCTCGGGGGGGGAGACACCGCTGGCTTCCTGGACAGGTAAGTGTCCTAATATTAAAAGTCAGCAGGTACAGTACTTGTAGCTGCTGACTTTTTTTTTTACAATTTGCTGTTTATAGCATGTGTAAATAAAAAAACAATCTGTTCTGCTTTTTGAATTCATATGAAATTTACCTGGTTATGCATGGGGGAAAAAAATCATTCCCCCCTAACTTTCATACTTACCCTTTAAGCAGGCCTTGTGTTAAATCACTCTCAGGGTATGTCTTATAGCATTTCCCTCAATAGGTGCAGTGGTTCTTTCCACCAGTTGCTACAGCACTGCAGAACATCTTAAAAAATAAGTATGGACAAAGCAAACATTTATACTCACCTACTGTAGGTGGATGCAGCATCGATCACTCAGTTCTCCCATTACACTCTGAGCAGAGAGTTGTGACTGTCATTCACTGACTTTATGCTCTAGCCCTTCAGTGCTCACTGGAGTGCTGGGCTGAGGAGGGGGTGGGAGGGGCTGGCTTGGGCGGTGAATCCCATGATGGTCGGACCTTTACTGAGCCAGGATTGGCTGAGTGAAGCCTAAAGTCAGTTTGTTGTGCGCTCTTTTGACCTACAGGAGAAGTATCTTTAAGCCCTGGAACTATATTGGTGGCATTAGGGATGCTGGATTAGTATTAGGCCTTGTGGTCATGCTCAGTTTTTCATCTGGTAACTGTTTTACAAACTAGCATTAGGTTTACTTTACCTTTATGATTAAGCTGTTTCATCCTTTTTGTTTTTAAAGGAAAATTGTGTTGAACAGCAAGAACTTAATATGAAACTTAGAAGACAGCTGGAGACACAGGAGTAAGTCTTGCATACTTGTATTTCATCAACATTCAGTTTCATACTATGAAAACACCCTGGAGCAAAGCCTTTTGTAGGAAAATATGCTAATACAATATGTTGTTATCTCTTTCTATGAGACAGACTAACCTGGTGAGGGAATAGCTGTAAATGATTTGATGTGCAGCAAATACAGTATCTCAAAAATACAGCCCTGAAGAAATGACACTATATTATAATGTAAAGTTGTGAGTGTACAGCTTGTATAACAGGGTAGATTTGCTGTCCCCTCAAAATAACTGAAACACACATTAATTTCTAAACCACTGGCAACAAAAGTGGGTACACCCCTAAGTGAAAATATCCAAATTGGGCCCAATTAGCCATTTTCCCTGCCGGTGCCATGTGGCTCATTAGTGTTACCACTAGAGTACCAAGATCCTGAAACTGAGCTGCAGAACAGTGGCCAAAACCATACAGCTGTTTAACAGGACAGGTTCCATTCAGAACAGGTCTCGCCATGGTCAACCAAAGAACTTGAGTGCACGTGCTCAGCGTCATATCCAGAGGTTGTCTTTGGGAAATAGATGTATGAGTGCTGCCAGCATTGCTTCAGAGGTTGAAGGTTTGGTGGGTCAGCCTGTCAACGGTCAGACCATATGCCACACACTGCATCAAATTTAGCCTTCTAAAGATGATGCACAAGAAAGCTTGCAGACTAAGGACATGGATTACTGGAACCATGTCCTGTGGTTTGATGAGACCAAGATAAACTTATTTTGGTTCAGATGGTGTCAAGTGTGTGTGGTCGCAACCAGGTGAGGAGTACATAGACAAGGGTGGTGGTGGGAGTTTCATAGTATTGGGCTGCATGGGTGCTGCTGGCACTGGGGAGCTACAGTTTATTCAGGGAACCATGAATGAGGTTGAAGGGGTGGGGGGTCAGCCTGTCAGTGCTCAGACCATATGCTGCACACAGAATCAAATTGGTCTGCATGGCTGTCATCCCAGAAGGAAGTGTCATGGTCTGGGGCTGCATGAGTGCTGCCGCCACTGAGGAGCTACAGTTCATTGAGGGAACCATGAATACCAACATGTAATGTGACATACTGAAACAGAGCATGATTCCCTCCCTTCAGAGACTGGGCCGCAGGGCAGTATTCCAACATAACGACCCCAAACACACCTCCAAGGTGACCACTGACTTGCTAAAGAAGTTGAGGGTAAAGGTAATGGACTGGCCAAGCATGTCTCCAGACCTAAACCCTATTGAGCATCTGTGGGGCATCCTCAAATGGAAGGTGGTGGAGCACATAATTTCTAACATCCACTAGGTCTGTGATGTCATCATGGATGAAAGAGGACTCCAGTGGCAACCTGTGAAGCTCTAGTGAACTCCATGCCAAAGAGGGTTAAGGCAGTTCTGAGAAATAATGGGGGCCACACAAAATATTGACACTTTGGGCCCAATTTGGACATTTTTACTTAGAGGTGTACACATCTTTGTACACTTTTATACAAGCTGTACACTCACTACTTTATATTGTAGCAAAGTGTTATTTCTTCAGTGTTGTCACATGAAAAGATATAATAAAATATTTACAAAAATGTAAAGGGTGTACTCACTTTGTGAGTTACTGTACATTGTTGTCCATCATATGGTAGGCCCTGCTGACACTCATCTAATACTGGCATGGTCAAATAAAAGCGAGCACATCCATCTGAGTTGCAACATGTTAGTAGGAAATATAAAACACTCAAAGATGAGAATTCTCTTGAATTGAAGCGAAACATTTGTTTGTAAATGTAATATCCACTATTTAACCATTTGCCTCCTATGTAACACATATGTGCTACAGCACAGAGGGTGGGCTTTAATACCCACATAGAACAAACTTGCGTTCATTGATGGCTGAGGTTTCTGTGATGAGCTTGCTCTCACTCCACAGTGACTGAGCTGTCATAGACAAGTGTATTGTCATGTGCAGTCCTCCCCCCCCCCCCCCAAG
The DNA here is from genome assembly GCA_029574335.1 of Rana kukunoris. Lineage (NCBI taxonomy): Eukaryota > Metazoa > Chordata > Amphibia > Anura > Ranidae > Rana > Rana kukunoris. The sequence continues at coordinate 395,315,184 of CM056053.1, forward strand.
CATAAAGACACAGTTAAAAGGAATGGTGGGGCTGGGCAGAAATGTGTTAAACATATGTAACTACTGTTTTTTACACTACTCTCATTTAATATCAAATAAGATTTTTTTTTTGGGATGATATTATATAGAATGTATTTTCCTAACTCCACCATATCTTGTCATGCTTAGATCTGATTTAAAATGATTTAAGACATATATTTTCCAGTGTTTTTTTTGTTTTTTTCTGTTCATGGCTCCACCTGCACCATGCTGGGATTGAGTTTGATATTCTGGAAATGCAGTGTTAAAGGGGTGGTTCCCCTAAAAAGAAACTTTTAACATTGCATGTGTCTTCTTAATAACATTTAGAATCGGCTGGTAGTTTAAAAAAAAAACACCCGTACATACCATTTTCGGCATGTACTCTCACCGCCGCTTCCGGGTCTGGCAGTCGGGGACAGGCATCCGATCGACGCATACAGCGCGTCACAAGATGCCGAAAGAAGCCGAACGTTGGTGCGGCTCTATACGGCGCATGCGCACCAACGTTCGGCTTCTTTCGGCATCTTGTGACGCGCTGTATGCGTCGATCGGATGCCTGTCAATGAAGCAGGCCCTCCCATCCCCGGCCGCCAGACCCGGAAGCGGCGGTGAGAGTACATGCCGAAAATGGTATGTACGGGTGTTTTTTTTTTAAACTACCAGCCGATTCTAAATGTTATTAAGAAGACACAGGCAATGTTAAAAGTTTCTTTTTAGGGGAACCTCCCCTTTAAGACACTGATTATATTACAACATTGTTTTAAACCACTTGGAGCTGCTTTTCTCTAGTCAGTGGTCCAGCTTATAGACTCAAACAATGCCTACTGTTCCAAAATATTTTAACAAAATATTGCTAAAATTAAACTGTGGGGAAACATGAAAATCTAGTAGTATAAGTTGTCAGCATTTGTCTCTTCAATGCTGTGTGCAGTTACACCCACCTCATCTCCTTTTCCTGATTGTGGTGAACGGGTAAGCCACTTCCCCCAAGTAAAGGGAATGCCTGTGGCATGAGAAATATTTTAAAGGGGTTGTAGACCTTTTTTAAATTAAAATAATAAACAGGTTTATACTTGCCTGTTCTGTGCAATTATGTTGCACAGAGCAGCCTCAATCCTCCATTTGAAATCCCCTGCCATCACTCTAGGCTCCTCCTCTTCTCCATGTGCCAGATCATGGGTGCAATCTTAGGCTCCTGCAGACTGTCTGTGTAACTGTCTATACGCAAGCTTACCAGCGCCCTGGTAGTTCATTGAGAACTACAATGAAAGGCTGTGGATACTTGTAGTTTTTTCATTCACAGAACTCTGAATGAATGACATGTAGACGAAGCCCCACATGGCCATGTTGTTTTCAAATTGTGACAACAGGTACGGGAAGAGGCCCGCTGTCACAATTAGAAGGGGGATCGGGGAGAGGCTGCAGGAGCGGGTACATGTTCCACCCTAAAAATGGGATGAAATTAACCTTTAATGCAGGTAATGCATTTAGGTAAAATAAATCCCTTTAGAATCACTTTGAGCATGCCCAAGATGACAGTTGGATGCACCTATGTCTATGCACGTACCAACTGTTGCAATGTGAGTACTCCCATTGCTACTTCAGCAGGGCTGTGGATTACACTTGGATGACAAATGCAATTAACTGGATGACTAATTTGCTAAAGTTCTGTAATTCTTAAGCAACTGCCTTTCTGGTACACCTAACCCGAACACTGGGTGTGTCAGTGTTCGGGTTAGGTGTACCAGAAAGGCAGTTGATTAACCACTTGCCGACCACGCTATAGCAAAAATACTGCTACAGCGCGGTCGAGCTACTGTGACACGACGTCCCTGGGACGTCGTCGTGCACTTTCGCGATTGCACGTCCCCTGTGACGCGCTCGCGAAAGTGACCGTGCTCGCCGGGTCTAGAAGACCCGGCGCATCACGGATCACGGTAAATTGCCGCTGATATCGGGCGTTTACCACGTGATCGCGCCGTCGAATGACGGCGCGATCACTTGTAAACAAACCGGCGTCATTTAATGACGCCGGTTCCTCCCTCCTGCGTCTCCTCTATGTACCGTTCGGTACAGTGTGCGAGGAGAGGGGGGGGAGCGGGGTGTCAGCAGCTGAGCTGTGGCTGGATCTGTGACAAATGCAGTCACAGATCCAGCCATCCCTCAATCCATCCCAGCTCTGCAGTACCCCAGTACCCTGCAATCCCCAGTACCCAGCAATCCCCCAGTACCCAGCAATCCCCCAGTACCCCAGTACTCAACAATACCCCAGTACTCAACAATACCCCAGTACTCGGCAATACCCCAGTACTCGGCAATACCCCAGTACTCGGCAATACCCCAGTACTCGGCAATACCCCAGTACTCGGCAATACCCCCAGTACTCGGCAATACCCCCAGTACTCGGCAATACCCCCAGTACTCGGCAATACCCCAGTACTCGGCAATACCCCAGTACTCGGCAATACCCCAATACTCGGCAATACCCCAATACTCTGCAATACCCTGCATGATACTTTGCAATACCCCAATACTCTGCAATACCCTGCGCGATACTCTGCAATACCGCCTATGGGGATTTTTAAGTAGCAAAGTTTGGCGCCATTCCACGAGTGTGCGCAATTTTGAAGTGTGACATGTTGGGTATCTATTTACTCGGCGTAACTTCATATTTCACATATTAAAAAAAAATTGGGCTAACTTTACTGTTATGTTTTGTTTTAAGCACAAAACTGATTTCTTTCTCGTACATCACGGGACACAGAGCGGCATATTCATTACTATGTGGGTTATATGGAGTACCTTCAGGTGTGGACACTGGCAATCTTCAAACAGGAAGTCCCCTCCCTATATAACCCCCTCCCCTAGAGGGAGTCCCTCAGTTTTTTCGCCAGTGTCTTAGGTGTTGGTCACGGAATAGCTTTGCTCCACATCCTTGGGATTAAGGGCGGGCTAACCGGATCTGTCCAAGGAGCCTCAGTGCCAAAGTGGACAGTACCCGGGCCCCAAACCGTGGGGTTTGCCTATAATGCTCCTCTTTGGAGGGCTGGACCCTGGGCCCAGGACTTGGAGTTTGCAAAAACCATAAAGTTCCTGTTTTGCCAGGGTGCTATATAGGTCCAGGACAGTGGGTACCTTCATAGGACCCCAGGGCCTGAAGGTCTACTACGCTACCCACGGAGATGGGAGAAGATTGGATCAGTTTGCTGGTCAAACATCCTGCAGCATGGAGCAGGTAAGGGGGAGCCTGCGGGACTTGGTTCGACAGCAGGCTCCCCGGGGTAACCAAAAAGGGGGGATAGCCTAAGTATGCTCTGCATGGGCAACCGTGATCACTATGTCTAAGAGAGACAGGATGACACCCTTTCTCCCCCCATCACTAGGCCCCCCTGTCTAAATATGTGTTGCTAGCTAACCTGCTGTTTCTTCCTAGGGCTAGTAAGGATCCCTAGGGGCCTTGAGAGAGTCCTACCTGGCCGGGGGTTTGAATCTGCCGCCTGTTTCTGCGTGCCTGGATCTCCAGCAGCGCGGCTCCTCCATGTTCCTCCTGTATCCGGCATACGCGCGCGCGCGCGCGTGCGCGCGCACGTCTTATTGACGTTTTTCGCGCCGTCCAGACAGGAGGGCGGGGGGGGGCGGGCCTGCAGCGTCATACAGGGGCGCGCCTTTGTGCTGTTATAGACAGCAGGCCTTGTCAGGGCTCAGTCTGAGGCTGATTTTTTCAAGGAGAGGACGCAGAGCGGCAGAACAGTGACTCCCGGTGGCGGAAGAGGGGTAGTACATGTGGACTTTGTTCCAATGCCTTTATTGTTAAGCCAAGAAATCCCCCTTATTTTGCAGCAGGTTGGAGGCTGGCAAACTTAAATTAGGGTCATTGTATGTTGTCAAAGAAAATATATAATATATAATTATTTAAAAAAAAAAAAAAAAAAAAGAGAAAAGACCAACATACGGGCCCATCAGTTTTTGGGGACACTAGTGATCTATTCTCCCCTAAACTCTGAAATTTGTACTCCTGGCCACTACAGTCTGTTGTGTGGGCGGAGTCCCTCGATTTTGTATTATGGCTTCCAAGGGTTCGGGGTCAAAGGGTACAAAAAAGACCAAAAAACAAAAGGGTTCCCTTTCTGATTCTGATATGCCGATACTTTCCCCGCAGCTTATTAATTTAAGAAGCGCCTTGGATAAGCCATTAGGGGGATCTGGTGCGGAGGCTGGCCCAGATCAGCCCAGCCCTGTGTTTATCACAGAGGAGATGCTAGCCGTATCCCTAGGGGGGCTAGAAGAGAGAATAGCGGCATTGATCGCCAGAGCTATTCCTGGTAAGAAACGGGTTAGATCCCCATCACCAGGGGGTGTATCCTCAGATGCTGAGATTCTCTCTCCGGAGGAATTAGAATCACAGGAGGATCAACTGGACCTGAACCAAGAGGGTTCAGGGATGGAGGGGTCTACCTCTGAGGAACCATTTTCAGACTCTCAGACAGAGAGACTGTGGGTACAGTCTTTGACGGACATGGTCCGCTCGGCATTTAGTTTGCCATTGCCAGAACCTCAGGTTCCTCCGGTATCCTCTCTGGGCTCTTTGAAAGCCCCGTTAAGCAACGCAGTTTTTCCGGTCCATCCTCTCTTGGAGGAATTGATCTTTCGGGATTGGGTACGGCCGGACAGGGTTTTTCTGCCACCGAAAAGATTTGCGGTCATTTATCCCATGGAGGAAAAATTCTCCAAGAAGTGGAGGCTCCCAGTAGTGGATGCAGCCATCTCATGTGTGAATAAATCACTAACTTGCCCGGTGGAAAACATACATATGTTTAAAGATCCGGTTGATAAAAGATTAGAGACACTTTTAAAAGCATCCTTTGCTACGGCAGGAGCAGTGGTGCAGCCAGCGGTAGCTGCAATTGGAGTTTGTCAGGCATTAAAAGACCAGACAAAAGAGATGTTAAAGGACATGCCTACCCAACAAGCAGAAGAGTTTGCTGACATTCCCAGAGCTCTGTGTTTCGCGGTAGATGCTATAAAAGATTCCATCCAGCAGGCTTCTCGTTTATCACTATGTTTGGTACACATGAGAAGGCTCTTATGGTTGAAGAACTGGGCGGCAGAACCCCCATGCAAAAAGCTTCTGGCAGGATTTCCCTTCCATGGAGGACGACTCTTCGGAGAAGATCTGGATAAATATATTCAGACTATTTCAAATGGCAAGAGTACCCTTTTACCGGTCAAAAAGACATTCCGGGCTCCTACATTTAAAAGGCAGCTTTTTCCTGTCTCGGGGCCCTCTAATTCCAGGCAGTATCGACGGCCGCCTGCACGATCCAACGTTAACAGTAGATCGCAGGGACAGACCCCTGGGGGTAAGAAGCCGTGGTATCGCAAGCCGTCAAAGACAGCCCCTAAGTCTGCCTTATGAAGGGGCGCCCCCACTCTCACGGGTGGGGGGAAGGCTTCGTCTCTTCTCAGAAGTTTGGGAAGCCAAGATCCCCGACAATTGGGTCCGGGCATCTGTAACCACAGGTTACAGATTGGAGTTTCTAAGATATCCTCCGCCTCATTTTCAAGAATCAAGGCTACCAAGGGATCCAGCAAGGAAGGCCTCAATGCTGGCAGCTTTGGATCACCTGCTTTGCCAGGACGTAATTATAGAAGTGCCAGCCCAAGAGCAAGGCCTAGGTTTCTATTCCAATCTCTTTGTCATACCAAAGCCCAACGGCGATGTCAGGCCAATCTTGGACCTAAAGAGGTTAAACGGTTATCTAAGGGTGCGTTCCTTCCGGATGGAATCCATCCGGTCAGCAGCCGCCGCGCTTCAGAAAGACGATTTTCTGGCCTCCATAGACATAAAAGATGCTTACCTTCATGTACCAATCTTTCAGTCGCATCAAAGGTTTTTACGCTTCGCGGTCGGGCAGCGACACTTCCAATTCAGGGCGCTCCCTTTCGGGCTGGCCACGGCCCCCCGGGTATTCACGAAGATCCTAGCCCCAGTTCTGGCCAATTTAAGGATCCAAGGAGTCACAGTCCTAGCATACTTGGACGACCTTTTAATCATAGATCACTCACGGACGGGTCTGCAAAAGGCAGTAAACCTCACGGTTCGGTACCTCGAAGAATTCGGCTGGGTCCTAAACCAGGGAAAGTCAGCATTCCAGCCTACAAAGCAGTTGGAATACCTCGGCATGAGGTTAGACACAGAACATCAAAAGGTGTTCCTGCCCCTTGTAAAGATCAAGGCGATCAAGGGGTTGGTTCAGTTGGTTATAAACAAGAAAAGACCAACTATTCGCCTGTGTATGCGATTACTAGGCAAGCTAGTGGCCACATTCGAGGCAGTACCATACGCTCAGATCCACACTCGCGTCCTACAGGCAGCCATTCTAGCAGCCTGGGGCAAGAGGGCACATGCCTTAGAGTCCCCTTTGACGCTATCATCAAGGGTCCGACAGAGCCTGGCCTGGTGGTTGAACCCTCAGAATCTTCTAAAGGGAAGATCCTTCAGCCCTGTTGTCTGGAAGGTAGTTACCACAGACGCCAGCCTGGCAGGCTGGGGGGCGGTCTTCGAAGGGTTCTCCCGCCAGGGAACTTGGGTGAAAGCAGAGAGGCAGCTCCCCATCAATATCTTGGAGATCAGAGCTGCTCGCCTAGCCCTGTTGGCGTGGACCTCCAGATTAAAGGGGTTCCCGGTGAGAATCCAGTCAGACAATGCCACGGCGGTGGCATACATAAACCACCAAGGGGGAACCAGGAGCCAGGCCGCTCAAAGGGAAGTGAACTTGATTTTTCAGTGGGCAGAGGTTCATGTACCCTGCATTTCGGCGATATTCATTCCCGGAGTGGACAACCTGCAGGCAGACTTCTTAAGTCGCCAGAGTCTGTCGCCAGGGGAGTGGTCTCTGCATCCCCAGGTCTTTCAGACAATCTGCCAGAGGTGGGGAACGCCAGACGTAGATATAATGGCATCCAGGTTCAACAAGAAACTAGACAGGTTCGTGTCGCGAGCGAGGGATCCTATGGCCTGCGGAACCGATGCGTTGGTTTGCCCTTGGCATCAATTCAAACTTCTATATGCATTCCCTCCACTACAGTTACTCCCCCGCCTGTTGCGCAAGATCAGAGTGGAGCACAAGCCAGTCATTCTAATAGCTCCAGCTTGGCCCCGGAGGGCTTGGTACTCACTAGTCCTGAATATGGCAGTGGGAGACCCTTGGACTCTTCCTCTACAACCAGACCTACTCTCACAAGGCCCGATCCTCCACCCTACATTACAGCGTCTAAATTTGACGGCCTGGAGGCTGAATCCCTGATTCTCAGGGATAGAGGCCTGTCTAGGCAGGTAATTCCTACCCTGATTAGGGCTAGAAAGCCGGTCTCCAGGGTGATTTATTACAGGGTGTGGAGGAACTACGTAGGCTGGTGTGAATCCAAAAGATGGAATTCCCGCAAATATACTATTGATAGGGTGTTAAGTTTTCTCCAGCTAGGAGTGGATAAAGGCCTGGCACTAAGCACAATCAAGGGACAGATCTCAGCTCTGTCAGTGTGGTTTCAGAGGCCGCTGGCCACCCACTCGCTGGTAAAGACCTTCTTACAGGGGGTCTTGCGTATTAATCCTCCTGTCAAGTCACCAATTTGTCCATGGGACTTAAATCTTGTCCTGTCCACTCTACAGAAACAGCCTTTTGAGCCGTTGGCTGAGATTCCTTTACTCTTACTGACAAGAAAGTTGGTTTTCTTGGTCGCCATAGTTTCGGCCAGGAGAGTGTCAGAATTAGCAGCCTTATCGTGTAAGGAACCATATCTCGTTCTGCATAAGGACAGGGCAGTTCTCCGGCCCCATCCTTCCTTTCTACCAAAGGTTATATCCAAATTTCACTTGAACCAGGATTTGGTACTTCCATCCTTCTTTCCAAAACCTACATCTAGAAAGGAAGGGTTGCTGCATACCTTGGATATTGTCCGGGCCATGAAGGCCTATCTTAAAGCTACAGAAAAGATCCGGGAAACAGATGTGTTATTCGTTCTACCAGATGGCCCCAAGAAGGGGCAGGCAGCTGCAAAATCCACCATCTCGAGATGGATTAGACAATTAATCATTCAAGCCTACGGGTTGAAGAGGTTGCCTCCTCCGTTGTCGGTAAAGGCCCATTCTACCAGGGCCATGGGCGCCTCTTGGGCAGCACACCATCAGATCTCTATGGCTCAGATATGCAAGGCGGCAACGTGGTCATCAGTCCACACGTTTACAAGGTTTTATCAACTAGACGTGAGAAGAAATGCGGATACTGCCTTTGGTCAGGCAGTACTACAGGCTGCAGTTTGAAATCCTCGGGATCAGAAACACCCTTGGTTATAAAAAAAAAAAAAAAAAAAAAAGTTTTTTTTTCTTGACTAAGTTGGAATTATTATTATGATTTGAGTTTATCTCTAAATTGAATCCTTCTTTGGAAGATGTCTCCCTCCCCTCATTAAAGCATTGCTTTCGGACATCCCACATAGTAATGAATATGCCGCTCTGTGTCCCGTGATGTACGAGAAAGAAAAAGGGATTTTTAAATACAGCTTACCTGTAAAATCCTTTTCTTGGAGTACATCACGGGACACAGAGCTCCCACCCCTCTTTTGGGTGACCATTTTGGGAGGCATACTGCTTGCTACAAAACTGAGGGACTCCCTCTAGGGGAGGGGGTTATATAGGGAGGGGACTTCCTGTTTGAAGATTGCCAGTGTCCACACCTGAAGGTACTCCATATAACCCACATAGTAATGAATATGCCGCTCTGTGTCCCGTGATGTACTCCAAGAAAAGGATTTTACAGGTAAGCTGTATTTAAAAATCCCTTTTTTTTTTTTAAAACACGCGTTCAATAAATTTCTGCGAAAATACCGTGCGAGATAAAAAGTTGTAACAGCCGCCATTGTATTCTCTAGGGTCTTTGCTAAAAAAGAATATATAACGTTTTGGGGTTCTATGTAATTTTCTAGCAAATAAATGATGATTTTTCCATGTAGGAGAGAAATGTCAGAATTGGTCTGGGTGTTCCAGAACGCCTGATGGTGCTCCCTGCATGTTGGGCCTCTGTATGTGGCCACGCTGTGTAAAAGTCTCACACATGTGGTATCGCCATACTCGGGAGGAATAGCAGAATGTGTTTTGGGGTGTAATTTGTGGTATGCATATGCTGTGTGTGAGAAATAACCTGCTAATATGACAGAAACAATTTTTTTTTGTTTTTGTTTTTTTACAGAATTTTCAGTCGTTTTTCTTTTATAGTGCAAAAAATAAAAAACCCAGAGGTGATCAAATACCACCAAAAGAAAGCTCTATTTGTGTGAAAAAAGGACACAAATTTCAAATGGGTAGAATGTTTTATGACTGAGTAATTGTCATTCAAATTGTGAGAGCACCGAAAGCTGAAAATTGGTCTGGTTAGGAAGGGGGTTTAAGTGCCCAGTGGTCAAGTGGTTAAGATTTACAGAACTTTAGCAAACTAGTCATCCAGTTAATTGCATTTGTTTTTCATTTCCATCAGGGCCTAATGACAGGGTGATAATGCAGGAGCACAATTGGGAGTCAGTTGTCACCCATAACAGGAGTTGCTTGAACGTGAAGTTTTTTTAGAAGGATCAGCAGGTGTTTCTTTGAAGAAAGATGTAATTTTAAAAGGATTGAAAATAGCTTTTATATTTACAATAACATTTAAGGTTTATTAAGATTTTAGTGATTGGGTGTACTTAAAGTAAATAGTGTCTGCACTTATTAACCCAACACTACCTTTTTAGTATTTTTATGGTCTTTCCAGGTAAATGTAATATTTGTAAATGCCTACATATAAATCGTTACCTTTACTATTGCAATGATTTTATAGCAGTTTCTGATATAAGTGCTGTATGTTGAAACTAATGCAGCCAGTGAGAATTCTACTGCCATATTGCAATTAAGCATGTTCTCATTCTCAGCAATGTATTCGCCTCACTGCTGGAACCCTTAAACGAAGCCAGTAAATCTGACAAAATGCCGAATATTCATTCATCTCTGATAAATCACATCAAAGTTGTGAACTAAGCATAAATCTAGATAAAATTGAGCTTTTGAGAATTGCAAATTTAATACAATTTAATTGCAGGATTTTCACATCCCAGGAAAACTGCACTTTAGTAAATTGTGATCTTCATATTAAAGCACGCCAGGCTGAGAGTGCAGGGTTTTATTATAAAGATGTCAGTTAGTTTGAAACATAAACATATTTTCAGTTCCAATATTAGCGCTTCCAATGATCAATGGCAGGGCGAGTGGAGTACATTAGAATTTGTTTCTGATCAGCAGAATGCAATTATTTACAAAAACTCAAAACAGAAAGCAAACTTGTAAGAGAAAGAGGAAGAGTTATAGCTTTCTTACAGCGCAGGTAATTTTAATATAGACGAGATTGGTCCAAGTCCTGCCGTTTGGACTGATAGATCATCTCGCAGAACTATCATTTCAATAATCTCAATGACAGTGCTGCACTGGATACTTGGTACACTATTATAAATTAAATTTACGGCAAATGTCATTGCTGAGAATATGGAGAGAAATCCGTCATTTGTGTTTGTGGAAGTTAAGATAGGGGAAAAAAAAATTAAGATTCTGTGACAAAACATAACAAAAATGATGTATAGTTCGTGGCAATATTACCAGTTGTATGCAATTTCCTTTTTCCATTACAATTTCATTAATATACCGGAGTCACAACTGAGTATGCTATAGCGGCACAGCATGTTCTCAGAAGAAATAAGCACATACCTAGATGCCCAATGATAAGAGGAAATGGTAGGTTTGTTACTTGAAGCGGAAACGGATTCAGCTTTGTATGACAAATTTGCTTTGGCTCAGTGCTGAATGTGCGGATGGGTGCCATGTTTATCCAGGGCTATTCTTAAAGGATTGTGAAATACATTCTGTGAGAGGAGTGAGAGAAAGCACAGCAGGTATGCTATAGAAGATGCTGCTGAAATGTTGCAGCTCTGATTAGAACACGGCTGAGTTAAGCATGGATACACGGAATACACATCAATCAATAGAACTGAGATGTCTCCTCTAGAACTCATTACATGGCACAGAGTTAGATACATTATTACCACATTACTGATTTTAAAGTATTTGTCCACCTTCATTTGACCGCTCCTGTTTGAGGCTGGGGTGTGTAGGTCCACATAAAATCAACAAAAATGTGTTTGATGCATAATTGAAACAACGGAAATACAAAGCTATTTTCGTTAGTTGATTTGTACAAAGAAAAATATAGATTATACTAGTTACAATAAATTAGGCAGATAGTTTTACAAAGTTAATATAATTCACTTGCTTATGAAGTTTATCACTTGTTAGAGGGTAGAGTAACCTCTTTACATACAAATATTTAAACATAAGAAAGACACACATGGGCATTATGCATTTTTTACTCCCAAAAAACAAAGTAAACATCACAATTTACAAATAGCAAGTATTTTGTTAATCTATATCGAGCTATTGCTTCCAAGGAAGAATGCTTTTAATGAAGAGAAAGGCCCATGCAACTATAATTCTGCTGCTGATCATTTTCAAGAATCAAGTTCCTTTAGACATAGCTCATATTTTCCTTCAACCATGGCCTTTGGCCATGTGGGAGATCTAATTATGGTTCTGTGTTTTGCCTGAGGGTCCCTTCACTGTGGCACATACATCGGTACAACTCCCTGGGAAGACTCCCAAAGGGAATCCATATAGGGAGATCAAACCACCTTATATGTGTCAATTTCAAGAAGCAATGGTCAATGTTAGAGGTACTTCCAGAGTACCACCTTTCTCCTTCCTCCTTCCATGAGGAATCTCATTTCTGCTGCCCCCACCCACAGAAACTAGTTGGCTTCTGTCAAAGGGGCATGACCAAAAACGGTCTGCCGATCAGTGCTCCTAGCCAATGGTTGAGAGCGCTGACCAGTGTGTTCTGGCAGTGGCACCGCCCCCCTGTCAGAACACAATAGCTCAGCAGGGGAGATCACTGTACTAAGATCTGATTGTTAGTACAGTGACTCCTCCTGAGCTCTTCTTTTTTTTCCTGTTATTTTCATTCAGTCGGCTGGGTTGAACGAAAATAAACTGTTGGTGTGTACCAGGCTTAATTCTTATCAATTCACAATCGGCAGAAAATCCATTAGTAAGAAGCTGGGATCCAAGCTGGATAGGGAGAAAAATGTAATATTAACATTTAATAGATCTGTCACCTGTCATCTTTGCTGAAATATGAAAAGATAAGTATGATGGTCGTGGAAAAGAAAGGACAGTGGTTAAGGTGGAACTTAGTGAGAAAATTAAGTCCTGCTTGGTATAGCTATGTAAAACATTCAAATAAATAAAATAAATACAGTTTAAAATACAGTAATAAACCGGTCTCACCCTGCTCTGAGCATGCTTAGTTGCTCTCTTTTTTTGCCACTGTGAATAAAATCGGAGACTTAAGAGACCGATCTGCTGACAGCCTAAAGATTTTCTGCTGCTTAAGGTCTTCAGAAAAATGGCAGCCTCCAACAAGAAGAAACAGGAGCAATGTTGGAGGCAATTCACAGCACACTCATTTTCATAGTATAATTATTAATGTGGAATATTTGTTCCTTGCTAAAGAACATTATTTTTAATAAAATAATAAATGGAAATAATACTGCACTACACCTAAAAAAAAAAATAATAAAGAAAAAAGCAGCAGCTTAAACGTGAGATACACACAAGTGCAGATAGAAATTCATGAATGAGAATTTGCGCTAAAGAAAAAACAAATTAATACAAAATAAATATGTGATACAAAGAAACTAAACAAACAATACACCACTGAAAATAGTAAATTGATGAATAGTGAACAGTCCTCAGAGGATCATAAAAAATTATCCAATTATCTCATATAAATTAAAATGACTTTTTGATGAAAGTAGATAAGGGTGAACTCCTAGTAGAAACACCACTAAGAAACGTGCACCTCCACCACATGAATTGCGCGCTTACCAGAAAGGCAAGCTTGATAATCTTGTAGTGTTGATCACTATCCAGATCTGTGTCCAGCAGCAGCTCACAGGACGTAAGTTTCGTCACAAAATGACGTCATCTTGGGGAACTGTACCCCCCTCAGCTTATACTCGCGTCAGTGTACCTTAAGGCCCGCGAGCGTCCATTGTTTAAAAGTGGCGGCTTCCCCTGGTCCCTTCAGTGATAGGCGTTTCCCAGTGACACTGTGTTCAGTGTTCCGCCTATCACGGATGTCCTCTCATCCTCGGACTCAGTTTCCCAGCAGACACTGTGTTCAGTGTTCCACCAATCATGGACGTCTTTTCATCCTTGGACAAGAGAACATCTGTGATAGGCGTAACACTGAACACAGTGTCTGCTGGGAAACCGAGTCCGAGGATGAGAAGACATCCGTGATAGGCTGCTGGAAAAAGGCCTATTATGGAACGGGACCAAGAGGAGACCGCGACTTTTAAACAATCAGTGGATGCCCGCAGCCTGTCAAGAATTTCAGGTACACTAACTAAGCTGCAATGGGCACAGTTAGGTGGCAATAGACACAGTGAGGTGGCGATGGGCACAGTGGCAATGGGAACAGTGAGGTGGCAATGGGCACAGCGAGGTTGGGCACAATGAGGTGGCAATGGGCACAGTGAGGCATGCAAATGGGTATTGTTGACCCTTTTTTCCGCTTACAGTGGCTGCTGCATTCTCACTTTAAGCTTATACTCGAGTCAATACATTTTCCCAGTTTTTTGGGGTAAAATTAGGTACCTCGGCTTATACTCGGGTCGGCTTATACTCGAGTGTATACGGTAAATCAAATAACATGCTGTAAATTAAACTATATAGGGTTAATTTACTAAAGTAAAGGTTCATTTTGCATGAAACTAGTACAATGCAAGAGAATTTTCCCCAGAGTGTAGTATATGAGGTGAAGCTCTGTTGATGCCCATCATACAAACATTGGCAAGCAAAAATGCTGTTTCTTTTTATTTTCTGTGCACGCAATTGGGTATTTTTTTGAAAAATGAAAGTTAACCACATTTACTTATTCCCTTGCACTCTTCAACTTCTTTCTAAAGTGAGCCTTTAAATAAACCTCTCCTATTTTTACCGCAGATTGAAAAACACCTAAGGCCGCGTACACACGATCAGTCCAAACGGATGAAAACGGACTGAAGTTCAGTTTCATCATTCCAAACCGACCGCCCCATCAGTCAGTTGTCCTCCAGTCCAAAAATGTAGAACTTGCTTTAAAAATTGGACTGATGGATGCCTACCGATCAGTCAAAACCGATGGTTAGTACGCAAAAACATCAGTTCAAAACCTGTGCATGCTCAAAATCAAGTCGACGCATGCTTGGAAGCATTGAACTTCATTTTTTTCTGCACGCCGTTGTGTTTTACGTCACCGCTTTCTGACACGATCGGTTTTTGAACTGATGGTGTGTACGCACATCAGACCATCAGTCTGTGAACCGATGAAACTGAACTTCAGTCCATTATCATCAGTTTGGACTGATCGTGTGTACAAGGCCAAAGTTACTCGTCGGGCTAAACTCATCGTTCCGCCCGTCGAGGTTCCCGTTCAGCTGTCGAAAAGCTCATCGAGCCAAATTTCCCCATAGAACAACGAGGAAATAGAGAGCATGCTCTCTTTTTGGCTTAACGAGCTTCCCGACGGGATGCTTGGCGAAAGGTGTACACACGACCGGTTTTCTCAGCAGAATACGTCTCCCATCGAGGTTCTCGCTGGATTCTGCCGAGAAACTCGGTCGTGTGTACGGGGCCTAAGACTTTAGAAACCTTTTTCAGTTAAATTAATCTCTACAGTTCTTCTTCCAAAGTATGAGGTGAACAGATTTTAGTAGTAACTACATTTGTCTGTATTTTATAGGGTATGGCACCTTCAAAGCAGACCTTTAATCTGTTCCCACTGATTGAAATACTTGCGTCCAATAACCAACTATGCAAGATATCATTATCAAAATAGTACACATACTTTTCCCAGCAAGGGTATTGATTATGTAAACCATTTGTTTAGTGAAGATAGAAATATAAAAATGTTTTACAAGATGGATGTTCAGAACACATTTTGGGAGCCATTCATTTAGAAATCTAGGTAACACTAAATGGTTCAAAAACGTTATCCTTGCCATGATAAATCCCAATGAGGTGCATCTAGTTGGATCTACTTATGGAAAATGTAGATGTTAACAATAGGGACCCTATGGATGATTTACATGTAGTGATAGGATATAATTGTACAGTATTTGTATTAGGTGTTGGGTGCTGTTAATAATGTTGTGGGATTCCGATGGCATACAAAGAATATTGTAAGATGCTGGGAGTTGTAATTTAGCAGCAGACGGTCTGCTGAATGTTTCCTCCCTGTGGAGTGATTCTGATATATCTATCATTGTCCCTTTCTGTGATTGATAGTTTAATAATGTTTCTGGGAACAGCAAAACTGTGACACACACAAGCTGTGGATCCAGTTCTCAATACGAGAGAGCCATATTTCCAAAGTAAATTGTCTATAGGCACATTTTGGGCACACACTGTGTTTGTTGACAAATGAAGTATTGCGGTGCTTGAAGGGGCACCCGCTGGTAACAGGCAAGCTTTTATAAAAATGCTCTGTGAAAATGGTGCTGTTGTTGTTATGCGCACGGTCAAGCAGAAACCATTTACATACTTAAATAGTAATAAATAAATAATAAAATTAGTTACTAATAAGTGCTGCAATTATCAGTATTCTGTGAGACACGAAGCATGTTGGAAACATATGCTATATTAATTACTTAAATGTGTTATGTTTGGATAGCTTAAATAATTTGGTGGCTTAAATTATTTTGTGCTGGGATAGTAATATAATTATTTCTGATGCCACTGTCTGATCTCTATATATGCATTTTTTTTTTTAACCTCTTCAGGTCCGCGCTATTAACAAAATATGTGAACAGCGCGGACCTGAGGCGCCGGGGTCACGTCTTTGGACGTGATTTGCTTGTAATTCCCCGTGCGCGCCACAGGGTGGCGCGTGGCGGGGAAAAACAGTCCCGACGCATCACCGAGGATCCGATGCGTGTACCCGGCGGCCGCGATGTCTGTCAGGTACACGCGATCGACGGTGAGAGAGCAGGGACGAGGAGCTCTGAGTGTAAACACAGAGCTTCACGTCCTGTCAGTGAGGTGACCGATGCTGTTTCTCTTGTACATAGGGAGACAGCATCGGTCACCTCCCCCAGTCACCCCCCTCCCCACACACAGTTAGAACACACCCAGGCAATACATTTAACCCCTTCCTCACCCCCTAGTGTTAACCCCTTCAATGCCAGTCACATTTATACAGTAATTAGTGCATTTTTATAGCACTGGTCGATGTATAAATGTGAATGGCGCCAAAAATGTGTCAAAAGTGTCCGATGTGTCCGTCGCAATATCACAGTCCCAATAAAAATCGCAGATCGCCGCCATTACTAGTAAAAAAAAAATATAAAAAAAAAAATCATAATTATGTCCCCTATTTTGTAGGTGCTATAACTTTTGCGCAAAGCAGTCACTTATTGAGATTTTTTTTTTTTTTTTTTTTTTTTAATACGTAGAAGAATACGTATCGGCCTTAACTGAGAAAAAAATATATAAAAAAAAAAAATAAATGGGATATTTATTATAGCAACAAGTAAAAAATATATATATATATTTTTAAATTGTCGCTCTTTTTTTCATTATAACGCAAAAAATAAAAACCGCACGGGCGATCAAATACCACCAAAAGAAAGCTCTATTTGTGGGGAAAAAAGGGACGCCAATTTTGTTTGGGTGCCACGTCGCACGACCGCGCAATTGTCAGTTAAAGCGACGCAGTGCCGGAAGCTGAAATTTCGCCTGGGCACGAAGGGGGTTTATGTGCCCAGTAAGCAAGTGGTTAAGAAGCAGTCATAAAAAGGTAAAGCACCTTTAAATACCTTCATCCTGCTTCTTAAGACCTTGCATTATACTTCAGATAGAGCAAGGAAAAGTAAAAATTTTTGGCAGGTTTGGAATTTTTTTTTTGTCTCTATTGCTAGGGAAAAGAAAGCATTGATTGTGATAACATCATCTGAGTTTTTAACCCTTCCTCACTCATTATACCAATGTGTTTGTCTGTATCCCTATGGGAGAGATTTTTCATCACTTCCTGTACTGACAGGAAACAAGGGTATATCTCCCCAACTGGGACACAGACTTGATTTATTTTATCTCTTGTGGACTCCAGAGCTATATCACCCACAAGATGTCCTAGGCAAAAGCTGAGAGATTGATGTCTAATCCAGGGAGCTCAGCCACAGCCAACATACTCCTGTAGAAAACTTGGGTGGCAGTGCATGTGGGTAAAGCTGTGCATCTGCCAATCACTTTATTATTAAGCATTTTTTGGAAGTAGTTGTCTTTCAGGGAGGGCGGTGTCAGTAAAGACAATCTGTGTCAACGTTGTGGACTGAATAAGAGGTGAGGCTATGGGTGTACCATATGCACCAAAAGCAATAATTGGGTGTGTGCCATCCCAACTTATCCCAGCAAATAAAATAAAAACACTTTGACTTCTGGTGTTTGTGAAACTACACAAGCTACCTTGCTAACTTTTGACAGGGCAAAATGGAAATTGTATTTTTAGGAAGACTTTAAAGGGTAAGTTCACCTTTTGATTAAAAATCAAAAGGTGGACTGGCTCTAAATATCCTGGTCACCCTGCCACAGACAGTGGACATGAAGCCTTTTGCTGCTGGTGAGTGAGTATCCATCATATTGCTTGAAATAGTACTCATTCATATATCAGTACAGTCGTATGACCATGCTGACCAATGAGAAGCACATCTGAGGCTTCTTGTTTTGATAAGGTGTCTCAGAAGAAAGAAGTGATTCTCATTGGTCAGCAGAAGAAAGAAGTGATTCTCATTCGTCAGCACGCTCAGGTGGTCATGCAACTGCAAGCATTATTGATGGATTCTTAGGCCGCGTACACACGACCGGTTTCTATCTATGGGAGATAGTATTCTGCCGAGGAAACCGGTCGTGTGTACACTTTTCGCTGAAAAACCAGTCTAGGGACTCGTCGAGCCAAAAAAAAAGCATGTTCTCTATTTCTTTGTTGGGCAATGGGAAAATTTGGCTTGACGAGTTTTTTGACTGCCGAACTAGGAACTCGATGGGGAAAAAGATGTGTTCTGCCCAACGAGTTTCTCGGTCTTGTGTACGCCGCCTTACTCTGGGGCTGTGTATTTTGGTGCACTGACCACTACACTGGCAGCACAAGACATCATGGCCGCTATGTTCATCAGAGTTCTGAAGGATGTCCAGGATATTTGGAGTTAGTTCACCTTTTCATATTTTGTGAAAATGCTAACTTACGCCTTAAAAAAATAGTATTTTTGTCACTTTTTCATTTATGGTTCTTGGTAGACCACCAGCCAACCCACTTATGCTCACTTTTACTGTGCTTTATCACAACTTGCTCTTTTTATACCTTGCAGTATCCCCAATTCTGGAACAACATGTGACCTCATCCCATGATGCCTTTCTCAAGCCTGTCGCTTGAGAGCGTGGGGTGCTTGTGACAACTTTAGCCCTATGTGATCTTGCCATTACCATCATCAAGTCCCCATCTGACATGGTGGGTGGGCAAAGCTGTTACTTTGCCAAGAGTTTTATTTAGTCGTAACCCAGCTTTGTAGTACGCTATTGGTGAGATGTCCTCACAACTGCTAAGGTCATTCTGAGGGCTTCCCACACCACCAATTGTTTTTTTTAATAAATATTATATTATATAAATTCACCACTGCTCCCTGTAATATGTGAAGGTGGGGTAAGAATTGTGGCAGGGCGACTTCACTCTCACACTTGGAATATTCAAGACATGTAAGATGCCAGGGGTGACTGAGCCCACCAGACTTCACCTATAAATAAATACTAGTAATCACTTTTATACATCCTGAGGGTATGTGCAGCATTTTCTTCAAGGTTTCATTGTGTTTGTGCGGTGTCAATTGTACTGTATTTACATGCATTTGACAGTGTAAAGCAAAAAAATACGTTTAAACAGAATGTGTGTGTGTGCACATGTCCTGTGTAAATACTACTAATTTATTGTATTGTTTCTCATTTGCTTCTTGCTAACCAGTTTTTCCATCGCCCTTCAGCATGGTGTAGTTCACAAATTTAATCCTTCACTATGACGTTACAATAGGTCAAAGTCAGATGGCACTTACTGATTGTTTGCTTGTACAGGACATTAAAAAAATGAATGTTATTGATGATAAGATGCTGCTTTAATATGTATTTATTCATAAAATATTTCTCTAAGAAAGATAAAACAAGACATAAATGTTGTTCCATTATGCATCATGGTATGCAGAGCAGAGAGACAAAGGCACTGGACAGAATTACCAATTATGAGATGCAGTATGTCTGCCTAAAGGTTCAGAATCCTCTGGTGTTCATACAGATAAGTTATATGGTCATATGTAATACTTCACATTATATCTGACCTTCATCTGCATTTCTGTTGTAGTAATCAAGCTGGCTACAAGACAAATCACACCAAGCTGTGATTAATTGTTGTCACCAATCACTAACTGGGCAAGATGTCTTATCACTCAATTTAACACATATTCTTTCTTTCTCAGGTTGTTTGATTATATTAACTTTTTTTAGGGGGTTAACAATAGTGAATTAGCCACTTTAGTGCATAGAAAAACAACAGTTTTACTTTTACAGGAACTTAAAGAAATCCAAACTGACTGAAATAAATGGTCGTTATTGTTGCATCAGCTGTTGGTTGATGTTCAACTGAACAACACTGAGCAGAGCGTATCTCTCAGGCCTCGTACACACGAGGCAATCTATTTGTTCAAATCGGTCGGACCGACCGATTTGAACAAATCTGTTTGTTAGGATTTTGGTTTGCTCGCGTGTACACACGAGCAAACCAAAATCCCCGCCAGCAGACGGTGCGCTGACGTGGCGGTGACGTTGACGCCGCCACGTCACCGCACCAGGAAGTAAAACACTTCCGCGCATGCGCCGAATCCATTCGGCGGCGGTGCGGGACGACATGTCTGCTGGTAAGTGTACTAACCAGCAGACATGTCGGGCGGACGGATTCCCACCCGATAGATTTCAAAGCATGCTTTGAAATCTGTCGGGTGGCCAAATCCGTCGGCTCGGCCGTACACACGATCGAATCTGTCTGCTGGGACGGTCTAGCAGACCGTTTCCAGCAGACAGATTTGATCGTGTGTACGAGGCCTCAGTGTTGTTCAACTGAACAACACAGAGATAACAAAAAAAATAAAAACTTAGACTAAGTTCACCTTATAAAATAAAATAAATGCAAATATTTTTGCAGGTAAAAAAGTGCATTTATTATGATTTTTTTTTTTGTGAAGCCTGCCGATCAGGGGTGCAATGTCAGGATCCCGCAGAATCTCAGTTTAGCTGTCTGTCCTTACATCCCCTATGGGCAGAAAGGCACTAGAAGGGGCGGAAGATCAATGAACTACGTAAGCGCTCACCATCACTCTCGCAGTTCATTGAGAACTACAAGCCTTCTCCCGTGGTGGTAGACGATAGTTGTAGTTCATTCACAGATTGCTGTAAATAAATGATGCAACTGTGTGGGCAGATCCCCAAACGGCCATGCTCTTTTTAATTTGTGACAGCAGGTGCAGGGAGACGTTCCCCGGCTCGCTGTCACAGCGGTGGATTGGAGGGGCACAAGCAGGTGCTATTTGATATATTATATTAGACCCAAAATATGGGTGTAACATTTTACCAATAGTGACGTTATCCTTTAATTGAAAGTGGTTGTAACTCCTCACATGTACCTAGTGGAGTGACTAGCATTAGGGAATACACAGAAATTAAACAAATCTTACTACAGATGTTGTAGCTGTGTATCTGCAGCCATTTCTTCTCTAGATTTTTCTGAAAACGTAAACAGGAAAGGATTTTCCTTAGTTCTAGGAGCAGGTGGTGGGGATCTGAAGTCTTCACACAGCCAACAGCTCTGAGCCTTGATTTGAGGGAAGGGGCACACCCCCATTCACAAGGTACAGAGAACAAGCACAGCTGTGGACAAGGCACAGGCTGAGTGCTGATAACAAGGGAACTAGGCAGCAGACAGAAATGAAACTTGTGCTTTTGAGAAAGACACGTACACAGTATAAACAGATGTGCTTGTTTCATATTTTATGTCTGAGGTTTACAACCACTTTATTAAACATCTTCACTTTTATTCAAATTTACCTTTATTCCACTCCCTCTCCCCAAGTGTAGCCAGCACATTAAAATACTTAACTTGATTCCTCCTCTTAGGTTTTTTGCTGTCTGGCCACATACAGCCTTTGCAAGAAAAACATCCTAGCTGGGTCCTGTACCTAGTGAGCATTTACACCGTGGCCCAGTCCTATATCTATAGGAGTCACACATCCATTACTGTTTGCACATGCATGGAATAATCCTGTTAATACCTATGGAGAGGCCATCTGTTCTGTATCCCAATGATAGACGGCCTCTCCATTGAAATAAATAGGCTAACTCAGAGACCCTGCCGCCAGACCATTTCATCAACAATATTCTCATAAGACTATATGTGCGTTTAAAATATTTTATACATGTTATTCACCTGTAAAGGTCTGCTTTTGGGTGCTGCCATCTTGAATGTGATGTTGTCAGCTCCAGCAAACTCAGAATTTTCTGTAGGAAGCTGAAGGCAGAAGGAGAGAGGAGCTGGACCAGCACAAACCACAATTACAAACTTCAGGGAAAGAGGGGGCAGCTATAACGTGCAAGAGGGAGGGGGCTGTGCTGAGGAATTGACAATTTCTGCAATGTTTGTCCCCTAACAGGTTCAATGGCACTTGGCAAGTTAATGAATAAAATGTATGGAAAGGAAAAACACTTAGGCCTCGTACACACGATCAAATCTGTCCGCTGGAAACGGTCTGCTGGACCGTTTCAGCAGACAGATTCGATCATGTGTACGGCCGAGCCGACGGATTTGGCCACCCGACAGATTTCAAAGCATGCTTTGAAATCTATCGGGTGGGAATCCGTCCGCCCGACATGTCTGCTGGTTAGTACACTTACCAGCAGACATGTCGTCCCGCACCGCCGCCGAATGGATTCGGCGCATTCGCGTAAGTGTTTTACTTCCTGGTGCGGTGACGTGGTGGCGTCAACGTCACCGCCACGTCACCGACACGTCAGCGCGCCGTCTGCTGGCGGGGATTTTGGTTTGCTCGTGTGTACACGCGAGCAAACCAAAATCCCAGCAGACAGATTTGTTCAAATCTGTCGGACAGACAGATTTGAACAAATCTGTCTGCTCGTGTGTACGAGGCCTTAGAGTAAGCAGATAAAATATATAATATACAGTATTGCTTCAGACACTATTGGATTGGCTAGTAACCACACTCCTTTTTGCTTGCCAACCTTCAAACTGTATGTGAAATGTATCACAAAATGGCAAGCTAGAGCATCAGAAGACTCTGTGTCAAGTAAGGCTGCAGGCTCTAAGGGCTCTTTCACATGGGGCGGATCAGTATTTCGATCCGCTGGTTAGGCGTACTAACCAGCGGACATGTCGGACGGACGGGTTTCCAGCAGACAAGTTTTAAAGCATGCTTTAAAACTTTTCTGCTGGAAAAACCTGTCTGCTAGCCCGTACACACGGTCAGATATGTCCGCTGAAACTGGTCCGCAGACCAGTTTCAGCAGACAAGTTTGATCGTGTGTACGCGGCCTTACAGTAAAAAACCCTCTACGTAGTTTAAGGGTAAACCTCTGCCTTTTAATTTTAATGAGTGGCCACGTGTCTTGTTAAAATCCCTTCTGCTTAAAAGTTTTATCCCTTTTGTGCGGTCACCAGTATGGTATTTGTAAATTGAAATCATATCCCCTCTCAAGCGTCTCTTCTACAGAGAGAATACGTTCAGTGCTCGCAACCTCTCCTCATAACTAATATCTTCCAGACCCTTTATTAGCTTTGTTGCCCTTCTTTGTACTCTCTCCATTTCCAGCACATCCTTCCTGAGGACTGGTGCCTAAAACTGGACAGCATATTCCAGGTGCGGCCGGACTAGAGTCTTGTAGAGCGGAAGAATTATTGTTTTATCTTTGTAGTTAATCCCCCTTTTAATGCATACCAATATTCTGTTTGCAATGTTGGCAGCAGCTTAGCATTGCATCCCAGGTCCTTTTGCATCCTAGATTCCCCCAGTGTATAAATTGCATTTGTATTTTTACCACCCAAATGTTCTACGTTGAACCTCATTTGCCATGTAGTTGCCCACCCCATTAATTTGTTTGGAACTTTTTGCAAGGTTTCCACATCCTGTGGAGAAGTTATTGCCCTGCTTAGCTTAGTATCATCCGCAAATACAGAGATTGCACTGCTTAGCCCATCCTCCAGGTCGTTTATGTACAAATTAAGCAGGATTGGTCCCAGCATAGAACCCCACTACCCACCCTTGAGCATTCAGAGTACTCCCCATTTAAAATTAAATTTTATTTTCGAATGAAGGTCCGCTTTAACACATGTCTATTTGGATACAAACAAAAAAAGGAAATTTATTTCCACATTTATAATATGTGCAGCACAATACATTTGTTTGTTGTACATTTTCCTATTATAGCCAATGGTGGCCCCATGCATGATTCCATGATAGATATATAAATACACAGATTGGAACAAGGTTACAAAACTAGCTTTTGTTTCACAGGAAAAGTAACCTGTTCTCTGCAGCACATCAATATATTTCTGAACAAAGAGATTTTTTTTTTATAAAGCTGAAGAACAAGCCATTGTCAGACACCATTTCCTGTAGTTAAAAAAATAAATAAATAATAAATATGCTCCTGGTATCGATTGGTGCCAGTCAGAGTGATAAGAAAAATACCATTCAAAAAAATCAGAAGAGCCATAATTACATCTCCAGCAAGGAGAGTTATTTACAAAGGCATCTGCACAGCCATGATGAAGCGAATATTCAACTCCTAAAATGTAGCACCAGAGAGATTTTTTCCCTTTTTAATGTTCCTATTCAGTGTGTAAATTGTCACCCGTCTGTGAATGTTAGTTTAACTCTTTCAGTGCAAACATGTTTCCATAAATTTCAGCAGTTTATGCAATTTCAGAATACATTTACTTAAAGAGACGTTTCACCACATTTAAATATACATCTTTACAGAAGATTGTATGTGGAGTTTATGTATTTTTGCATGGTATTCACCTGTAAAAAAACACCTGGTGTAGACATACAAAAGCCCTGAGACTCATGCAGGGTGCCAGCATCTTGGGTGTGATTTGACCACTGGGCACTTAAACACCCTTCCTAACCAGACCAATTTTCAGCTTTCGGTGCTCTCACAATTTGAATGACAATTACTCAGTCATACAACATTCTACCCATTTGAAATTTTTGTCCTTTTTTTCACACAAATAGAGCTTTCTTTTGGTGGTATTTGATCACTTCTGGGTTTTTTATTTTTTGCGCTATAAAAGAAAAACGACTGAAAATTCTGTAAAAAAAAAAAAAAAATCTTGTTTCTGTCATATTAGCAGGTTATTTCTCACACACAGCATATGCATACCACAAATTACACCCCAAAACACATTCTGCTATTCCTCCCGAGTATGGCGATACCCCATGTGTGGGACTTTTACACAGCGTGGCCACATACAGAGGCCCAACATGCAGGGAACGCCATCAGGCGTTCTGGAACACCCAGACCAATTCTGACATCTCTCCTACATGTAAAAATCATCATTTATTTGCTAGAAAATTACATAGAACCCCAAAACATTATATATGCTTTTTTAGCAAAGACCCTAGAGAATACAATGGCGGCTGTTACAACTTTTTATCTCGCACGGTATTTTCGTAGAAATTTTTTGAACGCGTGTTTTAAAAAAAAAACAGTTTTGTGCTAAAAAAAAAAAAAACAGTAAAGTTAGCCCAATTTTTTTTCATAATGTGAAAGATGACGTTACGCCGAGTAAATAGATACCCAACATGTCACACTTCAAAATTGCGCACACTCATGGAATGGCGCCAAACTTCGCTACCTAAAAATCCCCATAGGCGATAGTATTTGGGTATTGCAGAGTATTTGGGTATTGCAGAGTATCGCACAGGGTATTGCGGTATTGGGGTACTGGAGTATTGGGGTACTGGAGTATTGGGACACTGGAGTACTGCAGAGTATTGGGGCACTGGAGTACTGCAGAGTATTGGGGCACTGGAGTACTGCAGAGTATTGGGGTACTGGAGTACTGCAGAGTATTGGGGTACTGGAGTACTGCAGAGTATTGGGGTACTGGAGTACTGCAGAGTATTGGGGTACTGGAGTACTGCAGAGTATTGGGGTACTGCAGAGTATTGGGGTACTGGGGTATTGCAGAGTATTGGGGTACTGGGGTATTGCAGAGTATTGGGGTACTGGGGTATTGCAGAGTATTGGGGTACTGGGGTATTGCAGAGTATTGGAGTACTGGGGTATTGCAGAGTATTGGAGTACTGGGGTATTGCAGCGTACTGGGGTACTGGGGTATTGTGGGGTACTGGGGTATTGTGGGGTACTGGGGTAATGCTGGGTACTGGGGTAATGCAGGGTACTGGGGTAATGCAGGGTACTGGGGGATTGCAGGGTACTGGGGGATTGCAGAGCTGGGATGTTTTGAGTGATGGCTGGATCTGTGACTGCATTTGTCACAGATCCAGCCACAGCTCAGCTGCTGACACCCCGCTCCCCCCCCCCCCTCTCCTCGCACACTGTACCGAACGGTACAGAGAGCAGAGGGAGGAGAGGGAGGAACCGGCGTCATCAAATGACGCCGGTTTGTTTACAAGTGATCGCGCCGTCATTTGACGGCGCGATCACGTGGTAAACGGCCGCTATCAGCGGCAATTTACCGTGATCCGTGATGCGCCGGGTCTTCTAGACCCGGCGCTCACGGACACTTTCGCGAGCGCGTCCCAGGGGACGCGCAATCGCTAAAGTGAAGGACGACGTCCCAGGGACGTCGTGTCAAAACTACTGGACCGCGCTGTAGCAGTATTTTCGCTATAGCGCGGTCGGCAAGTGGTTAAGAATGTCAGGTTTGTAGGGAGGTAAATTATCAGTATTATATGTTTAAGATCCCACCTTTTCCCATTCTTTTCCCACCTTCTCTCATTCTGTCCACTATTAAAAAGGTTTTGGCTGGTGATCCACTTTAAATGGTTGGCCACCAGTTTAAAAGCTGCACATGTCTTGTAGATTGATCAGTAGGGGGGAGGATAAGCTCTGATTTTACCCAAGGGCCCCTAGGGCTTCAGCAGAACAACTGCAGGGATCTGAGCCAATTTACAGTGTAGTAACTCAAACCCCTATTGATTGCATTGAAGCCATTTAATTTCTATGAAGAGTGCAAAACATGATGGCATGTAGTGGTAGTAGAGCAAGCTAGAATCATATTCAGAATTGTGCGGTATTCATCACAACCCTTCTTACTGTTACCTAATGCATATTTAATCACAAATATGTTTGCCCTTGTTCATACTATTACAAACAAGGATGTGTTAAGTACTACACATCCTGCCATTAGCTCTACCCTTGAATTTTTCTCCAGTGATCCTGTTACAGCATCTGTCTTGACAGACTCCACAGGCAAGTTACAAGGAACTTTGAAGCAGTCTGTTTCTGTCACAAGGACAGCCTGTCAGATCTGCATGCCATCTGCCTTTCTGACTATTCTTTGATACCATGTAATGGCTGCACTTGAACCTGTTTGTGAATAATATACATATTTCACCTTATGCTGCAGCATGCTCATTTCCTATTTAAATATTTTTTTTTCTCTAGTGCAGAAGGAAATGATACATAAATGTATGAGTCTGGTGCCTCATCTCTCTAATCAAAGGATTTAGAGTGACCACTGCAAACAGACTTTACTGGCGGGGTGCTTCCGTTCAGACCTGACTATTTATCATTTAAAGTGGAACTCCAGCCAAACTTTTTTTATTTTTTTTGGCATTGGCGTATGTGTCTGGAAGATTTTCCCTGAGTTCATGTAACAGTGACACAATTGTCTTTTTGGAATTTAGGAAGATGTAAACCCTAAGGCCGCGTACACACGATCAGTCCAAACCGATGAAAATATACTCAAGTCCAGTTTCAGCGGTCCAAACCGACCGTGTGTACGGCCCATCGGTCCGTCAGACCAAAGTTTTAAAACTTGCTTTAAAATCGGACCGATGGACGCCTGACCATTGGTCCAAACCGATGGTTAGTACGCAAAAGCATCGGTCCAAACACCCGTGCATGCTCAGAATCAAGTCGACGCATGCTTGGAAGCATTGAACTTCATTTTTTTCAGCACGTCGTTGTGTTTTACGTCACCGCGTACTGACACAATTGGTTTTTGAATTGATGGCGTGTACGCACATCAGACCATCAGTCTGTGAACCTATGAAAATGGTCCGTCGGACCATTCTCATCGGTTTGGACCGATCGTGTGTATGCGGCCTAACAGTCATCAGTTTTTAGAGCGGTATTATTACTCACACTAATAACACCTGGTAAAGTTCAGACACTTTGCTGGGGATAATTTGACAAACATTCTGTCAATTTCCCAATTGTGCTGCGTTACCCCTTTTCACACAGATTTCTCATGGAGACTACAAGTGGTCCATTGTGGTCATTATTAGAAAACACATCCTGAGCAGGAAGTTCATGCTGAAAGGCCGACGGAGATCAATAGAGGATGAAAGAAAGGTGAAAATAATAATGATATATACACACATACACCGTATGTATATATACTTTTTTAAGGCAGTTGGTAATAATACACAGTACTTTAGACTAAATGTCATTCAGTTAGAGCCCCCGGGTGTGTCTGCACATGTATGAGGGAATCTTGCACATGCACACAGTTGCTGCATGCGTCTGCAAGATCCCAGATGCCAAAAAACAGCTGCATCTCTGCAGGTAGGAAGATCTGCAGCCGTGGACATGTTGCAGG
The DNA here is from genome assembly GCA_029574335.1 of Rana kukunoris. Taxonomy (NCBI): domain Eukaryota; kingdom Metazoa; phylum Chordata; class Amphibia; order Anura; family Ranidae; genus Rana; species Rana kukunoris. Next base: position 395,343,275 of record CM056053.1, read on the forward strand.
TCTCTGTCGGGTCCCAAATATCTGGCAGAGATGCATTGGGGGAATGCAAAGGGTTTTTAAAGATGGTGGCATGGAACGAGGAAGGGGGGGGGGGTTAGAGGTGTGGTCAGAAGACAAATATTACAGGGGTGAAGTAGTTCCTTAAAGAGCAACAATACTACCCCTTTTTTTTGAAGAGTGAGAGGGGTTAGATCCTAGTCATCTTTTTTTTTTTCATGTTCCTACTTGGCCACAGGCAGTAATAAAAAGCTAAGTATAGAAAAGGTTAGTAAACCTGCGCTCTGTGTACTATTAAAATAATACATGTCACAACAAATGTATTTACAGCTGCACAAATATTGTACACCCCAATACAACATGAAATTAAAAAAAGGAAAATGTTGCGCTGTACTTCAATCTGTACATGTAAAAACATGTCAAACCTCCAAAATTTGTGAATGTAACAATTCAAACAGTTTCATAATGTAAAATTAATATATTAAATCTATTCAGGATAATATCGATCAATGGTTGCATATCAAACATGCATGATGATGTGAAGAAAAAAGAGTTCAGCAAAGTCCTAAAAGTGATAATCCACATGTGCATATACAACTCCTTAGAAATCCAAGTGATCACAACCAAGTGCTCCCCTTCCAGGTAGGTATAATTGGCCTCTTACCAGAAAGTTAGACCCGAAATAAGTCTATCCATGCCTCACCCCTCACTCTAGGTATGCGTTAGTGTCCTCTGGTATTGCCTCATTAAGGACGTCTATTACGACGAAACGAGCATCGGGCGGAGACAATAGTGGTGACGTTGGCATGCCCGCCGGGGTTGTGGATTAATGTATTCCTAAACTGCCTGTTATATCTGGAATCTTGTGAGTAGCTTTTTAATAAACTAGCCATTGATTTTACAAAAATTAAAGCTCTTTTCTGGTCACTTTGCTCCATATGACCTGGCCCAAGCACCTAGTTTACATCATAGGAGCCATTACCCGAGGCTCACTGTGACACATACCTAGCGTGAGGGGTGAATCTCACTGAGGCGTAGATAGAACTATTTGGAGTCTAATGTTCTAGTAAGAGGCTAATTGTACCTACCTGAAAGGGGATCACTTGGTTGGTGATCACTTGGATCTATAAAGAATTGTATATGCACGTGTGGACTATCACTTTCAGAACTTTGCTAAACTTTTTTTTTTTTCTTCCTCATGCACATTTGATACTGCAACAATGAATTGATATCCTGAATAGATTTGATATATTTATTTTGTTAAATTCACTAATTTGAGGTTTGACATGTCTTTACATGTACAGATTGAAGTACAGCGCAAGATTTTCCTTTTTTTAATAAAAAGCTGACAGGAAATGTAATCTTTCCCACTGTACCTAAAACTAAGAAAAAGGTTGAGATTGGATTAGAACTTCTACAATTGCTGCTCTAATTGGTGTAGTCATGTTTGACTGTTGGACACCATTCTGCTGGTGCCTGGCCAAGACACATCTGAGTAAAAGAGGTACATTGAATCAAGAAACAAAAGGCTTCAGTTATTCATAAAAGCATTATATGGAAAGCACAAAGAATTAAAAAAAGGTGTACATTTGTTTTATTGAATATCAACACATGTACCCAAGTCAGCCTTTATTTTAAAATATGCTACGTCACATCTGTGAGAGGGGTTGATGTGGGTCATCCATTTTTTGATGTGTCAAGGTGCATTATAGGGCTTTTTAATAACAGTGGCAGCTCATGAAAACAATGGCATCAGTTTAAGACGCTGATATCATTCAGAATTCCGTGACAGGTACAGATGACCTCCTTTTGACCTGCTTAAAGGGGTTGTAAAGGTAAATAAATGTTTTTCTAAATAGCTTCTTTTACCTTAGTGCAGTCCTCCTTCACTTACTTCATCCTTCCATTTTGCTTTTAAATGTCCTTATTTCTTCTGAGAAATCCTCACTTCCTGTTCTTCTGTCTGCAACTCCACACAGTAGTGTGACGCTTTCTCCCTGGTGTGGAGTGTCGTGCTCGCCCCCTCCCTTGGACAACAGGAGAGTCAGGACGCTTGTTATGTTGCAAATACAGAAAGGAGCTGTGTGTTAGTGGGCGTCCTGACTCTCCTGTTGTCCAAGGGAGGGGGAAGGCACGACACTCCACACCAGGGAGAAAGACTCACATTACTGTGTGGAGTTACAGACAGAAGAACAGGAAGTGAGCATTTCTCAGAAGAAATAAGAACATTTAAAAGCAAAATCGAATGATGAGGTAAGTGAAGGAGGACTGCACTAAGGTAAAGGAAGCTATTTAGGAAAATTATGTTTTACCTATACAACCCCTTTAAAGTAACTTTGCATTACTATAGACTTGTATAAGAATTCAAACCCTGCTTGAAGTGAGAAAAATTCCGTTGATACAGGCCCTTAAAGTTTGGTTGCAGTTTACTGGCTGAACATACATGAATTTGATCTTAAAAGATGGTAGATGACTCATTTTAAAGTAGAATTCCAGACAAACTTCTAAATTTGCATTTGAAATATATATTGGATACTTTTTTTTTTTTTTTTGACAATAAATTTGTAATTCTTTACAATGGTCCTGTGTGTTTTACACACCCATGCCATGCTAAAGGCTAGCAAATACATTATACTACTTTCTGGATTAATTGTTCTAATTCCTGGTTTGGCTTAGTGTCTCATTATTCTGTCTGTTATTTTGATAATGTTGTTTCAGTCTGAGAAGGCTGGAGTTAGAGAGATGACCTAGAAAAATGTGCTGCTGTATACCCAACATTTCTAGGTATGTGTTGGCATGTGACTAACTCCCTTGCCAAATATCGCAGTTTTAGGTGCCTCTTGTTTGCCCCAGGGCTGTTGCATAAGGCTGCAGAAGGAGTTGACAGCCCTATGAAAGATAAGGCAAGTAGACTTCTGCCTACATAGGGCTTTCTTTTCTTGGTGTTGTAGGATGACTGTAGTGGTCCTCGAAAAGCTACCTCTTTATTCTGACTACCTAAATCAATTTATCTGGTGCACTAAATTGATGCAAAATTGGGTTATGTTAATTAATTATAAGCTCTAGCTCAAACTATAAGAAAAAAAAAATATATATATATATATATATATATATATATATATATATATATATATATATATATATTTAACCATTTGAAGAGCTTTTATCACTGATGAAGTGTCTAGTCTAGCACTTTTTTCCTCTTGCTGCTCGTCTGCTCTGTATGAGTATGGAAGGTATCACATGTTTCCAGTAAATGGGGAATTCTTCTGACACCCTTCCTAAACTGTCAGAACCAAACTTTGCTGAAGAGTTTGGCATGGAAATCTTCTCAATGAGGTCAGAGGTAAAAATTATTGTATCATTTTCTTCATACAGGAAGCAACATTTAGTGGACGCTTGCAATTTTTTTTCATATATATATTTTTTAACAAAAAAGTAATTTCTTGTTCTGACACTTCCAATCTGATATTCTGGCTGGGGAACAGTATGCTAGATCCTTCTGAGACCTAGTGTAATGTTTTCATTTGGGACCTAATTAATTGCCTATGTATACTATGTAACACATATTCTCACAGACTTGTACTGTGGAATGCAGCCATGTGTCAATGGCATAAAATGCAACCTTAGATTAGTTTTATTTCTTTGGTAAGAAAAAGTTCCATTATTACCTGGGATTGATCCTTCAGTGATTGACCTATTGAGCTGCCTATGAAATAACTTTGCTTAAAAATATTTATTTGTTAATTTGTCTATTGTCCACTTGCTGTATATTATTATTTCTATCAAAGTTTCAGAATATTCTAAACTAAATTTGCCTTTTAATTTTTTATTAGGCTGGAGCATACAAGTCTTCTGGAAAATAATCTAGCTGCAACTGAAGAGATGCATTCTAAATTACAAACCAACATAAAATCAATTAATTTTTTAAACCAGAAGGTAAGATTTACTTTCTCTCCATCCAACACAATTCATTTGGTATTTTGCTAATAAATGTGATAAAATAATATAAGAAAAAAAAAGGAAAAGTGATTTGGTATTAGGGTTCATTTTCAATAGGCTAAAAAATAAAAACCGTTATATATTGGTGATGGTGAAATCATTGCTTAACCTCCCTGGCGGTATGATTCTTTCTGATTTAAGGTGCTGAAAGCGGTACCATTATTTTCAAGGATAATAAATAATTATAAATAATTATAACAAATAATAACATAATTTTAATAAAAATTATTCAATAATGGAATCAACTCAAAATCACTGAAATTTGCTCAGTTGCAGAATTGTCGCTGTCATTTTTTTTTTTTATGACAAATTCCCCCACAAATCGCTATCGCTTAATTCTGCAAGTGATTCTAAGGTGGCGTACACACGACCGAGGTTCTCGCTGGAAACCAGCTAGAACCTCGCTGGAAGCTGCATTCCAGCGAGGACCTCGGCCGTGTGTACGCTCTCGGCGAGCTTCCCGTCGGGAAGCCCGTCGAGCAGAAATAGAGAGCACGCTCTCTATTTGCTCGACGGCCCGCCTGCAAGAATGGCTGGTTGCCATTCCCGACGGGCGGGTCGCCGATTTCGACGGCCGGCAGGGAACCTCGACGGGCGGAACGATGTGTTCTGCCCGTCGAGGTTCTCTGCCGTGTGTACACGGCCTAATTTATTATCGCTGTTTTCCTGCTGCTATAAAACCATCTTTGACCTAAAGGGACACTTTTGGTTGCTATGGACAATCTACAGTTTGCAGGCAGAAGAAACAGTTTTTATTATGTAAAAGAACATGTAGGGCACAGGGCAGACCACTAGGAACAAAGGGGGTGTGTATTTTTTACATACAGTACTGTAACCTATAAGATTACAGTATACTGTATGTAATGTGTTTGTTTACTTTTTTGAATATGGCGCCATTTCTCCGCCCCTGTGCGTCGTAACGTCGCAGGGAACGGAGCTCGGCGGCACACAGAGGCACTGTGTGAATCGAGCGAGCACCCGCTCGCTCACACAGCGTGGATGCATCACTGGATCCAGGAACAAGGTAAGTAAACCTTGCCTGTGAAAGCTGCGAGGCGAGCATAAAAATCTAACCCCGAGTCAGACTCGGGAATGCCGCCAGGGAGGTTAAATTGACACAGTATAAAAGAAGCCTAGACTGTACTTTCCTTTCCAGGTGTCTGTCTTCAAACATCTAAGTTTTGTTGCTCCCCGGCAACACTAGGTGTTCTACTCATACGTCAAACTGTCGACAACCTGCTCCTCTGCCACACGCTGTGATTTCTACCACCAGTTTGTATTTGCTGTAGTGACAAATATGTGGGTGAAAAATTACACTATGCTGCAGGGGCTTGGGTATTCCTATACTTGGAAGTGTGCAAAGTCTGCAACAACTCATATATTTTTTTATTTTTCAATTAGCAACATTTTTTAATTCTAGCAACATCCCATGTCCTCCAAATCGGCCACATAAACTGATATGAACTTTGTGAAAACACTTTTTTTGTCACCAAAAACTCACCCATTTCTGAATTGGCATAAAGCTACCTGTTTGAAAATACACATACACAAATTCCTTGCTGTAGTCAAGTTCCACAATGACAGGGAATCACCAATTTAATAGGCACATATGGGTGCATTTAACAGAGGCAGAGTTCAGGTTGTAGCCATCCAAAACCAGCCATCAGAAATCATCTTTAATTGTTCTAATAAAAAATATATCTAGTTTCTGTGGTTTTCTGCACTTCGCACATGATATGTGCTCTTTGCATTGCCTTGTTAAATAACCCCATAAGTATGCCAAGTAGTGTATAGATGAGAAACAAATGATTTGAACTGCAAGTCATTTGGTGTAAAAAAAACTTAGAAATCTAGCTCCGTACACTGTCATTATTCACCTAAAACAGTGCACTACTATGCCGAGATACAGTAACACATCTGACAGCTACAAAGCGCCCTCTGTACACTGCTGCAGCAATAAATTTCATGGTTTATGCTAACCTGTCAGCAAAAGTTTAGATTTCTTTTCACAAACTTTTTAAATTCCATATCCTCCAGTGTATAGATCAAAAGAATATCTTACATTTCTTATTTCAATATTTGATATAATAAAACAGAAATTAATTCCCCTTTGAGTCCTTAACTGAATAACAAAGCATGTTCTGTGTCATAATTTAAAATTGCATGCTGTCTCGTTTTAATACACATATTTTGGTTTATAACATCCATAAGTAAATTTCAAGACTTAGATAGTACACCTAATGATGCCATTTTATCTTTGGCAGTACACAAATTTTTTTTTTTTTTGTACATAAGGTAGTTTTATTTTTATTTTTTCAAGGAAAGGAACAAAAAATGCGCAAGTCACATTGATAGTGGCTGATCATGAAAAGAAACCCCAGGAGCATAGGCACACTATAAAAAGCTCTTTCAGGAAGTCATTATGCTGTTGAGGGAATAAGAAAGTTAAGTCAGAGAGTTGTGAAATGTTCTCATTATGGGTCATCTTGGTAATTATCTGACATCTACAGATGGAGTCACTTCTTAATCAAAAGAATGAATCATTACTGATATTGATTCAGACCAAGATGTTTGAAATAATGAGTGTAGTAACTCAAGTATAAATTCAGAGGTAATTTTCAGAAACTTCTCCACTGAATTTTCATACTAAATAATAATGAAATATCTCATTTCATTTCCTGCTAATAGTTGGAAAATGGCCATGCCACTGCAAACTAAATTGTCCCTGCATAATCGGCATGCTCAACGATGGCAAAAAAGAAGGTCGCTGATATTTACTGTCTCATTGATGGCAAGCTATAATTACCCCAGCTGCTTGCAGACCAGCCTTGCGGTACTTAATAGCACGCATTATTGTTTTTAGACATAAAACAGTTTATGTGATCATTAGAGGCTTAATGTAAGCAACAATAGGACTGAACATCTGAAAGCCCACAGCTCAGGAAGGCACTCTGTTTTCTACAGCACTTGTCAATCTTTGCTGTTGAATCTTAAGAGAGATTTCAGATGTGTGGCTATCAGGATTTATGCAGCATTTTATTATTTTTCAAATAGAAATGGAATTGCAGCTTTCCTGATGTTGCCTGCAGCTCACTAATGAGGTGGTAATTGCTGTTTAAAGCTTTACAAGATAATATAGATCATTATCTAAGGAGCTGTAGCAATGGCCACACAGCATTGTGATAGAGTGTATATGAAGTGGCTGATCTTACTGAAGCCACATTTACTTAAATTGCAATTCCAGCATTAAAAAGGGGCAAATGCACTTTATTTTTTATTAAGATAAGTGCCAAGTGTCTGTTATAACTTTTACTGTAAACACGTCTGCCAAGTTACGTTTCTAAGAAAACCACATCTATGACATCCCTTGTGTTGGCCTTCTAAAAAAGACATAAGTGTGTTCTTTTGATCAGCAGAATTGTGATTTCTTCTTATATCTACGGTAGTGCAGGGGATGCCAGTTATCATACAGTAAGTGCAGTGTAATTACATTTCTTTTTTTTCCTTCAAATATTTTATTGGATTTTCAAAATAGGTACAGAGTACAATTAAAGAGTGTACGTTGTGCAAAAACATTATAACAGGAGTTACATCAGAACAGGTTGTGCTGCTAACAATAATGAGTCTACTAGGCGTGGGGTATAGGCTATAGATACATATCAAGTATAGGCGTCCACTCCTCCAATGTGGCACCCCCATTGGGAGCAGTAGTGCCACAAGGGAGGAGGGGAGATACATATCGTGATAACATAAAACATTGAAGATAACACATAAGGAACCTTGTATAGCGAGGTCTGAAAGAGGAGAAAAAGAGATTTGAAGTGAAGAATAAGGTGTTGCTCGGTCAAGAAAGAGTGCAATGAGAGTCTTGGAGGGTTGTCTTTATGTAACATTCGCAACTTTCGTCCAGGTGGACCACGGCAGCCACTGTTGGTTTGTGACAGTGGTGTGTCCATTGCTGGAGGCCATCATGGTCTCATAACTAAAGTGCAGGGCCACTAGATTTAGGATTTGATCCCTGGATGGGGACACGTCTGATTTCCAGTGTCTCGTTAAATTGAGCCTAGCTGCTAACAGTATGTGTGTGGTTGTGTATCTCAGGTGGTGAGGGATGTCTTCGATGGTGAGGTTGAGGAGTGCAAGAGCAGGGGATGGCAAGATTTGGGCACCTGTGACTTCAAATATAAGCTTAAAGGTGTCGTTCCAATAGTTCTGGATATTTGGGCATTTCCAAAAAATGTGCAGCAAGTCCCCTTTAGCGGCCTTGCATCTCCAGCAAACGCTGGAGTTTTGCGTGCCGAAAGATGCTAGTTTTGTGGGTGTAAGGTACCAGCGCAGCGAGATTTTCTGCGTGAGTTCCCAAAGGGCTGCTGATTTGGTGAATTGGTATATTGATCTAAAAGCACGCTGCCATTGGGCTTCAGTGAAGGTGCATGTGAGGTCATATTCCCATTTGTGATGTGGTGGAAGTTTGGAGAAGGTACGTTTTTGGCGGAGGTTGTTGTAGAAGTGGGAGATGCCTTTGGTGGTGGAAGCGGGGTCAGTGAGGTAGTTCCACGTCTTAGAAGGAAGGGTGTAAAGGGGGAGGGGGATGGAGCGCAAGCAGTGGCTAACTCGTAGGAAGGTAAACTGTTCAGCGTCTGGGAGTTTGAATTCGGCCTGTAGTTGTGTGAAGGACTTAGGACGACCGTCCCGAACTAGGTCTTGAACATGGTGGATCCCATGTGTGGACCACCTTGACAGTGAAAGGTCTGGTGAGAGGAACCGTAGGGATTCCAGAGGGATTTTGAAGTGAGTTGTGGCAGGAGCTGGACCGAGCATGGAGATCAACTTCCCCCATGCCTGGACCGACGCTTTCATGGTCGGGGGGATGGATGTTGGGACATGAGCACCTAGAGGGGTGCTCAGTATCCAACTGCTTAGGTCAGGATGGGTGAGTGTCAGGCTCTCTATTTGTCCCCACGGTGAAGTGAGGAGGGGTTGGAACCATGCGGGCAACTGGGCCAGAATGGCCGCAGTGTGGTAATCTTTAAAGTCTATTGAACCTGCACCCCCAGCTATTTTGTGTTTGGACAGTGTCGCATGAGCGCATCTAGGTTTTTTACCGTTCCATAGATACTTGTTGTAGATCGTTTGCAAGGACCTGAAAAATGAGGCAGGTAACGGGATGGAGAGGGTTCTAAAGAAATACAGGACTTGGGGCAAGCAAATCATTTTGAAAGCTGCGAGTCTCCCTGACCAGGAAAGTTCGTGTTTCGCCAATTGTTGTGTAGTTGCTTGGACGGTTTGGAGAAGTGGTGAGAAGTTACAGGAGTAAAGATTTTTAAGAGATCTTGGCAGTTGAATGCCCAAGTAAGAGATGTCGTTGTGTTCCCATTTAAATGGATATTGTAGCTGTATGAGGTTTCTGGTTGTGGCGTCAATGTTGAGGTCTAGAATGTATGACTTAGTCGTGTTCACTTTGTAATACGATACCAAGCTAAACCAATTCAGTAATTTTTGTACCTCAGCCAGGGAGGATGTTGGGTTAGTGAGGATGAGAATGACATCGTCAGCAAAGAGGCTGATCTTATGGGACTGTGGGCCAATTTGGAGGCCTGCGATGGCCTTATGAGAACGTATGTGTTCCGCCAGGGGTTCCATAAGCATGTTGAAAATAAGTGGAGATAGTGGGCACCCCTGGCGTGTGCCGTTTGTAATGGAGAAGGGGCAGGAAAGCATTCCTTCCGTGAAAACTTGGGCCATAGGGTTGGTGTAGAGTGCTAGTACGGCGTTTAGGATGAAGCCTTTAAAGCCAAACTTTTGGAGAACAGCATTAAGGTAAGTCCAGTTAACCCTGTCGAACGCCTTCTCTGCATCTAGTGATAGCAGCAGAGAAGGCGTTCCGGTGGATTCTGCGTGGTGGATTAAATTGAGCATTCTCCTGGTGGCGTCTGAAGCCTGTCTGCCCCGTGTGAATCCTGTTTGGTCTTTATGGATTAAAGTGGGCATAATTCCTAGCAGTCTTGAGGCAATGGTTTTGGCGTAAATTTTGAGGTCGAGATTTAGAAGGGATATGGGGCGAAAATTCTGGGGAATATTGGGCTCCTTCCCTGGCTTCGGTAGAGTTATAATTAAAGCTGATAAGTATTCTTTGGGGAAGGTAGAAGAAAAGGCAGCGCTATTAAACAGTTCAGCGAGGTACGGGGATAGAGATAGGGAGAATTGTTTGAAGTATTCTCCTGTCAGGCCGTCGGGGCCAGGTGCCTTACCACTAGGGAGGGAGGCAATAGTTTTATTAATTTCCTGTTCTGTGAACGGGGCGTTAAGCGCCTCCAGTTGTTGTTCAGTCAGGGATGGCAGGTTTATCTTGTGTAGGAAGTCGTCAATTTCGTCCTGTGTGGGTTGTGGGGTACCAGGGTCACGTTTCAGATTGTATAGATCACCATAATAAGCGCTGAATGCATCAGCTATGTCATGCGGGTTCGTCAGAGTGAGATTTGAGTGGGGGTGGATTAAGTAGGGAATCTTAGCTTTTGCGCGTCTACCCTTAAGGCGTTGGGCAAGCTTTTTCCCTGCTTTGTTGGAGGTGGAATATGAAGTCACTTTGAATTTCCTCTGAAGGAATTCATAGGAGTGTAGGAGCAACGTCTTAAGTTCCTGTCTGAGGGACAGTAGGAGGGTCGTCTGGGGGCCAGTAGCGTTAGTTTTGTGTGCTGATTCTAAGGAAGCTTTTTGGGAAGTCAGGTCATTCAAGCGCTGCATTTTCTTTTTCTTATGATGGGAGCTCAATCTAATCAACATTCCTCTAATGTACGCCTTGTGCGCGCTCCACACCACCGCAGGGTCAGACACAGAGCCCTTATTCAGCATAAAAAAGTCATCGATTTTTTCTAAGATATCTGGCTTGTATTCGTCATTTTGAATAAGGTAGTTATTTGCCCGCCAAACAAATGTGGGTCTATGTGAGTTGGGATCATCTATCGTTATTGATATCAGGGCGTGGTCTGACCATGTTGCAGTGTGGATCTCAGATATGCATATTTTCTGTAAGATCCATTTGTCAGTTAAGAACAAATCGATTCTGGAGTATGAGGAGTGCCTGTGGGAGAAAAAAGTATAGTCCCGGTCTGAGCCGTGGAGACATCTCCATGCATCATACAGGTCATGGCGGAGAATGACGTTTTTTAGAGGAGATTCGCGCCTTTTTGCGGCTGAGGTGGAGTCTAAAGTAACATCCGGGACCATATTGAAGTCTCCGCACATTATGAGATGTCCCTTCCGGATAGGTTTGGTGTAAGCAAGTACCTTGCGCAAGAACTTCATTTGATGGGTGTTCGGGGCATATAGGTTTACAAGGGTATATGTGGCCCGGTTTATGTTGCAAACAGTTATTAGAAAACGACCTTCAGTGTCTGCAACAGAGTCTAGGAGTTGGAAGTCCAATGTATCTTTGAATGCTGTCATGACACCTTTAGTTTTGGTAGAGTGGTTAGCGTGAAAAACATGTGTGAACTGTCGGTTGGAGCAAAGGGCCGTATCTGACGGCAGCAGGTGTGTTTCTTGGACACACACAACGTCACTGTGGAGGGCCGCAGCGGTCTTCCACAATGAGTGTCGCTTGGCAGGGTGATTAAGACTGTTCACATTTAGTGAGAGAATTGTGAGCGGCATCTTGAGGGCTGCGGCCCGGTGTGTGTAACTGGGTAACACTTACAGATAGTTGACTCAGACCAGACCGGGTGTGGATTAGGGAGGATGACCTGAGGTGGGAGTGTAGCAGCAGACCAGAGGCGTGCGGTCCCAAAAGCGATCGTCGCTGTAGAGTCGGTTCTTGAGCTTTGGCGCGGAGATTAACTGGTAGTAGAGTGGCAGACAGTGGTCCTGGAAGCAATGGATGCGAGAAAGCTGCAGATAGAGCAACAAGTTATCTGATCATAAAATGAAAAACTTAAACCAAAGAAAAAAACAAAGCAGGATATTGATTAGTGCGATCCGGTATAGTGAAAACCCCTGTGGGTCACAATGCCAGCAACATCAACAAAGGAAAGATTCTTAGAGGGGGTGTAAGCCACCGCTGAAGCCTCTAGGTGGGGGTATCAAACAGTTATTAACTCGAGGAGTCGGATGTATAAGGGATGTAACAAGCCAGAGCTCAGGGGAACTATGTGAACGTTGAGTGGCCAGGGCACGTAATGGCAATTCAGGTGCGGTTGCGATCCATGCGTTTCTTCTGGGGATTCGGTCCCCCCTGGGAAGTGGCGGGTTTGGGAGGTTCTAGCAGGATTCCCCAAGCGTGGAGCAGACGCATGCCGTCATCTAGAGTGTTGATGCTGTGGTTCTGACCATTCCTCACGATGAGGAGGGTGGCAGGATAACGCCACTTGTATGGCACCTTGTGGTTCTGGAGACCCTTAGTAATCGGGCTTAGATGGCGCCTTTGTTGTAGTGTGAACTTGGAAAGGTCAGGGAACAGTTGGATGTCAGTGTAAGGAGCTGGCAATGGCGATTTGGTTTTGATTCCCATCATAAGTTTTTCTTTAACTTGATAGAAGTGGATCCTCATTAGTACGTCTCTGGAGACCGAGGCTGCCAGGTGGGAAGGTTTGGGGATTCTGTGGATCCTGTCTATTATCAGGTCGCATGGGGCTACATCAGGAACGACAAGGTGGAGCAATTCCTTGGCATAGCAAGGCAGATCCGCGGGTAGAATGGATTCTGGGACCCCCCTTAGCTTAACATTATTCCTGCGGGACCTGTCCTCTAAATCGGCCAGCTTGGCGCGCATCCATGCTTGATCCTCCTTCACCTCCTCATAGGCGTCTATTATGTCGTTTACTGTGGATGTGCAATCAGACATTCCCCTCTCCACGTTAGTAACTCTGTCGTCTAGGGAGTGTATGTCTGAGGTGACCTTGGCAAACAGGGAGGAGAGGTCTGTCATGAGGGATGTCTGTAGCGAAAGGAGCATGTTGGTGTCATGGTGTCCATGACTGGTTGGCCTGAGGTGGGGAAGGACGCCATGGAGGAATGTAAGGCCTGGTTGGAGAGGAGGGGGTTGAAAGCCTGGGCCTCGATTTCCGGGTGGAGCACTCGCGGCGGCGTGTCAAGCCGCATCTTGGCTTTAGCTGGGCTGCGGAGGAGGGGGTCACTCTCCTGGAGGTGGGACAGGGCAGCATCGGTACCTGGCTGGGGGGATTCCCCTGTAGTTTCGTCCGGGAGGTCTGTATAGGAGTCTCGAGGTTCTTCCAGGCCGGCGCCATCTTGGATAGCTCCGGTCCGCATCGCCGGCTTGTAGGCGAATTCTGTCAGTTTTTGCGGCTGGTACTCCGGGTATCTCTTTCTCGACATGACGGGGAGGATCACTGCAATGTCTGGAGTAAAGGAGTGGGTAGATGATGGCTCGATTCTGGCCGTTGTCGCTGATTCTATTCCCCTGGCTTAGGAGCTGTGCTTTCAGGCGTCCATGTCCCTCTCCGGCCGGCCACGCCCCCAGTGTAATTACATTTCTGACTCCAGGTTGGAAGTAAAGAACTGAGGCAGTTACATGAACAGGGGAATAGAGACCACTTGGGACCACTAACAATAACCCACAGGCTGGTAGTGGTTGGTGCTTATCGGTAATGTCCACTTTAGTGGTTATAGAAGAATCAGAAGTGACTCTCATGAGCAGGGCCCTCCTAACCTTCTTGTCTTGAACTGTTGGTGCTTTATAAAGCCTGTATAATAATTGGTTAAGTTTGATGGCATGAAAAAAAATATTGAAAATATATAAACCCCTATAGTAGAGGTGCGCGATTAATCGTCAAGAATAGTTATTGTGATTTGTGATTTTTCCCGGTTGGGATCTTCACAAAGTATTTCCCGATCTTTTGTATGCAGAGCATTTTCTCTGTTCTCAGTCATCAAAAGAAAGGAAGAAAAAATCCAAGCAGTCTGCCAAGTATGACAACATTCTTTATCAGTGGAACGTTAAGTCTAAACATTGTAACAATTTTTCTTTTGCATCAAAGGAATAGACTTCTGTATCTAAATTAGGAAAGTTTAACCACTTAAACACTAAGGCTCGGATTCACGTACCCGGGCGTATCTTTGTGCGGGCGTAGCGTATCATCTTTACGCTACGCCGCCGCAACTTAGAGAGGCAAGTGCTGTATTCACGAAGCACTTGCTCCCTAAGTTACGGCGGCGTAGCATAAATGGGCCGGCGTAAGTCTGTGTAATTCAAAGTAGCAAGGCAGTGGGCGTGTTTTATGACAATGAACCGTGACACCATGCCAATGACGGGCCGGACGAACGGCACATGCGCCGTCCGTGGACGTCTCCCCGTGTGCATGCTTTGAATCATGTCGGATAGAAAGCCTTAGTGACGTTGGCGCGCAAAGCCTACGAAATGTGAACGTAACCTACGCCCAGCCCTATTCACGTACTACGTAAATGGCATATACAACGTAAAATTCGCCAGCGTCGTTCCCTGGTCCATACCTTAGTATTAGCTGCGCCTCATATAGTAGGGGTAACCTTACGCCGGACGTAAGCTTAACGCAAAGCACATATATGAAGCAGCCGGGCGCATCTACGTTCGCGAATCAGCGATTTGGTTCGCACGTGCCGCGCTATATACGTTTTTCATTCATTCATTCATTCATTCATCTTGCTCATTTGCATATTTTTAATGGGAACACCGAATGAAGCCATGTTTTTCGGCGTATCTTGCTTTGTGAATCGTCACAAAGATGCGACGGCGCACATTTAAAATTACGGCGGCGTATCTGGAGATACGCCAGCGTAACTCTTTTGTGAATCCGGGCCTAAACCTTTTTCTGACATTTTGTTGTTTTCAAGTCAAAATATTTTGCTAGGAAATTACTTAGAACCCCCAAACATTAAATATATATTTAACCCTAGAGAATAAAATGGTGGTTGTTGCAATATTTTTTGTCACACTGTATAAGCGCAGCAGTCTGTCAAATGCAATTTTTTTGTATTAAAAGCCACTTTAATTGAACCTTTCCTATTGAATCCAATCAATTTACAGCAAAATGTCCCAAAACTCTCAATTGTGAATATACCTAGTAATAGTGCCTTGGCAATCTCTGTTCTTCTGGCCTTAGAGATCAGCCTTAGGTCCCTTTCACATGTGCGGACCGTATGTCCGCATTTTCATTCATCTGCAGATGAAAACAGGACATACATGGGTCCCATGTGATTGCGGGTGTCAGCGGATGAACATCCGCTGACACCCATAATTGTCCGCCTCCGCAAAGATTTGGTTTTTCGGACAGAAGAAAATCCTATTTTTCTTCTGTCTGGTGGATCGGATCGGACGAACACAGACATACGGTCCGTGTTCATCCGATCCCCCCATAGGGGAGAGTGGAGGAAAGACAGGGTGGTCCCTGCACAGTGTGCGGGGACCACCCTGTCAGCCGATGGCTCAGCGGGAGTTTTACAGAGGATCCCCGCTGAGCAAAAGCGGACACACAGAGGCGGATCATTACGATCCGCCTCGTGTGAAAGGGCCTTTAGCCTTATCAGGTGTTGGATAGGTGTACTACACCAACATGTCACTTGTCTCATGCAGACAAAGATAATAAGGATAAGGGGTTTGAGTCTCTAAAGCTGGCCATACATAGATCGCAGTTCAGCCGGTTTAGCAGGAACCCGACAATTATTGATTGAAGTATGGACAGGCTGGTTTTACACAAGTCAATCTATTGGTCAACTTTAGTACAGCCTTCACTATAAAAACCTAATAAAACCCTTGGAAAGAACTTTAGTACAGCCAGCCTGTCAGTTTTTATCCTAAATAATCAGTGCCAGCAACACCGATCATTGTATTGTGATGGCGGGGGAAGGATCCCTGCTGCCAAAATACAATAGCACAGCGGGAATGATTTCCCCATCCACATCTAGTGTGTGGATGGGACAACCGGATATTTTTTTTTCCTTCAACCCATTGTTTGAAAAAAAAAAAGAAAAGATCAGCGTATGGCCCAACTTAGTGCTATTTAACCACTTCCATACTGGGCACGTATACCCCCTTCCTGACCAGGTGAAATTTCAGCTTCCGGCACTGCGTCGCTTTAACTGACAATTGCGCGATCGTGCGACGTGGCTCCCAGAACAAATAGAGCTTTCTTTTGGTGGTATTTGATCACCTGTGCGTTTTTTATTTTTTGCGCTATAAACAAAAAAAGAGCGAAATTTTTTAAAAAAAAGTCAATATTTTTTACTTGTTGCTATAATAAATAGCCCGTTTTTTTTAAAAAAAAAAAACATTTTTTTCTCAGTTTAGGCAGATACGTATTCTTCTACATATTTTTGGTAAAAAAAAAAAAAATCGCAATAAGCGACTGGTTTGCGCAAAAGTTATAGCGCTTACAAAATAGGGGACAGAATTATTATTAATTTTTATTATTATTATTTTTTACTAGTAATGGCAGCGATCTGTGATTTTTATTGGGACTGCGACGTTATGGCGGACACATCGAACACTTTTGACACATTTTTGGCGCCATTCACATTTATACTGTGATCAGTGCTATAAATATTCACTTATTACTGTATAAATGTGACTGGCATTGAAGGGGTTAACACTAGGGGGTGAGGAAGGGGTTAAATGTGTACCCTGAATTGTGTTCAAACTGTGGGGGGAGGGGGGTGACTGGGGGAGGTGACCGATCTGTGTCCCTATGTACAAGGGACACAGATCGGTCTCCTCTCTCCCCTGACAGGACAGGACATGGATCTCTGTGTTCACACACAGAGATCCATGTCCTTGTCCCTGTAACCGCCGATTGCGAGTGCTTGGCGGATTGCGAGTGCGCCCTCTAGTGGCCTGGAGAAGCGGAGGACACATAAAGGCATCCTCCCAGAGAATTAGAGCCACTCTGCAGCCGTACAAATTCATACGGCCGTCGGGAAGTTGTTAACCTCCCTGTGGTATGATTACGTCAGATTTTTGCGTCTCAAAGTGCCACATTGATTCACATGGAAATTTGGCATTTTATATTGAAGGCCTGTAATTCTTTGAAATAACTCAATTAAATCTGTCCAAACAAGAATCTAGTAGACATCCTGGGTATGATGAGTTTGAAACACAAAATCATAAATTATAATAATATAATGAATAACTATAAATAATTATAACGAATAATAAAAATATTTATTCAATAATGCAATCAAATAGAAAACACAGAAATTTGCTCATTTGCAGAATTGTCGCTGTCACTACTTTCAGTGTTTGATGACGAATTTCCCCACAAATCACTATCGCTCAATTCTGAAAGTGATTCTAATTTACTATCACTGTTTTCTATCTGGTCTAAAACCGCTTTTGAAGTAAAGGGAAGCTTTATGGTTGCCATGGCAGAAAGATCAGTATATATAATATAAAACTACATGCAAGGCACTGGACAAAGCATTAGGGACAAAGGGGAGGTGAAATAATTTGATACAGTAATATAATCTGTAAGATCACAGTGTACTGTATGGGCCAGATTCAGGTAGATCAGAGCATCTTTGCTCTGGAGTAACGCATCTCAATTTTAGGAGCAAGTGCTGTTATTCAGGAAGCACTTGCTCCTAAAGTTGCGGCAGCGCATCGCAAATGAGCCAGCGGAATTTAAATTGGGCGGGTACGGGGCGTGTAGTATTCTAACTATTGCGCGATCCCGCGGCGAACGTACTGCGCATGCGTCGAGTGTCAATGCATCCCAGTGCGCATGCTCCAAGTTCTGTCAGTGAACGTCAATGACGTCACGTCCCCATTCATGAATGTTTTACGCAAACAACGCGATTTGTTTTTTTTCCGACGCGATGACGACGGCTATACCTAACATAGGATACTCCACTAGGGGGCTGCTTTATCTATACGCCGCGTATCGCTTCCGGAAACGTCGTAAAGTCACTGCGTCGCGCCCGAAAAAGATCGTGAATTGCCGATTTCCGCTCATTAACATATTTTTTGAGCGTAAATCGGCGGGAACGCCCCCGGCGCCATTTTTAAGTTGAAGTAACGATGCGATGGCGAAATTCAATTACGCCGATCGCATCGGAACTCCAACCCGGCGTTTCTTGTTTTCTGGTTACAGAAAACAAAAACACCGGCTTAAAGTGACAGTTAGGCTGGCGGATCCATTGATCCGCCAGCCTAACTCTACCTGAATCTGGCCCTATGTGTTTTGTTTTTTGCACTTTCTGAATTTGCTGCCGAGCTATGTCCCGTGCATCGTGCCGCTCCTGGGGAACGGAGCCCGGCACAGTGATGAATCAGGCGGAGGACACAG
Source organism: Rana kukunoris (assembly GCA_029574335.1). Classification (NCBI taxonomy): domain Eukaryota; kingdom Metazoa; phylum Chordata; class Amphibia; order Anura; family Ranidae; genus Rana; species Rana kukunoris. The sequence goes on from CM056053.1 coordinate 395,361,544, forward strand.
CCCCTAAACACAGCAGAAAGACATTGCAGGATCTTAGAGACAAGGTAAGTAACTTTCCCAGGATACTGCGATGCAATCCTAAGTGTGGCTTGTGGGTTACCGCTTTTGGTAATGGAAATTCACCCGAGCCACACCTGGGATTACCACCAGGGAGGTTAAAGTTGAACTAAAGGCAAAACTTTTTTTCCATTTTGGAAAAAGTAAGATTAAGGGAAGATTATAACCTCTATCAGATTTTTTTTGCCATCTGTGTCCCATTGGAGAGATTTCCCTTCATCTCCTGTGCCGCAGCCAAAACAGGAAGAGAGGACCCCCAGGTCACCATAACTAGTGTCCCCATTGGAATATTTCCCTTCTATTACTTTTCTGGGGATAACTAAAAATTTGGAATTTTCTTTTACTTTCCATAATAATGGTAAACAGGACAAATAGAGAGGATGAACCTCCCTAACGGGGACACAGACCACAATAAAAACCTAATGGGTTTTCTACTCCATCTCCAATCAATCCAAAAAAAAAAATAAGAAAACATTTTGCCTTTAGTTATTTAAGATTAACCTCCCTGGCGGTATGATTCTTTCAGATTTTAGGTGCTAAAAGCGGTACCATTATTTGCAAGGGAATTTGGCGTTTTATACTGTAGGCTTGTAATTCTTAGGAATAACTCACTGAAATCTATCCAAACAAGAGTCTAATAGGCATCCTGGGTATGATTTTTTTTTTTTCTTATTAAAAATTATAATATAATAAATAATTATAAAAAATTATAACAAATAATAATATAATTATAGTAAAAATTATTCAATAATGTAATCAAATCAAAATCACTGAAATTTGCTCAGTTGCAGAATTTTTGCTGTCATTATTTTTTATTTTTTATGACAAATTTCCCCATAAATCGCTATCGCTAAATTCTGCAAGTGATTCTGATTTATTATCGCTGTTTTTTAGCTGCTCTAAAACAATTTTTGCCATAAAGGGACACTTTCGGTTGCTATGGGCAATCTACAGTTTGCAGGGAGAAAGAACAGTTTTTATTATATAAAAGGACATGTAGTGTACAGGGCAGACCACTAGAGACATGGGGGGTGTGTATTTTTTACATACAGTACTGTAATCTATAAGATTACAGTGTACTGTATGTATAGTGTTTGTTTACTTTTTTAAATTTGGCGCCGTTCCCCCCCCCTACGTCGCAACGCTCGCAGGGAAGGGAATCGGCGGCACACACAGCATCAGGCGGACATCCGCCCGCCGTGTACTGCGGAGATTCATCGCTGGATCGCAGAGAAAAGGTAAGTAAACTTTTTTCTGCATCCAGCGAGGCAAGTCCGTGTGTGGCACGGGGTTACCGATCGTAGCTTTAAAATCTCACCCCGTGCCACACACGGGAAGACCGCCAGGGAGGTTAAACTGGTAAACATGTATAAAGGTTCTTAGAGCTCCACTTGTTCGCTAGAAATGGTATGGGTTAAAGCAGAACTACACTTTTGAGCACCACAAACCAAAAACACTATTCAATTTATCTTTAATATTCAAAGCAAACTCACCCATCTATCCATGTTTCAATGTTTTATTTTGTTGAGAAATCACTTTGAAAAACACCCCCCCTAACATTTTTGCCTGCAGTCATTCTGAATAAGAGCAGATCATTCACGTAGCATTTACTTATTCTGATCCGTCTGCCCCTAGCTCAGGCATTAAAGCAAGGGGATGTGCCTGGCGGAGAAAGCCCCTTCTCGGCTCCTCTCCTCCTGAACTCCCGACTCCTGGGATGTATGACATAATTTGCCTAGCCATGGAAACCAGGAAGTAACTGAAGAAATATAAAAAAAAAGGTTAAAACAACTAAATATGATATACTTTGCTATATGAACTTATACCAATACCAATCCTTATAGGGAACGAACGCAGGGGCCAGCAGCCTACCATTTAGTCCTAAGCGCAGGATCACACATCATTTTTTTTCACATGATATACTTTGCTATCTATTTACTAATGCTAGCAGCATAAATATTAAGAATAGTCAAAGTTGACTGAGAGAGTGGAGTTCAAATTTAAGTATTTATATGCAGTATTCATGTTATCTGGCCAAAATTTGTTTTTTTCCTGAAAATATTAATTAACCACTTATGAAACGCTGCACACCGATATACAGTACGTTGGCTGTTTGAAGAAGGATATCTCTATTATGGCAGCAGCTAGCTGCCATAACCCAGGTATCCTCCCCTTCAGCCGGCAGTCTGGTTTCCAAAAAATAGTGGTCTCTGTGGCGGATTTACTGCAAGATCACTTTTATCGTCGGCCCCCCTCCTGCCCCTCTCCCGTGCCCTCTGTCGCTTACAGGAGCAGTCGGCAGTGGCGGAGGCGATTGTGTCCTCTTGCAGGCTGGGTATGGAGATGGGTGAGGGAAAGCTGGCCCCCACCTGTCTTTCAGACCATAGCAGATCGGAAGTGATGTCAAAAAGTCACTTCCACTCATTGCTCTTAAAGGGCCAATTTTGTTATTGCATTCTAGTGTAAATATGAGATCTGAGGTCTTTTTGTTCCCAGATCTCATATTTAAGAGGATCTGTCATGCTTTTTTTCTATTACAAGGGATGCTTACATTCCTTGTAATGGGAATAAAAGTGACCCGATTTTTTTTTTTTTTAAAACAGTGTAAAAAAAAAAAAGAAAACAAAATTAAACTGTTATAATCACTTGCAGAATTGAACGATAGCGATCTGTGGGGGAATTCGTCATAAAAAAAAAATAATGACAGTGACAATTCTGCAACTGAGAACATTTCAGTGATTTTGAGTTGATTACATTATTGAATAATTTTTATTATAATTATATTATTTGTTATAATTATTTATAATTATTTATTATATTATAATTTTGTTTTTAAAAAAATGTCATACCCGGGATGCCTATTAGACTCTTGTTTGGTCAGATTTAAGTGAGTTATTCCTAAGAATTACAGGCCTACAGTATTAAACGCCAAATTTCCTTGCAAAATAATGGTACCGCTTTCAGCACCTAAAATCTGAAAGAATCATACCGCCAGGGAGGTTAAGTGGTTAAACTAAGCATTCTGTGCATTCATTTTAACAGTTTGACTAGAGATCCTTTTGAAAGTTGACCAGTAAAAATACAAATAAATATAGTTTTTTTTTTACTGTACCAGGAAGGAGAGCTTCCCTGGATGTAAAAAGTGTGAGCTATTAATGTGTGAATTTACAGTCATGCCTCAACCAGAATGGCCATTGGAAAGTGATAAATGGAAGTGAAAATTGTCTTGTAAAGATGAATAGATTTTGTTTTAATTCTACATAAAGATAAGTGACACTAAACTTGATTCCAATTATGACTATTTTAAAGTTTCTGAAAAGGGAAGGGAAAGTATTAAAATCTAGCACACTAATCATGTCAAATACCTAGAAAGCTTTATGAACTACACATTATTTTCCATTATTCCACAGACAAATTTCGATGACTTGTATTTTATCATTTTAAAACCAGGGAGTGATCTTTTAATTAACACTCAAATTGCTAAATACAGCATTTCAGTTATAGCTAATGACTAATCTTTACTTCTCCCTATGATTATTACAACCATTTTAAAAACTCTAACATTATCAAATCATACAGCAAAGGCAGGCAATATCTGAGTTCATTTGTCTGTAAAATATTTCTCTATAGTGTATAGAATAAATCTCTTATAAAGTTGAAGTGCATTTTTTATTGTATGCTAATATTGTATAAGTACTTATGGGTATAAATGTATTCATATAAAGCTAAAACACACAGCACATATAGACTACTCTTTTTTTTTTAAATTGTTTATTTATCGAATATTTCAAGAAAAAAGAAACATTGTACAGAATCAGAAAGAACTGTCAACAAAAAGGGATATATTCCCAATGTGATAGGAATAATCATAACAAAGCATAACAAAGCATATGTAAATAAAGAAATATAGAATGCAAAAAAAAAAGTCAGATGATTATCAAACAAGTGGAATGCAACGTGGTATGGAAAAGAAAAGGAATGATATAAGAACACGTATTCAATAAGACAAAGTGCATAGTAGGCTAAGCGTCATATGTTCACACGCCTCATCGAGACACTCCATTCACAAACTTACGAGTTTAAAGTTATTTGTGCCATCTCAGAGTTATATTCAGAGGAATCCCATTTTTCCCAAATGGCGTCAAAGCTAATTAAAGAGTCTTCAATTACAGCTGTGATGCGTTCCATTCTACGTATATCTATGATAGCTGCTAGAAATTGTGTAAAGGATGGGGGAACATTGGTTAGCCAACACTGTGGGATAGCCCTTTTAGCCGCTAATAGAATAAAGGCCATCAATTTTCTAAGGGGTTTAGGCGTCTTTGGGAGGGGTAATCCCAGGAGGAGATATAAGGGATGTAAGGGGATAGGAATATCTAGAACTTTTCCCAAAAGGGCATGAACTTTGGACCAATAGGATGTTATCATAGGGCACTCCCAGAATATGTGATAGTGGGTGCCTAAATAAGAACCACATCTCCAACATTGCCCAGAAGCTGTTAGCTTTCTTGCCAATAAAAATTCCGGGGTTCTGTACCAAAACATTAATATTTTATAGGCAGTTTCCTTCTGAGCTACGCATCTAGATACCTTGGAAGTAGCCTCCCAAATACTCTTCCATTCGGATAAAGAAATGGGTTTATTCAAAATATGGGACCATTTCCGCATGTAGGAGTGAGTTTGCTCTGTGACCTGAGGCGTATCCTGTAAAATCTTATAAATGGTGGATATTAGGCGGGGTTCATAAGGGCCTTTGAAACATAACAGTTCAAATTCCGTGGGCATAACTAAAGTAAAATGTGGGATTCTAGTGGAAATGAAATGCCTGATTTGTAGAAAGGAGTAGAAGAGAGTTTTTGGGATTTTGTATTTCGATTGCATCTCAGGAAAAGTAAGAAATGTACGTGTCACTGGGTGCACTAGATGGCGTAGCTGGAATACCCCAGCTTTTGTCCAGGGTAACATGGCTTCATATGATAAGCTGTCAGGGATTTCTGGGTTAAAGATAACGTTCACTAAAGGAGAGCATGGGGATGAAAGAGAGTATTTCCCAGAGCATCTCTTCCAGATTGAAAGTGTAAACAGCATAGGGCTTAAACAGATTTTACACAGCTGGGAGATGTACTTGTCAGAGGATGGCCATAACAAGCAGCAGGGGTGGGCAGGGACCGTAATGCTCATCTCTATTTCTGACCACCTATTAGGTGCACATCTGGACGTCCATGAAATTATAGCTCTCAAGTGTGTGGCAAAATAATATTTGATTATGTCGGGCGCCCCCAATCCTCCCCCATCGCGAGTTGCAAAAAGAACTGTGCTAGCTATCCTATGGGATGCGTTATTCCATATGAAGTTTAAAAAGTTTCGTTGGAGTAATTTCAGTTGGGACATTGGGACCATCACTGATAGGGTCTCAAAAAGGTAGAGGAGCTTAGGGACTACCGACATTTTGAGGACATTTATCCTCCCAATCAGGGACAGGGGGAGCTTCGTCCAGGTCTTAAGTAACCTATTGATTTCCGTAAACATAGGAGGGAAATTAGCCTGGTAAAGTGAAAGATAAGAGGGTGTTAAGTAGACTCCGAGGTACTTAAGCGATTGAGAACACCATCTGTATTTAAAGTTTCCCTTTAGGACCAAGAGCATTTCAGCCGATATATTCACAGGGAGGGCCTCAGTCTTGGTCGGGTTAATTTTGAAACCTGAAATACTGCCAAATTGATTTAGAGTGGTATGGAGCAAGGGGAGCGAAATATGGGGATGGGTCAGTGTCAATAAGATATCATCGGCAAACAGGGACAGTTTGTATTCCCTATGTCTCAACGTCACCCCCCTTATATCTGGGTGAGAGCGAATGGCCTCAGCCAAGGGTTCCAGACTGAGGACAAAAAGTAGGGGGGTTTAAGGGGCACCCCTGTCGAGTACCGTTGCTCAGGGGAAATGGCGAGGAGACATAAGAGGCCAGCTGGACCCGAGAGGTGGGTGTGGAATATAACGCTTTTAAGGCTTGCATAAAGGGACCACTGAAGCCGTACCTGGAAAGAATAGCGAACATAAATGACCAATTCAGGCGGTCAAAAGCCTTCTGCGCATCTAAACTGAGTATCACGGCAGGCTTCTTTGTCTTAGTCAGTAAGTCAATAAGGTCAATAGTACGCCTAGTGTTGTCTCCTGCATGTCTAGTGGGGACAAATCCCACCTGGTCTCTATGTATGAGTGAGGGGAGGAGTAGAGATAGTCTGTTAGCCAGAATTTTTGTAAATATTTTATAGTCAGAATTTAGGAGGGCGATGGGGCGGTAGTTATCCGGTAGTGACGGATCCTTGTCCGGTTTCGGGATGACCGTTATAAAGGCGTGTAAGAATTGAGAATGAGGGATCGTTCCAGACATCAGAGAAGCGAACAGTTTAATCATATGGGGTGTCAGGATCGGAAGGAAACTTTTATAGTAGGAATAGGGTAATCCATCAGGGCCGGGGGATTTGTGGGATGGGAGCTGGTTTACGACTGCAGTGAGTTCTTCAACGGTGATAGGGGCATTTAGACCCGCGCGATCTTCAGGTGAAATTGAAGGGAGTTTCAGGGATTCTATGAAGGTATTAAATTTTTCTTGAGTGAATTGAGAATTAGGGTCCACGGAAAAGCAATTATACAGTTTTTTGTAAAAGTCACCGAAGACCCGCGACATATTTTGGGGACAGTATGTGGGGATCCCATCAGGTTGCAACAGGAAGTCAGGGATAGAAGCTGTGGGTCTCGGCTTCAATTTATGAACCAGCATCCTATGGGGCTTGTTAGCATAATCATAGAACTTTTGCTTGGACCAAAGCAAAGATTTAGCATGTTTATTCGAGTCTAGAGATTTAATGCGATTACGTAACGAAATTACCGCCCTAAGACGCGTCACTGTGGGGAGAGTAAGTAAAAGTTTTTCTGCTTTGGATAGGTCAGCTAGAAGGGACTTCCTCTGATGTTCTCGATCACGTTTAAGACGGGAACCAGAGGAAATGCACTCCCCCCTGAAGAAAGCCTTATGGGCCTCCCACAAGGTGGACACTTCAGAAACCGAGCCGTCATTGAGTTCAAAGAATTCAGACAGTTTCTGCTGCAGATGGAGGTGAACATCAGATGCGGAAAGAAGGGATTCATTAAGACGCCAATGACATTTCCTGGGCGCAGGTGTGGCCAACAGAAGATCTAATATTATGGGTGCGTGGTCGGACCAAGTGATTGGGTTAATCTCTGAGTGGACCACATAAGTCAATAAGGGCGCTGAGACAAAAAAATGGTCTAGTCTTGTATATAGCTTGTGAGGGGGGGAGTAAAATGTGAATTGTTTAGCAGTAGGGTGTTTCACTCTCCAGGTGTCATAAAGGTTATGGGCTCGTATCAATCTTCGGAATGAAGAGGAATTCTTATGAGCCTGGGGGGGTGGGGCTTTTGCAAAGAGGGCAAATCTATCTTTGATTGGGGACATGCACAGGTTAAAATCGCCTCCAATTACCATAAAGGGTTGGGAAAAAGGTTGAAGTTTCTCAAAAAAGTCCTCTAAAAACCCAATCTGACCTGAGTTGGGCACATATACATTGGCAAGGGTGAATGAGGTATTTTGGTGACTACAGCTCAGGATAATATACCTACCCCGGGGATCTAAGTAAGAAGATTTGACACGAATAGCAGAGGAGCGTCTCAGGAGGATAGCCACCCCCGCCTTACCAGAGGGGTCGGAGGCTACAAAAGCAGTGGGGAAGTGTTTAGAAGCAAACTTAAATGAACCCTCTTCCTTGAAATGTGTCTCCTGAACCATGATCACCTCTGCCCCAGATGACCTGAACTCTCTCAACGCCAACCAGCGTTTACGGATGGAGCCCAGACCTTTAACATTACATGAAAATATACTGACAGCCATATTCAAACCGTGTAAGCAGAGCATACATTACAGTCATGAAACAGAAAAAAGATATACACCATGATGCATAATTCTTAAGAACTAAAATATTATGAATAACCAAATGACAATGAGGTGATAACTGGAATAGACATCTGAGTAACAAACACGGGTCAAAAAGGGACCCTAGATCCAAAAAAACAAAATACAGAAGACCAGCAAGAAATAATAGTAACAATTGAGGTAAAAGAAAATAAAAGTAAAGCAGCATTAAGTAAACCCTGAATAGGATCAAAAAGGATCCAAAGAGAAAAAAGAATGAAAAAAATTAAAACAATAACAAAAAGTATGTGCCAAATAGATGGCAGGCCTGAGGGGGGAGGGCCCCTCAGGAGGTCATGGTCATAATTCAAGACCATGTTGAGGGTGGGGCACGGTAGCCTGTAAGGATAGTCACTGAGGCCCAGCCCGGTCCAAACATCATAGACTCATGAAAAAAAAGAAAAAAGAAAAGGGAACTGTCAACATATTATTTATCAATGGGTATGTAAGCAAAAACGAAACAAAAAGAACGCTTGCATGGGGCACATTGGAGGCCCATGATCAGACTCCGAGCCCGGAGTCCCGGAGGGAGTAGGCCTGTAGGATGACCTACTCGTAAAGATGAAGGATGGAGGGAAGCAGAGATATAGCCTCAAGTGGAGCCTTTGGACTGTTCAACTCTTTGGGGAGTGATTGGAGCCTTTCGTGACCTCTGACGTACTGGGGTCCAGATCCTCCCAGGCGTTGAGAATGGTCGTGGAGCAGGGATCTGCATCTGTAGGTCCTCCTCAGGTATGGGGGGGAGACCAAGGTTCCGGATAAAAGCCTCGCATTCCTGTAGATCTCTCATGGAATGTTGCGATCCATCTTTGGTAGCGGATAAGCGGAACGGGAAGCCCCAACGGTATGTAACTTGGTTCTGCTGCAAGTGGGAGGTGACTGGGCGCAGGGCACGGCGTTTAGCCAATGTAATGGGTGATAGGTCGTTGAAGATTTGAATTTTTGCCCCCTTGAAATCAATTCGTGACTTGTTGCGGGTAGCAATGGTAAGAGCTTCTTTGCTTTCGTAAAAATGGAAACGTACAATAATGTCCCTGGGGTTGGTACCCGGGGGAGGCTTAGGAGCCAACGATCTGTGTGCTCTATCAAGGCGCCAGTCTATGTCAGGGATGTGGGGTGCCAGAGTGACAAAAAGGGCGAGAAGGTAAGGTCGAATTTCCTTATCTGGGATAGACTCAGGGACCCCACGGATGCGTAGGTTCTGGCGGCGCTCCCTGTTTTCAAGATCTTCTTGTTGCATCTGTAATTGTGAGACTAAGTTTTTTAAATTAGCATTTTCCTCCTCTATGACATGAACATACTGTACCATGTTGTCAAATTTAGATTCCAAAGTGTCCGTTCGTTCCCCCAACTGGTCAATCTCACCCCTAAGTTCATGCGCCAGTTTGCCAACTTCTTTAGTGATGTTTTGAGTAAGGCTATGAAGCAAGGACTGCAGTTTGGCGTCCAGCACCTCCACAGTAATCGGTGGTGACATTGTGGAGAGTTCGGGTGGTCGTGGCTTATGCGGGGGATTTTCCACAAATAGAGAGGGATCAACCAGCGGGAAGGCGTCTGCCGAGTCCACGACAGTCGCTGGGATTTCTGAGATCGGGGATGATGATTTCCTAAGGAAGCGGTCCATAGGCTGGGAAAGCTGAGGCGCAGTTAGTGGAATGTGTTTCTGGTAGATATGCCGTTGATTTCCAATCTTACCCATAGAACAGTCGGAAAGTGGCTGCAAAGTTCCCAAAGCTGATGAGACGGCTCCCGTATCTATTAAAGGCTAATAATGCAGAGCGGGAGCAATGGACATACGGGCAAAAAAGTCGGGCCTTACATCTTAAGCGGTTGCCATCTTACATACTATGCGTGCTTCCCTCTATAAGGTATCGTAACTGGAGAGTACAGGGGGGGTCTGCGGGTAGTCTGTGCGGAGTAAAAGGAGCATATGAGAGAAAACAAGATGGTTAGCTTCTATGAGTCACAGCACCGATGCCCTGGTTAGATTTGTGTAGATAAAGGGAGTAAGAGTTAATAAGAGACCCCGTAGGGGATTGCAAGCTGTTAGGTCAAGAATCTTCAGGTGTAGGCAGCATGGAGTTTGCCTGGGGTCGGAGCTTCTAGATCTAGGGTTGCAGGCTGTAGCGGGTGGGTGACTGCTTAGTGGGCTAGACCAGGGTCACAGGTCAATGAGCCAGGGTGTTTTTAGGTAGAAGTGAGGGTGTATAGAGGTAAAGAGGCCTCTGGGGTGTACCAAGATGGCCGCCGTAACTCACCAGGGCCTGCAGATGACTCCAGGGGACAGTCCAGATCAGGGTGTAGGTCCTGTATAGCACACAGGACTGGGTCTTCGGAGGGGTACCCAGCCAGGGGTGTGCAGCTGAAGGCAGAAGCAGCGCCGAGCAAGCGAATCGGCACAGGGACCGGTCGTCGCGTGTAGGCCCAAGCCGCGGGCTAAATTTTCGGACGGCTGGAAGGTCCGCGATCGTCGCTCCAGGAAAACGTCCCCGAGTAGTTCACCTCCACGGGAGCAGCTGCGGTAGGGTCCGGAGGTGTTTGCCGCTTGTCCTACGGCCCCGAGCACGGCACCCGAGCCCGGCGAATCCCAGGCTTCGCAGGCCCCAAGATGGCGGCGGTGCAGCAAAGGATGGTGTCAGCTGCAGTAAGGTTAGCAGAGCGATCTAACGTCTCACTGCTCCAGTTCAGGTAGGGATCCACTCAGGGGAAATCCAGGAGATATATCATAGGGGTTTGGAGACTCAAATATCGTTTGTAGATTTAGGATGGTAGTGGATACAAACGGGTTTGGCGGAGCTCCTCCAGGATACGTCTCTCCTCGTTTGCGTCCAGACACGCCCCCTCCCCACAAACCTATAGACTACTCTTTAATAGTAAATTATATAAAATTGTACCGAGAAGCATACTGGCTAGTTTAACACACTTGCTTTAGCCCAGGTTCACACTAGGCTGCGGGAGTGAAGCTGTGCGAGTTCAGCTGAACTCGCACGGCTTTACTCCCACTTGTCAGTCCCAATTTCGGCTAGGATTACAGAGACATACTTACAGAAACTACTTTTTAAAATTGGTGCAGCGCCGCAGATGTGGCGTTGCACCGATTAGGACAGTGCCATTGCCGGGAAATGCCACACAATTTGACATATCAAATTGAATGTCAAATCGCACCAGTGTGAACCAGGGCTTACAGTTCTAAGGTCCTGATTTCAGTTTACACCAGGGTCACTGAAGGCATGTAGTTGGCAGGATCTCATGTAAGATTTAGCAAATTAACAGGCAAATACAAGCTGTATGGCATTTGTAGTGTGATGCCGCGTACACACGGTCACTTTTTGTGATGAAAAAAAACGACGTTTTATGTGATGAAACAAAACAACGTTTTTCAAACTTCATTTTCCAAAATGACGTTGCCTACACACCATCGTTTTTACAAAATGCTTTAGCAAAGCGTGGTGACGTACACCACGTTCGACGGCACTCGTTCCATTGAAGCTCCGTCTCATAACTTGCTTCTGAGCATGCGCGGGTTTAAAAACGTTGTTTTCAACGTCGTTTTGCCCACACACGATCACTTTTTTTTTTGTTTAAAAGATTTTATTGGTATTTTGGAGTAAATAACATATTAAATATGTAAACAGATGAAAATACAATAGAGCAATATTTAGGAACAGAATCATATTATCATATATGAGAAAAGAATATTGACAATATAAATACTTATAGCATAAAACCCAAGTAAATATAAATCTATGTAAAGGTGGTTTCTGAATTATTAATTTGTAAACGTTGTGAAGTAAATTTCGGAATATATAAAATAAATTAAAGTATAATTGTCATATTTAAATTATGAGAAATAGAGGGAGGGAAGAGAACGGTGGAGAGGAAAAAAAGGGGGGGGAGATAAATAGTGAAAGAAGCAAGAGATCATCCAATAATATTCTTTATCGTTATGACATAAAAATCATATTTCGTTTAAGCCAGTGAAGGTTGAAGCGATAAAGTTTTGAATTCAGTAGATTCCGTAAAGAGTGTCCAGCAAGCCCATTTTTCATGAAATTTTGTGGGAGAGTCTTTAGCTTGTAGAATCAGGTCTTCCATTTCGGGAATTTTATTGATCCGTTGGAACCATTCGGACAAGCTAGGAGGAGATGTGTCTTTCCAATGTGTAGGTATGCAAAGTTTGGCTGCGTTTATTAAATGTATTATTATACTATTTTTGTAGATATAATGAGGTAAAGATGTATGATGAAGTAGGTATAAAATAGAACATTTGTTTCATTAGAATTCATAAGTAACTAGTGTATGTCCACTAGTATAACGTTTTTGCTGCCAGAAGATCTCATGCATATTCTGTACGTTTGTCTAGTGTAAATACCGTATTTTTCGGACCATAAGACGCACTTTTTTGCAGCAAAAATATGGTGGAAAATGTGCCTGCGTCTTATGGTCCGAATACTGAATGTCACCCCCCCCCCCCCCGACTTTGCCTTTTAACATACCGGTGTCCACAGAGAGCAGGCAGGCAGCCAGTACGATCAGCTTGAGCTCACGGGGGGGGGGGGAATGTGTGAGACTAGTTGCATCTTTTTCCCAGCAGTATTATGGGGACAGGGGGCGGCCATTGTAGCCATCAGGAAGCTTTGCAGAGCGTGGATGCACGCCCACACAACGTCACTGTGTTGCGCCGTGTAAGATGCTCGACGCTGACGCTACTGCGCATGTGCCACTTTTAGAGGAAACAATCGTACAGCTGCTGCACACCACTATAGTGGACTCGTGTTAACCCCTCACATGTCGCAGCAGCTGCGGGGGATATGGCGATGGCTCACAACAGAGACGCAGGCTGGCTGTATAAGCTAACACAGGCTGGATGGGGCACACCATGGATATGATGGAGGAGGGGGGGGCACTGATTCCTGTATGATGGAGGGGGGCAATGATCCCTGTATGATAGAAGGGGGGGCACTGATCCATGTATAATGGAAGAGGGGGGCAGTGTCCCCCACTCCTCCATCATCATACATGGATCAGTGCCCCCCCTCTATCATACAGGGATCATTGCCCCCCTCCTCCATCATATTTATGGTGTGCCCCATCCAGCCTGTGTTAGCTAATACAGCCAGCCTGTGTCTCCGTTGTGAGCCATCGCCATATCACGCAGCTGCTGTGGCATGTGAGGGGTTAATACGAGTCAGCTTTAGTGGTGTGCCCCATCCAGCTTGTGTTATCTGATAGTGTTCACTTTACATGGTTGCAATATTATTCTGTTATATTTTAATATTTAACCACTTGACCACTGGGCACTTAAACCCCCTTAATAACCAGACCAATTTTCAGCTTTCGGTGCTCTCACAGTTTGAATGGCAATAACTCGGTCATACAACACTCTAACCAAATGAAATTTTTGTCCTTTTTTTCCCACAAATAGAGATTTCTTTTGGTGGTATTTGATCACCTCTGCGGTTTTAATTTTTTTCGCTATAAATGAAAAAAGAACGTAAATTTTGTAAAAAAAGGATTTTTTCTTCATTTCTATTATAACATTTTGCAAAAAAGTAATTTTTCTTCATAAATTTGGCCTAAAATGTATACTGCTACATATCTTTGGTAACAAAAAAAAAAAAAAATTGGATAATATTTAGTCTGGGTGAAAGTTATAGGTCTACAAGCTATGGTACCAATTACTGAAAATTGATCAATTTGATCACATCTGATGTACTGACAGCCTCTCTCATTTCTTGAGACCCTAACTTGCCAGAAAAGTACAAATACCCCCCAAATGACCTCTTTTTGGAAAGAAGACATTCCAAGGTATTTAGAAAGAGGCATCGTGAGTTTTTTGAAGTTGTCATTTTTTCCCCACAATTCTTTGCAAAATCAAGATTTTTTTATTTTAATTTTTTTTCCACAAAATTTTCATATTATTAGGTTATTTCTCACACACAGCATATGCATACCACAAATTACACCCCAAAACACATTCTGCTATTCCTCCCGAGTATGGTGATACCCCATGTGTGAGACTTTTACACAGCGTGGCCACATACAGAGGCCCAACATGCAGGGAGCGCCATCAGGCGTTCTGGAACACCCAGACCAATTCTGACATTTCTCTCCTACATGGAAAAATCATCATTTATTTGCTAGAAAATTACATAGAACCCCAAAACATTATATATGCTTTTTTAGCAAAGACCCTAGAGAATACAATGGCGGCCGTTACAACTTTTTATCTCGCATTGTATTTGCACAGCAATTTTTCGAACGCGTTTTTTTTTTGGAAACAAAACAGTTTTGTGCTTAAAAAAAAAAAACAGTAAAGTTAGCCCAATGTTTTTGCATAATATGAAAGATGAAGTTACGTCGAGTAAATAGATACCCAACATGTCGCCCTTCAATATTGCACACGCTTGTGGAATGGCGCCAAACTACGCGACTTAAAAATCCCCATAGGCGACGCTTTAAATGTTTTTCCTGGTTACATCTTTTTAGTTGGAGAGGAGGTCTAGGGCCAAAATTATTGCTCTCGCTCTAACATTCGCAGCGATACCTCACATGTGTGGTTTGAACACCGTTTTCATATGTGGGCGGGACTTACGTGTGCGGTCGCGTCTGTATACGAGCACATGGGTACAGGGGCGCTGTAATTTTTTTTTTTTTTTTTATTGTTCATTTTACTTTATTTATTTTAGTTTGACACCTTTTTCCACAAAAATAAATGTTTTGGTTACTTTTATTCCTATTACAAGGAATGTAAACATCCCTTGTAATAGGAATATAGCATGACAGGTCCTCTTTACAGTGAGATATGGGGTCAATAAGACCCCACATCTCCCCTCTAGGCTGGGAAGCCTGAAAAAAAAACGATTGCAGAGTATTGAGCAGGGAGTATTGAGCAGGGAGTATTGAGCAGGGAGTATTGAGCAGGGAGTATTGTGCGGGAGTATTGTGCGGGAGTATTGCAGATTATTGCAGAGTACTGGGGGGTACTGCAGAGTATTGGGGGGTATGCAGAGTATTGGGGGGTATGCAGAGTATTGCGGGGTATGCAAAGTATTGCGGGGTATGCAGAGTATTGCGGGGTATGCAGAGTATTGCGGGGTATGCAGAGTATTGGGGGGTACTGCGGAGTACTGCGGAGTACTGCGGGGTACTGCGGGGTATTGCGGAGTACTGCGGGGTATTGCGGAGTATTGAGGGGTATTGCAGAGTATTGAGGGGTATTGCAGAGTATTGCGGGGTATGCAGAGTATTGGGGGGTACTGCGGAGTATTGCGGAGTACTGCGGGGTACTGCGGAGTACTGCGGGGTACTGCGGGGTATTGCGGAGTACTGCGGGGTATTGCGGAGTACTGCGGGGTATTGCAGAGTACTGCGGGGTATTGCAGAGTATTGCGGGGTACTGCGGAGTATTGCGGGGTACTGCGGAGTATTGCGGGGTATGCAGAGTATTGCGGGGTATGCAGAGTATTGCGGGGTATGCAGAGTATTGGGGGGTATGCAGAGTATTGGGGGGTATGCAGAGTATTGGGGGGTATGCAGAGTATTGGGGGGTATGCAGAGTATTGTGGGGGGTATGCAGAGTTTTGCGCAGGGAAGGAAGGAGTTAATGCAGGGATGGCTGAGCAGGGATGGATGGATCTGTGACTGCAATAGTCACATATCCATCCCACACTGCTGCAGCCATCCGCGCTCTCCTCTCACGCTGTACCGATCGGTACAGCGAGAGGAGGGAAGAACCGGCGTCAGCAAGTGACGCGGTTTGTTTACATGTGATCGCGCCGTCATTGGACGGCGCGATCACGTGGTAAGGAGCCGCCACCATTGGCTCCTTACCGAGATCACTGACGCTGCGGGTCCCGTGGACCCGCCGAGCGCCATGACTGCGTGTGCGCGCCCACTCGGGCGCGCGGATCTGACGCACGTCAGATTTGTTTACACACGTGGTCGCGCCGTCATTGGACGGCGCGATCACGTGGTAAGGAGCCGCCGCCATTGGCTCCTTACCGCGATCATCGGTGCTGCGGGTCCCGTGGACCCGGTGAGCACCGGTGATCGCGTGTGCGCCCCCGGTTGGGCGCGCACACCTGACTCTAACGGAGGACGTCCATGGACGTCCTGTTAGAGTACAGGAAACGCCCTATAGACGTATTTCGTGATTAAGTGGTTAATATTTTCAGTAGACCATTTGGGTCAGAATATTTTTTTTCTCATTTTTCTCCTCTAAAACCTAGGTGCGTCTTATAGTCAGGTGCGTCTTATGGTCCGAAAAATACGGTAATGTGGAGCTGGAGAGACTGGTATGCAGGCCGTCTCCCTAACCCCGACCCTCTCCATCTCTGTGACCCTGACTGACCTAACTGCAACACGATCACTTTTTATGACACAAAAAATCACATTTTGAAAAACGACACAAAAAATTCATGCATGTTCGAATTCTTTTTTGGTCGTTTTTTGGAAGACATAAAATGACGTTTTGCCCACACACGATCATTTTAAATGACGTTTTTGAAAATGTCGTTTTTTTTTCATCACAAAAAGTGATCGTGTGTACGCGCCATGATTTTACAAACTCTGTAAAATAGGGATCTACCTGTATGTATAGGCACTCTTCTACTTCAGCATAGTGTATCATGTTTAAAGTTAGAAGCTTAGGTAAACTAATGGGAGCCTGTTGGTCATGGAAAGGCCAATGCTTGGCCACAGGTTCTTTTTAAAGTGCCCATAGCTTTGAAAACGCAAAGTGGAAAACCTATTTTCTATAATAAAATAGAACATTTGTTTCATTAGAATTCATAAGTAACTAGTGTATGTCCACTAGTATAACGTTTTTGCTGCAAGAAGATCTCATGCATATTCTGTACGTTTGTCCAGTGTAAATAATGTGGAGCTGGAGAGACTGGTATGCAGGCCGTCTCCCTAACCCCGACCCTCGCCATCTCTGTGACCCTGACTGACCTAACTGCAACAGTTATAAGTCTTATGTCGAGCGGGAAATAAATAATAATCATTAGCCCCTCAAGTGCTGCTTTTACTGTTTCAGATAACAGGTTATTTTTTTTGTGGCAAAGGAAGCTTTTTATATTCCAGAGAAAATGGTTGGTATGGTAGACAGAAAATGTCTAGTCAAGTTTGCTATATACAAGAAGGAGAAATTGTCTGATAAGGAAAGGGATAAATAGAAAAAAAAAAAATGTATGGCTTGATTTAAGAAAGTGAAGAAGTGTGCAAATGTTTTCTTGTGATGTACTTGCTTTAGTAGATTATAGAGTATCTGTGCTGCTCAAGTACACACAGGTTTACCCCATCCCAGCATTTAGTTTAATAAAGGCTAGGTTCACTTTTTTAAACATGTTACATGTTCCACTCGTATTTAGGGTGGAACATGTAACATGTTTCTGCTCCTGCCTTCTATCCCACCCATACCCCCTCCAACCACATAGGGACATCATTTATTCACAGAGTTCTGCGAATGAATGAACTACAAGACCCATCAACCACTGCACCCTTCAGCACTCTCATAGTTCATTAATTTCTCCTGCAAGTCAGTAACTGCCTGCCTCTATCAAAGGTATGAACAGACCACGTGCTGAAAGTTTGCAGGATCCTGGCATTGCACCCGTGATCTGCTGATTAAGTATGTAATGCGTTACAGGCTCCAGTGTAAAAAAAATAATACATGCACATTTTTTTACTTGCAAAGAGATGTGCATTTTTTTTTAATCAAAGGAGAACTTATCCTTTAACATTAACCAGCACAATGGTTTAACATGATATGTTAAAGTGTCATACTAATGTTTTGTTCAGCTGTACTTTTTTCCCAGAAAGTTATAGTGTGTAAATGCTCTTCATGTATACACAGATTAACCCCTCCCCACCTGCAATTTATTTGTATATGTTAACGGACAAAATGTCCCATGCCGTGAATATGTTAATGAATATCAACCCTGTGTACAAGTGCACTTGGAAGTGCAGTCGCTGTAGATCTGAGGAGGACATGCAAGGAAAATAAAAAAAACAGCATTTTCGCTTGCATATGATTGGATGATGAAATGAGCAAAGCTTCCCCTCATTTCAGAGCTTCCCCTCATTTCAGAGCTTCCCCTCAGATGTACAGCAACTGCACTTTCAAGTGCACTTGTAGTGCACCTGTAGTACAAAGTGGATTTTCCTTTTAGTAAATAACCCCCTGTATGTATCAATGACAGCTGGGCTCGCCACTGACAATTTAGAACCAATTAGAGTAGTTCCAACCTTGTGATTACTATTTCAACGCAGTGATCACATGAAGGCTGAGGCCTCGTACACACGAGGGGATATGTCCGCTGAAAACGGTCCGATGGACCGTTTCAGCAGACATCTCCGATCGTGTGTATGGGCTAGCGGACAGATTTCTCCACCCGACAGATTTCAAAGCATGCTTTGAAATCCATCCGGTGGAATCTGTCCGCCCGACATGTCTGCTGGTTAGTACACTTACCAGCAGACATGTCGTCCCCCACCGCCGCCGCCGAATGGATTCGGCGCATGCGCGGAAGTGTTTAACTTCCTGGTGCGGTGACGTGGCGGTGACGTGGCGGCGTCAACGTCACCGCCGCGTCACCGCGCCGTCCGGCGGCGGGGAATTTGATCCGATGGTGTGTACACGCCATCGGATCAAACTCCCGATCGGACATATCCGATGGAAATGGTCCGCAGACCGTTTTCATCGGATATGTCCGATCGTGTGTACGAGGCCTGAAAGCTCCACTGCCAAAAATAAAAGCCTTCACCCTGCAGATTAACACTGTAAACCTTAAAGGGTTTGTAAAGGTTTTTTTTTTTTTTTAAATGGGTTCCTTTAAGCTAGTGCATTGTTGGTTTGCATACCCTTTCCTTCGATTTCCCTTCTAAATGTGTTTTTTCTTTGTCTGAATTTCTCACTTCCTGTTCCTCCTCGGTAAGCTTGTCCCCATCATCCGAGCCGTTCTGGCTGGGGGTTTGTCAGCGTGCTCCCCCTCTCCCTTGAGACTACATCCCTGCGGGGGGAAAGGGCTGTGAACACCTTGAGGTCATGTTACACGCATATTTAGGGGGTTATATGGTGCCAAGCAGATCCCTCCCACCACCAAAATGGATCCCCCTCTGACAGTATTCTGGATTCTTCTTCCTTCTGCACAGTCGCATGATTCATTCAGAGATCTGTAAATGAATAAACTTTGGCCCTAGCAGAGAGCCTTGTAGTTCTTAATGGAGCACAAGTGCAGTGACAACCGCACACAAAGCCCATTGACACTTCCTCAAGCTCCCCGTAGGAAAGTCTGTACCTCGGTACAGACAAGAAGCCAGAAGAAGAGTCTGCTAAAGCCTGATATTGCACCAAGGGTCCACTGATCACAGTTGGAATGCTTTGCAGGCTCATTTGCCAAAAAATACTAATAATAAATAAATAAATGCACTTTTTTTTCTACAAATATATATGCATTTATTTTTTGCAAAAAATTGACTTTGTCTTTAAAATTGAGATATAATGAGTAGAAAATAATACACTTAGAATTATATATTATTTTCCAATGTATGAAAATGGCAACACTGTGTTTTAATTATGATTATCAACTCTATCCTCATGGTTCTTTTTCACTGTTTTACTATTTAGCTGTTTCAGATTTTTTTTTTACAAATACCATACAATTGATTATTCTATAACACTATAATAAAGATTTTTTTTATTATTATTTGTAACTTTTTGGTTAATTGCCTCGATTTATGATTGTTTGAGGATAGTGCTCAGTTTGGGACTGTAGATGTTAAATTAATATGGTATTAGAAGGACAAACTGTTTTCTTGTTTCAAGCCTACAATATTAAAACAAGTGTTCTATATCCAATAAAATGTTAAGGTGAACTAGGTAATCATTCTCCTTTCCTCTCACCCAGCTAAATGAATTAGGCCAAGAAAATGGATGTTTGCAGCAGCAGTTGGAAGATGGGAAACTGAGATGTCAACAGTATGAACGTCATCTAGAAACCTGCAATCAGACTCTCTCTAATCTTTTCGCTCATCTGAAAGTTATACAAGAACAGAGAGATTGCCTTCAAAAACAGACTCTAAATGCTGTATCCTGTAGCCAAAACATTGTGCCACCTCTAACCACAGGATCTCATACGCAGCTTCAGATTCTCTCCCAAAAGGGAACAGTAAATGGGAAATCTGAAGAGTTAATGTTGAAAGATTCTTTAGACAAATCATGTCGCACACAACGCATGGAAGATCATTCTACTCCATTACAAGACAACACAGAGTACTGGATGGAGAAAATGAATGGCCTAATGTTACAAATACAACAGTTTGTAGGAACATCCAGAAAGTGAAAGGTGAACCTTTCAAATCAAATACATTTTTTTGTGAATTCACATTTTTAAACAACATTCATTTTTAAAATGATGGTTCCAGAACAATGTGACAAATGTTTGTTCTCCAATCAGGCCATTCATCAGGAAAATATTTTCTGTAACACTGTGAATAGAAGACTTTTCATATCAGGACTGTTTTTTGTTTTTATATTTTTTTTTCTCTTGTTGTAGGTGCTTAAAAATAGCGTTGTTCAATAAATTATTATATTTTCACTTTACCTATAAATGTAAATCTGATGATTTTTTATCCCATTATTCAAATTGTGAGCAAAAGGCAGTGCAAAGTGAAAGTCCATATTGTAAACCTTATATTTCTTTTTTAGCCTAAAAGTCTTCCTTAGTGCAACAATATAAAATTCATACACATGTGTTCCTTTTGGTGGCTTTGGCAGCCATTCAAATGAATGAGCTGCCCTAAAGAAATGCATGTTAACATGCAGCACAATGTGAATTCACACACCACAACAGTGTGAATTCAGCTAAACGCTTGTTGCCTGGAAAGTATATTGTCCACTGTTATAGAGTTCAGACCTTTGTATCTATATTATTGGTAGTACCTTACCAGCCTGGACCTTGAAACTGACCTTACGTCAGTTTATCAACTTTATTACTGTGCTTTCACCCTTATATTAAAGACAATTTTTCTATTTCCTAAATACCAAATATTTAAATTTTCCCCTTCTGTTCCCCCTCTCCCAGCCTAGACAAGAGTGACGTAGCTTCAGCCACCCACAGGCTCCTAGGATATCCACATAATGTATCCCCGAAGACTTCAGACATGTAGGTTAGGGATATTTCAGGAGTTAACCACTTAACCCTCGAACCATATTGCTGCCCAATGACCAGAGCACTTTTTGTGATTCGGCACTGCGTTGCTTTAACTGACAATTGCGCGGTCGTGCGACATGGTTCCCAAACAAAATTGGTGTCTTTTTTTTCCCCCACAAATATAGCTTTATTTTGGTGGTATTTGATCACCTCCGCAGTTTTTATTTTTTGCGCTATAAACAAAAATAGAGCGACTATTTTGAAAAAATTCAATATTTTTTACTTTTTGCTAAATTAAATATCGCCCAAAAATATATAAAAACTTTTTTTTCCCTCAGTTTAGGCCGATACGTATTCTTCTACATATTTTTCATAAAAATTAAATCGCAATAAGCGTTTATTGATTGGTTTGCGCAAAAGTTATAGGGCCAGATTCACGTACATCGGCGCATTTTTGGACCGGCGTAGTGCAACTCCTTTAAGTTAGACCGGATTAATTTCGAGGCGCAAGTACCGTATCCTCGTAGTATTTTCGGCCAAATTTCCCCCGGTGCAATGTAAATTCCGAGGCATAAGGCGGTGTAATTCAAAGTGGGAAGGACGTGGGCGTGTTCCATTGAAATGAGCCGTGACCCCATGCAAATGAAGGGCCGGCCAGACTGGGCATGTGCACATGAAGCAGACTATGGTCAGCACCTCTCTGAGCATGCTCAGAACTCGGCACGGCGCAATCAGTTAGATAGGAACTAGGCCCGTCAGACTTAGTGAGCTATGCACAGTGCTTAAATAGACCGAGAGAAATGCCCTTCCATTGCAAAAGTACATCCAATTTTTTTCCCTTCCTGAAGCAAGGTGCTTTTATTCCGTTGTCTGTTGCTGTTTGGAGGCTTGTGTCGTGTCGGTGTGTGTGTATGTATATATATATATATATATATATATATATATATATATATATATATATATATATATATATTAAATAAGATAATTATAATAATATTAAAATTAGTAAATTTATATTAGTTAAGAAAATAAAAATATATATTTATTATATTAATTATTATAATATATATACTAAACAGAAAAAAAATGTATATAAAATATATATTTACCCATTAGAGTGAAAAGAGCCACTGGCAAGGAAATGGAGTGTTGCCAGTACCTTGCCCAGTGGCGGTCGGCAGATCCTCTCCCGTGTAAGAACAGGGGAGTCCACGCTTTGGTGAATAAAGTAGCTGTTGCCTCCCAGTAGGATCCCTATGTGGGGAGCTAATATAAATATGAATAGTAGTAAGGGAAATGGCGCTGCTAAATGAATACCTTTGTCGGGTATATCCGTGGGGTGAGCCCAATGGTAATAGGCCCCCCTTTTGGCTGGAATTAGGGTGCAATTGGAGAGATACCCTGTGTTAATAGGAGGGTAGATGTTGGTTCCTCAGCTTCCACTAATTTTAGTGAAATTGAGTAAAGGTGGATTAATTAGGTCAGGAGCCTGTTCAGGCCAGCAGGCCCAACGATTGCTAAAGTAAAATGATCCTATGCTGTTATAAGGATGCCAGTTGTGACCGATGCACCCTAAACCATATAAAACAAAGAAAAAAATGTGTCTCTAGAGTCTAATAGGTAGGAATCCCTACTAGTGTGGTTACTAGTGTAATCAACCACACTAGTACACCCCACGGATATACCTGACAAAGATCCTCTCCCGTGCCCTCCTCCTTCTGCGCTCATCTAAAGTCAGTAGTATAGCTATGACCAAGGATGCCCCTGGCATGTTGGCATACAGATTGTTGTCCTGCAAGTGTGGCTGCTCAGCTCGGCCCTAATGGTGTTGCCTTTGCTGACATGTAGACGGATTGTCTAATTTTAAGCAAGCTTTTATATGGTCTAATTTTAGACCGGCCGTGTAGCTGATAAGCACATCGTGTAGACTGCACTGCACCGCACAAACTTACTTTTGTGAATCGGCGTATCTCCCTCATTTGCATATTTGCATAGCAAATCAATGGTGTGTCTAGTGCAGTTTTGCACGCACGCTGCGCCGGTCTATCCAAATTACGTCGGTCTAAAAAATGTGGATTTCAGGCATATATCGTTTTGGGGATACGGTGCATAGATAAGCGCGTGCATTTTTAGACGTGCCTGACTCGTGATACTCCAGAGTAAGTGCTTTGTGAATCTGGCCCATAGCGTTTACAAAATAGGGGGTCGTTTTATGGCATTTTTATTAATATATTTTTTTTTACTAGTAATAGCGTTAATCAGCGATTTTTTTTCAGTACTGCGACATTATGGCGGACACTTCGGACACTTTTGACACATTTTTGGGACCATTGGCATTTTTATAGCGATCAGTGCTATAAAAATGCATTGGATTACTATAAAAATGCCACTGGCAGTGAAGGGGTTAACACTAGGGGGCGGAGAAGGGGTTATTTATGTTCCTGGGTGTGTTCTAACTGTATGGGGGGGTGGAATCACTAGGGGAAATTACTGATCTTCCGTTCATACATTGTATGAATGGAAGATCAGCATTTCTCCCCTGACAGGACCGGGAGCTGTGTGTTTACACACATAGCTCCCGGTCCTCGCTCTGTACCGAGCAATCGCGAGTGCCCGGTGGCGATCGCGCCCGCCATGCACGCGAGTGGGGGGGCACGCCCGTGCGCCGCCGCTGGTGCACGCGCCCCTAGTGCCTGATTAAAGAGCCGACGTAGAGCTACCGGCTCTCGCGCAGGGGAGCCAACCTGCCGCCGTAGAACTGCGGCGGCTGGTGGCAAACAGTTAATGTGACATTTTGCTAACTTTGCCAACTCCATCACAATGAATAAATAAAATGAGGGACAGCTAGATGTGTGAATCAGTAAAATGAGTAACAGCAGGCTTCCAATATGACAGAATTGAAAATGGCATTATAGGAAAAACAGAGGGAACTTTTGGCTGTGAACAGGACATTGAGGGACTTCATGGACTCGTAGTTAGTCTTTTTTTAATGTAATGTCATACAAATTATTGTATTGCCTTAATTACAATTTTGGGAAAGAGTTGGTAGGTCCTTCTAATAAAATAGCACAAGAGGAAGAAGGCAGCCATGATGTAAGGCAGCACTTCTAAACCTAGATTGTGCTGCCAATAGAAACATACCTAGATGAGGTAGAAGGAAACCCATCATGAAAGAAATAGATGGGCTGGAATAAGTGATTTTCAGAATATACTAATTGCCTTTCTAGCTCTGGTTTAAGTAGTTAAATAACAATTGCATACTTGCCCAGTGGATTTCTGTGCCACATGTTCTGGCTCTGTTCCCATGTAACTTTTGGGTGTTTTGTGTAACCTGAGGTGTTCTCACTCCTACTGTTGTATTTTCCTTATTATCCATAATAACTCAGGAGGAGAGATTTCTCTAGGGGTTCCCCATGAGATATTATTAACCATAAGGTGGTTTCATGCATCTATACTTTATATGCAGGCTAAAGGCATGCTGACGCAGTCAATTATATACAACCCTGCATTTCCGTTGGCTCACTGCAGCACAGAGATATGAACAGACCTGTTTGATTTGCATGTTTATTCTTTGTTTGCTATGGTTTCCTTGTAGTAGCTGGCTGTATTATACTGACAGGGACCACTTGGATGTGAATGCATCCTCATGCAAGCAAATCTTTTCAGTTAATTAACAACACAGTTAAACTTGGATTTTCGAGTTCTGAATTATTGAAAACCTGTATTGCCAAAGCATTTGTTATTTTTTTTTATTCTGTATATTTTTTCTCTTGTGTGGCAGTACTGGTATTTACAATGTTGTAAATATTGAAGTAGTATACATAACATAACGTAAATGTAATGGTAATTTATTTATGTAATTTATTTCTCTATTTTAACAAAAGTAAGAAGAGAAAATTGCGCCATTGTTTTTGTGTATGTTTCATTTAATCCTATATTGCTAAAAAAACACAGATATCCATTAGCAGCTACAGGGTGCAGTGATGCTAGAGTAAATTAGGTATCACCTAAAGCTAGTTGTTTAATATGTAGGACTAAATTGTATTTTCTGATAAGTATCAACATGCATTGTGTCATTTTCATTATAAAAATGTCACCTTTTTTAATTTTTTTACTTTGATTCTGAAATGTTGTGTTTTCAATTAAAATCTGAATGTTATTTTGTCTCATCATTTTACAGTCGTATAGATTATCAATAATTAGGATATCCTTATGACTTGCCATGTAGCAACTTCAGTTTTATCGCCTCATGCCTCGTACACACGACCAGTTTTCCCATCGGGAAAACTGCCATGACAGCTTTTGGCTGGGAAAACTGTCCATGTGTATGCTCCATGGCATTTTTCCCAACAGGAAAACAGCCGGGAATTGCGGCAGGAATAATTAGAACATGTTCTCTTTTTTCCTGCCGCGATTCCCTGCGGTCTTTTTCCGGCAGTTTCACTATGGGAAATAATGCGGTGGAGCATACGCATGGCCGGGATTCCCAACCAAAGCTCTCACCGCAGTTTTCTCGATGGAAAAACCTCTGGTGTGTACACAGGGAAAGTGACCGAGCAGGTTCTCGGTTTTTACAGACTTTTTACCGCCAGGAATCCCCGATCGTGTGTACGGGGCAATAGACTTTTTTGTATCACTGTGCATTTGGTATTGATATTTTATTTGCTGGCGTTCAGCCATTTTGTTAACATTTTTGTTTCTAGTAACTGCCATACTCTTTTTTTTTTTTTCTGTTTCCTATTGGGCATTACATATTGATAGACAAAATGTTTACCTGAGACTACAAGGTTTAAAGTTGCCTTTAGCAACCTAGAAAACAAGGAAAACATGGGTTGACGAGGGAAAGACAACCGTGTAAAACATATTTGTCTACTGTTGTACTTTACTTAATGACTATGTTCTGTTTGGGCTTAGCTCATTGAAATGCTCAGGAAAATGTAGTCTTAAAACTTAGTCCATAAAGGATAATCCTTTGGTTTAAACATTGCAGTGTTAAGGTTTTATTAATATTATTATTAGTATACATTTTTCGTACATCACACGATCACAAAGCTATAAATCATGACTGGAAAAATGTATAAGTCTCACGCCTAAATAATACTGAATAAAATGTGAAAAAAGCTGCTAACCCAACATTCCAGAGGAAGGAACAAATAGTGAAAAAATAAATATATATAAATTATATATATTGGTGGGAGCGCTGAGTAGAGGTATCCTGGCCAGTGGGTGAACCCCCTCCCATAGCTAGTTAACTGACAGGCTCATTTATACGTCTGCATTTTGTGACCTAGCACGCTTCCTGAAGACGTGCAATACAAAACAGCTGTTGAGGCATCACTACGTCACGCACCATACGTAACCTCCAGTCCCGCTGGCTCACCACTATCACAGGCGGAACGCACGCCAGGATGCCTCTACTCGGGGCTTCATTGCCACTTACGAGATCGCCATCCAGCCTCAGTGCCGGGTTACTTGGCACCCTATAATGTAAGCAGCCAATTGGCTTTTATCTGTTTTTAATCTATTAAACGGGATTACATTATTTGCCATTTCTTTTCATATCCCGATCTGAGCCTATTAGTGGGGCAGGGGTTCGAGTCCATCTGCACCATCCATTTCTACCTATGTCAGCAACATATTGTACTACAAGCGCAATTGACCCCTTTTTTAAATAAAAGGGTCATTGCTCTCTGGTAAGCTGCCATCTTACTTTGAGCACATTTGGGTGATAATTATTCTTTTGGTGAAGGTGAACATAGCAAGATACTACTTTTGGATTTGGATTTCAACAGGATGTTTTTCAGATCATATCACTGCAAGTGTTATTGTTCACTATTTGCTATTTATCCAGAGGATTGATATCAAGACTGTCAATAGTTTTTTTACTTTTTATTTAATATTTTTTAGTGATCACATTCACTGATTTATCTACTCTCAGCAAAATTGTTTTACTAGGTCTGGTTTTAGCATTGGAACATTGGGGGCACTCACTTCTATGACCAAATTAATTGGTTTATGTTCATAATTTTTTTTGCACTTTTGGTGATTCTCTTGTGTAATGGTTTCACTCTGTGTATTTTTCAACTCCAATACACTTTATTAATGTATCACCACACTGTATATATTTTAAGCCTATCAACATTTTTGTTTTGTAGGCAGTCTGGTGTTTGTTTATTTTTCATATATGTGTTTAACTATTATGTCATTGCTTAATTATAACACTATAAATCATGACTACCTGAGTTATGCACCACCTATAGGTGAATGGACACTGGCAGAAAATAACAGACAATAAGTCCCCCTGTGTAGCCTCTCCTTCTTAGAAAGCTCTGCAGTTTTTTCACCAGTGTCTGTAAGGCGATGGTCACCGAAGTGCAGCAGTACTACCAGATTCTCAAGTGATTCCAGCAGGGATCAAATGTTTGTTTGTCTGGATCCATTCCTATAGCTGGACGCTAAGATGGATGGTACTCAGGCCCTGCAAGGATGGGATTGGGCATTTAGGCAAAGGGATGCCTTTAATGCAGTCAGTCAGTGCTGGAACCTTTGGATATAGAACCCTACACAGTTTTTTTACTGACCACAGTATTTCTGGTAGGATGCTGGTATCCTTGTATAATCTGTGGGGTTTGGCAGTTGCTTTGACAGCCAGGTCCTGCTCTGTGTCAGGTCATGCTCTGTATCACAATACCTTAAATTGCTATTAAAGGTTTGGCTTTAAAAAATAAATAAAACAATAAACAAGTCATACTTACCTGCTCTGTGCAGTATTATTCTGCACAGAGCAATTCTAACCCTCTTCTCGGGGTACTCAGCCAGTGCCCCTGGCTCCTCTACCTTGTCCAATGCCCCAATAGCGAGCCGCTTGCTATGGGGCACTGGTGTGTGCTCCCTCGGTTGTCTCCATTAGCTGACTTGCTGTGATTGACAACAGTGAGAGCCAATGACTCCCATTACAGTCTCAGTCAATAAGGAGAAGGAGTCCCGGGGCAGCCAAGGATCGCTGGATCGAGAGTGAGCTTAGGTGAGTATTAAGGGGGCTGTAGGTGGAGCAGCACACAAAAGGTTATTTTACCTTCAGCCATAAACTCATTCATGGTTCATGGTTTAACCCGTTAAAAACCAATACATTCCCTGGTAACCAGTAACCAGTGCACGTGCTTAAGACTACTTTCACAGAAGTCGCGCCACCGGCGGTAAAGCGCCGCTATTTTAAATTGTGATTTAATGTTTACCACTTTACCATTATTTTTGCGGTGCTATTTGGCTGCTAGTGGGGTGCTTTTAACCCTTGCTAGCGGCCGAAAAAGAGTTAAAACTAGCAGCGGTTCATTGGCGAGTTAAAACAGGCGGGGGTTCGGCAGCATTACCCATTGATTTCAATGGGCGGGGCGCTTTAGGAAAGGTGTATACACCACTCCTACAACGCCTCAAAGATGCAGCTAGCAGGACTTTTTTGACCGTCCTGCCAGTGCACCGCTCCAGTGTGAAAGCCCTCAGGCTTTCACACTGGAGTGAGAGAAGAGACTCTTTCAGGGAGCTTTGCAGGCACTATTTTTAGCTGCAAAGCGTCTTAGTGTGAAAGTAGCCTTAGGGTCAGTGGATAGAAACACAGCTCACAGCAGTAGACCACGCACCCAACACACCTAGAAAGGTGTAGTATGTAAAGATTCTGATGGAATTTCTGAAGTGAAGATCTGAGGAACTGGCTACAGACCCGGTGGGGTTGATTTACCAAAAATAAATAGACTGTGCACAGTTAGTCCAGAGCTTAGTAATTGAGCAGAAGCTCTGTTAACTTCAATCATCCAATCGCGTGCAAGAAAAAATTAGTTTTCTTTTATTTTCAAGTGATAATGCAAGTGATTGGGTATTCTTTGAAAAGTAAAGCTTTACCTCATTTACTAAGCCCTGGAGCAATTGCCCTTGCAGAGTGCAACTAACTGCACTTTACAAAATGCACAATCGACTTGCCTTTAGTAAATCGACCCCATTGGGTATAAAACATATTTTTTGTTGCTTTTTACATACTGTACATTGTGCTACAATTAATTCTCATCTCACCATATTCTCATCTGTATGCTACAGTGCAGTGTTTTTTGAAAAATACATGTCTATTCGTTCCTGCTTTTTAGTGCAGATTGTCGATAGTAGTCAATGGCAATAAATAAAAATCCATATAGCATGTGCTTTGATGCAGTGGCAACAGCTATTAACAAATCCTAACTTCAAAACGCACTAGAAACACATGTCAATAATGTGTGTTCCCTTTCAAAGGAAATGCACATTGACAAATGACAATCTACCTAACCCTGTATAAAAATGCTCCTCTATACAAATGAGCCCTACATTTTTGTAGAGCTGATCTGTCATCTGCACTCAGCAGCATCTTAAAGCAGCGCGCCAGACAAACTGCTAAATACATGGCTGAAATACCTAGTACAGAACAGAACAAATTGGTCAAACGGTATACAATAGAATACAATAGAAGTTCACGTAATTAAAAATATATTCTAGATGCAGTAGATGGACTCTTTATTGACTTGGATTCCTCTCCTGTGTATACTATTACTGTAGGGATCACAGATGATCCTCAATGACTAATTAGGAGAGCGAAAAAGAGGAAAACACTTGACCTGGGAATTTTAACGTGTTTATATGATCAGGGAACCTCCACGGGCGTGACAGTCTTATAACCTATATCTAGGGATTCATATTGTGGCATTTGCTTTTAGTTTTTGCTTGGGTTTTAGTATTAATTTCGGAGCTTTTAATATTGCATGATAGGTTCGCTATAACAATAGTTCATTATTTCCATAACTTGTATTTCATCGCCTACCACCTTGCCTTTTTATTATTCAGAAATATGCTAAACCAGCAGAAAAATCAAGTAAGCATGATGTAGTTGTTTAACTATCCCTCTTCTTACAGATATGTAAATCAAAGAGAAACCTCAATCTTTTATCATGGTGAGAAAGTGTAAATCCAGGAGGTCTTGTCAAGCGATTACATTTCCAGTAGTAAAGTCTTCAGCCGTCCTGATTACATCCCGCCTAGGGGTTTTGTCAGTCACTTTTCCTACTATACAGATTTGCATTTGCAGTCAGTTTTTAAGTTCATTTCCTTATGGGAGTGTTTTTTTTTTTTCATTATAAGTTTTATTGTATTGCTGTTGCCCCATTTTATGAAAGAAATGTTGTACCTAACTCCTGTCTTCATTTAGTATTTTGATAGGTCAAACACTTAACCTGCTGTAATAAACAGCTGTTGTATAGAGTCCAAGGTTTTGAACTTGTGCTTTATCATTTGGATTTTTTCATTTTCCTAACCAGCATAGCCAATGAAGTGCTGGAATATTTCCAGGCCACAAGGGCACATTTTTAAAGAATCTAGTGGTTTTTAACCTGTCTGTCTATGGCATAGTGCTTAGTTATAAGGCCCACTCTATGCTCTCCATGGGAAATCAGAGCTGTGTGTAAATAAAGCCTGCTTCTGGGAAGGTCCACCTCACAAGTGCTGAACACCAAGGGTTAGGCTCCATGCACACTAGCTTAACAAACCCTGCTCCTAGAGGAGTTTAGTGTTTTGCCTGTAAAAGCAGCTAATGTTATCCTATGTCTCTATGCACATTAGGTAGTCTAGAAGAGTGTTTTAGGCTCCGGGTTTTGAGGCAGAAATTAAAAAAAAAATTGTTTTGCATTTTTGAGAGCATTTTTTTTCTGGCAGAAAAAACGCTCCTAATTGCTAGTACAAAAAATACTCAAAATTTGAGTTTTTTTTCCTGCCAAGAGCACTGGTGGTTTTTTAAGCTAGTGTGCATGGAGCCTAAAACGTAATCTTAAAGAGTTCCTTCTCCTCTCCGCATTGCAAGGGTTAAATGTTTGTTTTGTCTGGGAAGATAGGAATAAGCAACCCTTAGTTCTGCATTGTATTTAATGACATGGCAGAGCTTGTGATAAGTCTTGTATCAATGAGAAGGGGCTTTGGGGCGTCAGACAGGTGGATGCAAGAAATAAATCTAAGCAACTTGTCTTTTTTCTATCCCCCTAGACAAACATTTGCCATTGCAGCGCAAGGGTATGTTTTTCACTGCCTGGCTTGGGCTTTACAGCTAAACTTTAGGCAAGCAGCTAAACACACAATTGATGTCCCTCAACCAAATGCACTCACCAGAGTGACACCTTTTTTGGCCGGTGCTACATCAAGAAAACTTCTTTAAAGGGACCCACCTTGAGGGGTGAATTGCAGATACCTGGTGATAGTCATTGTGCCCATTTGTGGTTCACATGATGTGCAATCATCTGGTCTGGTGAGTGCATTGGACTGGTGGTGGTGCACACTGTGGATGTTTTTTTTATACATATACAGTACACACCCTCTATATATATGATAACATTTATTTTACAACTTTTTCATAAGTATTATACTATATATTATTTTGAATTTTGGAGAGCACATTTTCAGTCCTGCCATCTGGTTGTTTTTACCGTTGGAATAGTCTGATTGCTGTCATCTCCAAGAGGGTCATCTTCTCAAATGGATTCCTCAGAAGGATTTATTGGTCTAGGATGATGCTGCTCAGTTTGCCCAGTTTGTGGCCTATAATCGGTGCAGCATTGCTTTGTGGTGAGTGCATTTGGATTGGTGGAGGGACATGTTTTTGAATCTCTGTAGAGTCTATATAAGTCTAAACACATGGTCAAATGAAGAGCTGCGCTGTTGTAAACTAAAATGTGACACCAGTGATATTGAAGTGCTAGATAAATATCAATTAAAATTATGAAACACCAACTGAGTGAAAAAAAATATTTCTGTAAATAGGTCTGTGAGACCTCATTGGGATAACAAGAAGGGGTTAATTCCTAAATTAGGTAGAAACCTGAAAATTATCAAGTGAATAAATAGCAATCCGTGTGAACAAACCAAAAAAAAAAACCCTTAGGAATACCATTAACGAAGCGTCAAAGGTAAAAAATGTGAATATAATAAAATCTAATGCAGAGTGTTCATATAAACTTAAATATCCCCAGTGTTCAAAAAATCCAATAGTCCAGGAAAAAGTGCTGACAGGATAGTGCCTCCACCAAACAATAACACTGCCACTTACCAGGTGGATGTGATCAATATGCGCATATGGTTGATATCCCAGCCTGGGGTCTCTATTGGTAGCAAAAATCCCACAGTGTGATTCAATATTGCCTAAAAGATGTCTCAAACAACATAGACATCCAGGATGCACCACATAAAAAAAAGGAAGGGACGGGCATAGCGTAAAACCCTTAAAAATGTAATAAGTAACGTAAAAATGCACACTTACATCGAAGAAGTGAGATAAGGCATATAAAATACAATCGAGTCTCTTCGATTCAGCAACCCGTATCTTCCGGGGTCTGGCGCACAATGCGGTGATGTCAGAACGCCGTTCCTCCCAATGTTTTATCACTAGAGGGACGTGGTCACGAGATCACATCATCCCCATGATTTTTTCTTCATTTATTAAACACATTATTGAATCCATATTTGTGACTTGTGACAATAGGATTTGTTATCCTGTCCTACCACTCTTGTGACAGCGACAAACCATTCTCTGATAGAGATAATAAAGTACAGAAGTGCTGCCTCTCCACCTGCAGCTATCTGACAATGCAGGAGCAGAAATATATTGATAAGGCACCACTGCTGCCCAGTCTACTCTATTCAACATGTTCACAATAAGTACATTTGCATGCAGTAGAGCTAATTGGCTACAAGTACTGCCCTTCCCCCTCTTCCCAGTCTTTAATAAATGTGGGGCTTATAGTTACTTATGCAAGCAGTTAGGGAATACACGACTGCAATTGTGTTTTTTTTTTATACAGTAGCTGCCTGAAGTTTAAGCCCCTTTCACACTGAGGCGTATTTCAGCCATTTTAGCGCTAAAAATAGCGCATAAATAACGCCTGAAATCGTTCCTCCCAACGTTTTGTCACTAGAGGCACGTGGTCATGAGATTACATCATCATGTGACCATGTCCCTCTATTAATGAAACGTAGTAGGAGCAGATTTTTTCTAGATTTATTAAACACATTATTGAATCCATATTTGTGACCTGTGACAATAGGATTTGTTATCCTGTTGGATAATCCTTTCATACTAAAGCGATGCGCTTGCGGGAGAAAAGAAAATCTCCTGCAAGCAGCATCTTTGGAGTGGTGAGTATACCTCTCTTTCACTGCTTCTTCCCATTGGAAACAATGGGACACTGTGGTAATACCACTGGCAATGCGCCTCTGTAGAGGCGCATTGCCGGCGGTATTAACCCTTTTCAGCCGCTAGCGGGGGTTAATACCGCAACGCTATTGGCCGGATACCGCCGCAATTCCGACGGTATAGCGCCGATAAATATAGCGGCGCGATACTGCCACCACCCATACTGCCCCAGTGTGAAAGAGGCCTTAGGTTTAATCACTCTGAGAAAGTATAAAATGGGCTCTCCCATAAGTTGTCTACACTGGCATGCTGGGATCACTCATTAATATTATACAGGATTTATATAGACAACATTTTGCACAGGCAGACAGTACAGATCCAATAGAGTGACACCTATTTAGCTGTTTGGAGCGCACCCCGAGGCGGTGTGTTCAGTTTACATACCTTTTTACTTCAGTAAGTGTATACAATTTTAACCCTATTAATATTTTTTTTCTCTCTTCATTGTATCGCATGACATTCCTGGGGTGCACACCTGGTAATTGAAGGCAAACAGAAGGAACTACATCCATCCATATAGGATATATCCAATGCTGTAATGAATCTTAGGCTCGGTTTACACCACTGCCGCATTCGTCGGACAGCAGTGGTCTGGTGCGTGCTGGTTCACCGTTTTCAGGTTGGATTGCAGCCCGAATTTTGTGCTGAAATCGAACCTGAAACGCACCAAAAAGCCACGTGTTTTTCCTGCACACCGCACCGGAACCCGCTGCGGAGATATGTGAACCGGCTCTATAGAGAGCAAGTCACATTCTCCTGCTATGCGAATTGAATGCGGGGAAACATGCATTCAATCCACATAGGTGTGAACTGAGCCTTACTGTCGGTGAGTAGGAAATTCAGGAGGGGAGCACCTGGATATTTACAAGAGCAATATCTAAGCAATTGTTTATACACATTGAGCTATGTTACTGTCTCTACTACATGTTACTGTACTGCAATATGTTATGTAAGACTGGATGTTCAACCCTGTGCTAGGTATAGAACAGATTTTATACTTGAGAGTTAAAATGATTTAGCCCTGTCTAATATCAGTTTAAATAAAGAATTTATATTAAAACGTAATGCATAACTAAACCGAAAAGGAAAAACTTTATATATTGCAGCTTAGCAGTCTTTTAATGTGGTGGTTGTATCCGTTTTCATTTTTCAGGCTAAAATATATTCAGCAAGTACAAAAAAATACATGTGAAATGCATTGTCCTTGTCGAAGAAGTTTGAAGTCCAGCCTGTGTAATAGGCATGCCTGCTTTCAGTGATACATTGGAGAAATGGGTAGACACAAGAAGGTTGATTTATAAAAAAGGCAAATAGGCTGTTAACTTTTCAATAGAAGTTGCACATTTGCCCAATGTTCATGCCAATGCCAATGCTCATAGCTATTTTCTTTGTCACCCCTGACATTCTTATTACTGTATTATAGTATTTATTTTTCTTCTGTTATTTTACCACTTGCCGCCTGCCATATAGCAAAATAACAGCGGCAAAGTGGTTTAGTTATCTTGATGGGACATCATATGGCGTGATTAGGATAACAGAGGCGGCGTGTGCCCACGGGGGTGCACACGCCGTCTCTGTTAGTGCAGTGATCGGACATGCTTTGTGTCAGTCTGACACACTGCAACTCCAGTGGTGGTATAAAGCCTATGACAGAGGCTTCATACCACGTGATCAGCTGTGACCAATTACAGCTGATCATCACGTGAACCCAGAAGTGCCAGTAAACAGCTTTCCTCTGTTCATGCTCACAGGTTACGATGCTCAGTTATGTGAATGAGCAGAGTGAGTGATCACTCACTCTGTCCATTTGGAAAAGGTAGGAGCCGGGTTTAGCGGGTTTCTGCTCTCCTTCCTGACAAATTGAGGGGGAGAGTGGCACGGAGGGGGGGAAAAGACAGCTCAGGGGGAGAGCACACCATGGAGGGGGACAGAAGACAGCACGGTGGGAGAGAAGATGGCACGGTGGGAGCACAGCACAGAGTTGGCCAGAAGGCATCACGGGGGAGAGAAGATAGCATGGGGGACGGCACGGGGGGAGAGAAAATGGCACGGGGAGCACAGCACGGATTTGGACAGAAGACGGCACGGGGGGACAGAAGATAGCACGGGGAGAGCACAGCATGGAGGGGGACAGAAAACGGCACAGGGGGAGAGAAGATGGCACAGGGGGAGAGCACATCATGGAGGGGGAGAAGATGACATGGAGGGGGACAGAAGACTACAGGAGGGAGCACAGCACGGACAGGAACAAGAAGGCACGGGGGACGAGAAGACGGCACAGGGGATGAGAAGATAGCACTGGGGACGAGAAGACAGCACAGGGGGGGAGACAGCGGGGGGGGGGAGAAGACAGCACAGGGGGAGAAGACAACACTAAGAAGACTTGTAACTCCCCCCACCACCCAATACCTGACTGCCCAGGTATCGGGTGAAGCATCGGAGCATTTCCCCCGAGTACAAGTACTCGGGAAATGCTCGGTATCGATACCGATACTAGTATCGGTATCAGGACATCCCTAGATAAAACTGTAAACTTTTTTTTATCCTAAACATTTTATTTTAAGATTATTGTTCCACTTCCACTTCCTGTTCCACTTCCAAAGGGAACCCAACACTGTTTAAAATATGTTTTATTGTCTTTGTCTACAACAATGGCGATTTTAGCTGTTTTTGTTGTTTTACTACAAACAGCCAAAGTAACAATGTACCCTTTCTCTGTTGTATTACTAAATTAATCCTGATCAGAAGACTCTTCTCTTGCATTGGTTTTGGTCACTGATGTTGGATGTAGTTCTGGATCAGCATGTTATTTTAAAGCTGAATTTCAGGATTCTGCAAAAAATAATTCTCCCATAAGGCATTGCTGCACGAGGGAAAAGTCGGTTGATAGCTGGGGTCTGGGGTTATGTATTGTGGGAGTTCGGTTTAAAACTGCCGAACACCGATTGGGCAACATAAAATGAAGTACTTGAATGCTAGTGGCTTACGGCTGCCAGCATACAAATTACTATGCCCACATAAGAATACATAGCATACAACACAGACAACCTTTTGACATGTAACGTCCAGCGTTCCAGAAGTGGCTAGATTTGCCACAGAAGGATCTGGGGATTTTTGGTAGATCATAAAGCGGGCAAAGTCCTTTCTTGTATTAAGAGAAGTATGGACACCAGAGAGAGAGAGAGAGAGATATAATTTTGCCCCTGTACAAATCATTAGTAAGACTGCATCTGGAATATGCAATTAGGTTTTGGGCACCAGTTCTCAAAAAGGAAATCAGGGAACTGGAGAAAGTGCAGAGAAGGGAAACCAAACTGGTAAAAGTCATGGCGCTCAGCTATGAGGAAAGATTGGAGAAACTGAATATATTCTCTCTTGAGAATAGAAGCTTAACAGGGGATATGATCAACATGTACAAATACATACGTGGTCCATATAGTGAACTTGGTGTAGAGTTATTCACTTTAAGGTCATCATAAAGGACAGGGGGGGACACTTTTTACATCTAGAGCCATGGTCATCAACCATGTCCTCAGGGCCCACTAACAGGCCAGATTTTATGTATTACCATGGGGAGATGCAGACTAGAATACTGCAATCATTGAGCAGCAAATTATATCACCTGTGATGTATTTCAGTTATCTTGCAAACCTGGCCTGTTAGTGGGCCCTGAGGACAGGGTTGATGACCACTGGTCTAGAGGAAAAAATATTTCATCTACAAATACAGAAAGGTTTCTTCACAGTAAGAGCTGTGAAAATGTGGAATAGACTCCCTCCCTTCTGGCAAGCTCAGTATATTGCTTTAACAACTCAAGCTCGAGACCATTTTGCTGGTCAAAGACCAGGCCACTTTTTGCGATTTGGCACTGCGTCGCTTTAACTGACAAATGTGCGGTTGTGTGACGTGGCTCCCAAACAAAATTGACGTCCTTTTTTTCCCACACATAGAGCTTTCTTTTGGTGGTATTTGATCACCTCTGCGTTTTTTATTTTTTGCGCTATAAACAAAAGTAGAGCATCAATTTTTTACTTTTTGCTATAATAAATATCCCCCACAAATATACATTTTTTTTTTGTTCCTCTGTTTAGGCCAATACGTATTCTTCGACATATTTTTGGTAAAAATAAATCACAATAAGTGTCGATCAGCGATTTTTATCGCGACTGCAACATGGTGGGCACATCGGACACTTTTGACACATTTTTGGAACCATTGTAGTTTTTACAGCGATCAGTGCTATAAAAATGCACGGATTACTGTGAAAATGTGAAGGGGTTAACCACAAGGTGGCGCTGTAGGGGTTAAGTGTGTCCTAGGGAGTGCCTCTAACTGTAGGGGGGATGGGCTGTGTGTAAAATGACAGTGATCACTGCTTCCGATTACAGGAAGCTGTGTTCACTGTCCTGTTACTAGGAAGTCTGGGGAAATGCTTGTTTACATCATCCTTCTTCCTCACTGTAACACGATCACGGGTATGCCCATGGATATCGAGTCTGCGGGACCTACAGTCGGAGTCACGGAGCTTGCGGCTGCGGCGCACGCTTCCACAATGTCGCTTTCTAAAGGGGACAAATATATACGTCCTTTTGCCTGCCCGTGCCATTCTGCCGGCGTATATCTGCGTGCGGTGGTCAGCATGTGGTTAAAAAAGGCCTGGATTCTTTCCTAAATGTACATATAATAACTGGGTACTAACCTTTTATAGGTAAAGTTGGTGCAGGGAAAATCCGATTACCTCTCTGAGATCAGGAAGAAAATTGTCACCTGCTGTAGAAAATTGAAGCATGCTTTGCTGTTTTTTGTTTTTTTTTTCCTCTGGATCAACTGTGCTTGAAGGATTTTGTATATGGGATTGTATTTTTTTGGTTGAACTAGATGTTTTTTTCCAACCTGACTAACTATGTAACTAAAAAAAACACTGATACCATTTAAATCAATAGGTCTTACTTTTCGGGACTACATCATGTTAGAGAAACATTCCCTGCTTCCACTCTACAAGAAGAGGGTATAAATAAATGTGTCCCATGATGCAATGGAAAAGCAGGAAGTCTGGGGATGTGCTGAGGGTGGGTCAGGGGCTAAACTGATGGCTGAGATGAGTTCTATGCTATGGGTGGAGATGGGGTTGAGCTGAGAGAAGATCAGAGCTGCCATTGAGTTGAGGGCAGAGTTGTGTTTTGATTCATATTAGTGTGAGGTGCAGTCTGAGGCCTCGTACACACTACCGAGAAACTCGTTGTAAATGAAACATTGTTTTCCTCGACGAGTTCCTTGTCAGGGTTGTCAAGAATCTTGTCAAGCTTTCTTTGCGTACGCACTGTCGAGACAAAATGTCGTCGTTCTTAAACGCGCTGACGTACAACACGTACAACGGCACTATAAAGGGGAAGTTTGATTCCACTGGGGCTGCTTTTACTAATCTCATGTTACTGCGTGTTAAGTAAAAGTTTGGTGAGAGACGATTTGTGCTTTTCAGTCTGCTACAGCGTCACGAATGTGCTATCTCCATTACGAACGCTACTTTTAAGGAAGGTGCACTCCCGTCTCATACTTTAGTCTGAGCATGCGCGGGTTTCTAAGCTTACACACAAACATGTTTCTCATCGTAAAACAGCCCGGTGAGAAACAGGACGAGGAAATTGAGACTCCCAACGAGACTCAATTTCTCGTCAAGATCCACAACAGTTTTCTCGATGAAAAACATACACACGACCGTTTTCCTTGGCAAAAAAAGCTCTGCCACCATTTTTCTTGATGGATTTTGTGGAGGAAAACAGTTGTGTGTACAAGGCCTTAGACTCTAAAACCTGTCCATTACACTCCCACAGAACTTTAATGGGGAAGTTACTGGGGCTGCAGAGATAGAGGGAACAGCAGCCACCAGCCTTACAAAATGAAAATCACAGGGATTGAGGACTGTGATTTTAATAATGCACATGTTCTCTTACTACTACTACAGGAAACAAATCAAATACATATCTAGTAAAGTAGGAGAGCACCAACAATAACATGGAAATATGTTCCTGCCATGAGTTCAGCTTTAAAGGACAGTACTGTCTAGTGACTATTTATGAAATCTAGGTTGCTAACTCAAACATGGATAGTGGCCAACAGCTCATAGAACCTAGAGCTTCAAAGTATAATCTTGATCAGGAAGTTTCAGGACAAGGGATAGAATGCATACGAGTTCCCATATCTTGTTAGATCACATCAGGATGATTAAGGAATGTTGTGTGACCTCAATCATAGTGTGTGCACATATCGCAAAAGGAACCAGTTTTCATTTTCAAGCAGATGAGACAACATCTGGCTGCAGTTAAGATATGCATAATCAGCTTAGTAGCCAATATCTGTGTTTTTACAGAGACTTAGAAAGTAAGACTTTGTCTGTAGGGAAATCCATATCCATCTCTGCCGCCTCTAATTTTTTTATGTAAATATATCCTATTAATTGGACATTGCCAAACAGTGATGATTTATGTCTTCTTTTTTTTTCTCTCTGTTATGTACTACAGAGAATATCCAAACACTTGTTACTAAAAGTAAAACAAAACACAGTAGTGCTACCTAGTTTCTTGTATGACCTTCATGATCTCCTCTTTGTAGTGGGTAGTAGTTTGGGAGGTAGCTTCTTGTCACATTTAATTTGTGTCTCAGCTGACTTTTCTGTTTGGAATCTGTTTTCTAGTTTTGTTAAATGTAATGTAAACAGTTCATGCATACTACCTTTTATAAATTAATTAGAGGAGGATTATGTATGTAGAGACCCTGAATTGGTATACCTAGTGTAAATGTAGTGCTACTGGGCTGTAGTCAGCCTGAGCCCTTATGGATATTTTTGCTTTCTTCAGGCTGTCCCTAAGCTCAGTGTAATAGTTTGCTACTGCATGCTGTTTGTGAGTGTCTCTGGTAATGGTGTAATACATGGATCTCCAAACTATTGCCCTCTAGCTGTTGTGGAACTAGAAATCCCATGAGGCATTGTAAAACTCTGACATGCATAGACATGACTTGGGAATTGTAGTTCCTGAACTGGAGGGCCATAGTTTGGAGACACTTGGTGTAAGAGGATACAATAACCTAAGTCATGAATATGTATGTCTCCCTGTTCCATTATTAGAAGGTTTATTACCAGTGGTACACTGTTGCAAAGGTATACATTTTTGGGCATGACATTGGAAAGCTCTCAGAATCTGCCTGGGGGAGGGGTGTTCTTGTCCTCCAAGACTAGCTGCTTGAGGAAGGTATGTTGCTACAGAAACCTGGAGCCCGAAGCTTCCTGAAGTTCAGCTGGTGGGTATATCCAGAGAAAGTGGAAAAGAAGGAGGATAACCTGATCTCATTAAAGGGGAACTTTGCATTCTGAGTAGCACAGAGTACCAGGCTGCCTTAAAGCTAAACTCCAGGCAATTTTTTTTCCATATGCCTACACTGCATGGGTTAACTGCTTGTTTTTTGTTCTAAGGAAGAGGAGAGCAGAGACATACTTACCTAATCCCCTGATCCTCCCAGCACAAGACCGGTGGCCTAGTGGTCTTGTGCGGTGGACTGTCCCTGATGTCATCACACCCATAGATCTGCTTTGTATGTGAGGATGTCAGGAACAATTCACCACTGGATTGTGGGAGAGTGCCCTTTTCAGTTAAAAAAGAGAACGTTGAGGGGACTCAAAGTAAGGCATTTTTATGTTTGAATCTGTGCATGGATTGTTGGATTAGGATTCCTGGCCAGCAGTATCTGCATTAGCATGCTGATGAGGATGAGCTTATAAATTGGAATACAATTATAATAGATATATTGTATAACCACTTGCCGACCGCCTGTACATCGGTCTGTGAATGTGGTACTGAAGGAATCAATGTCTTCCGGCCAGCCATGATCACGGTGAAGAGAGACAGAACAGGGATCTCCCCATTCTGACAGGGAAAGAGAGAGAGATCAGCTGTTCCTACTGATCAGGAACAGTGATCTCTCTCTACTCCCAGTAAGTCTGTTCTCCTAACAGTTAGAAACACCTCCATAGGAAACACTTAACCCCTTGATCACCCCCTAGTGTTAACCCCTTCCCTGCTAGTGCCATTAATGCAGTGATCGGTGCATTTTTATAGCACTGATCACCGTATTGGTGTCACTTGGGGTCAAATTTGTCTGCCCCAATGTCCTGCTAAAGATCGCTGATTACTAGTAAAAACAATACAATAAGTCCATAAATCTTTCACCTATTTAGTAGACGCTATAACTTTTACGCAAACCAATCAATATATACGCGTATTGCTATTTTTACCAAAAATATGTAGCAGAACACATATTGGCCTAAACTGGTGAATATGATTTTTTTTTTTTTGGGGGGGGGGGGGGGGATATCTATTATAGCAGAAAGTAAAAAATTGTTTATAGCTCAAAAAATAAACGCAGAGGTGATCAAATACCAGCAAAGGAAAACTTTATTTGTGGGGAAAAAAGGACATACATTTTGTTTTGGTAATTGTCAGTTAAAGCGATGCAGTGCCGTATCAAAAAAAAATGGCCTAGTATTAAGAGGGTTTTTAAATCCTTCCGAGGCTGAAGTGGTTAATATTAATACTAATTAATACACTGTATGTTCGTGATTACTTTTAAGAGCGTTCAGTTTGCCTATTTCAAGTTTCATGGACCAAGGTTTCTAAATTTTTAAAATGTGTTTTGGTGATGGGTAGGGTTATTGATGGGTTGAAGGAGTTCCACTTGATGGTAATCTTGTGACTAGCATAACAAGTAACAGAGGGTCTTTCTGGAATTTGTTTGCAGTAGATGACCTACTTTTTCTAAAAGGAAGATGATGGCATTAAAGGCAATTGAAAACTCTACAAGCTAAGCAGCAAGGACAGAAGTGCAGTAGTTTTTAGTCGTGCAAGAGTAAGGTGAAGGGGTTTAGGCTGAATCAGCTGTTCTCTGGCAAGTATGACAGAACCTGTAGATGTTCCTAAATCATCTAACTCATGGGTCCTCAAACTACGGCCCTCCAGCTGTTCAGGAACTACAATTCCCATCATGCCCTAGTCATGTCTGTGAATGTCAGAGTTTTACAATGCCTCATGGGACTTGTAGTTCTGCAACAGCTGGAGGGCCGTAGTTTGAGGATCCCTGATCTAACTAGTCTTCTGTCGGACTTCACCTATACAGGTTCCAACAGACTTTTCTAGTCTGTTTGATGTTGTATTCACTAGTTGGCTTTATATTGAGGATGGTGGTTGTGAAAGATGCTGAGTTGTAAGTAATGTTTCTACTTAATCTAAATTCATACATAAATTTGAGGTTGGAAAATGAGTAGCATAAACGTGTAATTGGTAGAAGAATACATTGTTAGGTAATTTCTGTTATGGCTTAAAGCCATAACTTAAAATAACTTTCAGATACAGATCCTTTGTTTACAGTATTAATACTCTGACTGAAACATACCTAATGTTCAGATATTGATATAAAATGGATTAGCTTAGCACTGTTCCAGAGGAATACATAGGGTGACCATTTGTTATGAATCAGAGATTTTCATCTAAATGTTTAACACATCTAAAAATGAACCTGAAGTGAGGCTAAGCTTTACAATATGACATTGCTACCACATAGGGCCAGATTCAGGAACACTTGCGCTGGAGTATTTCGATATGCGCCGCGTAACTGTGATGATGCGCCGTCGTTTCTATGTGCCCGTACCCACCAAACTAGATGCGCCCAATAACGGGTCATTTGCGACCGGCGGAACGTTCCGACGCCAGAGTATCGTCAGCGGTTAATTTCGCTGGGCGCATCAGTCGCGCCTATTGATTTCCCCTGCAAATATGCAAATGAGGGATTTTTCCCAATTCACGAACGGATTAGCACCATACGCTGGCTACATGCGCCGCGCGTATCTCGTCCGTCCGGCGCAAAGTTATTTCTACAAAAGGCTGCTTTATCTTTACTCCAGACGGTCACAGGTCAGCAGGAGAGCAGCTACAGCAGCGTTACCGACGATAAGAGCTAGCTGAGCACCCCCACTTGCAGGACAACACCTCTGTCCATGCTTGTCTGTCAAATTTTACAGCCATGGAGGAAGACATCATAGGTCTCCATAGCCGAGATGACGGCTGTCAGCTCCTGGCCATTAAAGTTCAGCCTTCTCCTTTGTGTTTGCAGGGAACGGGAGCAGCCATCTCAGAACAAAAGTAACATCACTGCGGGGAGGGGGAGCAGGATATACTTTAGTGCCGGAATGGCGCTTCTACGGGCGCATTTAAACGCCCAACGGAAGGCATTGCGCTGACGTTTCCCGGGAAGTGGTGCCGACGGAAGTTGTGAGCATGCGCACAAGGGGGGCGAGTGGAGCCGCACTCACTGCGCATGCTCCCTGGATGATGCGCTGAACGTAAGCCTCTGCGCTGGGCTCCGCCCATCATTTACATATGATCACACCCACTTCCACTTGCGTCGGGTTACACCAGCGCATTATCGTTACTCTGGCGCAAGTTTACGCGCAACTGCTATGTGAATTACAGGACTTGCGCTGAAAGGGTCTTCAGAGTAACGTAAATGAGAAGCGTTACTCCAGAGGAAAGATACTCTCATCTACCTGAATCTGGCCCATAGTATGTAACTTGTATTAAATCTAGGGGAAACTCTGTTATGCAAAAAAGATTTGAAAAACGTTATGTGAGTACATTTACTGGATGGTGTACACCTAAGAGTCCTCAAACTCAGCCATGTTATAGCCAGACTGTGATAAATAAATCTTTAAAGACAGCTTACTGAGTGGAATTATACCAGCTGATTCACATGCCAAATTAAAAAAAGAAAATTGGCATTGGGTCCCCCCAAAATCCATACCAGACCCTTATCCGAGCATGCAGCCTAGAGGTAAGGATAGGGGAGGACAAGAGAGTGGCCCTCAACATGGGGAGGGTGCTTTGGAGCCCCCCAAATTAATAAAAAAAATTGGAATAGGGTCCCCCAAATCCATACCAGACCCTTATCCGCGCATACAGCCTGGGGGTAAGGATAGGGGAGGACCAGAGAGCGGCCCTCAACATGGGGAGGGTGCTTTGGAGTAGCCCCAAAGCACCTTGTTCCCATGTTGATTGGGACAAGGGCCTCTTCTTCACAACCCTTGCTGGGTGGGAGTCTGCGGAATCTGGAAGGGGGCAACCAGATCCCAGCCCCCCTATGTGAATGGGTATCAGGTACATTGTACCCCTTACCCATTCACCAAAAAGTGACTGAAGCCTTTTTGCAATGACAGCTGTTATATAGCTGAGGGCAGGGTCACCCGTTTACATCACCAGGAGGCCACATCCTTCGCTATATAACATATGTCACTGTGAAAAAGCTGCAGTCGGTGGGATGCCTCCCATGGAGGTGGAGTTTTTCAGTTTGTTTTTTCTCATGTCCGTTGGCACTGTTGGATGCCCTGGTATGGATTTTGGGGGGGAGCC
Source organism: Rana kukunoris (assembly GCA_029574335.1). Lineage (NCBI taxonomy): Eukaryota > Metazoa > Chordata > Amphibia > Anura > Ranidae > Rana > Rana kukunoris. The sequence goes on from CM056053.1 coordinate 395,406,448, forward strand.
CATGCCATTTTTTTTTATTTGGTATTGCGTTACCCCTAAAATCCATACCAGTCCCAAACGGCCTGGTATGGATTTTAGGGGAAAATCCCACAATTATTTAAAAAAAACAGTTTTTGGGGTATTATATTTCTTCCTGGAGGAGAAAGTGGGAAAGAAGAATACATTTTTAATAAAGGAATTGTCAAAAACTGGCTATTGTCTTTTGTCACATTGCACTACTTTTTTGGTGAATGGGTAGGGGTAAAATGTACCCCATACTCATTCACATAAGGGGGGTGGAATCTGAGGGTCCCTTTGTTAAAGGGGGCTTCCTGATTCCGTTAAGCACCCAGCCCGCAGGCCCCGACAACCACAGCCTTGGGTTGTCGGGACGATGCCCTTGTCCCCATCAAGCACTCTCCCCATGTTGAGGGCATGTGGTCTGGTATGGTTTAGGGGGGGTGCTCGCTCATCCCCTTACTTTTTCTGACCTCCAGGCTGCATGCTCGGATAAGGGTCTGGTATGGATTTTCGGGGGGACCTTGCGTAATTTTTTAGTACATACCAGGACCTCGTAGAGAGAAAACCCTATGTTGTTTTTTTCCTTGATTTTTTTTCAGCTATATTGCCAGGAACCGGCGATATATTACAGCCGCGACCAATTTTAAATTACGTTTTTTCCTTTAGAAATTTAATTTTTCTGCAGCAATGTTCCACACATCAGCCAGATGTGCTACTTTACATGCAGACCAAATTTACAAAGGCATGTTCACCGCTAATAGGGCGATCTGGGAATTGCACATTCACCCACTTGAACTCTTAATTGGGCTCTATTTTCAGTGATCGTTTATTTATTTTTCTGTTTGTGTGCCATCAGGGAAATTTACTGTCACTTCCTGTCCCAGTACTGAAGTCCCTTAGAAATTTAAGAAACCATGATGATAGTTTAACTTTCCAGTATCTAAAAAAAAGCGAACATCAAATTTGAGTGAACCTTTTAATATCTCTGAAAGTTTTAAAAGCGGTACAATTGAAGAGTTGCTTTAAGGATAATCTGTTCTTACCGGAAAACACAAGATACTGTAAATATTATGCCGCATACACACAATTAGTTTTCTCGTCTGGAAAACTGTCATGTTTTCTCTTAGGCCTCGTACACACGATTAAATAAGTCTGTTCAAATCGGTCGGACCGACCGATTTGAACAGATCTGTCTGCTGGGATTTTGGTTTGCTCGCGTGTACACATGAGCAAACCAAAATCCCCGCCAGCAGACAGCGCGACAGATTTTGCATGGAGCCCCAGTCTGAGGGAGATTGACAGTCATGTTTAGCTTCTTCCATTTTCTAATGATTGCTCCAACAGTGGACCTTTTTTCACCAAGCTGCTTGGCAATTTCCCCGTAGCCCTTTCCAGCCTTGTGGAGGTGTACAATTTTGTCTCTAGTGTCTTTGGACAGCTCTTTGGTCTTGGCCATGTTAGTAGTTGGATTCTTACTGATTGTATGGGGTGGACAGGTGTCTTTATGCAGCTAATGACCTCAAACAGGTGCATCTAATTTAGGATAATAAATGGAGTGGAGGTGGACATTTTAAAGGCAGACTAACAGGTCTTTGAGGGTCAGAATTCTAGCTGATAGACAGGTGTTCAAATACTTCTTTGCAGCTGTATCATACAAATAAATATTTAAAAAAATCATACATTGTAATTTCTGGATTTTTTTTTTTATTATGTCTCTCACAGTAGACATGCACCTACGATAACAATTTCAGACCCCTCCATGATTTCCAAGTGGGAGAACTTGCAAAATAGCAGGGTGTTCAAATACTTATTTTCTGCACTGTATCTCATATCCAACACCAACTATCGCAACCAGCTCATCCAGTGATTGATCAAATGATTGGCCACCCTCTTCCCCCCAGTCTGTGGGGGAGGGGCACACATAGCTGAGAAACGGGTGTATATTGACTGGCCTAGTTAAAAAATCCAGACTCAATAAAAGGTAAATATCATGTTCACAAAATAGGATATATAAGGCAAAATGCAGAAATCTCAGCCCCGTTGGAGTGGTAACTGATTCCAAAACCCTCCAGGGTCACCCCTTAATGATGTGGCCCAAAGATCATATGTTTAATCAAGCAGCCATCAACAAGCAGGGAAGTAAGATAATCAGTTCTTACCTTCTCTTGAAACAAACTTTTCAACAAAAAACTGTTTTTAGATATTTAATAATTTATATTTGATGGCTCTTTAAATATGCAAAGGAGAAACATGGATGCACAGTTAATGATGTTGGGATGATTAAGTATAATTAATCTACACCAATGAAAAGAATACATATTAAACCATGAGATAAATAATATATCTCTGAAAATGATGTTGCAATCTAGGAAAATTCTGTTTTTACAGAAATCAATCTTGTATTGAGATGTGAGAACAAGCCTTGATACGGTTCATGGCCAAAAACATCTGTAACTTGTGCTCCCTTAAGCCATGTTCTGCTGGCACCAAATGCAACGGTGACAGGGAACTATTATTTTTATAGTGTATTTTTCTCTGTTATTTCAATTCATGCATATGAAGTGTGATACAAAGATAATGTTCCTTGCTGTTCAAAGGAAATGTGTTCCCCACGGTATCAAATTATTGAAACAAGAAGCACAACATAATTGCTTGAAGGAATTATGACAATGCAGCGCTGGATACAAAGGATGATGGACAGTTTCTGTAAAAACAATTAAGTGGGGCTGGATGTGCGTACATTAGTAAAGTTTGATGAAAATCCCGGAAATGTGAAAGTTGTGTATACAAGGGACTAAAGCCTAAGTAAACCTACTTTAGGAATGTAATGATCAGAATAAGAAAATTAAAAATATAAAAGTATTTAATGTTCATTTTGTATTGTCAGGCATATTGTAACTACAGTTGTTAGCATAATGGACCTCGCATGTAAATACATGTTAATGTTGTGCCGGGCTTTCTCTAGAAATTAAACATGGGGATGTGATCATCCACAGAGCTATGGCACCAATGCAGAAGTCTTTGAACTATGGGTCTTTTATTTGTGCTTTATTTTTTTTGGTAATTTTATACTTGATCTAAACTTTTAACCACTTCAATACCGGGTATTTTCACCACCTTCCTGCCCAGGCCAATTTTCAGCTTTCAGCGGTATAACATTTTGTTATGCTATGCTGTACCCACGTGACATTTTATCATTTTTTCTCCCCACAAATAGAGCTTTCTTTTGGTGGTATTTTATCGTCTCTGTGGTTTTTATTTTTTGCGCTATAAACAAAATAAGATTGATACGTTTTTAAAAAGAAAAAGACAATCTTTTTTACTTTTGCTATAATAAATATCCCATTTTTTATTTTTTTTAAAAACACATTTTTATCGTGACTCACATTGCGGTGGACAGATCAGACACTTTTGACACTATTTTGGGACCAGTGACATTATTACAGCGATATAAATATGCACTGATTACTGTATAAATGTCACTGGCAGGGAAGGAGTTAACATCGGGGGGTGCTCAAGGGGTTAAATGTGTGTCCTAGGGAGTGATTCCAACTGTGGGGGGAGGGGACTGACTTGGGGAGGAGACTGATCGGTGTTCCTATATATAAGGAACACACAATCAGTCTCCTTTTCCCTGACACTTCCCTTACACACACAGATCCACGTCCTGTGACGAGCAATTGTGGGTGCCTGGTGGACATTGTGGCAGTTTGGCACGCGTATCAGCTCCCAAGTGACCTGCCGGGAAGCCGTGGACATCATATGATGCCCGTCCAGGATGGGAAATCCCACCTGTGGATGTTATATGACTATGGGTGGGTAGGGAAGTGGTTAGACTGCAAACATCATGTCAATTTTCAAAGTGCAGTTTTGTTGTATTGAAAAAACACCCTAATAAGACCAATTTTTTGGTGAATTTTGTTTTAGTTTTGGACAAAGTGGCAAAGAGTTATGCCGCGTACACTTGGTCGTTTTGAAAAACAATGTTTTTCAAACTTCATTTTAAAAAACGACGTTGCCTACACACGATCATTTTCTGAAAATGCTCTTGCAAAGCGCGGTTACGTACAACACGTACGACGGCACTCTGTTCCATTCAAGCTTGCGTCATAACTTGCTTCTGAGCATGCGCGGGTTTAAAAACGTTGTTTTAAACGTCATTTTAGCCCACACACGATATTTTTTATGACACAAAAAATGACATTTTGAAAAACGACATAAAAAATTGAAGCAGATTCAAATTTTTTTTTGCTTGTTTTTCAGAAGACAAAAAACAACGTAAAGCCCACACACAATCATTTTAAATGACATTTTTTAAAACTTTGTTTTATTTCATCACAAAAAACGACCGCGTGTATGCGGCATTAGAGCCTGAGGCCGTGTACACACGGCAGAGAACCTCGACGGGCAGAACACATCGTTCCGCCCGTCGAGGTTCTCTGCCGGCCGTCGAAATCGGCGACCCGCCCGTCGGGAATGGCAACCAGCCATTCATCCAGGCGGGCCGTCGAGCAAAAAGAGAGCGTGCTCTCTTTTCGCTCGACGGGATTCCCGACCGCGGGGCGAGCCAAAAGCGTACACACGGCCGAGGTCCTCGCTGGAATGCAGCTTCCAGCGAGGTTCTCGCTGGTTTCCAGCGAGAACCTCGGTCGTGTGTACGCCGCCTTTGACAATTTTTTTATAATGCTGCCTTATAATGTGTCCCCACTGGGGAAATTCTCCCCTCTATTGTCATCAAGACAGAAAGTGACAATTTATTTTTTTTTACATTTTGACTCATCACCAAAGCAAGAAGTGAGTGAAAATCTTTCAATGGGGACAACTGTTTCCGTGACATATCTGTAAGATGGGAAGGATTTGAGCATTACATACAGTATACTTTAAAGTACAACTGCACTTTTACAGTTTTTTAGCACAACGTAGGAATTTTCATAGTGCCCCAGGGCTGTCCCCTTAACTTACACACAATATACAATCTCTTGGATGAGAAGCACCTGGTACAAAAGTTCATCTCACTTGAGGGACATTTTTGGAACATTTTAACTTAAAAGTTATGCATTTCAGGAGGAAATAGCCTCCCACTTTTTCAAGGCTAATGTACAAAAAAGTAAAACATACTGTAATTATCTCATGTAAACAATACATAGTAATATAATTACAGCATGTTTTACATTCAACTTTTTTTGTCCATTAGTCCTAAAGAAGGGGGAGGCTTTTCTCTCCAAAATGTGTTGGCTGTATTTGATGTTTTTAGCTAATGTTAGGAGTCCTTAAAGTGAGATGAACTTTTGTATTTGCGCTCATCAGTACACATTGAAGAATTTACTGTCAAGCAGGTGCTTCGTTTGTTGCTATAATAGAGGTAGCAGCCTAGAACTAGAAAAGGGCCCACCTATACAATAATTCAATCATGGATCTGTTTCGTATCACTTTATAGTAGATCCTTTGGAAACCAACTTTTACTTCTATTGGTTCAGAGATATCCTATAAACAGCAGACAATATGTATTTGAGAGTCTATGTAATGGAGCCCTCCATAGCTTAACCACTTCCCGCCCAGCCTATAGTCAATTGACAGATGGCTGGGCCTCTTGTTGATCTGGGTGGACATCATATGACATCTCACTGGATTGTGCCTCGCTTGGGCCCGCTGCAGCACAATCTGTCACTGGATGTGTCCCCTGGACATTGTGTCCAATTAAGATTGGTCGCACTGATCACATAGTACAGACTGGGCCAATCACAGCCCATGTGCCCTGTAATCAGCTGTGGTCAATCACAGCTAATCACAACAAAATGCTTGCTTATAGCAATGAAATTAATTGCTAAGTGCAAATATAATATAATAATATGTTAAAAAAAAGAACAAGGTAGTACAATGTCACTATGGTAACATTAAAATGCTCTTGTCGAAGTGTGTTAAAAAAAATAATCAAAAAAATTATAAAAAAATATATATTTTTTTATACCATCAGAAGTCAGTTTCCCTGATCACCACAATGCCAGTTATATGATGATGCTATACTTCACTGGTGACAAAAATGATGACTAAAAATCACAACCCTAAAAAACTTGCCATGACTTTTACTAAATACCTTGGGCCAGATTCAGGAACAGTTAGGCTGGCGGATCCAGTGATCCACCAGCCTAACTGTCACTTTGAGCCGGCGTTTTTGTTTTCTGTAACCAGAAAACAAGAAACGCCGGGTTGAAGCTCCGATGCGATCAGCGTAACTGAGTTTCGCCATTGCATCGTTACTTTAACTTAAAAATGGCGCCGGGGGCGTTCCCGCCGATTTCCGCTCAAAAAATATGTTAATGAGCGGAAATCGGCAATTCACGAGCGAATTCCGGCGCGACGCAATGACGGTACGACGTTTCCGGAAGCGATACGCGGCGCGAAGATATACCTACATGGGGTTGGAGTATCCTATGTTAGGTATAGGCGTCGTCATCGCGTCGGGAAAAAAAAAATCACGTCGCTTGCGTAAAAAGATCATGAATGGGAATGTGACGTCATTGACGTTCATTCACAGAATTTGGAGCATGCGCACGGGGATGCTTTGACACTCGACGCATGCGCAGTACGTTCGCGGCGGGATCGCGCTTAGTTTAAATACTACACGCTTCGTACCCGCCCAATTTGAATTCCGCCGGCTCATTTTCGTTATGCTGCCGCAACTTTAGGAGCAAGTGCTTCGTGAATGACAGCACTTGCTGCTAAAATTTCGGCAGAGTAACGTAAATGAGAAGCGTTACTCTGGAGCAAAGATGCTCCCATCTACCTGAATCTGGCCCCTTGTCTACTTTTCAAAAACGGGTCATTTGGGAGATATTTGTACTGTCCTGACATTTTTGGGCCATAAGAAATGAGATAGGCCATTATTACATCAGGAATGATCAATTTTTATATATATACCATATACAAGATATATACCCTAGTTTGTGGACTACAAACTAAATAATATACACTGATTTGGGTAACTTCCACCAAAGAAATGTAGCAGACTACATTTTGCTCTGAACTTATGAAGAAAGGTTATTTATTTGCAACATTTCCTAAATACAAATTTTCCAAAACATAAATGAAGAAAAACATGTTTTGTTTTCAAAATGTTCAGTCTTTTTTTAGTCTTTGTTTAGCAAAATATTAAAAACCAAGTGGTGATTAAATACCACCAAAAGAAATCTCTAGTTGTGTGAACAAATTGATAAAAATTTAGCTTGGGTGCAGTGTTGAATGACTGCGCAACTGTTAGGCCGCGTACACACGATCAAATATATCAGCTGGAAACGGTCTGACAGACCGTCTCAGCAGACAGATTTGATCGTGTATACGGATTTTCCCAGCAGACAGATTTTAAAGCCTGCTTTAAAATCTGTCTGCTGGGAACCCATCGGACCGATATGTCTGCTGGTTAGTACTCTAACCAGCAGACATATCTGCCCGCACATGCGTCAAATGGATTCGACGCATGCGCGGAAGTGATTTACTTCCTGCTGCGGTGACGTGGCGGCGTCAACGTCATCGCCACGTCACCGTGCTGTCTGCTGGCGGGGATTTTGGTTTGATCGTGTGTACAGCGATCAAACCAAAACAGGCAGCAGACAAATCTGTTCAAATCGGTCTGTCCGACCGATTTGAACAGATTCATTTGGTCGAGTGTACGGGGCCTTATTCAAAATGTGAAGCTGAAAGCTTAAAAAAGGCCTGGGCAGGAAGGGGGTTATAGTACCCGGTATTGAAGTGGTTAAACTGCCATTTTCATATAAGGTGTGCCTGTATTTCGTTTCTGATTTCCCAGGGTGTTGCAGGCACAGTATGGTGTCTCCCTTTAGCTGTTTAGGTTAGTTTTGGGCTGTAATGTAGAAGTTGTGCCAAAACTCGTTTCTTTACAAGTAGTTTAAAAAACGAATGAGGTAGGCTTAAGTAGGTCTAATTGGGGAGATATCCCAATCCAGGTGACATGCATTTTGCACATCTCAAAACAGATGAAGACAATAATAAACACGGCAGCAAGTCTAACCCTTTGTACTGTATCAAAACCATTATTTGGTTGAATGCAAGTCCATTTTGAATTAGGCGGGGACTCTTTGATTGTTAACAAATACTAAAATCTCACTGTCACTATATTTTTGGCAATACAGTCATTAATATTTAAGCTAAAGGTTCATAAACATTTTCCTGCAAACTCCTGTAATTCACAAAAACTTTGGTAACTTTGCAATTGACCTATTAAAATATAATGGCATTTTAATATCATAAGAGAAATGGGTTATCGCTGTGTGGGGTGTCATAAGCATTTGACAAATGCATAGCTGACGACAGACAAATGAACAGTGTGCTGATGCTGGAATCTGCATGTCGTCTATTCATTTCCTTCGTTTTTTTTTATGTTACTGCGCTTTTGTGCTATTAGATATATTGTTACTCTAATACAGCTGACTAGTTACATTTTAATTATAGCTAATGGTAGCTCCCTATGAGTTATGTTAAAAATATTTTTTACCTAACCTTATTATTTGGTGTTAGAACGGGAAATTGTATGCATCCATCATCCCCTGTATTGCTTCAGTGAAACTTTATAAACAGATCACGTTATTGTGTCTTGCTACAGTCTCACAAAATTATTATGTTTGTTTAGTTGATGCTCTAAAGAATTGGCTTTGATAGAAAATGATCTACATTATTATGGAGTTTAAAAGTACTGCACACTTAAAGCTGAACTCCAAGCAAATATCAGAATATAATTTAATTATGTTATGTATTCATTACAAATCAGCAATGCATTTTGATGTACAGTTTACATAAGTATTGAACCTGTCTTTGTCTCAGCTTCTTTTAATCACCTTCATAACAACACCAAAGGGAGTGTCAGCATTCTTAGCTAATTAGGGATCTATTGTGGTTCACAGTATTGTTAAGCCCCGTACACAAGGGCTGAATGCCGGTTCACTAAAAACTGTCTGACATTCGTCCCGTGTGTATGACAGCCGCTGGGTTGAATGGAAAAAAACTCATGGGGCCAGATCCACGAAGCCCGGCTTAAGTTTCTGGTGGGCGTAGCGTATATCACTTACGCTATGCCGCCGTAACTTAGAATGGCAAGTGCCGTATTCACAAAGCACTTGCGTCCTAACTTATGGCGGCATAACGTAAATGGGACGGCGTACGTTCGTATAATTCAAATTGGGAAGAGGTGGGCGTGTTTTATTTAAATTAATCGTGACCCGACGTAAATTAAGTTTTTTTTTTTAACTGCGCATGCACCGGCCGTGGACGTATTCCAGTGCTCATGCGTGAAATCACGTCACAAATAGTCAATGAAAAGGACGTGAACGTAACTTACGCAAATCCCTATTCGCAAACGGTTTATGCAAACGACGTGAACAACGGAAAATTCGATGCTGGCCCGATGTCCATTCCTAACATGGTGTATGCCTCTATATAGCAGGGGTAACTTTACGCCGGACATACGCTTACGCAGGCGACGTAAAAGGAATGCGCTGGCCGCTCGTAAGTTTGTGAATTGCCGTTACTCGCTCATTTGCATATTCAAAACGACGGAAGCGCCCCTAGCGTCCAGCGTAAGTATGCAACTAAGATATGACAGTGTAATAACGTTACGCCAGTCGTATCTTAGAGTAATTCAGGCGTATCTTGTTTTGTGGATACAAAACAAAGATACGCCGGCAGAAATTTGAAATTACGGCGACGTATCTGGAGATACGCCGCCGTAATTCTTTGTGGATCTGGCCTATAGTGTGTACCAGGCTTTAGTCTGAAACAATAAAATACCTTACAGAAAGGGAGAGAAGCAGGATGACCGTAGATATGTGCTGCTTCTCCTTAATTGACTTGGGGTTTCCTGCACTAAGCTCTGCTGCTTAAAGGAAACCTGTATTGAGATAAATATGTAGGGTGCAGGTTCAAAATTACAAGCCATGGAGCCCCTACTTGTTTTGGGTGGTATCTGACATTTTGTACTCTAAATACAAGGCCCCTTTATAACAATAGAACTATGCCTCCTACAAGGCAGTGTTCTATGGGGGCCAAAGTAGCCCTATGGCAGCCCTTTTACACTGTGACAAAGCATATATAGTGAATTTAAACAATGTGGTTTAAATGGCAAACATGTATAAACAGTGCTCATATGTAGGTGATCCACATAGGTGAACAAAATAAATTGAAGTAACTCACTTTTGTGAGTGCAACTTTTGCAGATTTTATGTGGTGTGTTATTAAACTGGTTTTTACGTTATCACACTATTATATGCTTTCTTTATTTTGGATCTCATCTACCACAAAACTGGAAGTGGAATTCTACCTGATGGGTTAAGAAATACATTTCATGCTTTTGTGCCAAAACACGTGAGTGTTAGGCAACTCGTTTTGGTGAGTGGCCAATTTAACTGGTGGAGGATTCACTTTACACATCGGGTGCGGTGGAAGAGTACTGTGAAGATTATAGATTTGAGTTCTGTTTTGTTCTCAAACACTCATGAACTTTTCTGTTTGAATCACTTCACTCAGTCACGGGTTCATATCATTTGTTTATTTATTTTTTTATTGTTACTTCAATTTATTTTGTTCACCTATGTGGATCACCTACATATAAGCGCTGTTTATATATGTTTGCCATTTAAACCACATTGTATATACATACATATACCTTAGCGTAGCGGTGGGAGTCATCAGGGCTTTTTTTTTTTCTTTTTTTTTTTTCACCTCAGCTTAAACCTTTAATGTGAGACCCGCTCATATATGTGGCTTTGATCATCTCTACTTGTGGTGTTGCATCATCTGTGAGCCTTTACAGTGTTTGCTGAGTCTATTTTTGCTATATGTGTTTTTTTTAAATATATATATAAATATAGTTTACATTCCATATTTTCTAGTTTCTGCTTTCTGCTGATCCGAATACTAAGCTTATATTATAAGGATCGGAGCTCTTGTTTTTCTGTTTTCTATTGAGGGCCTTCCCTTCTCATACCGAGACTCTTAATCCCTCTACATACCGTATTTTTCGGACCATAAGACGCACCTGACCATAAGACGCACCTAAATTTTAGAGGAGAAAAATGTGAAAAAAAATATTCTGACTCAAATGGTGTACTGAAATATTTAATAAAATAGACTGGGTGGCTGGACTGGCACCTGGTCCCTAAACTGGGTGGCTGGGCTGGCACCTGGTCCCTAAACTGAGTGGCTGGGCTGGCACCTGGTCCCTAAACTGGGTGGCTGGGCTGTCACCTGGTCAGTGTTAACAGTATCCAGTTACTGTAAATTTTGTTTTGTTTTTTTGTTTTTTAAATGGCACTACTATTGTACTGTATCGTATGCTGTATAATGTATTCCGTATGTTATTTGCTGTCCAGATGCTTGTGAGGGACAACCAATGATGTTACACTATTATGGTCAGCTGACTCAGGGGTCAGCTGACTCAGGAGAGCACTGAGTGCACGGAGCAATACGTAGTGACGCCGTGTGGGCGTAGCTCCGTGCACTGGACATGGCGCGATGCTGCCTGGGGCTTCTTATCCATAGCCCGCTTCCCATGCCGACATGCCGCCTTTAAACAACCTAGCTATGCCGCCGTTAAACAACCCGACGATGCCGCTGTGAGCCCGCTGATGGTGCCGGCTGGATCCCTGCATGTCTCCTATCCGCGGTATGTTAAATGGCGGTGACAGGGGGGCTGACCATTCAATATTCGGACTATAAGACGCAGGGACTTTTTCCCCCACTTATTTGGGGTAAAAAAGTGCGTCTTATGGTCCGAAAAATACGGTAGTTCCATGTTTTTTTATAAGCCTTTCCATTTAAGCCATTTAGCCTGAAAATCATTTATGGTTCCTAAAACGTTCTCCTTCAACTCTTCCATCCTATAAGTTTCTTCCACAGCATCAACCCACTCCCATATCTGTGGGCTTCCAGTATCTTGCCATTTTTTGGGGATCAGCTTTTTCGCTGCGTTCAGTAGATGGGGCAGTAGTGACTGTTTATACTTTTTAATCCCCTCGCCATTACAATGGAATAGCACAGCCCAGGGATCTTTCGTATTCTCATATCTGTAATCTCTTTTACTTGATGCAGTATGGAATCCCAGTATTTTTTTAATTATCGGGCAGGTCCACCATAAGTGAGCCATCGTGCCTCTCTCGGAGCATCCACGCCAACATTCAGCAGATTGATCTATTTAAAATTTACTGATTTTAACCGGTGTAATGTACCAGCCAGAGATGCACTTATAATTCATCTCCGCTGTTTGCGAGTCTATGGCGGAAGAATTTGTCAGACTCATTATCTTATTTACCGTATTATCCCCCCTGACAGTGCCTAGCTCCCTTTCCCACTTTTCAACTAAAGGTGCTGCTCCTCGTGCCCCAATCTTAATAAGTATCTTATATAATTTAGAGATCGTGCCCTTAGTATGTTCAGTAGTGCAAACCGTTTCTAGTGGTGTCAGCTCCTTTCCCGTGCGTAATGGTTGGGGGAATTGCCGCACAAAGTGACCTAGCTGCGAGTAATGCCACCTATCCAGGTTCCAAACATCCCGTCTAGATTTCAGCTCCTCGTAGGTGGCCAACTCACCGCTCTTTATCATATCTCCTAAATAAACAGTGTCTTTTTTGATCCAATTTCCTCCTATTTCTTTTTCACCAGGTGCAAAATATGGGTTTTCCTTTATATTTATAAGTGGAGAATTATATTTACTATTGAGAAGTGTCTGTACCCGGTCCCACATTTTCAGCGTGCTTTTTGTCAAATCATATATATTGTGCTTCAGTGCTCTATATTGTGCAGGTATCCATAACATTTTGCTTAATTGGATTATATCTTGTGACTTTTCAACTTGTACCCATCTTTTCCCTTGCTTATCTCTAGCCCATTCCACCACCCTAGAGAGAACATCCCCTTGTAATAACTTTTAATATCGGGAACCGCCAGACCGCCATCCTGTTGATCTTGTTTCAAAGTTGACAGGGATATTCTATGCTTTTTGTTTTTCCATACATATTTCATCAATACAGAGTTTAAGATATTTAAATATTGGGGGGTAACGCAATTGGAAGTAATTGAAATGTATATAATATTTTAGGGATATAAATCATCTTTAAGATGTTAATACGGCCCACCCATGAAATGGGTTTATTTGGGGAATATAATTGATCTTGTAGATCCTCTTAGTCGTGTTAGCTAGTTTGATGCCCAAATAGTTTAAATATTTTCTCCAGGGGAAGGCACAAGTCTCTTTGACCAACCCCACTTCTATTTTATTTAAATTTATATTTAATATTTCGGATTTGGCCACATTGACCTAAAAATTAGAGATGGCACCATATTGTTGTAAAGTATGTAATAACTTAGGGATGGTTCCCACGGGTCCACGATATAAAACAGAATATCGTCCGCAAATGCGGACAATTTATGTTCCCCATCGCCGACCCGGATCCCTTTGATGTCGGGGTCTTTACGAATCACAGCCAATAAGGGTTCAAGAGAGAGGATGAAAAGAAGGTGGACAGGGGACAACCCTGTCTAGTCCCATTCTTCATCTTGAACGGATCCGAGAGGGCTCCGTTGATCTTGATTCTTGCTGTGGGCTGATGGTACAGTGTTTAATCCATTTTATGAACCTATTCCCTATTCCTAGTACAGCTAGTGTCTGCATAATAAGTCCCCAGTCTACCCTGTCGAAAGCTTTTTCAGCGTCAACCGACAGAAATAGACTGGGGACCCCCTCCCTCTCGATCCTCTGCATCAAGAGTAGGGCTCTAATAGTGTTATCTTTTCCCTCTCTTCCGGTTACAAATCCCACCTGATCCGGGTGGATCAAGCACTGCATCCCTCTTTTTAGCCGTTCCGCCAATACTTTTGCAAAAAACTTGGTATCTATATTTAAGAGAGATATGGGTCTGTAGCCGGAACAGAGGGAGCTATCCTTCCCTTCTTTTAAAATAATTGCGATCGCCGCTGCTGAGGCTTCTTGACTAAGTTCATACTTACACCCCATGCCATTGAAGTAACTACGTAGTCTGGGTATTAGTATTTCGCTAAATCTCTTATAATAAAGGACCGTAAACCCATCAGGGCCAGGGCTCTTCCCAACAGCCATATTTTTCAAGGCTTTTTTAATTTCCTCCTCTGTTATGGGGCTGTCCATGTTTGAGCTTTCGCCCTCATCTACCTTGGGTAGTCCTGCCCTCTCAAGGTATGCCCAGGCCCTGGCCTCCCTTTCTCCTGCCTGCCCCTCTGGTTGTTTGATATTATACAGTTCTTCATAATAATTTTTGAAAGTATCTGCGATGTCAGCAGTTGCATACACCAGATCCCTATTCTGCCTTTTAATTTTTTCAATATAGTTCCTGGTTTTCTTTTTATGTGCCATTTTTGCCAAATGTTTACTAGATTTATTTCCCCATATGCACATCTCTCTGGAGATATTGTTAAGATTTTTCCTGGCTTCTTGTTCCATAATCTCTTTTAATTCATTCCTCTTTATTATTAAATTAAGATACGTCTCTTTTTGTCCCCGTTCTTTATGGTTTTGTTCTAGGTATGCTATTTCCTTCACCAAGGAATCCCGCTTCCTGTTTCTCTCCTTTTTCCTTCGTGCCCCCTCTGATAATAAAATCCCTCTAATGTATGCCTTGTGCGTCTCCCAAAGCGTTGCTCTAGAAATATCGACTGTATCGTTGAGTGCAAAAAATTGTTTAAGTTCCTCCTCCACCCTCCCTGCCTCGTCCCGGGTTAAAATAATCGTTGAGGCGCCAAACTGCCTGTTTGTTGTTTAAATGCGCCGTCTTAATTTTGATGGTTATCGGGGCATGGTTTGATATGGTCATTATGCCTATTTCTGTGTCAATGACCGAATCTAATAACCTATGGTCAACCAGCACGTAATCAATTCTGGAGTACGTTCCATGAGGGGGGGAGAAAAACGTATAACCATATGTATTAGGATGGAAGGCCCGCCATGCATCTTCCACCTGGCAGTCCCCCCTTTTTCGTTTGATTTTTTGTAGCTGTATACTGGTTCTCTCCCTCCCCAAGGAAGTGCTGTCTTCTTTCGGATTCATGACAAAGTTTAAATCCCCCATCAGTATCGTATTTTATAGTATCAGAGGGAGCTATCCTTCCCGTGTTTTAAAATAAGGAGGAAATTAAAAAAGCAAACTCAACAAACATTTTTAACTTATCAAGGATTCTACCTAAGTATTTTATGGGGTGGGCATTGGGAGCATATATGTTAGCAAGAGTATAATCAGTATTACCAATTTTTCCCCTCAAAAATAAATATCTGCCCTCAGGGTCAGTCGACCTTGCCTTGAGAGCGAAATCCAGCCCTTTGGCAAAGCCAATGGCCACTCCTCTAGCACGATTTGAGATGGCATCTCCATAGTACCAAATTGGGTAGGTAGGAGAGTACAATTTTACGTTAGAATTCAAAGACAGGTGGGATTCTTGGATAAAGACAACATCTGCCTTATATTGTTTGATTTCCTCTAGGATCTGCAATCTTTTACTCTTAGGCGCCGTACACACGGCAGAGAACCTCGACGGGCAGAACACATCGTTCCGCCCGTCGAGGTTCTCTCCCGGCCGTCGAATTCGGCGACCCGCCCGTCGGGAATGGCAACCAGCCATTCTTCCAGGCGGGCCGTCGAGGAAATAGAGAGCGTGCTCTCTATTTCGGCTCGACGGGCTTCCCGACGGGAAGCTCGCTGAGACCGTACACACGGCCGAGGTCCTCGCTGGAATGTGCATTCCAGCGAGGTTCTCGCTGATTTTCAGCGAGAACCTCGGCCGTGTGTACGGCGCCTTAGAGTTCAGGCCTTTCACGTTATATGATAGAAACTTCAGATCCGCCATTTCGTTCTACCAGGCTTGGGTTTTCTTAAGGAGTCACTGGGAGCCACATTCCCTTTTTCCCAGTTTTCTTTTCATTGACAGGGCTTTTGGTGCCTCCTTCCTGGGACATATATTGTCTTATTGAGCTAGTAGTGGGGTTTTCCTTGGGGATTTTTGTCTTAAGCCCCGTACACACGGCCGAGGTCCTCGGCAGAAACCAGCGAGAACCTCGGCCGTGTGTACTCTCTCGGCGAGCCCCGCCCGTCGGGAAACCCGTCGAGCAAATAGAGAACAGGTTCTCTATTTGCTCGACGGCCCGTCGGGATGAATGGCTGGTTGCTTTTCCCGACGGGCGGGTCGCCGATTCTGACGGCCGGCAGAGAACCTCGACGGGCGGAACGATGTGTTCTGCCCGTCGAGGTTCTCTGCCGTGTGTACGGGGCCTTACTCATGTTGTGTCTGATCTTAGTTCTAATTTTCTTCCCCAGTTTCGATATACAGTATATGGGTTTCTTATACCTCACGCAAAACTTACTGCCTGGGAGAAATAGTTGCTAGACTCCCCCTTTATACTCTGGGGACAGTGACCGGGGATTATTACTTGGTGAAGGGCCCCTCACACCTCCAGACCAGCGATCGACGGCTAATCTAGTTCTGATTTATAGTTCATGTAAAGGACCCCAAAGCCAAGGAATGATGGGTGATGTTTTACCCCAATGAGAGAGAGAGAGAGGAGGATGTTAACTCAAAATGATGCTGAAAGACACTTCCCCTTAGGACACCTTAGACAGGGACGTCCACTCGGGAGTTTTTATGATAGAGTCGTGACTTTCTCAGGCTGGGGGAAACTGGGATTACCCAAACGCAAAGGTTCCTTGGCTGATGGAGATTCCCTCGCCAGGGATCTCCAGGGGCCCCGCAGTAATCCTGTGCAAAGGCGTATCTAGGAGAATCACACTCCGCGAACCCCGATCCGCCCCAACCCATGTCCCTCTCCCTTTACTCCCCCCCGGCACGTCTAGATCCCACCACCAACCCACAGGGGGGGTGGGCAAGGTCCACAGGCTCAGCGATGTGCTCACACAACAATTCCTCCTGCGTGCTTCAATTTGCCTGTGAGGGTATTCAACATATTCGGAGGGATTTAGATATGACCCTTATCGAATGACTCTGATAGATTAATTGCGGATGGGGACTCCACCTCTACACCCCCGATGTCTTTCCTCTTAACATGAATAGCCCATCATTAATCCAGTACTAATAGTTCATATTATTATTCACGCCAAAGTGATGACAATCAGTATGGGTTAGTGTATCGCCAAAAAGTCCTGTTTTAAGCATTTGAGGTAAGTATGAGCAGTACAAGTTTTAACATGATAGTCTAGTTTCAAATTGTACTGCACACGATGAGTCAGGATCTCGGGATTGTTAACACATATTTATCCTTACCGCTCTTTCTCCATATTATCTGCCATGGGGTTGATATCATAAAAACAAATCAGAACATTCTTACCTGACCCGCTTTCTCGTGATCTTCAATGTGTAGGGAGCCATCTGCATTTGCATCCTGCAGTCGGAGCGGCGAATACGTGCATGTTACCTAATCAACGCCGGGGGGTCTCAAGCCGGAGGGTCCTGACCCAGCCGCCTCAGTGAGATGTAACCAGCTTGGCCGCTCCGTCGAAACCCTCCGTCAGAAGGGCGGGGTGTGCGGGGGGTGGAGGGGGATCGTCGAGCATGAGACTGGCTGGTGCCTGCTAGAGAGCCCGCGTTCAGTGAGCCAGCAGCCTCTCACCCTGCCGAGCCACCATCGTCGTGCGCTTCTCCACCATCGTCGCGCGCTTCCCCCAGTTGGATCCGTGACGCGGTCGGCCCCTCCCTCAGGTGTGCGTGCTTCACGTGCAGCACGTCATGCCTCTGTGCAATCTTTTCTGATGGAGGAGTACCAAGAGGATCAGGGCGCGTTTTTATGACTACCATTTGTTTCTTAGCCCTTTTACACTGATAGTCAGCAAACAGCACCCACACCTCTCCCCCAGTAAAATCCTTCTTAATATTGGTGGACAGCATTCGTGTCCCCAATACGTTGGTAGTATTGGTCAGTGTAAATATTCTTGTTACATTGTTGGTAATTGGGAAAATGAAAACTTATGGCAATTTGATTTGGTGGCCAGTGGTAGAAAAAAAAAATCGCTACACTGGTGGTCAGTGGGAGATCAAGGTTCCCTTACGCTGGTGATCAGTGGGAGATGAAGTACCCTCTTGCAAAGGGAATCGGTGAGAGATGAAGGATTAACTTAAAAAGGTGGACAGAGGGTCAGGTAAAAAAACATTAGTGTCAATGGCAATTTAGCTGTGATAGAGGAAAGGACAAGTCTGGTACTCGCATTAGCTCTGGAAAGTTGCATCTCTGTCAGAACTATGCGGGCATTGTTAGGCAGCAGGTATCCAACCCAGAAATTGTCTCTAGTAAGGATAATTCTATTCAGTTGGCCTGGCAAGAATAGTAGTGAAAGCTGTGAAGGACTCTGTTATCAACACCCTTCTTGCTTAGGCCCCAAAGACGACATGTAGGATGTTATGATGGTATTTCTTAGAGCAGCCTTTTTCAACCAGGGTGCCCAGGCACAATAGGGTGCCTTGAGTTTTCCTCAGGGGTGCCTTGGCAAAATGCCTTAAAATTACCCAAAAATTGTGTACAAGCCATCGTATGGATGAAGCCTACCTTTTAGTTACATAAAACAACAGGTTTTCATTGTGAAACATTACAACCTTCTAGTTCCTGGCATCCTAATGACCGATGGAATTATCAATTGATAAGGAGGATGTCAGTTACCTCTGTAGAATCCCTGTTTGACCCACCCCTGCCCCTCCTTATCAGCATTGAGGTCACAGTATCTGAGTGATGGAGAAAAACTGAGGCAGAAGAGAAACCTTGGAATACTATTCAGTACCAGTTTCCAAAAGTGTATTTGCTTTGTAAGAATAAATCACCTCTAATATTGGGTATTCTACTTGTGTGGATGTTGCTGCATTATGTTAAACTATTAGAATAGTTTTAACTTTTTAGACTAGGGTGCCTTAAGACTGTCCATAATTTTTATAGGGTGCCTTGACTGAAAAAAGGTTGAGAAACACTGTCTTATGCTGGCCATACACTCCACGAACAATCGTCCGAACGAACTTTCGAAAAACAAAAGTTCTTTCGTGAGTGCAAACGATAGTGCCATCATGTAATGACCGATAAATCGTACAGTGGACATAAAAAAAAAAAAATGGTTCCTTTTTTTTTTTTTTACATATATCTAGTGCAGAAAGTTTGGATGGGGAAACACATTAAACTTTCGATTTATTGCTCGTTTGGCAGAAAATTTCCAAACTTATCCTTTGTTTTTTCGTCTCAAAAACGTCCAAACGATTTTCGATTTTGTGCCCATTAACTGACCGAAAAACGAAAGATTTTCCTGAACGACCAATTTTTGGCCAAATTTTCGTATAGTGTATGGCCAGCATTAGACCATCATTACTAACTTCTAAAAAATCTGCTGGTTTGCTGTTATGCTGATGCTAAAGCCTGAGTATTTTGAGTTACTGATTTGAACGACGTACTGTATATACTCATAAAGATAGGGAATTGTTCCTTTTTAGATTGGCTACTATGGGCAAGTTAAGTTAATAACTTAACTTTTATTCACATATTCTTTTCCCCAGTTTTAATTAAACAGCCATGATGTGTGTGTGTCTAAGTAGAGTTTGTGAAGAACAGACGTGGGTTCTATCTGTCCTATTATAAATCCACTGACGTTTAAAAAGTTCCCCTATTAGTCATATGATCAGGCAAAATAAGCATTACTAATTTTCAAGGTGCCCAAATGTGTATAGCGCATAGCATAAGGCACACATTAAACATTTTAACATAATTATAGTAAAACATTATGACTTCAGCAAAAACTAAGCATTTAAAGCTCACTACATCTGCATTATTTAATTGTGGCACATTCATAATTTAGAAATGCACAAGGCAGAGATTGTACAACCAAAAGAAATAAAATTGAACATACAGAACTCAGAATCTAATTGCAATGCATTTTTAATATGTTATGTTAAATGGGGCTTTAATTGCAAGCTGGGAAGAATCTTCTCTAGAGGGTGTGGATAATGGACTGATGAATTCTATGGGCCAGGCGGTGTCAAAGGTCAAACTGTCTGTGCAGATGGAACTATTGAGTACAACATGAAAGTGCACTACATGTCCTGTCTCTGTTGTACTGCTTAAATTCTGCTAGAACAAATTAGCCATTCAACATTGATGGAACCAATTGACATAGAACAGCAGTGCAATGTACTAAAAGCGGAACTTATTACAAGCATTTTGTTTAGTGTTCAAATAACTTAAATTGTCATCCCAAATAGTCTTTAAAAAATGAATTCTGAACTGCATGGTATATTGTTGTAGCTATTGACCTTTGTCTACCCAAAATTTTTGACAGCCAAGGTGGAAGGGGAGAAACATTTATCTCTATTATTTTTATTACTACCGATTCTTGTGCTTTTTGCACAAATAATGCATTCAAAGCTGAGTTCAAAGCAAGTATCTAAATACATAGTTACATAGTCAGGCTGAAAAAAGTCCATCTATTTCAACCATAAAAAAAAATATTGTACAATCCCATATACCCAATTCTATACCCACATTTGATCCAGAGGAAGGCAAAAAACCCCAGCAGAGCATGCACCAATTTACACAGGCAACATATCCTCCTTGCGTAGGATGATAGGGAAATTTAGTTGGTAGCTCCTTCTGTAATCAAGGGAGCAGTAATTGTTTAGCCTGGTCTGCCCAGGGGTTTCATAGGCTGTGAGTTAGATTGCGTTCCCTTGCTTCCAGAGCTTGAGGTTGGAGATTAGAAGAAAAATCAGGTTCCAGCCAATCCTTGCAAAGCAGTGTCCAGAAGGGGGCTGGAGTGGTGATAAATAGTCTGAAACACTGGAGAACAGAGTTCCTTCACCCCAGCAAAGTTCTAGAGTCAGAGGGGCTACATTCCTCAGGAAGCCCATGGACTAAAAAGCTGTTATGAACGCCTCAACAATGGTGTCAAGGCTGAGGGCCTAGATAGAATTTTGCTAGAAGCCGTTTGCAGAACCTCACCACAAGGGACCTGGTCTGGAGATATGTTGTCTCACTCATTGAACCCTGTTCAGAGGAAGCAGGAAGTTGGTAGCTGTCCTGGGGAATTGTGAGAAATGACCTTAAACAAATTCCTGTGACTATGTAATGTTCAGGAAACTGTACTGGGTATCTGCAGTTCAGCATCAACGCAAGGTAACCAGATACCAAAAAACTTCCCCATAGCCTTCAGCTGTGAGACCTTAGACTATTTAACACCCACTATTACTGAAGAAGAAGGTTGTCCCCTGTTGACTACATGCTGAGCATTTTAAAGTATTCCATGTTTTAGCTCCTCTTCTGTTAAAGTTCCTCAAGCAATACCAAGTAGATATCCCCTAGTCTGATTCATTGGTTCTGGAGAATATGGATTGGCAGCCTCTGTACTGTTAGGGAAGATCCAGTTATTACCAGCATCCTCTATAGGGGTAGCACTACATACAGCTGTACTTTCTGATTTGTTTTTTAATTCTGTTAGTTACTATAATAGTCCAGACCCACTTTGTCAAATAGAATAGCAACATAGTGACCTCACTTTCCTCCACTGCAGTTAAGCGACAGAGCTTGGCATCCAGTCTGCCTCTAGCCTGTTGATTTGACATTGATGAAATCGTTATTTCTTGTGCACTTTCCTTTTGTGATCCAGCTACCAGTGTTAGATTAAGGACAGTGTGCAATGCAGAGCAAGAGAGAAAGACAGATTCAGGCACTTATACTCGATTACAGGTACAGGCTGTCAGTGTTGCTTAGAGAAGGGGGTGGTAAGGGGTTATATTAACTCCCAAAAGTCACAATAAGTACTAATAGTATAGTGAAAATGGGAAGCCAAGCAAAGCGAACGGTATAGCTTTAAGGATTTTAATCAGAGCAAGTGTTTAGCTAATTAGCAAGAAAAGGGAACATTTAGTGTCACATACCTTATCGGAGACTGAAATTACAAGGTTGGCCTCTCTTGTATCTCCAGCCCAGGCCCCACTGGTACTGAGGGATGAGAAAAACGCAAGTGCCAGAAGATGTTGATACGTAAAAATGCATTTGGAAAAAAACGCTGTGGAAATACCGTGTGACCTAAACAAAATTCAGCGAGCACTATTTTATTCCCCCGTAGGGTCTCTGCTTAAAAAAAATTATAATGTTTGGGGGTTCTAAGAAATTTTCTAGCAAAAAATAATGATTTAAACAAAAAGTGTCAGAAAAAGACTGGTCGGCAAGTGGTTAAATAAGAAGTCTTCTGTACCATGGACGAATCCCAGATCTGGCATGAGTATGGCCAGACTTTTTTACCCTTTAGCTGATGAGGAACATGGAGGAAGTACAGGGCAGCAGCAAGTAACGGTTAGGAGGAACCTGGTGGCTGTGTCCCATTGCCAAGCAACCTGGAAGCAAGCCAATCAGATGAGGATAAGCGTTGCATCTTGTTGCCAGGCAATTTTGATGTGGACACTGCTGAGAGGAGAGAAGCCATGGCCGGGTAACTGGGGCGCAAGCCGCCACAGGGCCAAGAGCAGACAGCAAGGGCTGCAGGTGGACATGTAAATATGCAGGCTGCTTAGCACTGAGATCTTAGAAAGAGCAATTGCATTTTCAAAATAAGCTCAAATTGGCAATCAGGACTTACTATTCTATATTGACTAAAATAACATGCTAAAGTAATAGGCAACTTGGTATTTGGCACTTGTGCTTTGGTCCATTGGTCCTAATCCCACCAAGGGTGCTCTCTGCATGAAGTTTCTTTGCTGTTCTCATCTTAGAATTAGTTTCTTCCAGTTATTTTTTGCGTGAGGCACTGGCCATTATGGTTCTATCTAGTTTATAAAGCACTGTGTTGTATTTTGTATTTACAGTATATACATATCAGAAATAAAATAATAGTCCATATGCAATGTGTTATCACTGCAGATAAATATTGAAGCTTTATGTGTTGTCATCAATCCCTGTCACAGGCTGAAGGCACAGTTTTTTGTAATATTCAGGAGACACAGTGTTGAAATCTCAGGGAATAAAATGCTAATACTGAAAAAAATAATAGGAATATGAGTTAATCAGTATTCACAAAAGCTGTGCTGAATTTCGAAGGCTTTGAAGAACAGTCGGCACAGGAGTAGGATTCTACAAACTGTCCTGCTGCTCCATGTGCTAATGGTGTATGCACAACCTCCAACCACAAGGTGCTTGCTGTGTAAGGGAAAATCTTTTGGCTGTGTCAAGGTATCCCAAAGCAATAATAAGTCAACACACCATCTTGACAAGTTGTAGTTGGCTAAACAGTACCTCACTGGGACTGTCTAGCTCATTTTGTTTATTGGTGGTGGGAGGTAGGTGTCGGGGTTAGGAGGGGCTAGTGTTGGAGCCATTAAATAAAAATTTGAATGTCAGTTTTTGTGAATATCATTTGAGATAGAGGAATGTGTTGCTGTTATTTGAATGAAAGGTTTTTGTGTCTTGCAAGACCTGTGTATCTACTGTACTTCAATCATGGGCTTTCTATGCTGATACTGGAAGCTATCTTACAAGGGGTCGGGCGCCCTATGGATACCTTAATGGATCAGGAATGTATATAGAACCATTTTTACTTTTGGAAGATACTAAAGCAGTATAGTGGCTATTAGTTATGCAAAATTCCTAAAACTGCATCAAAACAACAAATCGTAGATTGGAATATTTTCTTTACTTTTTTCAATACAATTGGAGCAAATATGAAAACTGGTCCAGTCCATGATTTAGTTCCACAGTAGAGATTATTATAGTCCTTATCTAATCTTAGGTTTTAATTTTGGTATTTTTTTTTAAACCTCTCGTTGACTGCGGCAAGAAAGGTGGAATTTAACCCTCACCCGCTACACATATGCGTCCATGGTGGCAGGAGTTTGTGCGCTGAGAGCCAGCTCAATGTGCGTTCCCAGCACAGAGTGACCAAGCTCTCACCAACAAGGAAAAATATATAACCGAAACTAGGAAAATTTAAAAAATTTCAAGGGAAAATTCAATATTGCTTGTGACAGCTGCTGCTATTAAGGCAAGATGCCCATCAAACTGCAAAAAAATATATATATATATATATATATATATATATATATATATATACAGCGCTATAATTTACATGTACTCCATAAACATCAACAAAATATGTGAAAATGTATAGAAATCTCTATAATCAAAAGTCCAAATACTTGTGTCAGACTTAATATAAAGTGCTCTGTGCTTCTGTGGATTATATGGATGCAGATCCGTTGCTTCCTCTTAACACCAATATAGTGGAAATATATAACAGTCTCTATATTTAAATATAAAGACCAAATGCATGTGCCAAACTTGATATAAAATGCTCTGCACTTCTGTGGGTATTATGGGAGCAAATCCACCACTTCCTCTTAACACACACCAAGAAAATGTATCTCTGCTATATAGCTAGAAAAGTCTGGCGAGCATGTATGGCATCATCCAGTATTGCAAAGGGGCTTTAAACAAGAACTTACTCTTAAAATCTCCTGAGCTCTTATCCTCTTTCAGTGGCAGTTTTCCTTTAATTGTACCTCTCTTGTTCGCCTACAAGCAGCTTGTGGCTCAATGCAAAGCAAGGAAGTAAAGAAGGGGGGATCCCATCATAGTGCAGTATTACATTTTATTAAAATTGCCAGTATAAAAAAATATAGTCCCTTACTACATAAAAGCAGCCAGCCTAAGACCGCTTTCACACCGGAGGCGTTTTTCAGGCGCTAAAGGGCTAAGAATAACGCCTGAAAAAATGCCTCCCCTGCAGCCCCAGTGTGAAGCCTGCTTTCACAATGGAGCAGAGCGATTGCGGGACGTTAAATAAAAAAGTCCTGCAAGCAACATCTTTGGGGCTGTGAAGGAGCGGTGTATACGCTGCTCCTCCACTGCCCCTGCCCATTGGGATGAATGGGCATTGCTGCCAAAGCGCTTTGGCAGCGGCTCTTTTTGGGCGGATTTAACCCTTTCTTAAGCCGCATCCCTCTAGAAGCCGAAAAGTGCAGCTAAAATTATAGTAAAGCGCCACTAAAACTAGCTAGTGTGAAAGGGGTCTGAAAGAGATGTTACCCAAGACCCTGAAGCGCAGGTGCGGCATGTGCTGCACAGGCTGGATGTGACGTCACTGGAACTGAAACATTGGACTTCCTCAATGCTTGTCCCCCGACTGTGGTGGATTTGCATCCATATTATCCACAGAAGCACAGAGCATTAATTAAAGTGGTTTTAATCCTAAAAAAAAAGATATGTTCCTGTCCCTTTAACAAGTTCCGGATGGCCCCACATACTATACACATCCTGTGACAGGTATGTGATTTTCTGCAATAGCCACAAGGGGGCACACGTGCACCAATTGGACACAGGGGGAGCCAATCAGCGGGTCTGGTTGATGCAATGTCCGCCGGCCACCTGCGATTGTTCCCCACAGAGATAAAACGGCGGTCTGATGAAGTAAACAAGGCAGACCGCTGTTCTGTCAGGCATGGACACTGTGATCTTGTGTTCCTGTGTAATCATCAGGAACACAGATCACTGTGTCCCTGCAGTGAGCCCCCCCCCCCCCACAGTTAGAAAGCACCACAAGCAGGGAACATTTATACAGTGTAGGTGTATATTTTTAGCACTGATCACTGTAATAATGTCACTGGTTCCCAAAAAAGTGTCAGTTAGGTGTCCGATCTGTCTGCCGCAATGTCGCAGTCTCACTAAAAATCAATGATCACTGCCATTACTAGTAAAAAAAAAAAAATCAAAAAATGCCATAACTTTATCCCCTATTTTGTAGATGCTTTGGCTTTTGCACAAACCATTAATCAATATACACTAATTGGGATTTTTTCACCAAAAATATGTAGCAGAATACATATTGGCTTAAATTTATAAAGTAATTTTATTTTATTTATTTTTTATATATATTGGGTATGTTTTATAGCAGAAAGTAAAAAATATTGTTGTTTTTTTCAAAATTGACGCTCTTGTTTTGTTTATAGCGCAAAAAATAAAAACCCCAGAGGTGATCAAACACCACCAAAAAAAAAAAACTCTATTTGTGGGGGAAAAAAAGAACATATATTTTATGTGGGTACAGCATTGCACGACTGCGCAATTGTTAGTTAAAATATGGCAGTGTCGTATCACAAAAAAGGGCCTGATCAGGAAGGGGGGGGGGTAAAACCTTCCGTGGCTGAAGTGGTTAAGGCACAAGATACTGTATAGCATGCCAATTGTCACTTTCTATGATGTACAATACCTGGATGATCCTGCCTGTTCCTGTCTTCTCCTCTGTAAATTAACCACATTTATCAAGGGTTAAGTGCTTGTTATGTCTAGGAAGGGCACAGTGCTAGCCGTATAACCTACCTAACTCCACCCAAGCTCTGATGCTCTCCTTCTTTGCCCAGAGATCTAGTCTATGTGAAGAACCACTTTGACATCATGTATTTTATGGGGATATTAACCCTGTATTTTACAATGAGGAGGCTGGGATGTGATCATGGCTGGTCTCAACTTACAGAGGCAGATGAAGGGCTGGACAGCACCTGCTGAAGCTAGGAATAAGGTAAGTACTAAGGTATGACATAACAAGCATTTACCCTTGCAAGGTTGTTTTATTTTTTATATCCTTGGTGCTGGGTTTTGATGAATCCCCACCCCCTGCTTCTTGAATGCAGCCCACCTGGTTGCATATTTACCTTCCTCCCTATTCCATCAATATTCAAAATGTGGTCCTGCTTATGACTGGCCTTACTTCTAAAAACGTCTCCATCAGATCCTCTTTTTAATGTGTTTACATCTTTCAAATCACTAAAATAAAGTGTGAAAGAAGCTGAGATTTTACAAAATTCAAAGATGAGTTTCCCCACAATGCCCATAGCTAGGGAGGTGAATGAGAACTGTTTTATTATTATTATTATTATTATTACTTGTATTACTTGTACTGCTTGTTCAGAGAATAGTAATACTTTAATGTGCATAGTCTTGAATAATATAAGCAATGTTTCTTTGTTATTTTATTTTGCTACACATTACCTCAGTAGACTAGTACTGATGCCATGGATTTCTCATATTTGAGCCATAAAGGGATTGATTGGTTGCTGCTCTGTGGATCAGGTGACCTGCATACGCATCAGATAGTTGGCAAGTACAATGCTCAAAAGGCTGTTTATGATGTGTATTTTTTGCCCTTAAGCACCATTGTGTTTGCATCAGTTCTTTAGCTAACGTAGTATAAGCGCCTTGGACATTCTGAACAACAAGACTGGTTTATCTCTTTACACAAATGCACAGCAATGGGGAATCAGATAAGGAATCCTTCTAACCTAAATCTCCTTGGGGGACATTTGTTATGCTTATGCCTAGCAAAATATTGAATGACTGTCATAAGAAGGTATTAAAAATAGTTTACCTTGGATGACATTGATGTATGGAATGTCTAATAGAGAATTATGACAATGTCAAATCAATCTCACTCCATCATATTTTTTCTTTTTCATGTTGAAAGAAGTTCCCCACCAATTTTTAACATTAGCTTAAAGGAGAAGTACAGCCAAAAATTGTTTGGCTGTACTTCTATGGATCGCAGGAGTGCAGATCATTCTAGACTACCGTGACCCATTTTCAACCGACAGCGGGCCTGAGCCCACTGTTGGCTGACTTCAGAGAGCTGGTCCACACTCGGGAAAGATTGGGACCATATGGTCGGGATCTGCCCACATGCCTGGAACAAAACCCGACTCAGCCTCTCAGCAAGCCACGAGAACCTGGGCCAGCCACTCCTGCCCACTTCGCAGCCCAGCACTCCAGTGAGTGCTGGAGGGGCAGATCAGGGAGCTGCTGACTGACAATCACCAGCTGTCTGCAGTGTTTGATCACTCAGTTCTCAGCCTTAGAACTGGCGGAGGAAAGATGCAGCATTGGACTGATTCTACAACCAACTAGGTAAGTATGTTTCTAAAATAAAAACCCCATACTTCTCTTTTAAATTGTATCTATTGATATATTTTGAATAACTCTTGCAGAAAGTTATACAGGTTTCTGAGGTTTAGACCTGTTCAGTAACCGGCTAAGCTGAGGTAGTCCTGTTGCTGGGGGAAGTACTTGTTTCTTGTTTGAGGTATCCATTAACTTCTTTAAGTTGTCCTTCATTACATTCCACAGTAACCCTTGGTGTCTAGAGGTTCCAGCACTAAGAACCCTCTAGGAGCTAAAAACACTTTCAGCAAGTGCAGAGAATATGTGTTGGTCATGTCCATCTCACTTCCTGAGATTAACAGAAACAAAAACGATCATATCTTTGTTCTGCAAACTACTAATGCCCTCAGCAGCCATTTAATGGAGATGAACAAAGGTAGACGTGTTAAGTCCAGCTTAGGTGGCAACCATGACTCCTTTCATAGATACATTGGAGTGAATAAGTATAGCCACCCAGGTACATGTATGCTACTTGCATTAATACAAGGTGAAAATAAAGGTAAAAGAGGCTGAAAAAAGAAAACGAATGGTACCTAATCTAAGGACTTGTAAGTCACAATGTATTACATTTGTTTTTGGGGGATAGATACATTTTAACCACTTCATAACCCACCCATAGTCAAAATTACGTCCACAGATGGGATCTCCCATCCTAGGTGGATGTCATATGACGTCCTGGGCTTTCCCGGCTGTCAAGGGGGCACACACGCATGACCGCAGCATCGCTCGGGACCCGGTGTGCGTGCCTGGCAGGCGCGATGTTCGCCGGGCACCTGCGATTGCCTGCAATCATGGCAGGACCGTGGATCTGTCCATGTCCTGTCAGAGGTGAGGAGACCGATGTGTGTTCCCAGTAGAGAGGAACATAGATCAGTCTCCTCCCCTTGTGAGTCCCCTCCCCCTACAGTTAGAATCACTTCATAGGGAACATATTTAACCCCTCCATCGCCCCTAGTGTTAACCCCTTCCCCGCTAATCACATTTACACAGTAATCAGTGCAGTTTTATAGCACTAATCGCTGTATAAATGTGAATGGTCCAAAAAATGTGTCAAATTTGTCCGTTATGTCCGTCGCAATGTTACGGTCACAATAAAAATCGCAAATCGCCACCATTACTAGTAAAAAAAATTAAATAAATAAAAATGCAATAAATCTATCCCCTATTTGTCTTTCGTTCATGGACGGACACAGCCTTAATCTTGACAAAGTGGGTATTAGCCTTTATTCAGGAGTGACTAGGCAGAAACGTATAGAAAGTGTTAAACACATCACACACCATACAGTACCGCTCTGAGGGCGGTCCCTCTGGGTATAACCCTTCTCTCTGCATCTCGAAGCTCAGTTTTTTTCTGCCTAGCAAAGGAGAAGGACATGGCTCCCTTCGGGCCCATAGGCCTGGAGGTTTATTTATTTTTTGTTTGTTTGTTCCTGTGGTCTGCGAATAAATGCCGACTGGGTGACAGGCTGGATCCCAGATCCTTGTAGTCTTCCTAGTTTCGGCCATCGAGTGTGTGCCAACCATAGCTACGCGCTGGGTCATCCATGACATGCCCGTCGCTCTACAGGTGGCCGGTGAGCTACCCGCTCTCGCTTTAATGGCATGGCTATTGAGAACATCTAGTGAGTACATTTGTGCAGGGGGTTCGGCATGTGGCCCCTCCGGTCCGTCCTCCAATACCTCCGTGGGACCTGAACCTGGTCCTCTCGGTGCTTCAGAAACCACAGTTTGAAAACATTAGGTAGATTCCCTTGTTGACACTTTCTCAGAAAGTGGTCTTTTTGGTGGCTGTTAGGTCAGTTAGATGGGTTTCTGAGCTGGCAGCCTTGTCATGCAAGGCTCCCTATCTGGTCTTCCACAAGGATAAGGTGGTGCTGCATCCGCAGCCTTCTTTTCTGCCGAAGGTCATTTCGGCCTTCCATCTCAATGATAACATTGTACTTCAATCCTAAAGAGACGGCGTTGCATTCCTTGAACGTTGTCTGAGCTCTGAGAGTATACTTAGCTGCTACCGCTCCATTCCGGAGGTCAGACTCACTGTTTGTTTTGGTGGCTGGTCCCAAGAAGGGCCTGGGGGTCTCGTCGGCCACCATCTCGAGGTGGAAGCCGACAGATAGTGATCCAGGCTTAAGCCATAAAGGGTTGGGCACCCCCCTTTGCTGTCACGGCACATTCGACCAGGGAAATAGGTGCTTCTTGGGCTTTCCAACATCAAAGGTGTTTCCCAGGTGTGTAAGGATGCTTCTTTCGGCTGCAGGCGGCTGTTTAGAGTTGCTTCTCCTCAGTTGAGTAGCTCTGTTTTGTTTTGGGGTGAAGTTTTTTTCTTTTTAATGCTGTTCCCACCCCTCGTTTTTTGACACTGCTTTGGGACATCCCACATTGTCAAGATTAAGGCTGTGTCTGTCCATTAACAAAAGAGAAAATAGGATGTTTGTACTCACCGTAAAATCCTTTTCTCTCAGTTCATAGACGGACACAGCATCCACCCCTCCGTTTTATGTCTGTACTGCTTTTTGACGAACTGAGCTGCGAGATGCAGAGAGAGAGGTTATACCCAGAGGGACTTCCCCCCTGGGCGGTACTGTATATTGTGTGATGTGTTTAACACTTTCTATAAGTTTCTGCCTAGTGACTCCTGAATGAAGGCTAATACCCACTTTGTCAAGATTAAGGCTCTGTCCGTCCATGAGCTCAGAGAAAAGGATTTTACGGTAAGGATAAAGATTCCTATTTTTGTAGACGCTATAACTTTTGTGCAAGCCAATCAATATACGCTTATTGTGATTTTTTTTTTACCAAAAATATGTAAAGGAATACATATCAGCCTAAACTGAGGAAAAAATTAAATTGTGATTTTTATTAAATCAAAAAGTAAAAAATATTGTGATTTTTTTCAAAATCGGCACTCTGTTTGTTTATAGCGCAAAAAATAAAAAACGCAGAGGTGATCAAATACTACCAAAAGAAATCTCTATTTGTGGGAAAAAAAGGACATAAATTTTGTTTGGGAGACACGTCGCAAAATGTGACAGCGCTAAAATACTAAAAATTTGTCTGGGCCAGGAAGGGGGTGAAAATGCCCTGTATTGAAGTGGTTAAAGAACCAAATAATTTCAATATAAAGCTCCCACATGGGTTGTAAGGATAGTTATTATTATTTTACAACCCGCTGCTGCTATAATTATGCTATACTTTTTTTTTTTTTAATTCTCTGCTATTTCCATACTATCAAATTCAGGAAATTGATAAACTAATATAAAGCTATGTATGTCCTCACCTACAACCGCTCCCCACCATTTCGCTACACGCGCTGATTGAAGATTATTCCTCATAAAGACTTGCATTACGCTAAACATATTTTTGCTGTTAAGCTCCTGCAACCAACGCCCCACAGCTGCTTGTTAGAGAACGTCTGTCTCCGATCTTGAGGCTTTGAGTGATCATGCAAATAGGCTTCAATAAGTAAAGAGTTTATGCAACAGAAAAATTAAAGTGCTTACAATCCATCAGGAAGAGCTGTCACAGCATCCTGCCGAAACACTTTGACAAAATACACATAAGGCTCATGTTGCAGTAATGATGAATGACAGTACCGTGTACAGCAAATCCTTTTAAATATTCAAATACAGCATAGATCATGGTGAAAACCACAGAGTTCCTCGATGTTTGCATGTGTGTTGAGATTGCCGCGGTCAGGCCAAAAGACGTATCCCTGTGCATCTCATTTTCAGGAATGTATTCTTAACTTTGATCTTTGAATAATTCCTGGACTGTTCTAATAAGGATTGGAAACGATCGTTATTTATTGTGGTTGCTTGCATTACATATGCTATTAAGTTGCTATTATTCTTTCACATTGGCCTGACACCCTGCACCTTCATCTTGGTATAAATGTAGTATTGTACAGGTAGGAAGTTTTTAATACCTCAGAGGTTTCTCCTTCAGAATAACCCAGGATTTGTAAAAGCTCCATACAGACGAGGTCCCTATTATGGGCTCGTTTGATGTGAAATGAAAGGCTATTTGGTGTGATATATTTCAGGAATTGACTTGCAAAACAAATGAGGGGTCATTAGAGAAAATGTCACGTACTGTGTGAGTTCTGGAGACATCTTTATAATCAAACAGTACAGTAAATTCCACAGTCTTTGTGGCACCATTATATGTATAAATTGATATTGCACAAAGACACAGAGGACTAAAAGGGCTATATGGGATAAGTGACGATACAAATAGGTAAGATAATATAAAGAATACTAATAGAAAGGCTCTCATTCTATAATAAAGCTAATAATATATGCTGTCAGTTCAAATAAACTGACACTTGTAATGCTGTACAGTTGGAGGGAATAGCGGGCCCCTGGTTTCTAAGTTATAAATATGATACCTAGGCGACATTAATATTTATACATTTAAATAACAATGGCTATCCCCGAAGGATCAGTGTCTTCATATTTGTGTTCCAGAAAATATGAATGTAATTAAAAATATGCCTAATTTAAAGGTCCATTATAGTAAACAAAATGTGTTCTGGAAAATGTTTTTGATAAAACATATCATGATGGCATTCAGTATATAATTTTATTTTATTTATTTATTTTTCACTGTCCTTTATATTTGTCTCTAATTTTAAATGCAAACATTTTAAAAATGACAGTTGGGACAAACTATTATAATGACAGGGGTATTTACAATGGTCAGATCTTATTCAAAAGTTGTCAATAAAAGAAAATGTTTTAAAGTGCTAGCTGGATTTGAACTTGTTTTTTAAATAACAAACATGTTTTACTTACCTCCACTGTGCAGTTAGTTTTGCACAGAGTGGCCCAGATCGTCCTCTTCTGGGGTCCCACGGCGGCTCTCTCACAGCTCTTCCCTGCAACAGCTAACCCCCTCTGGGAATCTCTCTCCCGATGGGGTTACCTCGTGGGTGCACTCCTGTGTCATAGTGTCCATAGACGCCAAGTGTATGACTCAGCCCCGCCCCCCTGCGGCATTGAATTTGATTGACAGCAGTGGGAGCCAATGGCTGCGCTGCTACCAATCTACTCAATGAAGAGCTGAAAAGCGGTGGAGAAAGCACCTCAGGATCGCGCCCATGGAAATTCGGGGCTCGAGTAAGTAAAACGGGGGCTGGGGGGGGGGGGCGGTTGGACACTGCAAGGTGTTTTTTCACTTTAATGAATAAGATGCATTTAAGTGAAAAAAACACAAAGGTTTATAACCCCTTTAACTTGTCACTTGCTTTACAAAAAAACACAGTCACTTCCAGCGCTAATAGGTTTTCCAAGGTGTGGCATAACAGTTACCAGATAAAATGGTGGTGTGAAAGCTATATATGATATCCCAAAGCTAGGTGGATGCTGTCTTCCTCAGATGGGGTAAACCGAAAGAAACTACAAGTAAAACAAAAATGGAAGGCACACACACCTAGAGCATTGCCAGAGATAATTTAATAATAAGAAATGTTTGTGTAAAAGTGGGTACTCACAAAATGCAACTGACAAAAAGGCCATAAACACCGTGCATGGACATGCACAGAACACAGGGTACAGCTAACACGTTTTGGGGGCGCACCCCCTTCCTCAGAGCTAGGTACTCCAAAATACATCCAACACATTTATCACAGCTACAATTATTAACAGAAAATAAGTTTTTAAAATAGAACAATAGGTAAAGGCAACAATAACATACATGATGTAGTATTCTACTAGCATTAAACATTTTTGTTTTGATTTAACGTGGATGTAAACACGAAAAAAGTTAAACAAAGCCTTCTACCTGGTAGAGTAGAGGATGTCAAGTCATCTGTGCCCAGTCTTGCCACAAAGAGTTAATACAGCTCTGAGCAATCCTCTTTTTTTAGGAAGATAAAAAAAACAACACACAGATGTCCCAACATTTCCCACTCAGGAATAGGAGAGTAGGTGAGTGTAGAGGTGGGCGGGGAGTCTTGTGACATCATGACTCCACCCTCTAAGTTCCGACAAAGCGACCATTAATTCCAAAGTTTTGCAGGGCTACTACTGCTGAAGGGGGTGACATTTGCAAGGTAGGGATACATGCAGGAGGCTTGCATGTATACTGTATATACATCTAAAACTGTGCCATTAGCTTATACTGAGTGAGTGGTGGGTTTACATCCACTTTAAATCCATTTTTTAAAGCCTTTTAATATCCTGCCAGTAAATCCATTTATTCCCCACTTCCTGTAGCAGGATGACAAAGATGTTCATTCACAATTAAATCACAACAGCATTTTCACACTGTTGACAAAGTAAGTGACAACAAGAAAAACAGAAATGGAAGGTGCACACACCTAGTGCATCGCCACAGATAATTTAAGAAGACATTTTTGTGTAAAAGGGATAAAAGGCCATAAACACAGTGTATGGACATGCACAGAACATGAGGTACAGCTAACACGTTTTGGGGGCAAAAGGAGTCCAGCGCATATCAAAATCAGATGCCTATCCAGACACAGAGCCCAGCACAGCAGGTAGAGGCAGTTGGCATCCTAAGCTACTCTGTTGTAGTTCCCTAACCCCACAGTCTGACAGCATGCAGTGGGAAAAGCTGAAACTATCTCATGGGACTTGCCGGAAGTGGGTGTGGCTTTACTGGTAGAGGGGAAGAACATTGATGGAAAATAAGACAGAAATTGCATATTGCAAGCCAAAGGTGCAAGAGGCAGAGAGGCAGAATAGAGCTGGGGTGGTAAGCGGGGCGTGGTATTGGTATAGAGGGCGGAGGAACAATAAGGCTGAATGACAATGGGGATTGGGGAAGGAGATATGCCTTATCAGGCAGAGACCAAGTAGACATAAGGAAGAGATAAAAAAAAGAAACAAAACAAAAACAACAAGTGGAATCATAACCCAGTTGGAAGACAAAGAAAAGACAAGGAAGGAAGGAAAATACCACCGCCGACCCTACAAGAGGTGGAGCCCAGGCTGCAACATAAGCTGGCCACAAATTACAAATCAAGCATCGCTTGCTTATAAGCTGCCCACCCCCACGAGCAGCCCCCAACAGGACATGGACCAACACCAGTTCGTGGCCTGGGGGTTGGTGACCCCTGGCACTTTTGGAGATTTCCTATGGCTCCAGAACAGGAAGGGAAGGGAAAGTTCCACAATAGTACGCATACATGCAGCAAAAAATAGGTGCTTTTTTCAATTCGCTACTCCAAAACAGAAAACAAAAATCGGTATGCATACACTTAGTTAATTTTCATTATGTTTCCAACAATAAACACCGAACCATATTCTTCTTTTCTGCTGACTTAGTAGAAGATTTTGGAACAAACTGGCCCATTGGCTCAGCGGAATATTGGGAAAACAGATGCCATAAGGTTACAACAGAATAATGAGAGGGAGACCATTATCTTGACACCCCTTATAGCCCTTATGCCGCGTACACACCACCGTTTTTTATGACGAGAAAAATGCAATTTGTTTAATTGGTCGTGAAAAACAGTCGTGTGTAGGCTCCAGAGCATTTTTCTCGACGACAAAAATGGGCGTTAAAAATTTAGAACCTGCTCTATTTTTCTCGTCGTTTTCCACTTCGTTCTTTTTCACGTCGTGAAAAACGGTCGTGTGCACGCTTTAACGAGGGGGAAAAAACGTGCATGCTCAGAAGCAAGTTATGAGACGGGAGCGCTCGTTCTGGTAAAACTAGCATTTGTATTGGAGATAGCACATTCTTAACGCTGTAACAGACTGAAGAGCACGAAGACTGAAAAGCGTGAATCGTCTCTCACCAAACTTTTACTTACACGCAGTAACACAAAATCAGATAAAGCAGCCCAAAGGGGTGGGCGCTGGAACGCCCTGCTGTGAAATATTAGATAAAGAATTGTAATTACACACCCCTGTTGAACAGGGGCAGAAAAATTGGACCTTAGGCACTGGTGCCGGTGCCACAACACTGCAACCTCTCACAGATACTCTAGTTGAAGCGCATCAAAGAGCCTGCTGCAAAGTATTGCAGCAAAGATTGTAAATTACACGCCCCTGTTAAACAGGAGCATACAAATTGGGCCTTAGCCACTGGTGGCGGTGCCCAGAACCAACAATGTTCTTACAAGCTATCAGCAAGATCATTGAGAAGGAGAAGGATATTCAGTCAGCATAACAGTATAGTCACTCATCATCAGCATAGGCAGTCTCCAAGGGATCTGACATTTCAAAAAAATTATTCAGTTACATCAGCATCAGGTGCTTGGTAGCTGGTGGTGATCCAAGCCTGATTTATTTTTATGAAGGTCAGTCGATTGACGGAGTCGGTGGAGAGGCGCACCCTGTGATCGGTCACAAAGCCTCCAGCAGCACTGAATGTGCGTTCTGAAAGAACGCTGGATGCAGGACAAGCCAGTAGCTCAATTGCGTACTGTGCAAGCTCTGGCCAGTGATCCATCCTCAAGACCCAGTAAGCCAGAGGATTTTCGGTGGGAAAGGTCCAAGTCTGCTCTTGCTCCTAGGTATTCCCACACCATGTAAAACAGATGCTGGCCATGGTTGCTGGAACCGGTCATACCTTGGGGCTGCGGACTAAAAAATTGTCTGAACGCATCAGTCAGACAGCCACCTTCTCCACTGCTCCTTCTGTGACTCACCGAAGCCTCGGCAACACGTTGTGCAGGACCAGGATTTGGTAACCCCCCAGTCTCTGGTAACGCCTTGCACAGACCTTTCTGCAAAGATTCCCGAAGATGTTTCATCTTCTGCTCCCTCTGCAACGGCAAGATAAGGTGCGCAACCTTACCCTTGTAACATAAATCAAGGAGAGTTGCCAGCCAGTAATGATCCCTCTCCTTGATAGCACAAATACAAGGATCCATACGCAGGCTTTGCAGGATCAGGGAGACCATGCGGCGTAGGTTTGCTGAGGCACCTCACCCCAGCCACGTAAAAGTCCATGGGTTCCTTGGGACTGTAATTGATCCCTTGAAGACTGCTGCTGATGCTGAGTCAAAAGCTCCACCTCCATGCTGCTGATACAATCCTCCTCCTCCTCCTCGTCTTCTTCCTGTGATCAAGCAGGACCACTGTCTGGATAAAGGGGGCCTTGAGAGGTAAGAAAGCCCTCCTCTTCCTACCTCTTTTCTGCCTCAAGGGCCCTGTCCATTATTCCACAAAGCGTGTGCTCCAACATGTGAATAAGAGGGACAGTCTCATTGATGCATGCACTGTCACTGCTCACCATCCTCTTGGCCTCCTCAAATGGTGACAGGACAGTGCATGCATCCCTGATCAAGGCCCACTGGCGTGGGGAAAAAACCCAAGCTCCCCTGACCCAGTTCTGCTGCCATATTGGCACAGGTACTCATTGATGGCCCTCTGCTGTGTGTGCAGCCACTGCAGCATGGCCATTGTAGAGTTTCATCTGGTGGGCATGTCACAGATTAGGTGGTTCTTGGGCAGGTTGTATTTCCTTTGGAGGTCTGTGAGCTGAGCAGTGGCATTATATGACCTTCGGAAATGCAGACAGACTTTCCTGGCCTGCTTCAGGACATCCTGTAAGCCCCGGGTACCTGCCTAAGAACCGCTGCACCACCAAGTTCAGAACATGAGCAAAACAGGGCACATGGGTCAGTTGTCCCTGTTGCAGGGCAAAGAGGAGGTTGGTGCCATTGTCGCTAACCACCATTCCTGGCTTAAGCTGGCGTGGCGTTAACCACCTCTGAGCCTGCCCCTGAAGAGCTGACAGAACCTCTGCCCCAGTGTGGCTCCTGTCTCCCAAGCACACCAGCTCTAGCACTGCATGGCATCTCTTTGCCTGCATTCCTGCGTAGCCCCTCGTACGCCTACGGAGCACGGCTGGTTCTGAGAACACATCAGCACAGGAAGAGGCCACAGAGGAAGAAGAAGAGGAGGGGGTGGAGGAGAGAGGCGTGTTACAACCAATAGTAGTGTTTTGGAGGCGTGGTGGTGGAACAACCTCCAACATTACTGTACCTTGCCCTGCATCCTTCCCAGCTGCCAGCAGAGTCACCCAATGCGCCGTGAAAGAGAGGTAACGTCCCTGTCCATGCCTGCTGGACCATGAGTCAGCGGTAATATGCACCTTACCACTGACCGCCCTGTCCAGCGAGGCATGGACATTGCCTTCTACATGGCGGTAGAGAGCCGGAATCGCCTTCCGTGAGAAAAAGTGGCGTTTGGGAACTTGCCACTGAGGAACCGCACATTCCACAAACTCATGGAAGGGGGAAGAATCTACCAACTGAAAAGGCAGCAGTTGAAGTGCTTGCAATTTTGCTAAGCTAGCATTCAACCGCTAGGCATGTGGATGGCTGGGAGAGTACTTATTTTGGCGCTGCAGCAGCTGGGGCAGGGAAATTTGTCTGCTACAATCTGCCATCGGTGTACCGATAGTAGATTGCCCGCATGTACTACTAGGTTGTGACACACCTAATTCCACACCTTCAGTCCTATCAGTGCAGGCTTCAGAGAGGACTGAGGGTATAGTGGGGTTGGAGATCCCAGCTTATGAGGGGCAAGGGGAGGTCCTCTTTGTTCTTTGGTGTGGGTCTTTCAGGTATGCTTGCCAACGGCAAGGTCGACATATGTCTGGTCAAGAATGTGGTGCCCAAGCGGGTGATGTTTTGGCCACGCGAGATACGCTTGAGACATATGTTGCAAATAGCTACGGTGCGATCTGATGCACATGTCTCAAAAAAGGCCCACACCAAAGAACTTTTGCAGTAACGCTGAGACACAGCAGCGCCCTGCACAGGCATAGCTCTGCAATGTAATGCAGTTGGTGTGCTGCCCTTAAGCTGTCCCCTGGAGGGCATCCTGCCTCTTTGAGATGTGCCTGTGCCTCCTCCTCCTCCTCCTCCTCAGTCCTATCAGGCACCCACGTACAATCAGTGTCCTCATCATCCCCTCCCTCCTCATCACTGTCGAAAACCTGGCAGTATGCTGCAACTGAGGGAAGATGACTGCCAGATTGCTGTCCTTCTTGAGTACCCCCTCTCTTTGGGCTCACATTACTGCCTAGCTCCTCTCAGTGTGTAGTCAGTGTGTAGTCAGACATCGAGAGAGCAGGACGCTCTCCCACGAGTCACTCTCTCAGGGATAGTGCAGGGTCCTCCCACTGTGCGGCTCCGGCCTCACAGACAGGCAGGCAGGGTTTCCATCTCCCTGTCATCCACCCGCCATCCATCTGCCACCACTCGGACTAGCTGCTCTCCCCCCCTCCTGGATTTCCACCTGACCTGGTAAGCCACTTCTTGGGAGCTGCAGGCGGCCGTCCTTCTCAGGACAAGCCACAGCAGCCTCCCCCAATCCCCACGGCTTCTTCCCTGCTCCTCGCTCCCATACCTCTACCCCTGCTCGGGCGTCCTTTCCGCCAGCCATCCCCACAAGCCACCGCTACCCACCGCTACCCTCGGGCGTTTTTTCTTGGGGTTCCCTCCGCGCCGATCAGTGCCGATTCGCGGCAGCCGCGACTTAGGAAAGGCCGCGGCTTCACCCGCGGCCTAGCGGCGCGCCGCTCCTCACTCCCCAATTAGTCGGCTTCCCCCAATCCCCACGGCTCCTCCCCGCTCCTCACCCCCATACCTCTACCCCCGCTCGGGTGTCCTTTCCGCCAGCCATCCCCACAAGCCACCGCTACCCTCGGGCGCGGTGTTTTTGTTCCCTCCGCGCCGATCAGTGCAGATTCGCGGCAGCCGCTACTCAGGAAAGGCCGCGGCTTCACCCGCGGCCTAGCGGCGCGCCGCTCTCCACCCCCCCAATCAGCCGGCACCACCTAATCAATCGGGCCATAAAGCCCCCCCCACCCCAGTAGAGCCCCTTTGCCCTCTGATCATCTCCCTTAGCCCACCAGGCACCACTCAGCCTGATACCCCCCAGCCTGGATCCTGCTGCCAGGTCGGCGGCCATCTTCCTCCACCCAGCCCTATTCACTATTACTTGATCCAGGGCTAATACCCGATCGCCTCTTCAGGGGTCAGGAAGGAATTTTTTTCCCCTACCGCAGCATATTGGCTCAGCGTGGTGAGGGTTTTTTTGCCTTCCTCTGGACCAAGCACTGGATCTGAGGATTCAGTTATCCTTGTGAATCCACCCCACCCCCCCCCCCGCCCTTGATTCCACGGCGGACATGGTTAATCGGCAATACTCGGCGGAGATCATTTGGGATCTGGGTCGATTTGCCGCCATTCTGCCGGCCGCCACCAAAAAAGCCCTAAGAAATCTGCGACTTTTGAGGATCGATCGACGATCGACTGCCAGAAATCGCAGCCATTTACCCCAGCCCAAGCACATATCATGTGCATTGATCAACACTAGATCGGCAGTAAAACACCGATTAGAAATCCATGATTTCTTATTACAATATGACTTAGACTGCCTCTTTATTACAGAGAGCTGGCTCACAGCCGACTGTAACTCCATTCTAGGAGAATTGGTGCCAGAAAACTACCGTATTATAACGGAAAACAGAATAGGGCAAAGAGGAGGAGGACTGGCGGTGATCCATAAGACGCGTCTTGCGATCACAAAACCAAGCCTCCAAAATCCTCTTCCATTTATGGAAACCCTTACTCTTCAACTGCAAGTAAATGGCCAGGAGACCGTCCGGATTCTACTCTGCTATAGGCCACCCGGCCCCAAGTCGCAGCTGCTCCCATCTTTGACGGACTTTGCCTCCACCTATACCCTGAACAGCAAACACCTTTTGCTGCTCGGGGATTTCAACCTCTGGGCCAACTCCCCGCAAGACCCCATTGCCGACGCCTGCATCGACCACTTGGAAGGATTAGGGCTTCAGCAACTAGTATGTGGGCCCACACATGCTTCAGGTCACACGCTCGATCTTATTTTCAGACAAGATCTGGAAATAAAAATATTGGATAATGAACCATTGCCATGGACAGATCACCATGCAATAAAGTTCATTATTTCTGAATTCCCCCCCCTAACAAAAACATCAAATCCAGTGACAACACACTGGACCAGATGTCAGAAGAAGCTCCACTCGGAACTCTTCAAAGCCACGTTAGGGGAAAAATTAAACACAATTCAACCGCACCAAACAGCGGAAGAAACTCTGGAGGCCATAAACACAGCACTATTGCAGTCAGCTGACTTGATAGCGCCGAAACGAAAGACTCTGATCAGGAAAAATAACTCTGGCTGATTCAACAACCAGCTGGCGCTACTAAAGCAAGAGCGCAGAAGGGCAGAAGCAGCCTGGAAAAGAAGCTCTTCAGATGAGAACCTCTCGATCTACAAGGCAAAAACCAGAAAATACTACAAGCAAATCTTCGAAGCCAAGAAAAACTATTTTTCTGAGGCTATCAACGGTGCCCTAAATCGACCCCGCGAACTCTTCAAGCTGGTCACTCAGACCATGAATCCACGATGTCTGGAAGCCCCCAACTTGGATACACAAGAATTTTGCGATGAGTTGTCGGATTGCTTTATTAACAAAATTGAGGCTATCCGGCAAAGCATTCAGCAGAACAATTGCTCTCCCAGCCCCCCCCGTAGTCATTTACACAGCACCGGCAGCAATTCACCACAGTTAGGTGAGTTCACGCTGGAATCCATCTCTATTCAGACCACTAAAAATATCATCGGCACTCTGCGCAACAGCACTGCGCCAAATGATATTATCCCCACTAAACTGCTCAAGGAATGCGCCGATATCCTGGCACCTCCTGTCACGCAGCTTATCAACCAATCCTTCAGGGAGGGCATAATGCCCTCCCAGCTGAAGGAGGGTTTCATTCAACCCATCTTGAAGAAAGCCACCCTGGATCCCAAGGATCCACTCAACTGGCGCCCCATAACAGGCCTAAATGTTCTCTCCAAGGTAATGGAGAAAGCTGTGGTACAGCAGCTGCAACTGCATCTAGATACCCACAACTTACTCGACCCACTTCAATCAGGATTCCGTCCCGGTCACGGGACGGAAACAGCATTGCTTAAGATATGGGACGACGTTCTCGAGGCCGCAGACGAAGGAGAATCTTCTCTTCTGGTTTTGCTGGACCTAAGCGCAGCCTTTGACACAGTTGATCACAAGCTGCTATTGACGCGGCTGGCTAAAATAGCCAAAGTCGCAGATCTATCCTGGTTCTCCTCTTTTTTGGAAAACCGTTCGCAAATAGTGAAGCTAGGACCCTTCACTTCTGAACAACGCACATTATCGTGCGGGGTCCCTCAAGGATCTCCCCTGTCGCCGATGTTATTCAACATCTATGTGCGTCCTCTTTTCGAAATCATCAGCAGCCAAAAACTGCTATATCACTCATATGCAGACGACACGCAACTGTACTTCCGCATTTGCAATAAAAAGGATCACCACCTCAATCTAGAGACATGCCTCTCTTTGATAGAGGACTGGATGACAAAGAGTTATCTCAAACTCAACGGAGCGAAAACAGAACTCCTTCTGTTTCACGCCAAGCGTAGGAATCAATCGTCAACAACCTGGATCCCCCCGCCCATTCTGGGCAAAATCATCACCCCTAGCGCCAAAGTCAAAAGTCTTGGGGTCATCTTTGACTCCGACATGACAATGAACGCACAAATAGGGGCAGTAGTCAGCGGATCTCACCATCTGCTGCGCCTACTACGCAGACTCACGCCTTTTATTCCCAAGAAAGACATAGCGGTCGTGGTGGGAGCAATTGTAAACTCCAGACTGGACTATGCAAATGCCCTTTACCTCGGACTCCCCAAGTACCAAATCGCTCGTCTTCAAGTCGTTCAAAATACGGCCGCCAGACTTGTGACTGGGAAAAAACCCTGGGAATCGATCTCATCTTCACTGAGATCCCTTCACTGGCTACCAGTTAAAGACAGAATCACCTTTAAAGCTCTCTGTCTAGCGCATAGATGTATCCATGGGAATGCTCCCCATTATCTATGCGAAAAATTAAAAATTCACAATCCCAATCGTATTCTACGATCCACCAATCAAAATCGGCTTCAGATACCGAAAGCCAGATACAAGTCCAAAGGAGACAGGAGATTCGCTGTCCAAGGTCCCAGACTATGGAACGCCTTACCAGCCTGCATTCGGCTGGAGGAGAACTACTTAGTCTTTAGGAGAAAGATTAAGACTCATCTCTTTTGATCTCAAGAGAGACAGGAACAACAAGCGCCCAGAGGCGATTTACTTCGCATGTGCTGCGCTATATAAGTTCCCATTCATTCATTCATTCATTCATTCATTCATTCATCTGTGTTCCATCATCGGAGCTTTCAAAACGCTGCTCATCTTCATGCAGCATGTACCCAACACTGTGTTCAAACAGTTTGTGGGACTCCTCAGGAGAACATGGTGGGATTAGGGAAGGATTAAGTGATGCCATTGAGCAGAGGGAAGAGGACGCCTTGGCAGCTACTTTGCCAGACACAGTACCCTGAGTCTGGGTGAGAGAGGATGAGGAGGATGAAGATGGCTTGGTCATCCACTCTATCAAGTCTTTGGCATGTTGCGGCTCAACACGGCCAGCTGCCGAAAACAAGGAGGAGTGTGTCACATGGCCACTTGCTGATGAGGATGCACCGTGTCCACGACAAGCACTGTTGCCTGTAGAAGCAGAGCCTGCTTGCCCTCGTGACTCTCTGCCTCTCCTCGTTGCCCTTCCAGACATTATAATGGCCTGCAGAGGACACATGCTTTTGGTGCAAACTGCAGAGGACACGTGCAGTACACAACAAGTAGCTTTATGTGCAAAGTAATGAGCACACTTGCACTATGCACCAAGTGGCTTTAGTTGTAAAGTAATGAGCTCACTTGCACTATGCACCAAGTGGGTTTAGTTGCAAAGTAATGAGCACACTTGCACTTCAGCACCAAGTGGGTTTAGTTGTAAAATGATGAGCACACTTGCACTATACACGAAGTGTGTTTAGGTGCAAAGTTAGGAGCAAACTTGCACTATGCACCAAGTGGGTTTAGTTGCAAAGTAATGCGCAAACTTGCAGTATACAGCAAGTTGGTTTAGGTGCACTGAGCACACGGGCAATACAACACGTGAGAACACTGCAGCTAGCGCAATCAACTGCCTGACAGATTAGGAAGAAATAATCTAACTAAACTATACAGTGTATAAATATATGTACAACTCCTGGATGTGTATATATCCTCTACACACTGTAAATTTAACTGACTAGCCTGCCTGCTCTATCTAGCTAGAAAAAAAAGACAATCTCTCTCTCTCTCTGTCTGATCTGGAACAAGCCCGGAACACACTACACGAGGCCGCGCTGCAGACTGCCTTTCATAGCGTGGGGCGTGTGCTAAAGCCCCGAGCCATAATTGGCCAAAGCCGCCTTGGCCAATTATGTCTCTCCATTTTTTGCGCGCGGTGATTGTCCAAGCATGCGGGTCATAGTGCATTCAGCCTAGAAAAGTATGCCTATGTGTTTGCTGCATGCATGGAAGCTAGTTGAGCCAAAGTGCATGATCTGTAAGGCCGCGTACACATGTCCGAGAACCTCGTCGGGCTAAACTCATCGTTCCGCCCGACGAGGTTCCCGATGAGCGGTCGGAAAAGCTTG
Source organism: Rana kukunoris (assembly GCA_029574335.1). NCBI lineage: Eukaryota > Metazoa > Chordata > Amphibia > Anura > Ranidae > Rana > Rana kukunoris. The sequence continues at coordinate 395,450,965 of CM056053.1, forward strand.
TTGAGCCAAAGTCCTCATTGAACAACGAGGAAAAAGAGAGCGTGCTCTCTTTTTTGGCTCGACGAGCTTCCCGACGGGATGCTCGTCGGAAGTGTACACACAACCGAGAACCTCGGCAGAATATGTCTCCCAGCGAGCTTCTCTCTGGATTCTGCAGAGAAGCTCGGTCGTGTGTACGGGGCCTAATAGCTAGTGGCAAAAGGCAGAACTGTAAAGCCCCATACACACTATCATTTTTCCTGCATGTTTTTTCTCTTCACGTTTACCAAAACCATCTAATATGAGGTCAAACCTTAAGGCCTTCTACACACGATCAGTCCAAACTGATGAAAACGGACTGATGGTCTGATGGACTGATGGACACCAATCGAGTCCAATGCGGTGACGTAAAACTCAACGACACAGCGCTGAAAAAACGAAGTTCAATGCTTCCAAGCATTCGTCGACTTAATTCTGAGCATGCGCGGGTTTTTGGACCGATGCTTTTGCGTACTAACCATCAGTTTGGACCAATGGTCAGGCGTCCATCGGTCCGATTTTAAAGCAAGTTTTAAAACTTTGGTCCGACGGACCGATGGGCCGCACACACAGTCGGTTTGGACCAATGAAACTGGACTTAAGTCCATTTTCATCGTTTTGGACCGATCGTGTGTACGCGTCCTTAGAGTTTAAATTCGTATGCAATCAGGCAGGCCCTTGCACTACATGGTTTTGGTAAACCTCAAGAGAAAAACCTGCAGGAAAACTGATAGTGTGTATGGGGCTTAAGGCCGCATACACACGATCGGTTTGGTTCGATAAAACTGGCCAGTTTCATCGGTCCAAACCGATCGTGTGTACGGCCCATCGAACCGTCGTCCGTCGGACCAAAGTTTTAAAACTTGCTTTCAAATCGGACCGATGAACGCCTGACCATCAGTCCAAACCGATGGTTAGTACGCAAAAGCATCGGTCCAAAAACCTGCGCATGCTCAGAATCAAGTCGACGCATGCTTGGAAGCATTGAACTTCGTTTTTTCAGCATTGGACCGCGTTCTGACCTGATCAGATTTTGGACTGATGGTGTGTACGCACATCAGACCATCAGGCCACTTCAGCGGTGAACCGATGAAAACAATCCGTCGGACCATTCTCATCGGGTTGGACCGATCGTGTGTATGCGGCCTTATAGGAAAATTGGATCTAGAACAGGGGTCTCCAAACGTTCTAAACAGAGGGACAGTGAACTGTCCTTAAAACTTTAGGGAGGGGGGGCTGGACTGTGACCAGTGGAAGTAGAAAATGTCCAGGAGCCACTGGAAGTAAACAGTGTCCCCTCTTTGGTATTAGCGAGAGGAATAATGTTCCATTATTGGTGTCAGTGGGAGGAATAATGTCCCATTATTGGTGTCAGTGGGAGGAATAGTACCCCATCATTGGTGTCAGTGTGTGGAATAGTGCCCCCTCATTGGTGTCAGTGGAAGGAATAGTGTCCCATCATTGGTGTCAGTGGGAGGAATAGTGTCCCATCATTGGTGTCAGTGTGAGGAATAGCGCCCCATCATTGGTATCAGTGGAAGGAATAGTGCCCCATCATTGGTGTCAGTCTAAGGAATAGTGTCCCATCATTGGTGTCAGTGGGAGGAATAGTGTCCCATCATTGGTGTCAGTGGAAGGAATAGTGCCCCATCATTGGTGTCAGTGGGAGGAATAGTGTCCCATCATTGGTGTCAGTGGGAGGAATAGTGTCCCATTATTGGTGTCAGTGGGAGGATTAGTGCCCTGTCATTGGTGTCAGTGGCAGGAAAAGTGTCCCATCATTGGTGTCATGTGGCAAGATCGCGAGGCCGCCGAGGGCCAGCCGGCGGTGATTGACAGTCATCAGCTTTCCACTCACAGAGCTCTGAGATCCGAGCGATCGGCAGTGTTTGATCGCTCGGTAATCAGTGTAAGGCCCCTTTCACACTGGGGCGGGAGGCGCGGTGGTGGTATAGCGTCGCTAAAAATAGTGGCGCTATACCTTTCGAATTGCCACGGGATTCGGCTGCTAGCGGTGCGGTATTAACCCCCGCTAGCAGCCGATAAAGGGTTAATACCGCCCGCAATGCGCCTCTGCAGAGGCGCATTGCGGGCGGTATTACCGTGGTTTCTCATTGTTTTAAATAGGAAGGAGTGGTATACACACCGCTCCAAAGATGCTGCTTGCAGGAGATTTTTTTCTCTCCTGCCAGCGCACAAACTCAGTGTCAAAGCCCTCGGGCTTTCACATTGAGAAGGCTGGGCAGGAGTTTTTCAAGCGGTATTTTTAGTGCTCTACCGCTTGAAAAAATCCTCAGTGTGAAAGGGGTGTAAGGCCCCTTTCACATTGGAGTGGGAGCCGCGGTGGTGGTATAGCGCCGCTAAAAATAGTGGCGGTATACCGCCGGGATTGCTGCGGGAATCTGCCGCTAGCGGTGGGGTATTAACCCCTTGCTAGCGGCCAATAAAGCGGCGCATTGCGGGCGGTATTTCTGCGGTTTCCCATTGTTTTAAATGGGAAGGAGCAGTGAAGGAGCGGTATACATGCCGCTCCTCTCACATCTCCAAAGATGCTGCTGGCAGGAGATTTTTTTCTCTCCCGCCAGCGCATCGCCTCAGTGTGAAAGCCCTCGGGCTTTTACATTGAGTAGGCAGTGAAGGAGTTTTTCAGGCGGTATAGCAGTGCTATTTTTAGCACTGTACCACCTGAAAAACTCCTCAGTGTGAAAGGGGTCTTAGAGACGTTGGGGGACCGATGCTGTATCCACCTAGGTAAGTATGATGCTGAAAAAACAAACAAACATACTTCTCTTTAACCACTTGAGATCCGCGCTTTGGACAAAAGACGTCCGCAGCGCGGCTCTTAAGTGCCGAGTGGACGTCTTTGGACGTCCTGTTGTTTCATTCCCCATACGTGCCGCTGGAAAGCCGATGCGTGTGCCTGGCGGCCGCGATGCCCTCCATGTACTCGCGATCGGCGGTGACAGCAGGGAGGTGGATCTGTGTGTGTAAACACAGAGCTCCTCGTCCTGTCAGGGAGAGAGGAGACCGATCTGTGTCCCTTGTACATAGGGACACAGCATCGGTCACCTCCCCCAGTCAGTCCCCCTCCACACAGTCAGAACACACCCAGGGAATACATTTAACCCCTTCCTCGCCCCCTAGTGTTAACCCCTTCCCTGCCAGTCACATTTATACAGTAATTAGTGCATTTTTATAGCACTGATCGCTGTATAAATGTGAATGGTCCCAAATTTGTGTCAAAAGTGTCCGATCTGTCCGCCGCAATATCGCAGGCCTGACAAAAAAAAAACGCAGATTGCCGCCGCTAGTAAAAAATAAAAAAATAAAAAATAAATCTATCCCCTATTTTGTAGATGCTATAACTTTTGCGCAAACCAATCAATCAATTTTTTAAACAAAAATATGTAGAAGAATACATATCGGCCTAAACTGAGGAAAAAAAAATAAAAAAATTGGGATATTATTATAACAAAAAGAAAAAAATATTGTTTTTTTTTCCCAAATTTTGTCTTTTTTTATTTATAGCGCAAAAAATAAAAATCGCAGAGATGATCAAATACCACCAAAAGAATGCTCTATTTGTGGGAAAAAAATTATAAACATATGATTTGGGTACAGTGTTGTATGACCGCGCAATTGTCATTCAAACTGCGTCAGTGCTGCAAGCTGAAAATTGGTCTGGGCACGAAGGGGGTTTAAGTGCCCAGTAATGAAGTGGTTAAACTTGCAGGGGATTTAAAAAAAAATGCTACAGTTTACAATTTTCTATTGGAAACACCTACAGTATTCCAGCTCACTTTGTAGAGCTATCCTCTCAGGACAAAATAAGTGGATATCCGACACAATGGGGATTTTTTTCTATACTGCTTGTTTGATAGAAATTCAGATTGTAGTAAAACCACAATATAATAATAAATCTATATAGTATGATATTGTATTGAAACATGCCATAGTTTGTATAATCAACAGACCTGTTTAGTACATACTACACAATAAACCCATGTTTTGGTTGAAGTTTCTCTTTAATAATGGGGGATCTGTCATCAGGTTTACCTATACCCATAAAACTACGATTTTATGATTTTAATCAATATTAAGCAATGTCGTGTATTTTTACCAATAACAGATTAAGAAATGTATTTTCCTTTGAGTTGTGTGGTCTGCTGGAATGGTGTGTGCTATTTTCATTGGTCTCAGGAACTCATTCTTTCCAGGGTTAACCAGCAAATATAATCCAAAAACGTGTTCACAATTATATTTTGCATTAACCGAGAAAGAATGTGCTGTACTTCAGCATTAAAATTCATTTTCCTCAGCTTTGTTCTTTAATAACTAGGTCATCAGTTTGGGTGCCGCCGCCACTGCTGCTTAAAATGCATTTAGCATCCATATGTATCCTCTCACCTAAAGGCTTGATATTTTTTAATGAGATTATATCAAGGATTGTACAGACTGGAGACTGGTAACATCATTTCGCTGTGTAATTCCCAGAACCCTGATCAATTTCAGCAAAGCAATTAAGAATGCTGACTTCAATAAATGATACCAAGATTATAGGGATTTTTTTTTTCCACAGGCGTGCACGGTTTAAAACCAGCCAGTGTTATTAAATAGTAAAAACACAAAGTGCATTGCTACAGCAATCCTTCTGTTTATGTATCTTTGTTTTATGCTGTCTGTGAGAATACTTATGTAGCACCCTCTACCTTATGTAGGTGCTGAGTGCAGGGGGGGTTTTGTATGTTTTGTCAGCGCAGGTAAATTGAAACAGGCCTATGTTGTGAGCTAGGCCTGTTTGTTTTGATCTGGGGGCAGGGAGTGATTTCAGTGTAGCAGTAGGTGACTGACATGTACTTCAGCTTTTGGGCGCCTCCCCTGCTTCCAGTGAGAATGTTCTGGAAGAGGGGGAGGGCTAAGAGTTGGAGTGGCATGGGGTACATGTGAGAAGCACTGACCAATCCCCAACTAGGATTGGCAGGGGGCAGGCCTCCTACATATACTCATGGTCAGCCTGCTGGAGGGGGGTTGTTGGTTGGGTCAACTGAAGGATGGAGTTCTGAACTAGAGGAACACCCCCATCTGGGGGGGGGTGCAGATCCAGCAGAGGAGCTCGGGAGCTGGAAGGGAGCCTCTCTTTACACGGTCATTGAGAGGTGTCCTCGAACAGGAGCCGGAGAGACAGTTGGTCCAGAAGTCCGGGTAAATCCCTCAGGAAAGACCTAGGGCAGGAGTCGGTGAGTGAAGTGCAGTAGAGATCTGGAAGAGGCATGCCAATGTTGCTTAACCACTTCCATACCAGGCACTTACGCACCTTCCCGCCCAAGCCAATTTTCAGCTTTCAGCACTGTCGCACTTTGAATGACAATTGCGCGGTCATGCTACACTGTACCCAAACAAAATTGGCGTCCTTTTTTCCCCACAAATAGAGCTTTCTTTTGGTGGTATTTGATCACCTCTGTGGTTTTTATTTTTTGCGCAACAACTAATAAAAGAATGAAAATTTAGAAAAAAAAATACATTTTTATTTTTTTCTGTAATTTTTTTTGTAAATAAGTATGTTTTCTCTTTCAATTACGGGCACTTATATGGCGGCACTGATGAGGTAGTACTGATGGGCACCAATGAGGTGGCACTGATGGGCACTAATAGGCGGCACTGGTATGCAGCACTGATGGGCACTCATAGGTGGCACTGATGGGCACTCATAGGTGGCACTGATGGGCACTCATAGGCGGCACTGATGGGCACTCATGGGCAGCACTGGGAACTCATAGGCAGCACAGAATGGCACTCATGGGTGGCACTTATGGGTGGCACTGATGGGTACTTATGGGTGGCACAGATGGGCACTTGGCATGGATTGGCACGGAGGGGTGGCACTGAAGGACACTGTGGGGTGGCACTGATGTACTTTGAGGGGTGGCACTGATTTATATGTTGCCAGTCAGTGCCCATGTGTGGGCACTGACTGGCATCTTTCTTTTTTTTTTAACCTGTATTTTTTTGTTTTCTTTGCCCTGCCAGTGTGGGCATCCCTGGTGGTCTAGTGTGGGCATACGAGGGGGGCTGCGCTGATAAACAATCAGCGCGAACCCCCCCTGTCAGGAGAGCCGCCGATTGGCTCTCCTGTACTCGCGTCTGTCAGACGCGAGTGAGGAAGAGCCGTCGGCGGCTCTTCCTGTTTACATCGTGATCAGCCGTGATTGGACATGGCTGATCACGTGGTAGCGAGCCTCCATGGAGACTCGTTACCGAGGTTGGTGATGCAGGGTGTCAGACTGACACCCCGCATCAGCGATCGCCGCACGGCGCACGCGGCATGAAATCGTGCTGGACGTTTGAGAACGTCTAGTCACGATTTCATAACCACTTCCTGGCTGTAAATCTGCTATTGGCCGGGCGGAAAGTGGTTAAAAGTTTCACCCTCACAATTTTGCACACCTCAGGCATTTTTGTCTAGAGGAAGTGGCAGTATATCAGTAGTTAAGAGAGAGAACTGAAATTGTTTCAGAGCCAGAGGGAGAGACTGTGGAGTTGTGTGCCAAATTGATGCAGAGCCATGAGGGTGGACAGGATTTGCAAGTTGGACATGCTGGGAGCAGTAGTCTATCACCTCTAAAGCAATATCTTCTAACCGGAAACAGCCTTGAGGGGGGAGGGGGGTACTGCAGGCCCCAGGCCTTCAAGGGTTACATCTTCTATCCATGCTGGGGGCTTGTGCAGAATAAGACCCAGTCATATCTGATGGTGTGACGGGAATACTAAGGGTACTTTAACACGATTGGTGCATGATTTAACGCGATTGGTGCACTGGCGGTAAAGCACCTCTATTTTTAGCTGCGTTTTACCATTGTGTTTGCCGTGATTTTCCGGCGCTAGCGGGGAGATTTTAACCCCCGCTAGTGGTCAAAAAAGGGCGGTTTTCTCAAAGATGCGGCTGGCAGAACTTTTTTTAGCCTCCCACCAGTGCAACGCTCGTTTGAAAGCCCTCAGGCTTTCACACTGGATAGAAAGGAGCGGTTCTTTCAGGGCGCATTGCAAGCGCTATTTTTAGCGCAATAATGCCTGCAAAGCACCTCAGTGTGAAAGAAGCCTAAGGCCGTGTACACACGACCGAGGTTCTCGCTGGAAACCAGCGAGAACCTCGCTGGAAGCTGCATTCCAGCGAGGACCTCGGCCGTGTGTACACTCTCGGCGAGATTCCCGTCGGGAAGCCCGTCGAGCAGAAATAGAGAGCACGCTCTCTATTTGCTCGACGGCCCGCCTGGAAGAATGGCTGGTTGCCATTCCCGACGGGCGGGTCGCCGATTTCGACGGCCGGCAGGGAACCTCGACGGGCGGAACGATGTGTTCTGCCCGTCGAGGTTCTCTGCCGTGTGTACACGGCCTAAGACTGTGACAGAGAGAGTGGTCAGAGGTAAAAGTGGTCAAGCTGTGTGCAAGAGAAGGAGAAGTGCTGTGGTGCAGAATTCTGTCAAGTTTAGTGTCAGCCATTTTTGTTCCATCTCAGAAGTGTGACGCTCTATAGAAGCCACACTCCAACTATTTATTGTTACTATGTCCCTTCCCCATCCAAACTCTATTCCCCAAATAAAATAACAAAACAAAGCAGCACAGAGTGTGTTGAATGGATGTCTGGCAGCAGAGTGAAATATGCGTGGATGTTGTAACTTAAAGCAACTACACCGCTACACCTACTAATTTCTGGAACACAAAATACCACTTTTGGTGCTCCCTATTCCGTGTTCTGAAAAGTGATCCGCAGTGGATCGTTTTTGGGAGTGTGGCTCAGCAGCAACTGTCAGGCCGCGTACACATGACTGAGGAACTCGTTGGGCGAAACACATTGTTTTCCTCATACACACGACCGGTTTCCTCGGCAGAATACGTCTCCCAACAAGTTTCTTGATGGATTCTGCCTTAGACCTTCAGAAGGTGAGCCTGCTGTCTAATGAATGAGTATTTTTGTTATTTATTTATTTTTGCCACATGTTACATGTAGTTTAAAATGAAGCTAATACACCACAAACGAGTGTCAGTCCTTTGGCTTGCAGTTGCGGCATGGCCTCATTGACATTTATAGTCCAATTTAACAGGTGTTAAACTACGTTAAAATGCCTTGCATTGCAGCCACAGTGTGTGACCAGCCTCCTCTGGCTGTATTTTGCATTTAAGGATGGGCAGTCGAGGGGGTGGTAAAACTGCAGCTCAGCGGCCTATTTTCAGTGCTCCCTACCTGCCTGTGTAAGGCTCTGCTCACACCTATGCAGTTTGCTTTTAATATTTTTCTGCAGTGCTTTTTTTGCACACGCAAATTTACAGCAATTTGCGTTTTTGCCTTTTTTATAATTTTTTTGGGCTAATTTATTGTTGGGAAAATTTAAAAATGTGTATCGCAACACAAGTATGGCACTAAACTACTTACGCACTACATCCTTTTCTGCAGCTTCTCCATTGAAGTCTATTGAACCAAAAAAGTAAGATAAAGCACCGTTTTGCATTTAAAAAAGTTCCTGAAAAAAGCATTAGATGTGAACATATCCCATAGGAAACATATTAACCGCTTCAGCCTCAGAAGGAACACATTTGTTGTCGGACAATTTGAGAGCATGACCATCCAACATTTGTTGTCAGCAAGCGGTTAACAATTTTCCCCCTAAAATAGTCTGTTCGTTGTTGTACTGATTGCGCTATAAAATTCCTCTATTTCTTTTTTTTTTAATCCTTATTTTATTTTTATATGCAAACAACAGACAAATTATACAAACAAAATCACATTAACCACTTCCCTACCGTAGGACGTCATATGACGTCCTGTACTTTGTGTGGGGCTACAGGCATCATTCACATATCCTTCTTTTCAAGGGGCGATTCTGTGCATGATAAGAACGATCATAGTGGCAGTTCTGCCGCTTGATTGTCTTATAGGAGGCAGGAGGGCACATTCCCCCACCTTCTGCCGCCATCCGGTGCTTCTACGGGCTCTCCCATGCCATCGGAGGCCAGGAGATCTAATCGGTCACCAGATAGGGAGGGTGGAAATTTCCGGTGACCAGTTGGTCACTGGTCATCTCTATGGCCGTCAGAGGCCCGAGCACAATGTCATGACCTCACGCCCAGGCACCCGGAAGTAAACAAAGCCGCAATCGCGGCTAAAAGCATGAGATTGGTGAATGTTTTTTCACGATCTCATGCTTTCCAGCCTGGAGGAGAGATGTGGGGTCTTACATCTCCCCCCATCTCTCCATAAAGAGGACCTGTCACACACTATTTCTATTACAAGGGATGTTTACATTCCTTGTAATAGGAATACAAGTGATCAAAAAAATTATTTAAAGTGTAAAGATAACAAAAATTAAGTAAAAAAAAATTATTAAAACGCCCCAGTATCTTGCGCTCAGAAGCGAACGCACACGTCAGTCCCGCCCACATATGTAAACGCCATTCAAACCACACATGTGAGGTATCGCCGCGTGCGTTAGAGCAAGAGCAATAATTCTAGCACTAGACCTCCTCTGTAACTCTTAACTGGTAACCTGTAAAAGAAATTCAAGCGTCACCTATGGGGATTTTTAAGTACCGAAGTTTGGCGCCATTCCATGAGTGTGCGCAATTTTAAAGCGTGACAAGTTAGGTATCTCTTTACTCGGCGTAACATCATCTTTCACATCATATAAAAAAATTGGGCTAACTTTACTGTTTTGTTATTTTTTTAATTCACAAAACAGTTTTTTTCCCCAAAAAGGTGTTTGAAAATTATTGCGCAAATACCGTGCAAGATATAAAAGTTTCTATGGCCGCCACTTTATTCCCTAGGGTGTCTGCTAAAAAAAAAAAATATAATGTTTGGGGGTTCTGAGTAATTTTCTAGCAAAAATAATATGATTTTTACATGAAGGAGAGAAGTGCCAGAATAGGCGCGGTGTGGAAGTGGTTATACAAAACACAACCCAAGAAAAAAAAAAAGGGACCCCAAACCACCCCACCTGAACAAACCCCCCCCCCATTCCTCAGCCCCCACCCTGCTTTTGTAGTATGTATGGGAAAAAAGAAAAAAGGACAGAAAAAAACCCAGCATCCAATATTACAAAGTATATAGCACCTATTGGTTTACATGATACCTAGGTCATGAATTGAATTCCTCTTTTTCAGTATTAAAAATCCCATTATCATAAGGGAAAAGAAAGTGGGAAAGATGAATTTTCATAATTTTCAGAATCTTCCTCAATGTCTATAGAGCTGAAATGCTCAGGATATTAAGAGCACAGGACTTTGCACCAGGGTGAAAATGAAGTGAACAACAGAATAGAAATTCCATTGCGTTGAGGTATCACCTGCATATTGCCTAAGAATCAGCGAACAACGCGAGCCGCAGATACCTATTAATATTTTCAATAGCAATAATAAGACATTAAAAACAAAAACAAAAAAAAAACACCCTTCATCATCCAATGCCATAATGAATATGGTTGATGATATTTTCATATCAGAATATTTAAAGAATAAATAAATCAATCCAAAATGTGTAACTATATATCTTGTTTTCCGTTTTACATTGATTTAACCCTCTACTGGATGTAATCCATGTTTCTATCACAGAAAAGGACAATGCAGATTAAAAAAAAAAATCAAAGTTTGTCATCTTGAAGAGTTAATTCCGAAAGAAAGATGACCTTTATCCTTATATAGTCACTCATTTTTTTTATCAAGTCTCTCCAAGGGGACTCATCATATGCAGGACTCTATGAACAGTACTGTCCTTATCACCTTCTTCCAGAAAGTGGCAGAGTAATAGGACTTTGTAAAGCGAAATGAAGCCCAGTCTGATGGCTGCTGATTAAAAATTGACTCTGCCACATCAAAGAAGAGTTGAAGGTGAAAATGATGATCACTTCTCTCTCCCAGGGATCCTGCACTATTTCTTTTATTCAACCTTGAAAGGTTCTTTCTGAATAAGATAATATCCCTTGAGTCTATTCTAGCCAGGCAGCATGAAAAAATGTAGATCAGTATGTCTATTTTTTATAGAAAAATATGGGATTTTGTTAATGACAGGGCACTTTAAAGTGGTAGTTTGTATGTGTTAAGTGCTGATAAATTAATTTTAAAATGATGTTTAAGCTGTGAAGATTAACTCATTTGATTCCGAGGTTATTAATTGGAGGCATACATCTGCCAAAGGCATTGCGTTATTTTTTTTAAACCCTGCAGCATCCGATTTGTCTTATGGTCAGTGTATCCTATTATTCAGTTTTTTTTTTGTATTTGTCAGTAAGCATGCTGATATGTGTACAAAAAAAAAAGGCATTAGGTTTTATAAACACTGCCATGCAGCAAATGTTGGCTCACAAAATAGTTCAAGTCTAACCTGTCAGGAATTGGGAGTAAACGTGTGTTGTAATGTGTTTGCTACGTTTTTAAAGACATATGTACTAGCAGACATCTTCCTTTCATCTTTGTTATCAATGTGTTATTTAACCTCCCTGGCGGTATTCCCGAGCGTGACTCGGGGTTAACATTCAGTGCCAGAAGCGGTAACCCCGAGTCACGCTCGGGGTGCATTTTTTTTTTCCCCCGGTCAGACTAGCCTCCCTGGCGGTCTTCACGTGTGTGGCACGGGGTGAGATTTTTAAGCTAATATCGGTAACCCCGTGCCACACACGCGCTTACCTCGCTGGATGCAGAAAAAGTTTACTTACCTTTTCTCTGCGATCCAGCGATGAATCCCCGCAGTACACGGCGGGCGGATGTCCGCCTGATGCTGTGTGTACCTCCGATTCCCTTCCCTGCGAGCGTCGCGACGTAGGGGGGGGAACGGCGCCAAATTTAAAAAAGTAAACAAACACTATACATACAGTACACTGTAATCTTATAGATTACAGTACTGTATGTAAAAAATACACACCCCCCATGTCCCTAGTGGTCTGCCCTGTACACTACATGTCATTTTGTATAATAAAAACTTTTCTTTCTCCCTGCAAACTGTAGATTGCCCATAGCAACCAAAAGTGTCCCTTTATGGCAAAAATTGTTTTAGAGCAGCTAAAAAACAGCGATAATAAATCAGAATCACTTGCAGAATTTAGCGATAGCGATTTATGGGGAAATTCGTCATAAAAAAAAAAAAAAAATGACAGCAAAAATTCTGCAACTGAGCAAATTTCAGTGATTTTGATTTGATTACATTATTGAATAATTTTTACTATAATTATATTATCATTTGTGATCATTTTTTATAATTATTTATTATATTATAATTTTTAATTAAAAAAAAAAAAAAAAATCATACCCGGGATGCCTATTAGACTCTTGTTTGAATAGATTTAAGTGAGTTATTCCTAAGAATTACAAGCCTACAGTATAAAACGCCAAATTCCCTTGCAAATAATGGTACCGCTTTTAGCACCTAAAATCTTAAAGAATCATACCGCCAGGGAGGTTAAATGTTTGGTTAGATTAAAAATATGCATGAAGAAGAACCTTGAAAGCAGCTACAGCTGACCTTCATCTGAAAATGCTAGTTGAGTGGCTGTTATACTGAGTCACGTAACCACTTCAGCTCCTTTACGACCCCTTTTTGCGATATGGCACTGCGTTACTTTATTTGACAACTGTGAGGTCGTGCAACACTTTATCCAAATAAAACTTTTTTTTCCATGTTTCCACAAATGAGTGTATATTGATTGATTTGCCCCAAAAGTTAGTGTCTACAAACTATGGGATACTTTTATGGATTTTTTTTTTTTTTACTAGTAATGGCAGCGATCAATGACTTACAGTGGGACTGCGACATTTGCAGCAAACAAATCGGACGCTAAGTGACACATTTGACACTTTTTTGGTGGACCAGTGACACCAATACAGTGATCAGTGCTAAAAAAAATGTACTGTCACTAAACTAATGACACTGGCAGGGAAGGGGTTAAATGTGTCCCTAGGGAGTACCTCTAACTGTAGGGGTGGGGATGTGCTTAAACTGTGGGAAGACAGAGATCTGTGTTCCTGCTTCCCCTGTAACAGAACAGTGATCTGCCTTGTTTACATAGACAGTCAAACTTATCCGGTAATGATCCGCAGTACCCAGTGGACATTGGGTGCGCTGGACCCACAGATTGGCTCCTGCTGTGTCCAATCGCAGCTGGAGATGCTCACCAGCACCATTGGACTCGGAAGAGAGAAATCACATACCTGTACGTGATTTCATGCAGGAAAGCTGCTGCCCCACAGTGTATGTAAGTGGGGTGGTCGGCAAGTGGTTAAAGCGGAGTTCCAGCCAAAAATGGAACTTCAGCTTTTTGGAATCCCCCTCTCCGTTGTCACATTTTGGCACCCTTCAGGGGGAGGAGGGAACAGATACCTGTATAATCCAGGTACTTGCTCCTACTTCTGAGCGTACATCACGTGGTGACCTACGCCATGTCCGGTGAATACTCTGTCCCCCCCTGCTGTCTTCTGGGAGACACACAGGTCCCAGAAGGCAGCAGGGACCAGTGGGATTACGCAGCACGACTCGCGCATTCGCAGTAGGGAACTTCCTGATTCCCTTACCGAAGATGGCGGCAGCAGCACCCGAGAGTCAAGGAACAGATCGGCTTTGGGTGCTGACCTCACGAGCGCCCAGGACAGGTAAGTGTCCATTTATTAAAAGTCAGCAGCTGCAGTATTTGTACCTGCTGACTTTTTTCTATTTTTTTGCAGAACTCTGCTCCAAAGAAGAATTTCAGGTATGGCATTTTTTACAGTTACATTTGTCCAGTTTGGACTAGTGTATTTATAGATATACCATACGTGTGGAATCCCTCTAGAAGTTGGAAATCAATGAAGTGGACACTATTACTCTAATGATCTCTACTAGCTTTCGAGTCCTATGCAGAGGGTCTACCCTGCTGCACTTTGACCTCATGAGGTTTATCACTCAGCAACAGCACTATTCAGCGATTGCTTTGCATTTTCTCAATAAATACAAAGCATTTACCGATTGGATGAAGTGGAGTGGTAGGGCGGTGACATCACTCTATCCACCTCATCAAATCAGAGAATAATTTGCATTCAGGGCCAGGACAAGGGATGGGGAAGAGGAGAGGCAGCCCTGGGTGCAATGTTTTTTTTTGCAGGTATGGGGTGCCTAAACTCTAAGGCCTCGTACACACGAGGGGATATGTCCGCTGAAAACGGTCCGATGGACCACCGTTTCAGCAGACATCTCCGATCGTGTGTATGGGCTAGCGGACAGATTTGTCCATCGGACAAATTTCAAAGCATGCTTTTAATTTGTCCGCTACAAACCTGTCCGTCGGATATGTCCGCTGGTTAGTACGGTAAACCAGCGGATATATCCTCCCACACATGCGTCGTATCCTGTGAATGGATCCGACGCATGCGCGCGGAAGTGTTTACTTCCTGGTGCGTGACGTAGCGGTGACGTGGCGGCATCAACGTAACCGCCGCGTCACCGACACGTCACCGCGCCGTCCGCCGGCGGGGAATTTGATCCTATGGTGTGTACACGCCATCGGATCAAACTCCAGATCGGACATATCCGATGGAAATGGTCCGCGGACCGTTTTCATCGGATATGTCCGATCGTGTGTACGAGGCCTAAGGCCTCGCACACACGATCAAATCCGTCTGCTGGAAATGGTCTGCTAGACCGTTTCAGCAGACAGATTTGATCGTGTGTATGGGCTAACAGACGGATTTGGCCACCCGAGAGATTTCAAAGCATGCTTTGAAATCTGTCGGCTGGGAACCCGTCCGCCCGACATGTCTGCTGGTTAGTACGCTAACCAGCAGACATGTCTTCTCGCACACGCGCCGAATGGTTTCGTTGCATGCGCGGAAGTGTTTTACTTCCTGGTGCGGTGACGTGGCGGCGTCAACGTCACCGCCATGTCACCGACAAGTCAGCGCGCTGTCTGCTGGCGGGGATTTTGGTTTGCTCGTGTGTACACGCGAACAAACCAAAATCCCAGCAGACAGATCTGTTCAAATCTGTCGGACAGACAGATTTGAACAAATCTGTCTGCTCGTGTGTACGAGGCCTAAGGCCTCGTACACACGAGGCAATCTATTTGTTCAAATCGGTCGGACCGACCGATTTGAACAAATCTGTCTGATAGGATTTTGGTTTGCTCGCGTGTACACACGAGCAAACCAAAATCCCCGCCAGCAGACGGCGCGCTGACGTGTCGGTGAAGTGGCGGTGACGTTGACGCCACCACGTCACCGCACCAGGAAGTAAAACACATCCGCGCATGCGCCGAATCCATTCGGCGGCGGTGCGAGACGACATGTCTGCTGGTAAGTGTACTTACATGCTTTGAAATCTGTCGGGTGGCCAAATCCGTCGGCTCGCCCGTACACACAATCGAATCTGTCTGCTGGGACGGTCTAGCAGACCGTTTCCAGCAGACAGATTTGATCGTGTGTACGAGGCCTAAGGCCGCGTACACACGACCAAATAAATCCAAGACAGACCGATTTGATCAGATTTGTCTGCTGGGATATATTGGTTTGATCGTGTACACACAATCAAACCAAAATCACTGCCGGCAGACAGTGCGGTGACGTGGCGGTAACGTTGTCGCTGCCACGTCACCGTCACCAGGAAGCAAAACACTTACGCGCATGCGTCGATTCCATTCGACACATGTGCGGACAGATATGTCTGCTGGTTAGTGTACTAACCAGCAGACATGTCGGACGGACGGGTTCCCAGCAGACAGATTTTAAAATTTGTCTGCTGGAAAACCTGTCTGTCCGCCCGTACACACGATCAAATTTGTCTGCTGAAACGGTCCGTCGGACTGTTTCCAGCAGATAGATTTGAGCGTGTGTACGCGGCCTAAGGGAAGGCACAGCTTGACACCTTTGCCCTGGGTGCTGGATCACCTTGTCCCATCACTGTTTGCATGCATTGGAAAACTGGAAATGACTGACAGGGGACCTTCTTTGTCAAACAGGGGACCTTATGTGTTCACAATGCAGCATGAAGACTGCTCAACATGAAACTCAGGACTAAGTGGAGATCACAGAAGTAGCAGTATCTACTGCATTGATTTTCAGCTATCACATTGTAACTATGTAAAAATGCCATACCTGGAATTCTTCTTTAACCACTTAAGGACCGCCTAATGCCGATATACATTGGCAGAATGGCACGACTGGGCACAGCCGTGGGTGGCGCGCGCCCGCGACTCGGTCCGAAGCTCCGCGCTCACGGGACCCGCAGACCCGATTGCCGCCTCTGTTTTTCAAAGTAGCAGTGTCACTGATCGTCTGTTCTCTAAAATAGGGAAAGACGATCAATGACGTCACAAGTCCAGCTCTACTCCCTACAGTTAGAAAAATTTTAACTGACAATTGCGCGGTCGTGCGACCTTGCTCCTAAACAAAATTGGTGTCCCTTTTTTCCCCACAAATAGAGCTTTCTTTTGGTGGTATTTGATCACCTCTGCAGTTTTTATTTTTTGCGCTATAAACAAAAATAGAGCTTCGGACCAGGTCGCGGGCGCGGCATTTAAAAAGGACGTACAGGTACGTGCTTGTGCCCAGCCATGCCATTCTGCCAACGTATATCTGCAGGAGGCGGTCCTTAAGTGGTTAAAGGAGAACTATGGCCAAAGCTTTTTTTTGGACTTCTGCTATGGATCACAGAAGTGAAATTCTTTCTGCACTCTTGTGACCCGTTTTCAGCCGACAGTTTGTAAAGCCTGCTATCGGAGCAGAGCAGAGAGGGAGACTTGAGCGATCAGTGATGTTTAGTCTTTCAGTTCTCACTGCACAGCCGTTGGGAGACAGATGCTGCATCCACCTAGGTAAGTATTAATGTTTATTTTTTTAAATGCCAAACACCGGACAAACACTATCAATTTTTAAAAGCTCAACAGCAGTATGGTCAACTAAATACGTTTTCGACAATCAACTGAACAGATAAGCTGGCTATCCTTTATTTTTCATTCAGAATGAATGAAAAAAAAATAACAGATTCTTCTATGCACGTAACCACTTCAGCTCCTTTACGACCCTTTTTTGCGATATGGCACTGCGTTACTTTATTTGACAACTGTGAGGTCGTGCGACACTTTACCCAAATAAAACTTTTTTCCATGTTTCCACAAATAACTGTATATTGATTGATTTGCCCCAAAAGTTAGTGTCTACAAACTATGGGATACTTTTATGGATTTTTTTTTTTTACTAGTAATGACAGCGATCAGTGACTTACAGTGGGACTGCGACATTTGCATCAGACAAATCGGACACTAAGTGACACATTTGACACTTTTTTGGTGGACCAGTGACACCAATACAGTGATCAGTGCTAAAAAAATGTACTCACTAAACTAATGACACTGGCAGGGAAGGGGTTAAATGTGTCCCTAGGGAGTGCCTCTAACTGTAGGGGTGGGGATGTGCTTAAACTATGGGAAGACAGAGATCTGTGTTCCTGCTTAGCAGAAACACAAGATCTCTGTCTTCCCCTGTAACAGAACAGTGATCTGCCTTGTTTACATAGGCAGTCATACTTATCCCGGTAATGATCCGCAATACCCAGTGGACATTGGGTGCACTGGACCCACAGATTGGCTCCTGCTGTGTCCAATCGCAGCTGGAGATGCTCACCAGCGCCATTGGACCCTTGTCAATTAGATAAGCTGGCTATCCTTTTTATTTTTCATTCAGAATGAATGAAAAAAATAATTAACAGATTCGTCTATGCACATAAATATGGTGGATGGAGGAATCCGAATATGATAATCAGTGGCTGCAGTCGATTGGCTGCAGCCATGGATCATCAAACATTTTCCAGCTTCTACATAGGTCAACTGATCAACGTAGATCAAACAATAGGAATAGACATACTGAATCAGACAAAATTCACTTCATCTATGGCCAGCTTTAGACTCATGGGCAGGCCCAAGCCAGTTGGAAGACCTTATTCATTAGATCCAAGTTTATAAAAAAACAATTTCCCCAGAGAACTATTTAAGGCCCCTTTCACACTGACACGTTTTTCAGGCTGTTTAGTGCTAAAAAATAGCGTTGCTATACCGCTTGAAAAAATCGTGCCCTGCAGTCTTCATTGTGAAAGCCTGAAGGCTTTCACACTGAAGCAGTGTGCTAGCAGGACCGCTCCAAAAGTCCTGCTAGCCACATCTTTAGAGCGGTATAGGAGTGGGGTGTTTACCGCTTCTATACCGCTCCTTCCCATTGAAATCAATGGGAAACTGCGGTATTACCAGAGGCACATTGCGGTCGATATTAACCCTTTATCGGCCGAATATTGCAGTAAATACGACGGTATAGCGGCACTAAAAATCGCGCTCCTATACTGCCACCGCACCTCCCCTGCCTTGTGTAAAAGGGGCCTAAAGCGCTTTTCCGATGTTTAGATGCAATAGATGCAATCTCAGCTTCATGTATTTGCAAATATTGTTTATAGTATTTGTAAACTTTACAACACATTGTCAAGATAACTCTTAAGGTTTGGACCTAATGTCTGAGCTGACAGTGGAATATATGGATCATTTAATAAATGAAGGGGAACATGACCAAGTCATTGTCTTAAATATGCAGACTCACTCAGGGCAGTTGAAGACAGTTTGTGTGTTTATATCATACAACTTATTTTTATACCATTACCAAGCACTCAGCCCTGCTGGTTTTTGGTAGGCTAGCTAAACACATTATTGGGGAATTGTTTACATATTCACTTGGGCTGTTCTTCTGCCATGTGCACCCCACTTCTTAGTTCTAAATTAAAATGGTTGCATTTTTCCTCTTTTTGTGTGCCATAGATCTACTTAATAAAACAGTATAAAAATTATTAATGATTTTTAGTAATGTAATCATATTTTACACAATTATGACATTGTATTTACATAAAACATCCTGATGGATAACACTGACATGCAAAGACAATAAGCAGTCCTATTGTCCCATTTGTTTCACTGTGTGAATGACTAGCAGGGATGAGGCAGTATGCAGAAATATTCAATACCCAGTACTACAGGCAGCTCTAGAAGACAGATTCTCTTTTCTCCCTATGGCAGGATCACCAATGCTAAAAGCAAAATTATACTTTTAACATGTCGTTTCACGTACTATATCCAGGCAAACTTGTCTGTAAATATAAATGTTTACTTTCTTCCTTTTTCTTTACAGCAGGTAAGAGCTGAGCTGGGATTCTCGACTGTCAGCCACTTCAGATTTCCTGCATGGTATCCGATAAAGATATCTGATGATGTCTTACAACATGGGAGTAGTTATATCAAAGAAATTATCCCTGGGCTCCCTTTAGAGGTGCATGCTTCTGGCTGTACTAGAGCTCCTAGTTCAGTATTCTCCCTGTAAGTCTGAAATAAAGGCTCAGGGGTTTGTCTGGTTTACAATTAGCTTGACTCGCAGTACAGGGCTTCTCTTTTTTGTTTGATTCTCTTCTGTTATACAATTCCTAAAGTGTTACTGTAGGCTTAATAAGAAACCTAAACTGGCAGTAGAATTGTTACAAGGGCACATCCAGGTGCTTGCATGCACAATAAGGTCATTTAGTGCTCTGGTCCCTTAAAAATTTGACTTTAGGCATTACAATGACCAGATCTCAGGTCAGGCTGTGGCCCACCTATTGCTGCTCTTTAGCTTCTCTGTTGGTCACTGGTCAGGAAGGCTGCTGAACAAGGTATTTCCTTGTTCTGCCTAGCAACATGACAGAGATCTACTGCTCCCAGTGATCGGGAGCACCCTTTATGGATGGTCTGGATTTGGCCCGTGTAGACCTGATCCAAACCACCAGTTTTAATAGTGATCTACTGCAGCAGACAATCATCCAGGTATGGATCACGCCCCATGTAAATACATTGATCTGATAAAAGCACTCCTATCCGTAGCAGCTAATTATTAATTGGGGCAGTTACTATCAGTTACCAAGAGTTGCTTGGGCCTACAGTTTAATATAGAATTGAGAATGATACTCAAATGTAAGCTTTCATTGAGGTAAGGGTAGATTCTATATAATTAAGAATATATTAGAAGTTGATGCATATGGTAGTTGAGAATGTAACTACCATGCAGCTGGGATAAATCTAATGTTTGCCCTGTCAAAAGATAAAAAAAAAAAAGAAAACTAAAATTCTGTAAGATCTTACTGTTCAACTGCAGATGGTAATCAATTTTACTTACATATCATCATTCTTTGAAATATGCATGTCGTTCACAGTCATGAAACACTTATCTTCATGCATTTTAATTAGTATATTAACAGAAGTGCTGGCTTATTAAAAACCAGATTATTAGAAGATAAAACAGTGAATTACTGGTACACTGGGTTGGAGATAATCTTTTCCTGGGGGCATGATTTATTAATTTGGTTAAATAATTTGAATGCATGTATGGCATTTTCTTTACTATGTTTTTACATTAGGCTAAAACCATCAGTGAGCTTTTGGGTGGTAAAAACAAAAACAAACCTGTCTGTACGCTGGATTGAACACGATTATCAGATAAGAAAATCACATTCTGTTTCTATTCAGTAAACAACAAATGCAAACAAAACTAAACAGTAGTCAATGTCTTTATTTAAATGATTTCCCTTTTTTTAATAGCTTTATTTCATGACATTGGGAATTGTGATTCTGTTGGTAGGACTGGCCGATCAACTCCAACTTCAGTAGAGCGGGGTTAGGTTTTACTGTTGTTTGCATGGTCATGTTTAATGAGATTGTAAATGCTGTTTCAACAGTAGATATTTATTTGTTGCACCGATCCCCCCCACCACCTTTTCTATAATGGCTTTATTTCATTACAAAATGAGTTGTGACGTTGCTGGCTGATCAAAATCCAACTCCAATTTCAATAGGTGTGAGGTTAGGTTTTATTCAGCTTTAATCCACATTCTCAGTGAGATCTTAGGCCCCGTACACACACAAGCAAATATATCTTTTCAAATCGGTCTGACAGACCGATTTGAACAGATATGTCTGCTGGCTGTTTTGGTTTGATCGCTGTACACACGATCAAACCAAAATCCCTGCTGGTAGACAGCGCGGTGACGTGGCGGTGATGTTGACGCCGCCACGTCACCGCACCAGGAAGAAAAATTACATCCACGCATGCGTCGGATCCATTCGACTCATGTGCGAGCAGATATGTTTGCTGGTTAGCGTACTAACCAGCAGACATATCGGTCCGACGGGTTCCCAGCAGACAGATTTTAAAGCATGCTTTAAAATCTGTCTGCTGACCAAATCCGTCGGCTCGCCCGTACACACAATCGAATCTGTCTGCTGAGACGGTCTGTCAGACCGTTTTCAGCAGATAGATTTGATTGTGTGTACGCGGCCTTAAATGCTGTCTCCACAGAGAATATTTCTTTGTTGCAGACCTGATCCCGACAAATTGGGGGTAAATTTCCCTTATGGGGATGCAGACAATGATTAAATCTTATATAGAAGACAAGCCTATGTATTTTTGGTCTATAGAGAAGATCTATTTCATCAGAGTCATGCAAACGGGCACCTGGGGCTGTACAACAAAAAATAAAATGTATCTAACAGAAGACAAGCCTAATGTCTAGGCTAGAACCAGTGGCTGAAGCTTGTCTGCATTTAGGGTCATACATGCAATGCATATTTGTGTTTAGACAAGTACTAACATACTGTATATACACTGATTTCTATGGGCAGCTGTATGCAGCACATGTAGCTCCCTTTAGGGTAATTTAAACAATCAGCTGCAATTGCTGCTAAGTACAGTAAAACCTTGGTTTGAGAGTAACTTGGTTTGAGAGCGTTTTGCATGACAAGCAAAATGTTTTAATAATTTTTGCACTGATATACAAGCGTTGTCTTGATATAAGAGTATCATCATGTCACAACTGAGTATAAAAGAGAAGAGAGGAGCCCCTAAGTGTAGCAATATGGTTACATTTAATGAAGGTACAACATTTAGCAACTTATAGCTACACTAATGCCCTGTACACACGATCGGTTCATCCGATGAAAACCGTCTGATAGATTTTTTCATCAGATATCCGATGAAGCTGACTTTCATCAGTCTTGCCTACACACCATCAGTTAAAAAAAACGATCGCGTCAGAACGAGGTGATGTAAAACACAACAACGTGCTGAGAAAAATTAAGTTCAATGCTTCCGAGAATGCGTCCACTTGATTCTAAAGAATAAGTTGATTTTTAACCAATGAATTTCCCCACAGACGACTGTTTTTTTCTATCGTTTTTTTAACCATCAGATCATTTTAAAACAGGTTCTACGTTTTTTCACTGATGGGAAAAAAAACTGATGGGGCCCACACACGATCGGTTCATCTGATGAAAACGATCCATCAGACCGTTTTCATCAGACGAACCGATCGTGTGTACGCGGCATTAGAGGTGCCTCTCTTCTCCTCTATACCCTATATGTTTTGATATACAAGTGCTTTGGATTACAAGCATGTTTCTGGAATGAATTATGCTCGCAAACCAAGGTTTTACTGTATGTCAGCATAAAATGTCCTGGCAGATTGGATTCTTCCATCTACCTCATTTGTGTGGCTGGAGGAATATGTTTGTTTCGGTTAATGAAAAAAGCCTAAATCTGGCCAGAGGTGATTCTTTTTTTTTCTTCCTTCAGTTAGTGGGCTGGATTCTTCACCCACACAATCTAGGTGAATAAAAAAATCTTCTCTGCTGAGACATTTATTCTGACTCTTTGCTGTCAGAATACACTGATAAGGGGCTGCAACCGGCTGATTGAGATTTTTTTCCTAGCCTAATCGACAGAAGTCTCTGCTGAACCGGAATAATTTCAATCCATCTATGACAGTACTGTATATGGCCAACCTAAGAGGGGGTTTCCCATAACTTTGTAGAAATGTCCTCTCCTTTCCTGTTGTGTTTGCAGGACAGGAAGCGAAAATAAATCTATGTATCAGGACTTAGACGGGGGGAAAAGATATCAGGGATTTTTTTAGCTCTGGGTTAATCTAAAACTGTAAAAAATATATTTTTATTATACAGTACATACTGTATGTAAATATCTGAAAGAACTGCAAGATGCTGTTATCAAGTTGCAATCAAGTGATTAAACGTCTTGTATTAATTAATATAGAACTGCAAGAAATTGTTTATTTTACTTATTTTATGATGATGATGTTTTTTTTTAATTATTAAAAATATTGATTCATACAAAGCCAACAGCTTCCACATTGCTGAACAGAATTATGGCATACAGTACATGGGACCATACAGTTATCTTTAAAACATACAGATATATATACAACTAAGAATGACAGCCCTTCCCAAACAAGTTTACAGTTTGTCAATAAAAATGGCGCGGTGAGTGATTATTACTATCTATTTGTCAAATAATACAGGATTTATTGATCATACAAATAGGTATTTAAAAAAGTAAAGAGTTCATAAAACTAAAGCATAATTTTCTATTAATACAGTTTCAAGTTGCCATAGAAACATTTAAAGCATGTACTATGTTTGTAAAAACAAAATGATGATAAAATATAAAATTCAAGTAAGGTGAAGGTGATTTTTTTGTCTAGTGAAGTGAAAAACTGCAAGAGCTTTCAAGTCAGTAAACTTTTTTTCTTCAGGCATGATATACTTAGGAAGCTGAAATCAGTCATTTTTATATACTCTTGGGTATACTATGTCACATATACAATTAGTGTCTCTCACAGTTATGTGAAGTGCAAATGCAAATACTGTATAGTCACCTCTATCGGTTAACATTTCAAGGAGACTCAGACTAATGTTCAATGCTTCTTTATTAGAAGTTTTCAAGTAACAAAGAAATCTATAGAGAATTTCTAGACATGAATAGTACTTTTATACAATACTTTATTTTTTGACTAATTAGTCTGGGTTAAAGAATATATATATATATATATATATATATATATATATATACAGTATATATATATATATATATATATATATATATATATATATATATATATATATATATATATATATATATATATATATATATATATATAATATATATATATATATATATTGGTTTGATTTTAATTTCTTAAATAAGCAGAATAGGTTGTTTTAAAAAGAGAGGGTTAACATATACTTAAATAATATGTCTTAATAGAATTAGACTTGCACCTACTTAAAATCAAGTGTAAAACAATTCCATTCAAGGTAAAATTTGTAGCACACCCATAGGATTAGGGACCTCCAGGTGGCTTGGTGGCATGGCATTTCACCTCAGTACAGAATCCTTGAATCTTTGTGGGGTTGAAGAAATTGGACACCAGTCACCTGGAGAGAAATAGAGAGAGAGAGAGAGAGAGAGAGAGAGAGAGAGAGAGATTATAACACAGGATACTCCAAAAAATACCATGTTTTGAGGACACACTTCAGCAGTGAGGTCTTTACCATTAGTGGTCTAATCCACGCTATCACCTTCCTCTCCACTTTCCCTGGATAAACCCTCCAGCAGGACAGCAGGCAGCTTCTGGTCCCAAATTTGGGTCTCTCTGCAGAACATCATACCCTCCCCAGGCCAGTGCCACTATTAGAAAATAGGGTCTGGATGCCATCTATCTGACAGGGACCCCTGGCCTACAAGCAGCCAGCAGAGAAAAAATTAGGTAGTGTGCATAGTACACCAAAGAAATTTGGGTTTGACAAAATTTCACATAAAATGCTTACAAGGAATAATGTTTGAGTCTATACACACAGCACAATGGTCAAAGGTATGTAATATACAAAGGTTTCAGAAGTGTGCAACATACAGCGTTTAGGGGTCAGGTGTGTTTACATAGCAGCCTGCAGAGTAGGTGGTAAGAGTTAGGCCACGTACACACGATGAGATATGTCGGCTCAAACTTGTCCGACGGATTTTGGTCCGATGGCATGTACACACCATGGGCCAGATTCAGGTAGAAGTTACACGGCTTATCTGTAGATAAGCCACGTAACTTCTAACCTATGCCGGCGTACCTGTTTTCTGTATTCAGAAAACAAGATACGCCGGGATTTAGTTCAGATACGAGCTGCGTAACAGTATTTCGCCGTCGTATCGGAACTGCAATTTTAAAATGGCCGCCGGGGGCGTTCCCGCTGATTTACACTGAGAATATGTAAATCAGCAAGATAAGCCAATTCACGATCGTACGTGGGCCCGGCGCAGTGACTTTACGACGTTTCCGTAAGAGATACGCGGCGTAAAGAAAAACATGCCCCCTAGGTGGCGCATCCTATGTTAAGTATGGCCGTCGTTCCCGCGTCGCCATTTTAAAATCGAACGTCGTTTGCGTAAGTCATCCGTAAATGGGGCTGGACACCATTTACGTAAACGTTGAAAACAATGACGTCCTTGCGACGTCATTTTGCGCAATGCACGTCGGGAAGTTATTGGGACGGCGCATGCGCAGTACGTTCGGCACAGGAACGCGTCTAATTTAAATGGTCTACGCCCCCTACCCGGCTCATTAGAATTACGCGGGCTTGCGCCGGGGGATTTTCGCTACGCCGCTGAAACTTTACATGTAAGTGCTTTGTGAATCAAGCACTTGCTCTAGTAAGTTGCGGCGGCGTAGTGTAAATGCCTAATGCTACGCCGCCGCAAATGTATATGAATCTGCCCCATCAGATCAAAATCCCCGCCGGCAGACAGCGCGGTGACGTGGTGGTGACGTTGACTTGGCCACGTCACCGCACCAGGAAGAAAAATACTTCCGCGCATGCGTCAAATCCATTCGACGCATTTGAGGGAAGATATGTCCGCTGGTGAGTGTACTGACCAGCGGTCATATCCGGCGGACAAATTTTAAAGCATGTTTTAAAATTTGTGCGCCGGTCAGACATGTCCGCTAGCCCATACACACGATCAGATTTGTCCGCTGAACTGGTCCGACCAGTTTCAGCGGACAAATTCGATCGTGTGTACGCGGCCTTACAGCATTTTGCCAATTTTCATTTGCATTGCCACACTGAATAAGGCAGTAATCCAATCAGAATTAATCTGTAATTGACTATGAAGCGATAAGGGTTTCTGCAAATTATAAGCCTTTTTCTCCCTTAAAGTAGAATTCGATGTTTTATGTCACCATACTGACCCAAACAAACAATTTAAATTACAGAACGATAAGGCTTCTGTGTGTGCTGTGATATACTGTAGTAGCATTAGCTATATACAGTAAGCGGTTCTGTGTTTGTGCAGCTGTATGAGCAACTTTGCGTCTGCTGCCAGATATAAAGATAATAAGACTAAGTGCTTCTCAAGCAGGAAACTGGCTTCACCAACAAGTAAACACTAAGCAGCCTTTTCAGAATGAGCTGCAGTTGATCAGCATGGAGGGTTGTAAAATAAAATGGTAGAATATGCTACAGTAGCTAATGCAGGGTACAGTATATATATACAGTACAGACCAAAAGTTTGGACACACCTTCTCATTCAAAGAGTTTTCTTTATTTTCATGACTATGAAAATTGTAGATTCACACTGAAGGCATCAAAACTATGAATTAACACATGTGGAATTATATACATAACAAAAAAGTGTGAAACAACTGAAAATATATCATATTCTAGGTTCTTCAAAGTAGCCACCTTTTGCTTTGATTACTGCTTTGCACACTCTTGGCATTCTCTTGATGAGCTTCAAGAGGTAGTCACCTGAAATGGTCTTCCAACAGTCTTGAAGGAGTTCCCAGAGATGCTTAGCACTTGTTGGCCCCTTTGCCTTCACTCTGCGGTCCAGCTCACCCCAAACCATCTCGATTGGGTTCAGGTCCGGTGACTGTGGAGGCCAGGTCAACTGGTGCAGCACCCCATCACTCTCCTTCTTGGCCAAATAGCCCTTACACAGCCTGAAGGTGTGTTTGGGGTCATTGTCCTGTTGAAAAATAAATGATGGTCCAACTAAACGCAAACCGGATGAAGTAGCATGCCACTGCAAGATGCTGTGGTAGCCATGCTGGTTCAGTATGCCTTCAATTTTGAATAAATCCCCAACAGTGTCACCAGCAAAGTACCCCCACACCATCACACCTCCTCCTCCATGCTTCACGTTGGGAACCAGGGATGTAGAGTCCATCCGTTCACCTTTTCTGTGTCGCACAAAGACACGGTGGTTGGAACCAAAGATCTCAAATTTGGACTCATCAGACCAAAGCACAGATTTCCACTGGTCTAATGTCCATTCCTTGTTTTCTTTAGCCCAAACAAGTCTCTTCTGCTTGTTGCCTTTCTTTAGCAGTGGTTTCCTAGCAGATAAACAAAAAATGCAGCGCACAGTAGGTAAATTGATATTGTCACTTTATAGTCTAAATGAGCATAAAAAACAAAAAGATTAACATAGACTGATATAAAATACAATACGACAGCAATAAATGACATCAATTTAAATGGAATAAAGTCCATACAGGAAGCTGTGAAGCAGTCCGTAAATGGAGTAGGTAGTTCAGGAGAGGTGATTTCACACAGGGAACATTCAACACCGCCGTAGAGAAAGTAAAGATGTTAGGGAAGTGTGGGGAAGACCAGATGTCTGTGGAGGGCCGATGGGAGTGGGATCCCTCTCACGGCCATGATGTGGAGCGGCGGGGAAGCCCAGACACAGCGCTGATGTGAAGATGACGCAGCCGCGTCAGCCAAGGCAATGAGAGGTGGGAGATCCACAGCGTCACAGAGAGGGAGGGAGGATGCGGTGTCCGGACGCCGACCTCCTATGGTCATGTGACACCACAGGCCAATCAAAGGTGCAGATTCCAGGCAATGTGGAGGCATACACGAGCGTCACTGTGAATGATGACAGGACGTCAGTAGGTAGTGAGGAAAGCTATTCAGTACTTCTGTGGGTATCAGTGGACATCAAAGGTGATGGGGATGAGCCGTGACTGACATGTTTCGCGTCCCAGTTGACAGCTGCACTGAAGGTTTTTTGCACTAGTTATCACAGAATATTGTGTGTTACTGTATCATGTGGTAGCGCTATTAGTGGGATTTTCTTGTATTTTTTCTGTTTCCTAGCAGATATTCTACCATGAAGGCCTGATTCACACAGTCTCCTCTTAACAGTTGTTCTAGAGATGTGTCTGCTGCAAAAGGTGGCTACTTTGAAGAACCTAGAATATGACATATATTTTCAGTTGGTTCACACTTTTTTGTTATGTATATAATTCCACATGTGTTAATTCATAGTTTTGATGCCTTCAGTGTGACTCTACAATTTTCATAGTCATGAAAATAAAGAAAACTCTTTGAATGAGAAGGTGTGTCCAACCTTTTGGTCTGTACTATATATATATATATATATATATATATATATATATATATATTGTGACAGGAAGTCAGGTAAATCTGTGTGTGTTGTCACAGACGGGAGATATATTTCTGCTTTGTTTAGACAATACACCAATTAGTATTAGGCGTCGGCTGCAGAGATAGCCAGAGAGGTTTGGGGCATTAAAAGGTTTCAGCTGTTCAGAATTAAGCAATTAAAGCCCCTATAAAGACAGCCTAAGGATGACGACTGATTGCTGCATCCTGAGGCTTTGGGGAGTTAAGGAGCAGTCACAAACAGTACCAAGAGGTGAGGTGCTGATGGATATTTCTGTGTGACAAATATCAAAGAGACTTTTTGTTTTCTGCTGTAGGACCAGCAGTGTCTGCCCAGCAGTAGGCTGTGCCAGACTCCATAGGTAGGTTCCTGTGTTGGGAAGGTAGATGCCCCAAGTGACAAGGGTTTATTTTATGTTTTGTTTTGTTTATGCTGTTTTGATGCTTGCACGTGTATCCAGCAATATGGAAAAATAAACCATATCATTTGTTTTCAATCATCCTCAACTGCCTTTTTGTACAGTTCAGCGTGTAGTGAACCCATCCAGGGGGTCACACACACCCGCAACCGAGCTAATCCCTCACAATATATATATATATATATATATATATATATATATATATATATATGCAGATTTTTTTGTATTTTTTAATTTAAGCAATGGATTTCCTTAAACCCCCCCCCCCTCGATAGAATATACTGATCAGTGCTGCATCTATTGGCTGTAGTGGCTGATCGAATGCTGGTATTCTAGCAGGACTTTTCGACAGAATCTGGCTTCCTGTCCAGTTTCTGTTAAACATTGCACACATACCAAAATGTGGCCTGTTCCTGCTGAACCGGATACATTTACATATATTTATACCCAGCGTGGAGACTTGCAACATTGTATCTTGAATGCTGATGGATCTCTTTAAAGGGGTTGTAAAGGTTTGTGTTTTTTCACCTTAATGCATTCTATGCATTAAGGTGAAAAAACACTTGGCAATCACGGGCCCCCCAGCCCCCCCCCCCCGTTTTACTTAAATGAGCCTGTTCAAAAAAAAAATGAGACTGTTCACCTGCTCTTTGTGTCCCTGGTGTCCTCTTCTCCACGGAGTCTCTGCGTTGATTGGATAGATTGATAGCAGCGCAGCCATTGGCTCCCGCTGCTGTCAATCAAATCCAGTGATGTGGCTGCCGGGGGGTGGGGCCGAGTCATACACTCGGCGGCTATGGACTCCGAGTGTATGACACGGGAGTGCGCCCACAAGGTAACCCCCTTGGCATAGAGCTTCCCAGTGGGGGTTAGCTTTTGCAGGGAGGAGCCGCGAGAGCTGCCGTGGGACCCCATAACGGGAGGATCAGGGCCACTCTGTGCAAAACAAACTGCACAGTAGAGGTAAGTTTGCTATTAAAAACAAATGACGGGGCTTGTTCTCATGGGGCTGCATAATTGCGTATTTACCTTTGTTCTGGAAGCACGCTGCACAGTGCACTTAAAGCACAGAGACCGGGGTCTCAGCGGGAGCCCCAGGCCCCATATTACTTATCCGGACGTGGAACTCCCAATTCCGGGTCATCTGATCTAGCCTCTGACTAGCTATCACAATGATCAGTCATAGGTCAGGGTCAGTATTTGTTTTTGGACAGGATTTTTTTAAATTAGTATGAGTGTCAGTTAGTGTCATTTTTTTTAGGTAGGACAAGGAAAAAAAGCAAAATTCAGCCTATCATTGGTGAAAGATGGGAGAGGGGGCGGTGGCCGCTGATTGGCTGAAGCGCTGGATCATGGAAATTGTATTCCGGCCGCAATCAAGCTCCTGGTGGTGGGAGGAACCGAACAATGCAGCCTGACAACAACTCCCACCTCCCAGGACTCAGAGGCAGCCAGGGAATGTGGAAGGGGCCATCTGGACAAGACTTGCACGGTGACTTTTGAGCAGTGAACGTCGGGCACTGGCTCGTTGGAGAGAGAGAGAAGGAGACGTGACAGAGCATCACAGCACAGTAGTTTTGAGCAACAAGAGCAGAGGCAGCTTCAAGGAAGTTGGCATTCCCCCCCCCCCACAAAGAGGTTGTTCAATCAAGGCTGAGGTGAGACGGATCCTCACACACCAGATGACCCCCACATCCCATGGGCACTAATTGGGCTGCGGTGGCGGGCACTGATTGGGCTGCGGTGCTCTTTGAAAGACACATTCAAGTCAAGCAGTCTTCCTAATTTCTATGCATCTCTCCCCTGTGAGGCAGATCCTAATCTCAGGAACCATACACACAAATGGCAACCATCTTTGGCAGCACTTATGTCTGTCTTTTCCAGAATGAAACATCTGAAATCTCCAACCAGATCTAGACTAACTGATGCACACTTGCATCACTTGTTACGACGAGCAGTGACATATATGGAACCGGACATTGACCATCTCATTAGCCAAAAGCAGGCCCATAGTTCCCATTGAAATACTGCTAAGTTTGTTGATTTAAAATAAGATATGTGCAGTGTGCATAGGAATTTGTTCATAGTTTTTTTTTTTTAACTATAGTCCGACCCTCTAATGATCTGAGGGACAGTAAACTGCCCCGCTGTTTAAAAATTTTGAGGACCCCTGTTCTATGCAGTAAGGACTTTTTTTGGGGGAGGGGGATTATAGTGAGCAGAGTGTTAGGTTGTATTTTTTGGGTGATCACTCTTATATCCCTGGAGGACGGTTACAATCTAGCAATCTTCTTGGGAAAGGATCTGCTACAGAACTCTTTTGTGTGTTAGTGCTTTTCTGCCATTTAGGAGCAGCACTGTATTTATATTAATGATTGCAAGGCTTTCTTTGATTGGCTGAGGTGGAGATCGTGACATTGATAAAATTACAGTTTGTCCTGAATAACAGATGCACTAAGCCCAATTATCTTTATAGTTGTAGATAATATATGTAGCTAATGCTGCTACAGTCCATTACAGCACACTCAGTGGCCACATGGTTCGGGGATGAAAAATGTTTGTTTGGGCCAGCTTGGCCCAAACAAACTACCTAAAGTGACATTTCAGCTGAAGGTTAGCTCAAAAAAAGTATTTTCTACAACTTTAGTAACCTAACTTACCTGTAATGAAGTATGCTCCAAAGTCTGCAGGCAACTGGATTTGTAGACTTTTTCTATGCAGTAATGACAGGTCCTCTTCCTGTTGCAAAACTGACCTTAATGCCGCGTACACACGATCACTTGTTGTGATGAAAAAAAACAAAGTTTTATGTGATGAAACAAGACTACGTTTTTCAAACTTAATTTTCCAAAACGACGTTGCATACACACCATCGTTTTTCCAAAATGCTCTAGCAAAGCGTGGTGACGTACACCTCGTTCGACGGCACTCTGTTTCATTGAAGCTCCGTCTCATAACCTGCTTCTAAGCATGCGCGGGTTTAAAAGTGTATTTTTCAACATCGTTTTGCCCACGCACCATCACTTTTTATGACACAAAAAACGACGTTTTGAAAAACGACACAAAAAATTCAAGCATGTTCGAATTTTTTTTTGGTCGTTTTTTTGAAGACATAAAACAACGTTTTGCCCACACACGGTCATTTTAAATGACGTTTTTAAAAACGATGTTTTTTTTCATCACAAAAAGTGATCGTGTGTACGCGGCATAAGCCCTGTTTCACACTGGTGCGTTTTGACATGCGATTTGAACAGTATTTGCCGCAAATTGACGGAAATGGCACCGATTTCAAAAGTCGTTTCTGTGCTATTTTTTTGCGATTTCGGGTCCGCGCAGATGTCTCTATAATCACGGCCAAAATCGGGACTGCCAGTGGGAGTGAAATCAGCTGAACTCCCACGGCTTCACTCCCGCAGCCCAGTGTGAGCCTGGGCTATAGGAATCAATAGCTCAAGTCTTCAGTAAAACTGCAGTGAAATAAGCTCCCAATAGGGACCTGCCCCCTCCTCCCCATTGACAAAGGCCATTTCAAAGTGTACAATGTATGTAACACAATCTGTGATTGGGAGAGAGTCGGATTCTGTCCCCCATGTTTATGTCTTTACAAAAAAAAAAAATAAGGTTGTAGGTAATTAATGGGACAGTAAGCAGCTAACTATTATACCATTTTTCCAAACAGTCATTAGCAATAAAGAAAACACTAGAATGTATTTGGGTTAATAAAATAATTTATTTTATTGGCCGCGGCTTATTTATTGGTTTAAATTAATTAACTTTATCAACAATTCCATAGTAATCTTTTTATTATCAGAATTCAATAACTTTATATATCATAAATACCAATCTAAAACTTAACAACTCAGCCATTATATCTCGAGTTGTATACAACATAACTTTTAAACATAAATTGTCCCCCTATTCTTTGAACAGGTGACCCAACCACATAAATATTTAGCCGCGACAGTCCGGGGAGGGTGGGAGGGGAGCTCCGCTGCTGATGACCTCCTGAGGTGACTGGCAGTCTCCTCAGGCAACGCCACCCTTTATATAGGCTCTCCTCAGGCTTCTAGATCCTTCTGCTGCTGGTTTCAAGGGGCCCCTTTTTCCTCCTGTTTCCAGGTCCCCTGACCTGTCCACTGTGTGCCCTCTACTCTCTTCTGACAGGGGGAGCCTTGAAACTCTTTTGCTGCCCCTGTCCCATTAGAAAAGGGGTGGCCGGGGGATTTGAAACCCCCTATCCCTTTTCTCTCATATGGGACAGTAAGCAGCTAACTATTATACCATTTTTCCAAACAGTCATTAGCAATAAAGAAAACACTAGAATGTATTTGGGTTAATAAAATAATTTATTTTATTGGCCGCGGCTTATTTATTGGTTTAAATTAATTAACTTTATCAACAATTCCATAGTAATCTTTTTATTATCAGAATTCAATAACTTTATATATCATAAATACCAATCTAAAACTTAACAACTCAGCCATTATATCTCGAGTTGTATACAACATAACTTTTAAACATAAATTGTCCCCCTATTCTTTGAACAGGTGACCCAACCACATAAATATTTAGCCGCGACAGTCCGGGGAGGGTGGGAGGGGAGCTCCGCTGCTGATGACCTCCTGAGGTGACTGGCAGTCTCCTCAGGCAACGCCACCCTTTATATAGGCTCTCCTCAGGCTTCTAGATCCTTCTGCTGCTGGTTTCAAGGGGCCCCTTTTTCCTCCTGTTTCCAGGTCCCCTGACCTGTCCACTGTGTGCCCTCTACTCTCTTCTGACAGGGGGAGCCTTGAAACTCTTTTGCTGCCCCTGTCCCATTAGAAAAGGGGTGGCCGGGGGATTTGAAACCCCCTATCCCTTTTCTCTCATATGGGACAGTAAGCAGCTAACTATTATACCATTTTTCCAAACAGTCATTAGCAATAAAGAAAACACTAGAATGTATTTGGGTTAATAAAATAATTTATTTTATTGGCCGCGGCTTATTTATTGGTTTAAATTAATTAACTTTATCAACAATTCCATAGTAATCTTTTTATTATCAGAATTCAATAACTTTATATATCATAAATACCAATCTAAAACTTAACAACTCAGCCATTATATCTCGAGTTGTATACAACATAACTTTTAAACATAAATTGTCCCCAAAAAGGCAGGAGCCATAATACAGCCTCCTGCCTACCTACCCCAAACCGCGGCTCTTTCAATGACTGTCTGGAAGTCTAGGTTTAATATATCAAGGCCTACATCCGAGAGATGTATTCCATCCCTCCGATATAGCCCCGGAATCCCTCCTTCCAACTCTAGATGTCTAAATGATATTCCGTAGCCCAATGCCATGAATTTCTCTATCCTTCTATTGATTCGCTTCCTGACTTTTTCAAAAACAGATAAACCGATAACTTGGAACCATCTCAATCGAGGAACGATTTCGGAGAAAACAATGACGGTCCTAGGAGAAGCAGCCCTCAACTCTTTTATTGCCGATCGCATTTTTGCCAATAAATTTAGTGTTTTCAATGTTCCAATATCATTACCACCCAAATGTATGAGCAGAATGTCCGGCAAAGCCCAATCGTAAACTAATTCTCCCAAGACCAACATCAACTCCTCCCAGATCATACCCCTCCTACCGAACCAATAAACTGTAAACATTTCTGGATCCAGATTCAAATTTTCTCCGTAAATCCTGTTCATGGCTCTCTTATTTGCCCAGAACACAAATGAGTGCCCGATGATCCATACCACCTTTGGGTTACCTGAAATTCAAAACTGAAAATTAGGCCTCACATAAGAAATGTATGCATTTGATTTCCATCTTCCAATTTCTTTTATCTTATTCTTATCCAAACCAAGCTTGGCTGCCTCAGATGCGGCACCAATTCTAAAAGAATGGCAAGACAGTTTTATATTCTCCAGCTTAAGGGCCCGTAGGCATTTTCCCAATACCGCACTGAATTGGAATCTAGTCAGTGGACTATTGTTCTCATGTACAAAAAGTAAATTATGACCAACTGGACGCGTCGTTCTGTAATCATGTAGCAATCGAACTGGGCAAATATCCGGATCCCCACATGGATACAGGGTAATCCATGTACCTTTGCCCAATTGATCGTTTTTTGATCGACGCAACAAGATGCGAACGCAATTTTTTTCTTCTTTTACTGATTCATATTGAAGGCCATTGCATGCCTTTTTGTTATTTGGGATTAATTCTGAAATTCTCAACGCTGCGAAAAAACACACTGAAAAAGATGCTTTAAATAGCTTTGCTTCAAATTCCGAGAAACATACACGATCGGTGATTGAACAGAGTTGTTTTAGTATGTCAGCCGAGATTGGATGTCTGTTATCTACTGAAAAGTTAGCTCTTTTGTAGCCTTTCAATGCTCGACTCACCGAGAAAAAACTAAAAAGTGAAGCCAAACCTTTTAGTTTTAGAAAGAATGAAACTCCACATAGTATTTTATTAATGTGTGACCAAGAGAATTTCTTTTCCATTAGGTTGCTTACAAAAGACAGAGCCATATCCTCATTAACGGAGGACCAAGAGACCTGTTGTGCATTGAAATAGGATATCCAAGAAAACCAAGCAGAAGAGTAGCTCAACCACGTTTTAGGTGCTAAAGACTGTTTTATACTCTCATAAATTATATTAGTCTCCAAAGGCTTTCTGGACATACCACACCTGCCTTGTCCGCCTCTGGCAGCAGCTTGAAAAATTGCGTCATCTGTAATCGAGAAAGAGCATCTGCTACAATGTTATCCTTACCTGGAATGTATTTCGCTTTCAGCCAAATATTACGCAATAAACATTGTGATACCAAATATCTTAATAACTTATTAACCGGCGGAGATTTTGATGCCAAACAGTTTACTGCAAACATCACCCCCTTGCTATCAGTGCTAACAAGCAGGCGATGATTACAGAAATACTCCCCCCATATTTCTAAGGCCACGACAATAGGGAATAGTTCCAAGAAGACGCTATTTTTTAACAAGCCGTCTCTTTTCCAACTTTTTGGCCATTTTTCAGCGCACCAATGATTGCCCCAAATCGCAGCAAAACCCACGGAACCCGCAGAATCCGTAGCTAAGCGAAAATCTTCCGCTGCCACAAATTCATGCTGCAATATAGTGCGACCATTGAAGTGCGTCAAAAACTGAATCCATACGATCATGTCCTCTTTCATATCCATAGTCAAACGAACATGAGAATAAGGATTTTTTAAACCTGCTATTGCCAGGTACAATCGTCTCGAGAAGATTCTACCTACTGGTAAAACTCTTGTTGCGAAAGCCAGCAGGCCTAGTAGCTTTTGCATTTCTCTTAATACGACTTTTTTTCTGCGCAGTAAAA
This sequence comes from Rana kukunoris, assembly GCA_029574335.1. NCBI lineage: Eukaryota > Metazoa > Chordata > Amphibia > Anura > Ranidae > Rana > Rana kukunoris. Next base: position 395,487,084 of record CM056053.1, read on the forward strand.
CCATTAATAATTCAGAAATTACCGTTAATTTTTCTTTTGGCAACCTGAATTCCATGTTGACTGTGTCAATTGTTATTCCTAGAAATTCAAGGCGATTGACTGGCAAAACTGTCTTTTCTTTTACTAACGGGATGCCAAAGTTTTCACATAACTCACAAAACAATTTCAGGTTGTCCATACATTCCTCTGTTCCGTGTGATCCCATAATCAGGAAATCGTCCAGGTAATGTAATATGTATGGAGATCCTGAGATTTTTCTAAAAACCCATTCAACAAAACTAGAGAATGCCTCAAAATAACTACAGGAAAGGGAACACCCCATTGGTAGACATTTGTCAAAATAATAATTGTGATCAAAATAAATACCCAGCGAGTTAAAACCGTCCGGGTGAATAGGCAACAATCTAAATGCCGATTTGACATCCGTTTTGGCCAATAAAGCATTTGGTCCCAGTTTCCTAACTAGTACCATAGCCTCTTCAAAAGTTGCGTACTCCACCGAACAGCTCTCTTCTGGAATTTGATCATTTAGGGACTTGCCTTCTGGAAAGGATAGGTGGTGAATCACCCTGTATTTATTAGGCTCTTTTTTTGGTATGATCCCCAATGGTGATATTCGAAAGTTCAAAAAGGGGGGATCTTTAAAAGGTCCTGCCATTCTCTGAGCCCTGATCTCACTATCAATTTTGTCCTGTACAATATTCTTTAAAACGTTGACTGACTTCATATTCTTAACAATTGTGCAACCCTGCCCATTAAAGGCTGGCAATTGAAAACCTTCAAGGAAACCTCTAAGGAGCATGGCTGCTGTCATTTGATCTGGGTACTTGCTGAGCCAAGGCCGCATGTTTTGGGTATTCACTGGAGACGGGGCTTTTAAGAAAGGACTCTTTACCCTGATTCTGATGGGAAGTCATTTTTTTGAAACATTTCGCCACTGAATGAGGTCCTGAGCAGAAAGCACATTCATGTCTATAACGGCAATTAGTAGCCCACTTGCACTGTGTGTCATTGAATGCGAAACAGATACCTTTTTTATATGACGTAACTGTACTGTTCATTGTAGGCAATTGGCGTGCTATTGGGAGCTTTTGCGGAAGCAGCAGATTCAGCCATAGGCTAATATCTTTGCTACCCCAAGGAAGATTTTTGTGCACCGCCAATTTTTGTCTGAACTGCTCGTCGTACACAAACCAGCCAAACCCGCTGAAATTTTTATATGCTTCCAAAACAATGTCAATGTGATGAAATAATCCCATGCTGCGCTCTGGGTGCTTTTCACATATTATGCTGGCATAAATGCAAAAAGCCTGGAGCCAATTATTAAAATTCCTGGCAACCGGCCTTCTTCTATGGCCTTATCTTTATCATTCCTGAGGAACTCTTTACTTGACGGAAGCAATGAAAGCAAATCCACAAATTCTTCTCTCCATATTTTTTCTTTCATTGCTAGAGTCAAGTGAAAACCTAAAGGGGAAGACTGACATGGCAGGCTTTCCTTTAAACAAGTTTCAGGTATATTCCCATTATCATTTTTAATTCTATTTTCAGTCAGCATGTCATCAATCGTGACATTCCTGTCAGAGCTATGTGATTGCTTTGGAACATTCCACACACTAGCCACTGTTTCTTGCCTTGTATTGTCTTTTAACACAGATAAAGAAGAAGCTAGCTGAAGAATTGATCTATGCAAGGTAGTTAACATATCTGTTTGATTCAACTCACCTTGCGACACTGTTGCTTGTGCTGTGCTAACATTATTACCTGTTGCGTTCCTTTCCTTATCCGTCTGTGACGTTCTTCTGGGCGAATTTTCATTGCAGCTACTGCCTGCCCTGCTATTGAGAGCTCTCTGCTGTCCTGGGGACTCCCGGGCCCCTGACACTGCAGTGTTTTGTCCTTTCTTCACCGTGCTCTTCACTGCACCGGCATCTTTCCCCTTTGACCGCGCTCCTGTCACCGCTGCCTTTGTGGGTGTAGTTCCCTTCTTCGCCACCGGAGGGCTAGATGGCATCCTTGCTTTTCCTTTCCTCTTTCCTCTTCCCTCGTACATGACGCCTTCCTCCTCCGCCTCTTGACCTCGTCGCTCCGGAACTTGAAGTGAGAACAGCTCTTCCTCTCTTCCATCCATATGGCTGGTATGGCGGACTGCGTTGCTCTCGCTGCTCTCACCGCTTGCTTCTGGAGCCATTTCTTCTTCTTCCATCTTGCACGGTAAGTCAAGGCATTTGTGCAGCCATTCCACTCCCCCTTCTGCTTCTGCTCTTTCAATTAGCTGGCGAAGTAGTGTCTTCATGTCTCCTCTGGCATTTACCTCATGTGAACTTTGTGCCATGGTCCTGACAGAGCTCCGCTGCTGATGACCTCCTGAGGTGACTGGCAGTCTCCTCAGGCAACGCCACCCTTTATATAGGCTCTCCTCAGGCTTCTAGATCCTTCTGCTGCTGGTTTCAAGGGGCCCCTTTTTCCTCCTGTTTCCAGGTCCCCTGACCTGTCCACTGTGTGCCCTCTACTCTCTTCTGACAGGGGGAGCCTTGAAACTCTTTTGCTGCCCCTGTCCCATTAGAAAAGGGGTGGCCGGGGGATTTGAAACCCCCTATCCCTTTTCTCTCATATTCTATAATTTTATTGCTCTGATCCATGTGTGTTCTATGAAAATAAAGTCTGTCCCATTAGAAAAGGAGCCAAACTAAACTAACAGAAATTAAAATGTCTCCTATCGTCTGTTTTGAATTTACCTCTTATAACCCCACGCTCAGCATAAATATATGGAACTATGAAAATCATTTTATGATTTCAGAAGTCTCGGCTGTATGAGAAGCTTAAAATTTATCTTGCTACCAAATGAAAGAATGTCTCATGAATGCTTCAATGACTCCTATAATAACAAGGATCGGCTTGCTTTGTCAGTAGGGCAGAAAAGTACAGCAAGCTAAGACAAACATACAGAAGTTGTATACACAATATAAAATAGCAATACGCGTATTTGATATCCTACGACAAATAGTGCAGTGCGTTAACTATGTACAAGTCTGTCAAAGTTATTAAAAGGAAAAAAAAGTTGTCGGAAGTATAATTTTTCAAAGCGAAAATGTCAATTTTGATAATCAGAACACGGAGTACAGAAGTCTGAGCCTCTCGTTTAGATCCTGGACTTTTTCCTTTAAGATGTTTTGATTGGCAAAAAAGCTGATGGACTAAATGTTTTAAAGAGAAAATTAAAAGACACTTGATAGGAGACATGCTGAATTGTGGGCTATGAAATTAGGCCAGGTTGCATATTTATATATGTTCAGCAAGGAAAAGCCAAATTGTGGATTTGTCAGTTTTCCAAGCTTTGTCTTGGGGGAGTGAGCAGTACAAGGGATTCTTGGTGGTCCACAAATGGCATCTTGTTTCATTTGAAGGAGAAATTATTACGTTCCTTTTTTTGTGTATATTTTATTTTAAATTACAACCAACAGAAAGCCTATTAAATGTGATCTATAGCACAGCATACTCCTTTGCTAAACTTTTTTGTCTGTATTTTCAGTAGCATTTAGATATGAGGGATGTTGAAATATATTTAGATAAAATGTTCGGACGTGAAAGCAAATTAAAGTTACAATAAACAGAGAGGGATAGGATTACAAGGAGATAGAGGGCAACAGAAAATAATCTTAGTAGAGCCAATATTTTATTTAATTTGAAATAAAAAAGGAAAATAAAACAGAACAAATGAAAGCGTACTTTTTCAATATGTACTAATTCCACTGAGATTTCTCAAACACAGCAATATTTGACCTTGGGAGATTTAAGTTAGATGAGGACAAGCAGGCAAGGTCTTTATGTTTGGTTCCTTGTTTAGAATTACTTTGTGATTACTATGAATGATACGTAGCAATACTTCCGTTGGTGTTTCTACCGCAAGGATTTATGATGCTCCACTGAAAAGGTAGCATAACTCCTCCTCCTGCCTTCAGTAAAGGCTGGAACTGCCAAAATACTTATGGCAAGGTGGCAACCGCAAAGGAAATGAAATGGTATTTGGTGAGAAGAGGAGAGAAAGTTTAAAGCAAACCTATGATAATTTGCCCGACATATCACGCAGATTAATGCATGGTTCCTGTCGGAAGTGGTTACACCATTCCTAAGAAAATCCAGTAGTTTGCATTGGCTTAACCTAAACCTGTTGTTTGGATATTAATTTTCACAGAACTTATCTCTGTGACTGACGGCGGTGGCGGTACCATGTCACGTGTACTATGCCCCACGTCACTTTTGGATTATCTGGTTAGTGTCAACGGCCGGTGGAACGCATGTCGCCATGGAGGTGGGAGAGCCAGCGATTTCTAGCAAAGCCTGCAGCCCCGGTGCCGGGTTTAAGGGCACTTTTTATGTGAGTAGGCATTTGGCTGATGCTTTTATACCATGTTTTTATAAAATAGCCTTGCACTATGGAAGCCTTCTGTTTGTATTTCATGTTCTATCCATAATACTCCAAGGGTGAGGTACCGTAAAAGCTCCTGTCCACATATATGTTTGCAGGCATTACCCTGCTCAAGCGCATTTGACTATCTTTTTAATTAAAGTGGTCGAGCAGCTCTAGTAAGCACAATTCATATCCTGTGCACTTTGGGTGTCATAGAATACTCAGTTGGTGAAGGAATTTCCACTGCATGATTGGAGAAGTCATTGGAGCACAGTGAGATTTTCTTCTTTAGTATTGGATTTCAAGCACTTTATTTCAATAATATTTTGCACAGTTGGGACTATAACCATTGTTGTTTATCACAATTACGGACTTAAATGTATTTAATTTTTAAGACATATGCCTGGTGGTTTGTATTTTTCTAATTATTGTGCACTAATTTATTTGCACTATTAGCGCCCCCTAACAACCCTTCCCTTATCTCTGTGACTGTCTGCAGAAATTCATGGTGAAGCTCTGCCTCTGCGGGATTAGTCTGCTGTTTAGCTACTGGGAATTGTTCTTAATTTTAGTTCATTTGTGCAACAGTTTTATTTGGGCAACAGTTCAGGCCTGTTTGGACTTTCTCACACCCCTTGCTGGTTTCTAATGCAAAGTACTGTTGGACACTTCCTCTGAGGTCATGAATGGGAAAGCTATTTAACTTCCCGAAATGCATTTGAGATTAGTCTGAGTTAAGCTCCCTAAGTGTCTGTTTGCGGGCTTGTGTACCCATAATTTCTGTTTCAGTTCAGATACCCATTTACAACTTTGCCTGTTTCAGAACTATCCTTGTTATGCATTTGCCCTGGCCTTTTGCCTAATTGACTAAGGCCTTACCAGACAATTTTGCAATCAGCTGTTGCCATATACAATATACAATATATATTACAATATAAGCTCAACCTGTGAGCTGTCTGCAGCAAAGCCCATCATCACTGTGAGGCAATTAATTCCCAAAATCTACAGCAGAAGCACTGAAGTCATTCAAGTTGGCTCTCAGTATGCTCAGCTCACCCTGCACCCTCTCCCAGATTACCTGCTCTGTTTTTACATTCAGAATTAGATGTCTAAAAGGTAGCTGAGTAGCAGTTGGAAGAGGGGGGAAGAAGGAGGAAGGCTGCTAAAAGAATGACTTGAACAACTTCAGTGCTTTTGTTGTGGAATTTTAAGGATGCATTGCTCTACAGTACCTGTAGCTATATGAGTAAATGAGGGCTTGTTTTAAAGACCATTTACTTGTTGCTAGAAATATGTTAATATTTGAATGCCTATAGCCTACAGCATAATTGAAACATTTATAGTTTTACTGTTTTACCTAACAAACTGTATATTCAAGCAGGCAGAGGCTATTTCCTGCAGCTTTCCATGTCACCTCTCCACATCCTTGGATAATGGTTACTTGCTGAAATGCTGAATCAGGGAGCAGCAGAGTAGTCTTTATAGCTGTGCAATGTGGTAGATGTGTGTAAGGCCGCGTACACACGATCGAATATATCTGCTGAAACTGGTCCGCAGACCAGTTTCAGCGCACAGATTCGATTGTGTGTACAGGCTAGCAGACAGGTTTCCAGCAGACAAAAGTTTTAAAGCATGCATTAAAACTTGTCTGCTGGAAAGCCGTCTGTCGGATATGTCCGCTGGTTAGTACGCCTAACCAGCGGACCGAAATCTCCCGTATGCGTCGAATGGATTCGACGCATGCGTGGAAGTATTTTACTTCCTGGTTTGGTGACGTGGCGGCGTCCACGTCACCGCCACGTCACTGCGCTGTCTGTCCGCAGGGATTTTGGTTTGAACGTGTGTACACAGATCAAACCAAAATCTCCCAGGGGACATGTCTGATGAAAACGGTCCGTCGGACCGTTTTCATCGGATATATCTCCTCGTGTGTATGGGGGCCTAAGTCACAGGACTGGCTGCACATAATTGCAAATCTATATGTATTTGATTTTTATTAAGCTTTTCCACCAAAAAATAAAAATATAATTGACAATTTTTATATACTTTAATATTTTATAAACCGATCCTTATGTAGGTATACCTCAACTTCATACTTGCTTTTTTTAGAGGTTTATCTTTACTTAAAAAGATCAAACTTTCAGCATGTGGGTATTCATATGACCCTTTTCAAAGAGTGTTGAAATAGATTTTTACTCTTTCTCAAACTCTAAACTGTTTTTCTCTTAAATACAGGGATGTTTGTATCACAGATTACAAGACTGGAGAATATTTTATCATCTTATGTGTGTTCTTTAAAGACCTCCTGCCATGTAGCTGTGAGGGTCTTACATCTCTCTTAACAAAATTTCTATATATACGCAAAAAGTGATCTCCAACAGTGATATCCTTTTTGGCAAAATTTACACTTACAAATTCCTAAAACCAACAGGAGAAAACTATTTTCAAGTAAGCCCAGGGGTGCAGCAATCATTGAAAAACTTATAAAAGTAACTGTTATAGCCTAACCTTTAATGCCAAAAGATTAAGATATAAACTGAATTGTAGCAAATATAGATTTTATAAGCAATTTAGGCTTTGTGGTAAAATAATACCACTGTGCTAAAAATGTGCAAACTTAAGGTACAAAAACAGACTACAAAATGTCAGGAAAAAACTCATAGATTTATAGCTCAAAAGCTTGTTTGGCAGAGTTATTTTTTGTTTGTTAAAATTTTTAATAAAAAAATAATCTCACAAACCCATTAAATTAACTTTTGATAACATCGTCATAAGACCAATCATTTATACATTTCCAAATCCTAAAATCAAAAAAACAAGGAATTCAAATCCAGGTGTTCAAAGCTTTTCATGTCATACCCAAAAAGACTTGAGGCTGTAATTGCTGCCAAAAAAGTTTCAACAAAGTACTTGTAAAGGGTCTGAATACAGACAAGTACATGTGATCATTTATTTATTTTTATTAAATTCACAGACACTTCTAAAATGTTGTTTTCACTTTGTCATTATGGGATACTCAGTGTAGATTAAAGCGGATGGCCCATTAAAACAAAATATCAAAAGCCAGCAGCTACAAATACTGCAGCTGCTGACTTTTAATATTAGGACACTTACCTGTCCTGGAGTCCAGCGCCGTCTGCAGCAGAGAGACGAGCGTTCGCTCGTCTCTGCTGCTCCCCCCTCCATCCACGGTGAGGAAACCAGGAAGTGAAGCGCTCCGGCTTCACTGCCCGGTTCCCTACGGCGCATGCGCGAGTCGCGCTGCGCCCTCCGATTGGCTCCCGCTGTGTGCTGGGAGCCGAGAGTTCCCAGCACACAACAGGGGGGGGGGGGCGACGGGAAGCTAGGAAAACCCGTCTTTTGCCCGACTTTGCTGTGGCCGGAAGTGGGTGCAAATACCTGTCTTTAGACAGGTATATGCACCCCCCTCCCCCTGAAAGGTGTCAAATGTGACACCGGAGGGGGGAGGGTTCCAATCAGCGCGACTCCACTTTAGGGTGGAGATCCGCTTTAATGATAAAAAAAGGAATGTAACCCCTTTCTGCCTGCCGCGTACACACCATCACTTTATGTGATGAAAAAAAACAATTTTTTTTGTGAAGTAAAGAACTACATTTTTGAAACTTCAATTTTCAAAAACGACGTTGCCTACACACCATCGTTTTTTCACAATGCTCTAGCAAAGCGAGGTTACGTTCACCACTCTTTTCCATTGAAGCTTGCTTCACAATTAGCTTCTGGGCATGCGTGGGTTGAAAAACGTTGTTTTTTGCTACACACGGTGATTTTTTGTGAAACAAAAAACGACGTTTTGAAAAACGACACGAAAAATTGAAGTTTGCTTCAATTTTTTTTGTCGTTTTTCACAAGATATAAAACAACGTTTTCCCCCACACACGGTCATTTAAATTGACGTTGGCCCAGATTCACAGAGCGATTACGCCTGCGCAACAGGAGATGCGCGTGCGTAAGTCGAAATGTGCGCGTGCGTGTCGATGCGCGGCATCCCCAGAACGAGATATGCAAAAAATCTACTTTTTTTTGTCCCGCGTAATTTCGTTAGACTGGCGCATCCGTCCGCGCAAAAGTGCGCTAGACAGACCATTGATTTGCTAGTCAAATATGCTAATGAGGGACTTACGGGGATCCACAAAACAACGTTGGGGCAGCGCAGGCGACGCAGTGTGCGCAACAGCAAAATGTCCTGTCTAAAATTAGACCATATAAAAGCTGGTCTAAAAAGAGAAAAAAAGTCTACTTGTTAGATAAAGCAACACTGTTAGTGAGGAGCTCAGCAGTCACACGTGTTGCACAACAATCTGTATGCCAACATGCCAGGGGCATCGTCGCACATAGCTATACTACTGACTTTAGATGAACAAAGAAGGATGAGGGCACTGAGGAGGGCACTAAGGAGGGCACGGGAGATTTATTTTTTATTTTTTTTGCTTATCTAAACTTTACAATTTAATAAAATCTAATACAATATTCTTATCTGTTGTTTACAAACGGTTTATTGAAAAAAAAGTCTCAATATAATATAACTGTACATTGGCATGGGATACATACATGAAGAAGGGTGCAAAGAATATCAGTATAATGTATAAGTACTAGTAATATAATAGGGAGGAATACAAACATTGGGATAAATAATTGAGTAAATGGAAAAACATTTTAGAGGCACAAAGACCTTATGGGTTTGTTCATTAGTAATAACTTAACAGCAGTATCATATAGTGGATTAGTGAACTAACAGAGATAGATCCCAAGGCCTCCATTTATTATTATATGTGTCCATAGTGTCAAATAGTGTGTGATGGATATGTTCTGATAGCTTGATAGCACACATGCGATCCATAATTTGGGACCAAGGTACTGTGGGGGAACGCCAGTTAAGAGCTATAGCCCAGTGGATTGAACTGAACAATGTGTGTATCAATCTGGCATGTGCTATGAGAATATCAGGAATAGGATAGAAAAGGAGGCATATTTTGGGTGTCAGTTCAATTCTTCTGCCTATTATTTCTTCTATTTTGTTATTGGCTTGTTGCCATGTAGTATTAAGGTGTGTACATTCCCAGAATATGTGTATAAGGGAACCCTGTGCTGGGCATCCTCTGAAGCACAGGGGGGAGATTGTTGGATAGAATGAGTAAAGTCTGTCTGGAGTAAGGTACCACCTATGCTGAAGTTTGATGGCGGATTCCCTACTGGATGCTGTCTTTGTGCTTTTGTGTAAATTGGTGATCATAATTTCCCATTGTTCTATAGAGAAAGATTCATTCAAGTCTGATTCCCACTGGGACATTTGTCGTGATTTATCTGGTATGTTGTGTTCATTTAGGCTTTTATAAATTCTGGATATTAAACCCCTATCACGGGGTGAAGTAAGACAGATTTGTTCTAAAATCGTGAAAGGGGATTGGAGTGTGAGTGAGAAGTATTTTTGGTAGAAAAGCTTAATGTTGTAGTCAGAGAGTTCCTTCTCTGTAAGTTTATATTCTGTTTGCAAATCTGTAAAAGTACGGAATGAGTTATTTTTTGTGAGTGAATTTAGGTTAGATAGTTTGAGGAGTTGCCATATTGCATATTGATTTGAGTTTAGGCCGGGGGGGGGGGGGGCAAAGAGAGGGTCCCCTATGAAAGAAGCTATGGGAGGAATCTCTGATGAGATGTTAAATTTGTGCTTTTGTCTGTGCCATAGTAGTAGATTTTGGTGTACAACTTTGTTGAGGTGGCCAATTCTTTGAGTTTTTATGGATTTGCACCAGGGGAGGCCCTGAAGGTGGTACGGTAGGACTGATTGTTCTTCAAATAATAGCCATGGGATATGACTGGACGGTGCATACCATTGTGCGAGTTGTGTATATCTAGCTGAAAGGTAATATAGCCATATGTTAGGAATATTTAACCCTCCCTTTGATTGAGGTCTGAACATCAGAGCATATCCAAATCTAGATTTTTTATTTTGCCATATGAATTTGTTAATCTCTCTTTGTATAGAATCCAGGGTGTTTTTGGGTACCAGGAGAGGGAGTGCTCTAAAGAGAAATAATAGTTTTGGTAGTATAACCATCTTTGTAGCTACTATCCTACCCATGAACGAAATATGGTATGTTGACCATGATTTGAGCAGGTCTCTGATGGTTTGGAATATTTTAGGGTAATTAGCGAGGTATAGGGTTCTGTAAGATGGGGTGATATGGATACCTAAATATCTGAAGGATGTTGAACACCATTGAAAAGGAAATTTCTCTTTTAATATGGCAGTCAAATCAGGGGGACAGTTGATTGGTAGGGCTGAACATTTAGATAAGTTTATACTTAACCCTGTGAGGTCATAAAATGTATTCAAGGTTTTGATAAGGTTTGGTAATGAAATTAAAGGTTCAGTGAGGAACAATAGGACGTCGTCTGCATAGAGGCTTAATTTAAATTCTGTCGAACCTTTTGTGTACCCTTTGATGTTAATATTGTTACGGATGGCACATGCAAGGGGCTCAATGGCTAGGGCAAATAGGAGAGGGGATAGGGGGCAGCCTTGTCTTGTGCCTTTGCTTAGTGGGAAAAACTCTGAATTGTGTCCAGGGAGTTTGATTCGAGTGTGTGGGTCATTGTATAGTGCTTTAAACCCATGGAGAAACTCATTTTTAATGCCGTATCTGGGGAGGAGTGAGTCTAGGTAGGACCAGCTGACGCTATCGAAGGCCTTATGTATGTCTAAGCTGAGTAATAGTGTGGTTCTAGTGTATAGGTTGGAGTCTTGGATGATATTTGTTGCTAGTCTTATATTATCTGTGATTTGCCTGTCTGGAATAAAACCTGATTGATCTGGGTGAATTAAAGGTGGGATAACCGAGGCCAATCTGTCCGCTAACATCTTGCCAAATATTTTTAGGTCATTATCTATGACCGAGATTGGGCGGAAGTTCTGTGGTGTGGAGTGGTCTTTGTTTGGTTTGGGTACAAGGGACATATTAGCTAGGAGCATTTCGGATGGGAATTGGTTGCCTTGCAGGATATGGTTGAAAAGTTTAACAAGGTGGGGGGTTAGAATTGAAGCAATTTTTTGTAATATGATGTTGAAAAGCCATCTGGGCCTGGGGCAGTGGAGGTCTTCAAAGAACCCACTATCTTATTTATTTCAGTTTCTGAACAAGGTGCATTTAAAGCCTCAATTTGTTGTGAAGAGAGAGAGGGTAGAGGAACTTCATCAAGCCATTGCGTAGAGGATAGTTTTGGGGTGTTTTGAGGAGAAGATAGAAGTTTCTTATAATAATTCAAAAATATCTCCATTACTCCCTTAGGGTGGGAAATTAAGTTACCTGCAGCGTTTCTTAATTTACAAGTATGGGGAGGTTTCATAGATTGGTTCAATTTTCTGGCAAACATTGTGGATGAGGAATTGCTGTATAATAAGAATCTAGCTTTGGACCATCTAAGAGCTTTTTCTGTATCTGAAGTTAGTATTGTGTCTAGAGCCGAACGTTTTTCTTGGATTTGTTTTAGTATGTCTCCGGAGGGGGATTGATTGTATTTGTGGTACAATTTGTCTAGATCTCTGGTTAGTGTCTTTATGTCCGTCAGCTTCATTCTATTTTTGGTAGCTGCCATCTTGATTAGATGGCCTCTCATGACAGCCTTGTGAGCCATCCATCGTGATGTGGGAAGAATGTCTTGGGAAGAGTTAAGTGAAAAGTACTCTTCCATGTTGGTCGTTAGTTGATGTATATTCAGATGGTCTGTTAATAATGCATCATTGATGCGCCATTTATGAGGTGTGTTAGCAAGACCTATTTTTGAAGTGGTAAATGATATTATCTGATGATCCGACCAGGGACAGGAGTGAATATCAGCTTTTGATGAGTTAGCTACTAAGATTGGGGTGCAAAAAATGTAATCTAATCTAGCGGAGCAATCATGTGGGTGTGAGTAAAAAGTGTAATTTTTAATGCCTACGTTGTGTGCTCTCCATGTGTCTATGAGTTGGTGATTATGTAATGTGCGGATTAATGTTTTAGGGAAGGCTTTGGATGAGGGTGCAACTCTGCTTCTGTCTAAGGTTGAATGTGCAGCTAAATTGAAGTCTCCGCCTACAATCAAATGAGGTGAGGAGTATATATCTAGTGTATTGAAGAAATGTGAAAAAAAGGATGCATGAGCTTCATTAGGTGCATATATTGAGGCTATTGTGACCCTACGTCCTCCTATGGAACCTTTAACAATCAGAAAGCGACTCTCTGGGTCTTTATAGACATTTTGGGTTTCAAACACTAAAGAATTTTTTATAAAAATAGCAGTTCCTCTTTTTTTGGAATCAAATGTTGTATAGTAGAATTGACTGTATGCTTTGTCAAAAAACTTGGGGTGTTTGGATGCAGCGAAGTGTGTTTCTTGTACTAATATTATGTCGGCTCCCAGTCTTTTATAATGGCGGAAAGCTTTTTTCCTTTTTTGGGGGGAATTTATGCCGTTGGCATTGTGGGAAATTACTTTAAGACCCATTTAGAATGTATAAATTAAAGCTTTGGCATGATAGATGGCGATGCCATTTATATTTTTTGGGGTAATGAAAAATGAGACTAAAATAGAGTGATAGTTCGGCAGGTTGCCGAGCACCCCAAAATGTAAAAGTATTGTGTATGAGCACCAAACTTGATGAAATGTGAGATAGTGATGAGCTAATACTGAGCATGTAATTTTTACCATACCAGTGACTTATCAAACAATTTTTTTTGTGAGACTTGAGAACATCATAACATAAAATAGTAAACCGAAAGAACCTTATTTCAATGTGTATAGGGTAACTAAACATGTTACCTAGTTTGTTATAAAACTGAAAAAAGTGAATATAAAAAAACACGGGGTCAAGCTGAAAAAAACTGTTTGACTTATAAACAATAACCTTTGGACAAATATGTCCATAGCTCACCTCGGGAGTCTTGCCAACTAGGACTAAGAGCAGGATCAAAAGCACTGGAAAATGTGCTGTGAGATCCATATCTAGACTCCAAAAGCGAGAGTGGGGTCAATCAAGCGGAGGCAGAGAGACTAAGCAACCCTCCGTTTTTTATCTATGTCATCCCTCCTCCTCCTCTCCACCCCAGCATAAGCCGAGAGGAGAAGGAAAAAAAACAAAAAAACAAAAAAAAAATTGAAAGAACAAAAAAAAATCAGCATGCATGCATTATAAGAAAACAAAGAACCAGGTCCACGACCCAAGATGTAGTGAGTGCAGACTTGTAACAGGAAGGGAAAAGGCTTCATTACTTTGGTGTAATTTACATGGATACACCGATCACATGGGAGAGGAGAAGAGATAATAAAAAAAAAAAAGTAGAAGAGGGGTCAAAAATATAACAAAACGAGAGCGAATATGGAATTTAGCTTGAGATGTGTTCCATGGACTGGAGGGAACCCATAAATAGACTCGATGAGTTTGAGCTAGTTTGTGGTGTATTTTCTTGATCTGCGATTCGCTCAGATGAGGTAATTAGTTTGAAGTTTGTTGAGAGCGATTTTTCTGGGTGAGTCTATGACCAAAAATAGCTGGTCTTGCTGCACTTCAGAAACATGTATCAAGGGAAGGCAGAAAAAAAAAAAAATAGAATAATAACATTATCATGTGATAACAAATCGTATTTAAGTAAAAAAGGGCCTGAACGGGAACATAATCTCCTCTCATAGCTCAGCATGAAGAACATGAAGAAGGGAAACGAAACAAGGAGAACAGAATTATTTCAAGCGACGTTCACGGGTTGGCGAAGCGCATGGGAGGTCTCATTCTTCTTTGATCGCGTCTTGAAGAGGGTGTGGCCCAAATAGGTGATACGTGTGGAGTAGAAGGTGGTCTGGGGTTTAATTCAGGATCCAGCAAGCCTAATTTGATCAGGAGCTCTTTGCCCTCTGCGACATTTATAACAGAATATGTGGTGCCATTATGAGGAACAATTAATCTGAAGGGAAATCCCCACTTGTATCTGATATGGGCAGATTGTAAGATTGATGTAACCTCCTTCATCTTGCGCCTTCTTTCAAGGGTGGCCTGTGAGATGTCGGGGTATATTTGGATCCTTGTTCCTTCAAACTCCAGGTTGTGCGAGTTTCTGGCGGCCCTTAATATATTCTCCTTTGTGATAAAGTCCTTCATGCAAAGGATAATGTCACAAGGTGGTTTGTCTATAGGAGGTTTGGGTCGTAGGGCCCTGTGAATTCTATCACAAGTGAAGGATTGTGATGGGGTGTCCGGGAGGAGCTTCTGGAACAGCTTTTCAGTCGCAGGCATTAATTCTGTCACAGACTCCGGGACTCCGCGGATTCTTAAATTGTTTCTACGATTTCTGTTGTCCAAATCTTCTACTTGTGTTTGGAGATAGGAATAGTTTTCAGCTAGTAGCTCAAAATCTTTTCTTAGATCATTGTGGGCTAATGACAACTCATCGTGTTTTGTCTCTAACAAATCTGTACGCCCTCCCAGGGATGCCAACTCTTGCTGTAGCGTGTTGGTGGATGCCTTCAGTTCTGAATGGAATTTGTTAGCCAGCTTGTCATACATTTTAGAGAGACTGGAATCTAGCTCAGCTTTGGTGAGCTGTGAAGGGAACTCACTCATTTGTTTGGATGAGGCAGTTGCCTGAGAGGCATGTGGAGTTGCCGGAGAGGCCTGTGGAGAGGGACGGGTGTTATCCTGGGACATCTTGCTTTTCACTTTGGAGCGGAGTAGAATGTTAGTTGGAGAGTGTTTTGAACGGCGACCGCGGATTCTGTAGTTTCCAGGCATGCACAAGTTTATCCTGCAGGGGTGATGGTGGTTATTGGGTGTTTTAACTAAGTTTTAGCCCTGCGGATTAGCTATGTTCTTCCATGCCCGGTGGAGCTGTTACAAAGAGCTGCCGTCTTGCATCACGCCTCGCATGCGCCCCCACTTATTAGAGAGTACGTCATTTAACTCATCCCGACAAAATTGTCACCTGTGAGTATCTCACATTTATGCCCATGGGGGTGTGCGAGCAGCCCGGACAGGACCCCGATTCCCAGAGCACCGTCTCCTGTCTGGTTCCCCAAACTGCGATCAGATCCTCTTAGCGCTGTCCTATCCGTCAGGGGAAGCTGCCTTGAGTGGAAGGGGGCTTTAGGGGGAGGATAGGGTCTGTATCAGGCTGCAGGGGGATAGATAGCCTCTGGGTATCTGCAAAGGTGTACCAAGATGGCCGCCGTATGCTGGCTTTACATACAGTGTGCAGTCTTGATGGGCATTGATGACAGTTCCACTATTGAGTCAGTACCTAGGTGGGATGGTCTGCTAGGTGCTGAGAGGACGCCCGGCTGATATCCGTGCCTTCCGGAGCCGACACAGGACGTCCGTCGCGCGATCCCGCCGGGCCTGCCGCAGGAAACACTGGGGATCCACAGGGCGTCTTAGGCCGCAATTCACTGCGGCCTCCACGGACGTTCCCGAGACCCGGCGCAGCCTCTGGACTTCTCCAGGTAGGTGGATGGGTGGCTGGAGGGGGGTGGGTGATTGTCCCTTACCACCAGAGTTGACTGGGACAGCCTTCTCCGGGCGGCCTCCGGTTCCTAAGATGGCGGCGGCCACAGGTGCGAGGTGCTGTAAATCCTGGGCGTCCCCGGGCTGATTTACCCAAAAATAATGACAGAGAGTCCTGTAGGGGATCAGGCTGACCAGCCTGGGGATGACCTGGATTGTGGATGGATGCTTAAAAGCACGGATGGCGGTGGATGATACTCGGGAGTCCCGGAGCTCCTCGGGAAGGCCACAATATTCTTATCTGATACAAGCCCCTCACTCTTCACTCTTCACGGGAGAGGATATATCACACACGCATAGACATCTTTGGCATGAGTGATTCTGAGGTGTCTCGCATCTTCAGATTCACCCCTCATGCCATCATGGAATTAACCACAACCCTGCAGGAGGACATCACCAGCCCAACACATGACACTACCCATGACACCCATGACAGCTACATATACAATCAGAGCCCCATCCCCACAGATTTCGAACAGACCATGTATGGGGACAGCTGGCTGGTTGGTGAGTGACATGGGTGGCAGGCATGACTGTCCCCCCCCATGATGCACACATCACAAGGGGCACATGCACTACTAACATCCTCCTGTCTTTTCCCTTCAAGGTGACTCTGCATATGCACTGGGACCCCATCTCATCACCCCATCTCATGCCAGCTCACATATGCATCTTTGCACGTTAAACACACACATGAATCATGGCACAATGAGAATGCATGCATGCACACCACTGTGGTCCCTAGCACACACACCCCACATCCTCATCACATTGGATTGGCACCAGTCCACCATGCAGGACTTGTGAGCTGCAACGCCATGCCACGGCTCCAATTATGTCACTGTACATTCATACACCATTCACACAGACCTGGGGATCACTTCTCCACCACAAATGAGGGTGACACCCCTTTTCCCGCAGGAATATCACCCCCACATTCCAAAATCATACACAAACAGAACCAAAAAAATTAAATAAATGACGAGCAAAAATAAAAAATGCCCAGCAAAAATATATTTTAAACAAAATAACAACAAAGAAAACACATAAAAGACAAAAATCACTCTGCAAAACAGTGCCCAAATATCTCAAAGACACGTCACAAACAAACAAACAAACGCTAATAAACAAAAGCACCTTGCTGTATAGGAAGATCCCAAAGGGATGTGCTTTTGCAAAGGAAGTGCATTTGTGTCTGTCTATTTATGCTGTTTGCGTAGTTCACTAAGTTGCCCGGGTCCACTTCCAATTTCACTGATTGCGCCGCTCCCGAGTTGAGAGCATGCGCACAGCGGAGCTGACCATGGTCGCCTTCAAGCGCGCATGCGCGAGCCGGCCGGCCCTTCATTTGCATGGGGTCACGGCTCATTTCAATGAAACACGCCCACGTCCTTCCCAATTTGTATTACTCCTCCTTACGCCTCTGAAAAACGTTACGCATGCGCAATTTCCTGCGCAAAAGCTACGAGAATAGGGTGATTACGCGGGAAAATTGCGCAAGTCTAACGTAAAGGCGGTGCGCTACGCCGGTCCAATAATGCGCAGATGTACCTGAATCTGGGTGGTTGTTTTTTTCCATCACATAAAGTGATGGTGTGTATGTGGCATAAGTCCGTCAGCTGTATCCAGTGACAGCTGATCACAGATGTCAACACAAGACAGTCATCAGCACACTTACAGTGTGAGGAAAGAAAAGGAGATCTGATGACCGGCTTATGTTAAAGGGAAATCACCACTGATAATCAGGGCACTGATTATCAGTGCAGTCCCAACAGTGCCCACCAGTGCTGCCAATCAGTGCTCATCAGTGCTGCCAATCAGTGCCGCCTATCAGTGCCCAATTGTGCCCCCAATCAGTGCCCCTTATCAGTGCCCATCAGTGCCGCCTATTAGTGCCACCAATCGGAGTCTATTAGTGGCACCTATCAGTGCCCATCAGTGCCGCCTATCAGTGCAGCCTCATCGGTGCCTCTTCATCCGTGCCCACCAGTGCCGCCTTATCAGTGCCCATCAGTGCCATCTATCAGTGCAGCCTATGTGCAGTGCACATCGGTAAAGGAGAAAAAATACCTGTTTGCCAAAAGTGCCTGGTAGCTAAGTGATTAAACAACTGTAGTATCAGGCTGCAACATAACAAAATTGAAAAAAAATTCTAAGGTTTGAAGCACACATACATAACTTATTGAAATTAAAATTAGCAAATGTTTGAAAACAATTGTTTATAACATTAATTTTCAAACATAAATTTGAACAAGATATACTGTAAATGAGTTTCAAATTGATCAGATTACTGACAAAAGAGAAAATGAAGATTTGGATCACTACAGTAATATTTAGCTCAAATACTAAAGCACTAAGCTGGTGCACTGTGCTCCATGTTTGTACTTAAAGGTTTCCATTTTTACTTCTGCCTGGAGCATTTTTTTTTTAGAGTCGCACAAAAACATGGAATTATACCAGGTTTAGAGGGCAAAAAAAGCCCTTGACATTTTTTAATGAAAGTCTATCTGAAAAACATTGAACACTGATTTTGCTGTATTTTTTGTTGGCACGACTAGAAATGGCACTGAACACAGTGATAAGTAACATTGTCTAAATAAAAATGAAATATCAATCTTGGCCACAAACAGAAGCCTGAGTTGCACCACCTAAACAATAGCTAATATAAACGTTATAACAACTGCCCCATGCTTAACTTGTGAAATTGAAGCAAGCATATTCTTTTCAGGAGCAATGTAAGGACATTTATATGCATGTATAGCATTAAAAATAATATGCTTATTCCATACACATTCTTATACATTGATTATTGTATATATAAACATGGAATAATTATTTGTGATTATAGTTTTGAGATTCCCTTGATGCACCAATTAAACACACTGCATGAATGTTTAATAAGATAACTAATTTTAATTTCCATATTCCCAAGTGATGCTTCTATAGGCTGGCAGTCTTGCATAGATCTTGTACATGGAATAAATGAACAAGCGCTATTTAATTTAAAAGGTTGGGGACTTTTCTTTCACAATTATAGTTATAAATGTCTATCTAGACCTGTTTACTTAAAATGGTCTTAGCTAAAAGGTCTTGGCTAGTAGTTATTGTTAGTTGTTATTGGACTTATGTGTCCCAATATTATAGGGTGAATTAAAAGGATATTTAACCAGAACTGAAAAAAGAGAAAACATGCAAGATTCACAAGGATTTCCAAGTTACAGTGACATATATTCAAGACAAATGCTTACAAACACATACCCGTATGTTGTTGGACTTTAAGTGGTTATACCGCGATAATGCATGTAGCTGCAGCCATCATCCCAGTACTGCTTTTTAGAGTCTGCAGTGAACTCTCTTGTAAACTAGCTTCTGGATTGCTTTTACAAGCAGGGGGAGGGGAGGTCCCCCCTTCCACCATCTACTGAGGCTTTCTCTGGCGCTCCGGTTCCACCGGCTGTTCAGAGGGCTGCACACAGACCGTATTGTCTTTGTTCGGCTTTTGGCTATTATACTGGGAATCCTTTTAGCCCCACCCAGCTCCTATCAGGCACTTCACCCACCTCCCTCCCTGCCACTCTTTTGAGGCACATTGTATTCATCTAGTTTGTCCTGTATCTCTAAGAATTGCTGTGATCTAGCGCCCCCCTTGACTGGTATCAACCTCCCTTGATGATTTCTCTCCATGGCTACCCTACTTTCTCTCTTCTGAAATCCCCACGATCATTCTTGGTTTAACCTCCTCTTTTGAACGAAATCAATGGATACAGGTTCCTACTCACTCCAATGGCAACACGCTTGACCGTGTATTCTCCTATCTATGCACTCTGTGCAAACTCTGCAACAGTCATCTTCCACTTTCTGATCACCACTTTATTAGCTCTGTCCCTGTCTTTCACCTCCTCTCTCTCCAACTGGCC
This sequence comes from Rana kukunoris, assembly GCA_029574335.1. Taxonomy (NCBI): domain Eukaryota; kingdom Metazoa; phylum Chordata; class Amphibia; order Anura; family Ranidae; genus Rana; species Rana kukunoris. Next base: position 395,506,960 of record CM056053.1, read on the forward strand.
ATAGAAAACTTTGTCACCACAACCCTTTTATTCTCCACTCTGCTTATTGACCACCTCTATGACAAAATCCCACCCCTGTCTTGCCCCAACCTAGCTACGTCTGTCTACAACAGCTCGCTGTCATTGTCCCTGGACAAGCCCTTACTGCATACACACAATTAGGCCCTGACCCCTACAACCTTGGAAAACAGACAATACCAGAAGTCTCAAAAAAATGTAGCAGTGCTCTTGAGCGTCTGTGGCCTAAGACTAAGTATCTGAAACACTTTAACCAATATAAATCTTCCCTCCAAAAATACTATTCCTGTCTCCTCACTGCCAAGCAGGCCTATTTTCTCACTCTCATTATTCCTTCTCATCTAGTCCCCATCAACCCTTCTCTATCTTCAACTCTCTCCCTCATCCTCCACTGCCTCCACCCACTAACTCACTCACTCACTACCCAGGAGATTGCCAATCACTTAAAAAATTAGATTGATACAGTTTGCGATGAGATTTCTAATGCACAGATACTTCACCCACTTATCACACCTATGTTCACAGGTACAATCATTACTGCCCTCATTGAACACCGCTAGTATAGACAAAGTTGCTAATGCTCACCTAATGCTCCTTTCATTTTCATGACTGTACTCTTTGTTGGTTCTCATCCTAACTATCCCACTGCACCTTCAGTATCAATTACAACCCTAGCTATGACTAAGCATTGAGGACCAATGCGAAACGCGTCAGCTGTTTATTTCCTACTGTATGCTGTTTTTTGTAGTGCATTCCTTTTTTTACCCTAATAAAGGGCACGTTTTTTCACACTTATTGGAGTGCGGCTGTCCATATATGTTTCTTCTCCATCAATTACAACTTTACTCCCTCTTTTCCTCCTCTTTTCTCTGTCAAAGTACCCCAAGGTTCTGGTCAGTTGATTGCCTCTCATGGCTTTCAATACAATTTCTTTGCTGATGACACTCAACTCTATCTCTTTACCCCTCATCTCACTCCATCAGTCTCCTCATGCATCACTAATTTACTAACAGACAGATCAGCTTGGATGTCACACCACTTCCTCAAACCCAATCTATCCAAAACCGATCTCATAATATTTCCTCCCCCATGTGCCCCTCCCCTGACTTCTCTGTCAAAGTCAATGGCTCAATTATCAACCCATCCCCACATGCCAAGGTTCTATGTGTAATTATGGACTCTGAACTATCCTGTTTGCCCCACATCCAATTACTGTCCAAAGCTTGACACCTCAACATCTCCAAGATATGCCCCTTCCTAACCAATGACACCACAAAGCTTCTAATTCACTTCTAATTCACTCCATGGTCATCTCCTGCCTTGACTACTACAACTCCCTCCTCATTTGCTTATCTTTACATAGGCTATCCCCCCTTGAGTCCATCATGAATGCTGCTGCCAGACTCATCTAGTTTACCAACCACTCAGTATCTCCTACCCCTCTCTGCCAATCCCTCTATTGGCCTCTGCTCACCCAACAAATACAATTTAAGACACTAACAAAAACGTACAAAGCCATCCACAACTCTACCCCCAGCTACATCACTAACCTATTCTCAAAACACCAACCAAGTTGTTCTCTTTGTTTCTCCCAAGACCTCCTGCTCTCTAGCTCCCTTGTCACCTCCTCCCATTTTCACCTCCAGGGCCTCTCCCATCCTCTGGAACTCCCTTCCCAAATCTGTCCGACTATCTCCTACTCTGTCCACTTTTAGATGATACCTGAAAACTCATCTCCTCAGAGAGGCCTATCCTGCCCCCGCCTATCAACTGTACATTTATTTTATCCATAAGCCCATCCCCCACAGTTATTACCTTTTGTATCTCTTGACCCCCCCTCTTAGATTGTAAGCTCTAATAAACAGGACTCTCTGATTCCTACTGTATTAAATTGTATTGTAATTGTACTGTCTGCTGTGTAAACTGTCTGTGCTATATAAATCCTGTATAATATAACCCTGTATAATATAATTAATGTTGAATTAATAAAGGAGTAGAGTACATTCACTCTGCAAAGTAAGGTTTCACATAGCTTAATTCCCTTTGAACACCCAATCATAAGTAACTGTAATGAAAAAACTGGATTTTTGTTTGCTCATGTTCGGATGATTGAAGTGAAACTCTTTCCCTATGTTCACAAGCACAAGCTAATATTTAACTTTCTAGCCAAACAATCTCTACATTTTTTTAAGTAAATCAACCCAATTGGCTGCTGTCTCATGCTAATTGACAGCAAAGATTTCATAGAGCAGAATATAGAAATCTCACAATACAGTACATCATGGGAGATGAGTATTTTTTTTCCTGGTTCAGACTTTCTCAGATATGACAAGTTGAGGAAAACAAGGGCCCAGACAAAGTAGCATAAGTTTAAATCCCAAATAATAGTAAGAGGCCTTGGTAGAGTTTGAAATTGTATTTGTTTGTATAGAAAGATTGACAGTTTATTGATTAGATTAGGGTTATAATTTAGTCATATAAAATCAATTATTGAAATGCTAATGGTATCCATAATAGATTGTACCTGTGCATAAGTCATAAAGTCCATTCAATGTAACCTTTTATTATTCACTTTCAGATTTATTGGGGGTTTTACAATGCTTTTAGATGGAAACTTTACCCCAGAAATTACAATGATCAACCTTCATTCCATTATGTATATAGGTGTGGCTCCATTGGAGAAAAGCCGGGTACACACCGGCTGAATGTCGGGATACATTTTCCTTTTCAAAAAAACAAAATGCTGAGTTAAGGTGAAAAACTAATAGTGTGTACCTGGCTTTTCTTGACAAGAAAAAAATCTGAAAGCTGATACAGAGCTGCACCAGATTTTGCACTTTTCCATTTTAGTGAATCAACTCCAATTGCTCACGCTTTCATAGGCGTGGATTCGGGGTCATTCAAGTAAAAAAAAAAATAAGAATTACAGCAGCCATGGGCTTAGGTGAGTGAAACCAAGCACCAAGTGTGAATACAGGTTAAAAAGCTGTGTTTGTTGAATCCATTAAAATATCATTATTTAATTTTGACTAGAAGAACCTTCAGTAAAAATATGTATAAAAAATGTACCTATATAATTTAATAGTGAATTATTACACATTACCCAGGAGTTTTCATTAAAAAAATGATATTAAAACTGTAGAATGTATTACTTATATTGTAAATACAGAATAGTTTAGCACCTATCTGGAAGCAGTACTATTATACTAAAATGTTTATGTAATAGTTAATATATTTTAAGGGGGACAGGCTGAACTGGTATTGGCAGCTCAAGACCATTCACAAGAGAGGAAGCAGGAAGCATCCTCTTTTGCGGCTCTGCTTTGCAGCCACTTGCTTCCTCTACTGCTCGCTTCATTCACAACACTTGATGCTCTGGGATAGAGGGTCGGGAATCCAAGATCTGCGATTGCCGATCCGCCATCACAGAGCAGGAGGTCGCAGGCCACATCTGAGGGCTCCCAGGTCACATGTGGCCCCAGGGCCACTGGTTGGGCCCCCCTTGCTTAGGACCTCGGTATAGACACTTTTCCCACCCAAAGCTCTACATCAGGGGTGTCCAAACTTTGTTCACAGAGGGCCAGATTTGATGAAGTGAACATGCGTGAGGGCCGACCATTTTGCCTGACATTCTTTGAACCATTAAAATGCAGTCTAAGTGTGTTCGTTCGAGCACTAATACACGGCCCAACAAGAATTCTCTTGCCTTTGTGGCTGTGTGTGGTGAAGAGATGAGCTCGGGTGTATTATTTGGATATACCGTATTTATCGGCATATAAAACACACCTTCAATTTAAGAGGGAAGTTTCAGGAAAAAAAACTTGACAGTGCCCATCAATGCAGCCTAATCAGTGCCCATCTGCAGCCTCATCATTGCCATCAGTGCAGCCTGATTGATGCCCATCTGCAGCCTCGGAGGGGGATAGGCAGGGTGGCGGGACGACCGCCGACAGATTATATATAGGAGAATCACCTGTTTACATGTCGGCCTTTTTAATACAAAGTCCCACCTCCTATGATAGACAGAACAGTCATCCAATGGCAGCCCAGGAGACAGAGTGAAAGGGGAGAGGTACGGCGCAAAAACAATATATAATACATGTGAAAATTCAAATGTTATGAACACTGAATACAAATAGTAAGTAAGCAGTGAGCTCAAATACTAAAACCACAAAAATATGAGTGAATCTATATTAGGTACAAAAAAATCCCAAAGTCCATAATGAGTGAAAAAAAACATAGGATGGAAAAAGAATGGGCCAGATTCACAGAGCCATTACGCCTGTCTAACTGGTGTTAGACTGGAGTAATTTCAAATTACGTGCGTTTTTTAGCTAGTCGAAAACCTCAAACCATGAATAGACGGCTGCGGGCTTCAATTCGACTGGATTACGTGTTGGATTACGTGTAAAATTGCGGCCACTGAGTGGACTTCCTGTCATTTTCCGCGTAGGGGTATGCAAATGAGCTTTTGCCGGCGATCCCCGAAAATTACGATCTTCAATCGCATTCTCTTACGGCATCTTTAGTCATCTTTTTTTTGCGTAACACTATACCAGTTTTTTGCTGCTCTAATATTAGACAGCCCATGTTAAGTATGGCCGTCGTTCCCGCGTCGAATTTCTACGTTTTCCGACGTCTTTTATTATTTTTTTACGTAAGTCGTCCGGGAATAGGAATGTTCGTAAACGACGCTACTCAAACAACGAATGACGTAACGACGTGATTTCGCGCAATGCACGGCGGGAAATTTCTGAACGGAGCATGCGCAGTTCGATCGCCGCGGGGACGCGCTTAATTTAAATGCTTCACGCCCCCTAATCGCGTATTTCGATTACGCGGCGAGAAATAGACTACGCCGCCGTAGCGTACGGGCAAAAATCTACCAGGATTCGGTGTAGAGGCTGGTAAAATACGGCAGCGTAGAGTATTTCGATTACGCAGCGCAATATTAAGTGTATGTGAATCTGGCCCAATGTGTTTTGTAAGGGACCTTACAAAACTCATTATTTTTCCATCCTATGTTTTTTTTCACTCATTATGGACTTTGGGATTGTTTTGTACCTAATATAGATTCACTCATATTTTTGAGGTTTTAGTATTTGAGCTCACTGCTTACTTACTATTTGTTTTCAGTGTTCATAACATTTGAATTTTCACATTTATTATATATTGTTTTTGCGCCGTACCTCTCCCCTTTCACTTTGTTTTAAATTGTATCTTCATTTTTTGGTACTGGCAGCACTTAAGTTTTTTTTTATTTCTGCGCAGTGTTTTTTTTTTCACATAGAAATTTATTTTCTAGAAAAAAAAAAAATTCAGCCCAGGAGACAGGACTTCCAATTACAGACACCGCCGAGTAAACAGGAGATTCTCCTGTATGTAATCTGATGGCGCTCATCCCACCCCCTCCCTGTCCCCTCCGAGACAGCACTGATAAATACAGTATATATCTTTTGTGACCCTGGTGGCCACAAAAGATATGTATATCCAAATTACCAAGGGGGCCACATTAAACCGTAAAGTGGGCCGCAATTGGCCCGCGGCCGGACTTTGGACATGCCTGCTCTACATGGTCTCGTAAATGTATTTATTATGATTCTGAGAAAACAAACTTTTGTATATACACTGTACATAATTATATACAGTATATAATATATATATATATATATATATATGTATATATATATATATATATATATATATATACAAATACCTGTGTGTATATATATATATATATATAGATATATATATAGATATATATCTATATATATATGTATATATTTTTATTGTTAATCTATCATTTTACAAATACAATTCTTTTGCTTCAATATGTGATGTCATTGTTTGGAAGGTTTTCACTGAGAAACCTGAGTGTTAGTGTTCTAATATAAGAATATAATATAAGAATATAAGATGAACTATGTGGCTTAGTGGAAAAATATATATATATATTTGCTTGATTTAAACGTCAAGGTGATTTATGACTAATTGGTTACTGAAACACAGTTCTTAAATGCAAATGTTAATTCATTTATTGATTATAGGGGATGGCATAAAATACATGACTAGGAAAGTTTTCCATGCGTTATTGGCTCTTGCTGGAAAACAGGAAAAGGCATTTGAGTTACCCTGAGCAACAAAAAGGATTTGGCTGTCAGCTGCATGTCCATCTGATTGGTTTTACACATTTATGTCCTACATTTCTTTGTAAATTAACACTTGATGTGATAATAAGGGGGCTCTTTTCAAGGTAACTTAGAATTATTGTCTTAAAAAAATAAAAACATTTGCTGCAGCAATTAATTGTAAGTGCATCTTCACTTAGGCTGCATTGACACCTGAGTGTTTTGTCGCCTGAAGCATGAAGCTCCAAAACGTTAGAGGGGAAAAAATACATTATTTTCAATGGAGATGGTTCACATCTCCACTCCAAAACGCCTGACGTTGAACACCTGAAGCTCAAACAAGTTCTGGACCCTTTTTTGTCGCTTGAATTGAGCGTATTTGGGCATTTTTCTGTTTTTAACATTGGTGACTCTAGACCTGTCCAAATTCACGACAAAACGCGGTAAAAAACATTACAAAAATCGTGGCAAATCGAGGTAAAAAACGCCTCAAATATCGCGACAAAAAAATAACTGTATTTTTTGCTTGCATATGAGTAGATGATGGAAGTCAGTAACAAAACTTTACATCATTCACAAGTTAAGGAAAAATGAAAACTTCCCTTCAGGCCACGTTCACAGATGTGCGGTTGGTGCCTGGGGTCAGGTCTTTTCACTGGTTTGGGAGATTCAGGTCTGAGGAGGAGGGTGCAGAGAAGTTAGATAATTCTGAACCCTATTAAAAACAATGAGTAATTCAGTATTGTGGAGTGTTGTTCTGCTGTGGCTAGGACTCGGTGTGGATGCTAAGAGAAATAGTACATGTGTGTGCTTCAGGTGCAAATTAAAGGTTTTTATTAAGCAATCATGTGGCTTCAAGGGTCAGACAGCCAGGGAGATCATTCTGACATAAATTTGGGCAGGGTCAAGTGGGCTTAACTTAAAGCGGAGTCCCTACTAAAATAAAAATATTAAGTCAGCAGCTACAAATACTGCAGCTGCTGACTTTTAATAATCGGACACTCACTATCCCAGGGTCCTGCGATGTGGGGGAACGAAGCCCAGCTGGTCTCTCCCTCCTCTCCACGGTGCCTGCATCACTATTGTGGTCACCCGGCTGTGGCTTTACAGCCGGGGAAGCACTTTGAATGTGCATGCCATGCTGCGCACCGTGATTGGCTGAGCAATCATCTAGGACCTGTGAACAGTCCCAGATGATTGCCGAGAGCGAGGGGGCAGATGGGACCTTCCTTCCGGTGCCGTAGTGCCCAGTAAGGAAGTGGGATCTGAAACCCTCTAAAAAGAGGGTTTTGGCCCCCCTCCCAAAATGTGGCATGTCGGGGGGTCCCCTTCCCTTAAAGCGGAAGTTCCATTTTTGGGTGGAACTCCGCTTTAAGCTCCAAGTGTAGGTGTTGATTAAGAATGCTAATAAGTTGTTGGATAGATGGGGAAACGTTACCTTTACATTTTTGTGTGATGAAAAATAAAGGTGTGTGTTAGAAAGGCATGGAAGTGCCTGGGCCAATCTTCCAAGCCCAGTCCTAGCAAAGCCAACTGATGTGTGATTGTTTGCGTATACCAGTTACGCTTGCTATGAAAACTTGTACATCTCCCTAGAAGGGTAATAGTATCAGACAAGTCTATCATATATGAACAGATGATCCAGTACAGCCACATTGCCTCCAGCAAGAAAGTTAACGAGAAAATGATGAGAGAGTTTAATAGGGGTATGATTCCAATGATGTAGAAGCTTTTGAGCTGATTCCCCTGTGTAAGAGGAATTTGAAGAATCTTAAGGTATTGCGAGAAGCTACAGTAAGTGGCAGGTTATTAAGTCTTCTGAGAAGTTAATAGCTACCTAGCGGGAACAGCGACACGAATACAGCGATCAGAAAAATTATCGCTTAGTGACACTGGCAATGGGGAGTGAAAGGGTTAACTAGGGCGGTTATCAAGGGGTTAAAACTTTATTAGGGGGGTACGGGGGCTACCCTGAACCTAACACTAACTGCCTGTCACACTGACACTAAATACAGTAATCATACATATATGATTACTGTATTCAGTGACACTGTGACAGGGGGGGGGGGTGATCGCAAGGGGTTAAGTCTGCCTGTGTGTCCTGGAGTCAGTGTAGTGTTGTGCAGACTTACTGTGAGATGTGATCTCTCCTCAGCGGCGGTTGAAAATAACGCCGAGGAGAGAGATCACATCACTTCCCTCTTACACAGGAGGAGCAAGGGACATGGCAGGAGCACGCAGATTGGCTGGGAGCGATCCGGAGGGGGCGGACAAAAATGAATAGCTGCCCCCTCATCCCGGATTGCTTGGCCAGCCACGGGGACTGCAGGCACGTATATATACGTTGATGTGCCTGCCTGTGCCATTCTGCTGACGTAAATGTACATGCGGCGGTCCGCAAGCAGTTAAAAACTGCGTCCTGTCTTTTATTTATTTTTGACATTTTGTGTTGGTGAATGAGTGGGGTACAATGTATCCCATACTCATTGACATAGGGAGGGGTCGGGATCTGGGAGGGCTTCCAGATTCCAATAAGTCCTCTGCCTACAGATCCCCACAACTACCGCCCAGGGTTGTCGAGAATAAGCACCCCCCATGTTAAGGGCATGTGGCCTGGTATGGTTAAGAAGGGGGATGCTCGATCGTCCTCCCCCTTTCTAGATCTGGCGGGCTGCATGCTTGGATAAGGGTCTGGTATGGATTTTGTTTTTTGTTTTTTTTATCATGGGGCTTCCCTTAAAATCCATACCAATCCATTTTGTATTGCCGGGAATGGTTTAGTATTGCTGGCAATTTAAATGTAATTTCGTATTTTCTTTATAAATGTCATTTTTTTGGTGCAGCAGGTTCTATATATGGTACAGATGTGCAACTTTACAGGTAGACTAAGGGGAACTCCCATGAACTATATTAAAAGTTTTTTTTTTAATTTTTATTGTTTCACTTTAAGCATCATTAAAATCGCTGCTCCTGTCAAAATGATCTTTTTAAAAAAAAAAAAAAGTTTGCATTGATCCCCCATACCCTTATGGTGAATAACTTGCACATAAGTCTTCAAAATGGGCACTTTTGGGTCCCATTGTTTGGGTCCTATAGACTTTAAAAGGGTTCTTAGTTAGCACTTTTGCGATGTTCTAGAGATTTGGCGTGAACTGGGAGGTGTTCGGCCCAACTCCATGAGCTAGATGAGTCAAGGGCTTTGTCTGCTATGTCATTGGAATCTCTGCATACAATTATGTAATCCTTTGGGTAATGAACAAGTTTATTAAAAACTGTTCTGTAAAAGGTTTCTGATTTCTGATGGGTATTTGGTGCTAGGATGAGGTATCTGCTCAGAGGGTCCACGTCCACACGTTGGCACTGGGGAGAGGGAATTGCGTATGACATAAAAGCATTGGTAAAAAAGCTGTGTGGAAACCATCTATGCTATGAAGGTACTTTACCTTGCATAAAGTGTGTCTCTTGTACGCAGATAATGGTGGCTTTTTGTGAAAGGCTTCTTTCCATAGTCTGGACCTTTTAAAGGGGCTATTAGGCCCTTTCGCATTGATAGAGGTGATGCAGAGTGACATTGGGCTGTGACTTTGGTGGCAATAGCAGGGAGTAGAGAAGGAGCACCACAAAGAGTGGTAGCACAGTAAAGATGGTATTGTAGAAGAGCGGGAGATAAGAATGATACCTGGATGAGTGTAAGGCACAGAACAAGTAAAAATAGCTATAGGAACTAACAAGAAATAACAATATTCAGGCAAAATGAAGGTTTGTTTGTGGCCTATCATGATGGTCTGAGTTTAGAAGAAGTGTTGTTGCGTGAGCAATCAGATGATGTAAGGGTGTCAGGACTCACTTATTGAGTTTTTTGAGGCCATCCTTTGGGGAAGTGATGGCAACCTGCTGGTTTTAGTGTGTAACCAGGAGCTAAGTGGGGAAACCCCAACAGTAGATCATGTTGTGGTCCTGCAAAATGATGGTAATGTGAGCAAACTCCTTCCTTCTCTGGGATGTAGCCCCAGAGATATGTTGAAAGGGGGCCACTCCAATATAAGACGACGATAGCGAATGGTTGGATCTAGCAACTCTGAGGAGAAAGAAATAGAACATCACCAGGACATTCTGTGCAACTGTGTCTGGGAGGTAGGCCGGTTTGGAAATTTTATGAGCTCTATCCATGAGAAGGTCTCATGGAGTGAGGTCAGGGAGGAGTTTTAAAAACAGTCGCTGCAGATAAGGAATTAAATCACTTTGTTTGAATGCTTTTTCTATTCCCCTCAGCTTAGTATTATTATGGCGGGAGTCATTATCTAAATCCTCGAATTTGAGCACTAGTTTGTGAATCGCTTCTGCCTGCTCCTCATCCACCATTTCATCATGTTCCTTGACCATTACCCCTATCTGGGATTTTATATGCTCTGTGTGCTCCTCCACACATTCCAGCATGTTTGATATTTTGGAGATGGATGATTTAAGCTCATTGTGCAAACCAGTCTGGAGGGGAAAGAAGCATTGCCTTTAACATGCTTTCAGATGCAGAGGAGTCAGAGGCTGGAAGGCAGCAAGGGGTTCTGCATTATCTACAGGGAGAGAGGCTTGTGCTCTGGCTGATTCTGCCCAGTGATGTTTCTTGGCAGCTTTTGTGAGAAGTAAGCAGGAGAATGAGCAGCCTGCTTACCTCTGCCAGCTGCTGTGGGAGATAAGGGATCCTGTGAGGCATCCTTCATGTCCAGGAAGGATTCCTTTGCATCATTCCTGTGTTGCTGTGGTGGGTAGCCAGAGTGGTCAGCCTCCCTAGTGCCATCGTGGGATTTCCTCTGAGCCTGTGCTTTTTTTTTTCCTGACGGTGCTTTTTTTTCCTACAAGACAAGTTGTACCCGTGTGTCCTGGCCTCCCTTCCAGGAGGTGTTTTCAGTAGGCTAAAGTGTCCTAGGCTGCTGTGCTCACCTGGGGAAGTAAAGAGGATTAAAGCTGAGCTTCCATCTTGGTCCCTGGCTAGAACACGCCCCTGAAATTGCATTTTTAGCTGTTTTGTAATTCAATCTGTCAGTATGTACCCAAAAGTGATATATACTTCTTGGCCATTTGATATTGCATTTATGAATCTGTGCTTCCTGAATTGCATATGATTGTTAAAATGCACCCAACATAGTACAGAAACCTTTACTGAAAGCAACAAAGAGACTGCAACTACTGTGTCTCATTTTGCAATTGTTTGCTGCAGAGATGTCCTGGTGACCACCTGGCTTTCTAGCTCTGGCTGGAATGACTACACAGATCACACTGTACTTTACACATGGGCTGAATGCCAGACAACATTGGCTGGTCCAATAAAAAACGGCCGACATTTGGCCCAAGTGTATGTCACCTGGTCCATCAGAAGCCAGCTTCTGTTAGACGAGCATGCTGGAAAGCCAGCAGCCAACCAGTTCCCGATCAGCACTCTCAGTCAATGGCCGAGAGCGCTGAATGAAGTGTTCTGGTGGGGGAGAGTCCCACAGCCAGAACACAACAGCTCAGTGGAGGAGATCGCTCTACTGTACTGAAAGGAAAAAAAAAAACTCATAGGGCCAGATTCTCAGCGGCGCTACGACGGAGTATCTCAGATACCCCGTCGTATCGCCGTTTTTTTTGCCTCGTATCTATGCGACTGATGCTTAGCATCACTTTGGCATAGATACGCTTCAACATCTGACAAGTGTAAAACCATTACACTTGCGGATCATAGTTGTAATGACAACTCCGGCCACTGGGTGGCCTTTACGTTATTTTTTCATTTGCATATGCAAATGAGGCTAGTACGCCAATTCCCGATCGCTTTTACGCCGCCCCGTCGTCGCGTACGTCGTTTTACCCCTGCTTCTATGAGGAGTAACCTTACGAAGTTCCGTCGGATGCCGTCGGGTGCCGTCGGATGCCATGTTAAGTATGGCGTCGGGTCAGCGTCGGCTTTTTCCGTCGCTTACGTCGTTTTACTAACTCGTTCGCGAATAGGGCATTGCGTAAGTGACGATCACGTCGTTTTGACGTTGGTTTCAACGACACTTTCCGACGTGAGCTGAAGCATGCGCACTGGGCTTTTTCCCCGGCCGGCGCATGCGCAGTTCGTTCAACGCGGGGGCGCGCCTAATTTAAATACAAGCCGCCCCATTTGAATTACGCGGGCTTACGCTGGGCCATTTTCGCTACGCCAACGCAAACTATGGAGCAAATGGTTAGAGAATACGGCACTTGCTCTAGTACGATGCGGCGGCGTAGTGTAAATGGCTTACGATACGCAAGCGAAATTCTATGAGAATCTGGCCCATAGTATGTACCAGGCTTAAAGGGGTGTTCCAGCTTTTTTAAATGTTTATTAAAAGTCAGCAGCTACAAAAAGTGTAGCTACTGGCTTTTAATAAACATACACTTACCTGCTCCACGGTTCCAGCGGTGCGCCGGCCGGGGCTCCGCTCCTCTCCCCCCCCTCCCTAGTAGGCATCTTCATTCCGAGTGTGGGCACCCGGCCGTGACAGCTTTTGGCTTCACAGCCGGGCACCCACTGCACATGCGCGAGCGGCGCTGCGCCGTCCAATTGGACAGGCGATCGCCTGGGACCTGTGACGAGTCCCAGGCGATCGCCTACAGGGAGGGGCTGCAGTTAAACGATTAAGCTATTTGCCTTACCAGCCCCTTGGCGGAAGGAGGAAGTGGGACAAGAAGTCCCACTCCTTCTGAAGCCCCCACTCCCCCCCCAAAAAATGACAGGCCAAATGTGGCATGTAAGGGGGTGAGGAGTGGGTTAAGCGGAAGTTCCAATTTTGGGTGGAACTCCGCTTTAATTTTCCTAACCTGCTTACTTGTACAGGGTCAGTAATTGCAAGTATTGAAGCCAGAAAGTCAGTGCAATAGCCAGGCAATCAGCATCTTTAGAAAGTCAGCAATGGCAACTCTCAAATTTTTCTTGGGAAAGATTTACTTTAATGAGTAAAAAGACAGAAAGAAATTAAAAACACGTAGTCTTTGTCAACACCATTCTGAGACTATAGTTTCTTAGGAAGTTGGGAAAAGCCCATGACTGATATGGGAAAGCAGTGTTGTAATAAAAATGATGTCCTCAATTTTGGCAGTGGGGTGTAACCTTTATCTTTTTTTTTTTTGTTGCTTTTATGCATAATAGTTTTATTTCTGGAGCTCTCCTTTAATTAGAAGTATCTTCTTGCCATATAGCAAATATAGTGATATAGGTTGCAGTTTTTATAGACAGCGATCAAATACCCAACATCTTCTCTGTATTTAAGCATTATTGAAAGCTGTATGTGACATATTCCTGGGAAAATCAGGTAATATAAATATTGAAATAATATTAAGGTACTGATTTAATAAAAGTTTGCCGCATTTGCCTCAAACACCCAATTAAGTTAATGGGTAAATAAAAAATAAATAAAAAACAGAATGATCCTTTTGACCTGATTGGCTCTTTAATGCACACACATGTTTGCTGGTCTGAGGGCTATGCAATGCATCAGGTTCTAATTGTTAATAAACTTTAAGTTAGACTAGACAGATAGAAATGAGTTAAAAAATTGCATTTTTAATTTGTCTAAAAAACTTACATTTATAATACTCATAAGTAAAGATATTTTAAATTAGTATGTGCTTTGTGGATTTAGCATGCCTAAAGAGCCAAAAATCCACTTTCATTAAGTACAACAAATGAGAGACATTATTCTTAGTCATTTAACGTGCTTAGTGTTGTCATTTTAACATATAGTGAAAATATGGCACAGCAAAGAGGTCATATTAATTTATTCCAAAATGAATGATTATACATGAATTACTTCAATCAGCAAGTTTTCCCTAGCATATAGCATTTATTCTTGCTTCAGAACTGAGATGCCACTGCAATTATTTTTAATTCAGAATAAAGACTCCTGGACTTCAACCTGTAAAGGTGCCCTTGCCATTCTACCATTGCTGTTCTGAAATATATATGTATGTATGAGGACTGCATTTGCCAGCATATTTTAAACAAAAACATAAATGAAGAGTAAGAAACTTTTGTTATACTTCACCAACTTTAATTAGTTATGATAGCAATAAGCTACAGTGCCTTGAAAAAGTATTCATACCCCTTGACATTTTCCATATTTTTGTCATGTTCCAACCAAAACGTAAATGTATTTTATTGAGATTTTTTGTGATAGACCAACACAAAATGACACATAATTGTGAAGTGGAAGGAAAATGAAAATAGTTTTTTACAATTTTTTACAAATAAATACCTGAAAAGTGTGGCACACATTTGTATTTAGCCCCCTTTACTCTGATACCCCCTAACTCAAATCGAGTGACAGGTTCTCTTTTAGACCCTGCATATCTGTCTTGTATTTCACTGAATGTTTTGCAATGCAGATTGCATTGCAAAACATCCTACATCGGCAAGGCGAGCTGGGGACACCGAGAACGTGACCCGGAAATTACGTCGCCTTCCAGGTCACTGCAAGAAGGGGTGGAGAGCGGAGGTGTATCAACTCTTCACTTTCCCCACCGGCACCCGCCATGACTGTTCCCGGGCCTGCCGATGGGCAAGCAGACCATTTTCAGCCCACTCTGGTCCAGTCTTGCGATCCCCTGTGTCAGCCAGCAGCAGCTGGAGAGCACTTGACAACAGCTGGTATAGCCTGAGCATTGATGTCACCCATAGGCTTCCATGGCACATCAGTTGTTGGCACTCCCTTCTCTCCCCTGCAGACACTGCTGGCTGACACAGGGAAGCCAGATAACATGACTGAAATGGAAAAGGCTGAAATTACAGTAGGTAAGTCTATTTTATACAGGTTAGTCAGCATTGGTATAAGGAGGGAGAGGAGACATGTTTAAGGCTAGTCAGGTTTAAACTGGAATTCCACTTTAGGGATAATTGAAGATTTACTCTCCTTCATGACCAGGCCACTTTTTGCGATGCAGTACTGCGTTAATTTATCTGACAATTGTGCAGTCATGTAATGCTGTACCCAAATAAAATGTATGTCATTTTTTCCCCCACAAATAGAGCTTTCTTTTTGTGGTATTTAATCACCACTGGGTTCCACAGAAAATAGCCAATCTGCTCCTATGTTTGGACTGTACAGTGGATTGTGGGTCAGGATTCTTAACTCCCTATGATATCATGTTATGGCTTTTAGCCTGGGTTTACACTACTGTGATGCAATGTACTGCTTTTGGTGGTCAAAGAAAAGGCCACTTTTTGCGAAAGAAAAAAAGAGCGAAAATTTCGAAAACTTTTTGCCCAATCCCCCAAAAATATATATAATTATTTTTTTTCCACAATTTAGGCCGATACGTATTCTTCTAAATATTGTTGGTAATACAATTTGTAATAAGCGTTTATTGATATTGGTTTGTGCAAAAGTTATAGCTTCTACAGAATAGGGGACTGTTTTATGTCATGTTAATAATATATATTTTTTTTACTAGTTATGGCGATGATCAGTGATTTTTATTGAGACTGTGACATTATGGCAGACACATCGGACACTTTTGACAGCGTTTTGGGACCATTGTCATTTTTACAGCGATCAGTGCTATAAAATGCACTGATTACTGTAAAAATTACACTGGCAGTGAAGGGGTTAACCGCTAGATGGCGCTGCAGGGTTTAAGTGTCCCCTAGGAATTGATTCTTACTAATAGGGGGCTTGGCTACACATGACGCATCGCTGATGACTGTTCACGAACACGGGGAACGGTCTTCAGTGACAGTGTCACTAGGCAGAATAGGGGCATGCCGTGTTTACAAAGGCATTACCCTGTTCTGCCCTTGCCGACCACAATCGCGGGACTGCCAGGAACATTGAGTTCCCGGGACCCGCGACCGCACTCATGAGGCATGCGGCGGGCGTACGAGGATGCCCGCTGGGCGGCAGATTTGAAGGGACGTACCTGTATGCCAATCTGCCTGCCTGTGCAATGTTGGCAAGTGGTTAATATCCATACTAAGGTGGAGGAGCAGTTGTACACACAAAAGTTCAAAAGTATGCTAAGTTTTGCTTTATAACACCCTTTTGTGTCTGATGGTGCACCACCCTGAATGTTTCATGCAATGTTCTGGCTAAGCTTTGTCAATCAATGACCCATCTGGATTAATGCTAAAACACCATGGATGCTCTTCTGCATCTGCCTTACAAAGGAGAATAGTATAGGAGAATATGACCATTGTGCATGGTCTCAAAATGTGCTTTTTTACCTGAAGGGTTTACAACTTTCTAGAAACTGTGGAATATCATGCCAGAATATAAAGCCATATAACGGAGTTTCCCATTAATACATTATTATTATGGCCAACTATGTCATGGGATAATATTGTCAGTAACATTTCTTTAACAAATAAGATTCGATTTTTAAACAACTCATATTTTAAAATGTAGTTATGTTTTAAGGTCCGTTTAATTTTTAATGGATTTTGGAATTTAAGTCTTCCAACTTACAGCAGTGTGTGGACTATTGTCCAAAATAAGAGAAATGTTTGTAGACAGAGTACAGCAAAGAACAATGGCACATTTCTGTTTAGCTAATGAAGCATAATGATTTTTTTAAATAGTCTATCATATTTTGTTACCATCTGTAAACAATCTGATTATATCAAGTCCTCTATTGCAGCAGTTCCCGCTTTCCAATTCAATATAGCTTAGAAAATCTTTGCTAGAGACTAAACAATGCATTACCTGAAGTAGAAAGGAGCTTGAATAAATACCATCAAATTCTTCTCATTACAATAATAATAACATAGATTTAGAATCAGGTTATGGTGGTAGCTCTGTTCATAGATTCTCTCTTCTGGGAAAGCATTGCATAAAGACATTTTTATGTTAATACATTTTATGCCACCGAAGTACAAACATGATTATTGCACAAAATACACATCTCTCTCTCAAGCTGGCTATAAGTCAGAAAATCTTCTCGGCCTCCTGACTGGTGGAATGGTCTATGAATAAAATAATTCCACATTAAGACGGTCCATCTTGGTGTAAATAGTTTTTCTTTTTTTTTTTCTGTAAGAGCATCAACTCGATCAAGAAGATATGTGAGCATCGTGCTGAAGGAAGTGAGACTTGACCTCAGCTGCAAGGCTATCTAAACACAAGCATTTGTCCACAGACTTCAAGCCTCAATTGCCAACTGAAAAGAAAACTGAAAGCCATTCTGTAAACCACTGTGAACTAATCTCTATCTTCTCGAAACTGATTCTAAAAAAAACATCCAGAAATCTGAAAATGATTTTAAAAACAAAAACATTTTTGCAAGTATTCCAGTAACGTTACAGAATTATTTATTGTTAAAAAAATATCCATCAAATTCAACCTGGTAGCATGCAAAACCCTTTTGGCAATTGTTGCTAATTTTACCACACTAGAGATCAGTGTTAATTTCCTTGGCACAAATATTTTCATTAAATAAATTAACACATTTTTTGTTGACTAAGATACAATTAAAACGAAAACAATTCAGATGCCTAAAATACGACTAAAACTAAAATGTAATTTTAGCCAAAAGATTTAAATACAACTAAAATTTAAATGGTAATTTAGTCAAAAGACTATGACTAAAACTAAATTAAAATGTTATGTCAAAATAAACACTGCACAACCAATTAAGAATAAAAAAAAAGAAAGAAGAAAAAAGGCTTTTCTAATTTTGTTTCTTAATATTTAATGTTGGTAATATATTTAGGCAATATGTGCAATGACATTACAACTAACAGAGTTCACAGTTTTCTGCTTTTTTTATTATTATTAATTTATTTTAAAGCTGCACTTCTGTTTGTCATAAAGCAATATTGTTGTTTGTTTATGAAAATTGGTTTCATTTATAAAGGCTTTATGCAGTATATCACAAAGGCTAAATCTGTGTCTGTAGTGCATGTTCAAACCTTAATACTGTGAATAAAAACATGATATTCATAGTATTAATGTGTTTGGCAATTCTAGAGAAATGTTTAAATAATCCATTACAATTTAACTAAACCAATTTGATTTTAAATGTACTGGAGATTTTAGTCGACTAAAATACAACTAAAACTAAAAAAAAGGGGGAGGGGGCCAGAGAATAGAGTGGTAGCGGCTGCTAGTACCGCAAACCCACACCAACTATCACCCGGACAAAATATATGTAATGGACTTTCTCGGTTCTGATAACACAAATCAATGTGGTAAAAAATTCATTTATTATACATAAAATTATACAACTTAAAAAACAGGGCTAAGACAATCAACCTCACATTAGTAACAGCGGTATAATTTAAACGGAGGACCGTAGAGTATCTAAAGTTGTGAGGTGAAGTCAAAGGAAGACCTCTAACGGTTTCGCGGACGACCGCTTCTTCAGGAGGTAGTCAAAGGTCAAGAAGTGTCAAGGAGCTCGCTGACTAAGGCCCCCGTAGCGAACAAGGGGGAAAGAACGAATAGATTCTCAATGCTAGTAGTAACACTTGATTAGGGGCAACTGGGGGGAGGGCGTTGTGGCAAGTATTGAATCAAAATCAACCGTGGCAAGGCAGCTGGAGGTAATCAGCTGTTAACCATACAGAACATCCCAGCACACTGAATAACAGTGGATGGTGGGAGCCAAATAGATGGAGTAACCGCACACAAATGCTCACGTCCCAGGATTCCAGCCCATGGAGAGTCACAGAGGAGCTCTTGTATAATTTTATGTATAATACATTTTTTTTTTACGACATTGATTTGTGTTATCAGTACCGAGAAAGTACATTACATATATTTTGTCCGGGTGATAGTTGGTGTGGGTTTGCGGTACTAGCAGCCGCTACCACTCTATTCTCCGGCCCCCTCCCCCTCCCCCTTTTTTCTATAAAACTCTGGATGATGGTACATTTTATTGTTATTTAACGAATTAATCTGAGGCTACACTCAAAATGTATGCACAACTAAAACTAAAACAATTCAAATGAATAAATAAATAAAATGCAACTAAAATGGTGTTTTAGTCAAAAGACCTTGACTAAAACTAAATTGAACTTTGATGTCAAAATTAACACAGCTAGAGATTAAAAAAGGCCTTTCTGACCTATTATTATTATTTTGTAAAAAAGAAAAAATTATTTTGTTTGTCCTCATTATTTAATGTAATAAAGCATTCCACATTTCTTACATACTCTAATGCTGTCCCATTGTCCTTTGACTCTAATTAGGTCCCATTGTCCCCTGACCCTACTGATGTCCCGTTGCCTTTTGTAAAGTGTTCTGCATAAAAAAAGTGCCACATCTTTATACTGTCCATGGATATATTTAAACATGTTAATTATGTTACCTGAATGCAACTTTTTTCTAAAAGAAACATATCCAATTTTTTGAATATGTCACCGTCAATATAATGTTTCCATCTCTTTTTATTAAATTAGTGTCTCATCATTGAACTTTTTCCAAAATGTACACAAAATGAACTAGATCATTACCAGTAACTTACAGGCTAGTCAGCTAAACACCATTAGTATGTAAGGTATTTGATAGAATGGTTGTGGACTGTATGCAGAAATTTTTCTGCTTTAAAGGTATCATAAGTGACAACCATCGTGGATTTATGAAGGACCATCCTTGTGTGATCAGTCTTTTATCATTCTATGAGAAAGTAAGGAAGAAATTGGTCGTGGAGGTCTAGTGGACATAGTTTATCTAGGTTTTGCTACGGCATATAATATTGTACCTCACAAAAGTTTAATCTAAAAAAAACATCTGTTGAAGCAGAGGAAATTGTATGTACATGAATAGTTACATGAATGGGTTCAGCGAGTAGAAATACATGACTCATTTTTTGAATAGTCTAAAGTTGTGAGTAGTGTGCCCCAGTGCTCTTTTTTAAGGACAATGTTGTTCAATTATTAATGAAATAAAGGTTGGAATCAAGCGCACAATTGTGTTTGCTGGTGATATATATGCAGAGAACTAACTTTGACAAAGGATATACAGTAGCATCATTTCAGGATGGCATTGACAAAATGGGGAGTTGGGCTACATGGGAAATAAGGTTCAATATTGAGAAACATAAAGTTATGCACTTGGGTGTAAAAATGACACATGCAACTTTTTACATATTATCTGCCCTTGGAGAATCAATCATGGAAAATGATCTGTGGGTGCTTGTATATGACAGAACTAGTAATCACTTATAATGCCAAGCTGCAGCTAACAAAGCTAGCAAAAATACTGCAATTTATTTTAATCAATGACTACACCCCTTTTCAAACGACTGGTTTGGCCCCATCTTAAATGTGTCAGTTTTGGTCACCAATCCTTAGGAAAGACATTGTTGAATTGGGAAGAGTTCAGCAAAGAGCAACACAATTAATAAAGGGGAATGGAAGACCTCACACTGTAGAAGAGACACTTGAAATGTACAAATACAATATTTCAAAGATTAATTCAGTAACTGTAATAACTGTTTTTTCTTTGGTTCCTGAAGAAGACACATGGTTATAATTTGATGTTAGAACAGTGGTTCTCAACCTTTCTAGTGTTGTGACCCCTTGATAAAATTTCCCAAGTTGTGGGGACCCCTAACAGTTAGGCCGTGTACACACGATCAAATCTATCTGCTGGAAACAGTCGGCCCGACCATCCCAGCAGACAGATTCGATCGTGTGTACGGGCGAGCCGACGGATTTGGCCAGCTGACAGATTTTAAAGCATGCTTTAAAATCTGTCGGCTGGGAATCCGTCCGCCCGATAGGTCTGCTGGTTAGTACGCTAACCAGCAGACATATCTTCTCGCACATGCGTCGAATGGATTCCACGCATGCGCGGAAGTAATTTACTTCCTGGTGTGGTGACGTGGCGGCATCAACATCACCGCCACGTCACCGACACGTCAGCGTGCCGTCTGCTGGCGGGGATTTTGGTTTAATCGTGTGTACACGATCAAACCAATACATCCCAGCAGACAGATTTGTTCAAATCGGTCTGTCCGACCGATTGGAACAAATCTGTCTGCTCGTGTGTACGGGGCCTAACATTATTTTCATAGCGTGGGTTGTCAGCACCCAAGGCAAGGCAAATCATTTTCACCCCTAACCCACAGACATTTAGAGCTCCCTGTGTCCCTTCCACTCCACATTTTAGGATGTACCACTCTTTCTCTTTGCTCTCTATTTTTTAATTATTTCTCTTACTACTTGTTGGGGGTGGTGGGGGGAATGGGAAGATTAGCAGTGCTGGGGGAGTTTTGATCATCCCATTTAGGTGCTCTTGATCAAATCTGTTGATCTGAGAACTGAAGTGAGGACTTTAAATGGCAAATATAATCACAGGTAATGTTACTCACTGTGTCTCTGGCTTTGTGGTGTCTCACAGCAGTGACCCCGCAGAGGTGATCAAATACCACCAAAAGAAAGTTCTGTTTGTTAAAGTGACGCAGTGCCAAATCGCAAAAAGGGGCAAGGTCCTTTAGCCACATAATGGTCCGGGTCTTAAGTGGTTAATAGCTCCCCAATAGTTCAAGAAATCATTGCAAACACTTTAGCATCCTCCAGCTCATGTTGTGACTGTATCGATCATATGTGTGGGCATGTGAAGCCCAGTTCCTTTTTCTTCCTGGTTTTCAGGGAGAGGTGCATAGTGGGCAATTTTTAGGCACAGTAATGCCCAGAGACTCCTGGGAAATGAGTGTCATCATTTCCCAGGAGGCAATGGGGTCTTAGGACAGGAAGTTGAACCACCTAGGACCAGGAACTAGACAGATTATGAAATCTTCCTAGTAACATCCAGATAGAAGTGAGTAAAGTTTTATTTATTTTTAAGTTATTTTTTTTTTTACATTAAAGGCAAGCTGTTAATAGAAAGTTCATTTTTAGGGTAGAACGCCGCTTTAATTAGCTGGAGCACCATAAGAGCATTAAACTTTGACTTTTCTAAATTATCATATATTTGTATCTCTATGGCCTCGTACACACGATCAAATCTGTCCGCTGGACCGTTTCAGCAGACAGATTCGATCGTGTGTTTGGCCGAGCCAACGGATTTGGCCACCCGACAGATTTCAAAGCATGCTTTGAAATCTATCGGGTGGGAATCCGCCCGCCCGACATGTCTGCTGGTTAGTACACTTACCAGCAGACATGTCGTCCCGCACCGCCGCCGCACCGCCGCCGAATGGATTCGGCGCATGCGCGGAAGTGTTTTACTTCCTGGTGCGGTGACGTGGCGGCGTCAACGTCACCGCCACATCACCGACACGTCAGCGCGCCGTCTGCTGGCGGGGATTTTGGTTTGCTCGTGTGTACACGCGAGCAAACCAAAATCCCAGCAGACAGATTTGTTCAAATCTGTCGGACGGACAGATTTGAACAAATCTGTCTGCTCGTGTGTACGAGGCCTATGTCTAGTACGCACTGAGTTAACAAAACCTTTAAAATAATGTAGATATTTTACTGATAACTTTAATTTTCAACAATGTGAACAAAAACCTCATTGGTTGCTGTAATTTACAGTACTTTGAACCTTATTTCCTGTAATAGAGTAATATAGATTTCATTTTATGAGGAAAAACTTTTTGAATTAAGGAATCCACTGCCAGTTAAATATAAAAACCCTGGTTTCTCAGAATTAGTGCAAAATGGGTAAGTACAGCAAGTATTTGAAATGCAGATAAGTGCAGATTTGTAACTAAGAACCTTGTGTTACATTTTAGATTTCCTTTAATCGGAAGCTTTATGAATAATGTACATTGGTGTTCATATACTCATTAGTCAAAGCTACGCACTCTACTTTCTCTGATTATCACCGCCTCATTATGATCCCTTCCTTAGTGCCGCTGGCTATAATCATATCAATATTTTCTGGCTCTTGAAATTATCGTTAATAAAAATATGTGCTTTGCACTAAATATTGCTGCTGGCAAGTAATCTCTGCAAAATGCCTTGAGTCTTTGATTATATTCCATGGATCCACATATAAACAGCACAACAACATAACCTTGAAAAGCCTTCATTTAATTATGTTAGTAAGTGAACTGATATATAGCAAAAAATCAGCCAGACCTCACTTTATTTCATTTTGTGCAGAGTCAAAGATCTCAGTCTCCGTCAAAATGGTGTATACTAACAAGTAACTAACCAAGTATTTAGGTATGTGATATATATGCAGAGTGTAAATATATTCTCTTATTTTAATTTAAATCAAACTAATATGCATATATACATGATAGTAATAAAACCATGGATCTTACCATAACCCCCCCACCCCTGGCTAATTGGAATCTATTTTTTTTATTATTATTATTATTGAAATTACCAATTCATCTAATCCAAAGAAATTGTATGCAATAGTGGGCCAGATTCATGTACATTGGCACATTTTTTGACCAGCGTAGCGCTCCTCCTTTACATTAGACCGGCGCAATGTAGAGGCGCAATCACCGTATCCTCATAGTATTTGCGCAGAAATTAGCACCGGAGTAACGTTAATTCTGAGGCGTAAGGCGGAGTAATTCAAATTGGGAAGGACGTGGGCGTGTTTCATTGAAATGAGCCGTGATCCCATGCAAATGAAGGGCCGGCCGGATCGCGCAAATGCGCACATGAAGCAGACCATGGTCAGCACCTCTGTGCGCATGCTCACAACTCGGGAACGGCGCAATCAGTGAAATTGGAAGTGGTCCCAGGCAACTTAGTGAACTACACAGACAGCATAAATAGACAGACACAAACGCACTTCCTTTGCAAAAGTACATCCCTTTGTATCCCTTCCTATACAGCAAGGTGCTTTTGTTTGGTTGTTTGTTGCGTTGTGACTTGTCTTTGTGATATTTGTTGACTGTTTGATCTAGTGTTTTGTAGAATATATTTGATAGTGTTTTTTGGTGACTGCTTGTGAGACTTTTTGTTTGATAGATTTTGTTTGTTTGTTTTGTTGCTTGATTTTTCCTGCTTGTTTTTGTGAGTGATTTTTGCTGATTGTTTGGGAGAGAGTTTTTGTATGAGTATGACTGAGAGGAAGCGGAAGAGCAATTTTTCTTTGGGGGAGAAACAAATTATTGCCTGGGCCCTTACCCAATATGGGCGTTTCCTCCACGGCCCGGAGAGTGCCAACACCACCCCGGCCAGGAAGAAGGAGATTTTGCAGAACATTACTGACCAGGTAAATGCATTGGGGGGGGGGGGGGAGACCCGGACACGCGAGGGGATCGTCAAGAAAATCAATGACCTCCGGTGTGTGGTCCGCAAGAAGCTGGCCAAAATGGCAGCCCATGCCAGGGGCACTGGAGGGGGCCCACCATGCCCTGTTAGGCTGACAGTGGAGGAGCGTGCGGTGGCCCACACCTTTAATAGGCAACAAGTGGAGGGCCTGCCTGGCTATGACTCCAGTCATGAAGCCGTGATGCCAGGTAAGGTTTTTTTTCCTATCTGGTGTGTAGCATGTGTGGGGGAGGGGGGGAATGGAATATGTGGCAAGTGTGTGGATCCTCCAATCTGTGAATGTTTTGTGTCATCCACAGATGTGCGGGTGGGTGCTGGGCCATCTGGCCTGACCGCACCATCTGTCAGTGATTAGAAATAGACCAGTACTGTGTGATTGCAAAAAGAGGAATCCAAACAGATCTAGGTAAAAGGGTGATTTATTTAAGAAGAGGGGGTAACACCCCACCACCTTCAGCCAGCACAGTGCAACAAACAACAGATCCACAGTGACACAAATAACACAAAAGACAATATCTACAGAAAGGGAAATACCGAAATCGTAAACAGGCCAGGCCGAGGTCATACACGGAGAATCAGGAAGTAGTTGCGGACGGGGAATGAATAGGAAGGGAAAGTCCAGGAGAGGGATCAGGTCAGGATGGATCAGGACGGATCAGGATGGATCAGGACGGATCAGGACGGATCAGGATGGATCAGGAGGGATCAGGAGGGATCAGGAGGGACACAGCAGGTACAGGGTCCAGATAACAGGTACAGGGTCCAGATAACAGGTACAGGGTCCAGGTAACAGGCACAGGGTCGGTTTGATAGACGGATACCAAGGCAAGTTCTGTTTGAACCTGCCGGGTATATATAGGGCGTGTTAATTGTGTTCAGGTCACACCTGAACGTAGCAAGGGCCAGGTGCTCCACACTGCCAGGGTCCATCCGCTGGTGGAGGTCAGTACTGCGTCCCAAAGGTGATATACCAGCAGGGGGAAGTTCCCCTGACAGCTCTGAACTGCCAGGAGACCCCTGCTGGTGGGACGCAGCACTGCAAGAAAGAATATAAATAGCACCAGCGGATGGAACCTTTCCTGACAGTACCCCCCCTCAAAGGAGCGGCCTCCGGACGCTCTAACTATCCGTTGCCGGGAAGAGTCCAGGGTGACTAACTGGGCAATGGGAGGCTCCGGGTCATCGAGCTGGGCAGCAGGCTCCGGGTCATCGAGCTGGGCGACAGGCTCCGGGTCATCGAGCTGGGCAGCAGGCTCCGGGTCATCGAGCTGGGCAGCAGGCTCCGGGTCATCGAGCTGGGCAGCAGGCTCCGGGTCATCGAGCTGGGCAGCAGGCTCCGGGTCATCGAGCTGGGCAGCAGGCTCCGGGTCATCGAGCTGGGCAGCAGGCTCCGGGTCATCGAGCTGGGCAGCAGGCTCCGGGTCATCGAGCTGGGCAGCAGGCTCATTGAGCTGGGCAGCAGGCTCCGGGTCATCGAGCTGGGCAGCAGGCTCCGGGTCATCGAGCTGGGCAGCAGGCTCCGGGTCATCGAGCTGGGCAGCAGACTGGAAGTCATCAACCTGGAAGTCATCAACCTGGGCGGCAGACTGGAAGTCATCAACCTGGGCGGCAGACTGGAAGTCATCAACCTGGGCAGCAGACTGGAAGTCATCAACCTGGGCAGCAGACTGGAAGTCATCAACCTGGGCAGCAGACTGGAAGTCATCAACCTGGGCAGCAGACGGGAAGTCATCAACCTGGACGGCATCAACCTGGAAGTCATCAACCTGGGCAGCAGACTGGAAGTCATCAACCTGGGCAGCAGACTGGAAGTCATCAACCTGGGCAGCAGACTGGAAGTCATCAACCTGGGCAGCAGACTGGAAGTCATCAACCTGGGCAGCAGACGGGAAGTCATCAACCTGGGCAGCAGACTGGAAGTCATCAACCTGGGCGGCATCAACCTGGAAGTCATCAACCTGGGCGGCAGACTGGAAGTCATCAAGCTGGGCAGCAGACTGGAAGTCATCAACCTGGGCAGCAGACTGGAAGTCATCAACCTGGGCAGCAGACTGGAAGTCATCAACATGGGCAGCAGACTGGAAGTCATCAACCTGGGCGGCAGACTGGAAGTCATCAACCTGGGCGGCAGACTGGAAGTCATCAACCTGGGCGGCAGACTGAAAGTCATCAACCTGGGCGGCAGACTGAAAGTCATCAACATGGGCGGCAGACTGAAAGTCATCAACATGGGCGGCAGACTGGAAGTCATCAACCTGGGCAGCAGACTGGAAGTCATCAACCTGGGCAGCAGACTGGAAGTCATCAACCTGGGCAGCAGACTGGAAGTCATCAACCTGGGCAGCAGACGGGAAGTCATCAACCTGGACGGCATCAACCTGGAAGTCATCAACCTGGGCAGCAGACTGGAAGTCATCAACCTGGGCAGCAGACTGGAAGTCATCAACCTGGGCAGCAGACTGGAAGTCATCAACCTGGGCAGCAGACGGGAAGTCATCAACCTGGGCAGCAGACTGGAAGTCATCAACCTGGGCGGCATCAACCTGGAAGTCATCAACCTGGGCGGCAGACTGGAAGTCATCAAGCTGGGCAGCAGACTGGAAGTCATCAACCTGGGCAGCAGACTGGAAGTCATCAACCTGGGCAGCAGACTGGAAGTCATCAACATGGGCAGCAGACTGGAAGTCATCAACCTGGGCGGCAGACTGGAAGTCATCAACCTGGGCGGCAGACTGGAAGTCATCAACCTGGGCGGCAGACTGAAAGTCATCAACCTGGGCGGCAGACTGAAAGTCATCAACATGGGCGGCAGACTGGAAGTCATCAAGCTGGGCAGCAGACTGGAAGACATCAACCTGGAAGTCATCGACCTGGGCGGTATCAACCTGGAAGTCATCAACCTGGAAGTCATCAACCTGGAAGTCATCAACCTGGAAGTCATCAACCTGGAAGTCATCAACCTGGGCGGCGGACTGGAAGTCATCAAGCTGGGCAGCGGACTGGAAGTCATCAGGCTGGGCAGCGGACTGGAAGTCATCAAGCTGGGCAGCGGACTGGAAGTCATCAAGCTGGGCAGCGGACTGGAAGTCATCAAGCTGGGCAGCGGACTGGAAGTCATCAAGCTGGGCAGCGGACTGGAAGTCATCAAGCTGGGCAGCGGACTGGAAGTCATCAACCTGGGCGGCAGACTGAAAGTCATCAACCTGGGCGGCAGACTGAAAGTCATCAACCTGGGCGGCAGACTGAAAGTCATCAACATGGGCGGCAGACTGGAAGTCATCAAGCTGGGCAGCAGACTGGAAGACATCAACCTGGAAGTCATCGACCTGGGCGGTATCAACCTGGAAGTCATCAACCTGGAAGTCATCAACCTGGAAGTCATCAACCTGGAAGTCATCAACCTGGGCGGCGGACTGGAAGTCATCAAGCTGGGCAGCGGACTGGAAGTCATCAGGCTGGGCAGCGGACTGGAAGTCATCAAGCTGGGCAGCGGACTGGAAGTCATCAAGCTGGGCAGCGGACTGGAAGTCATCAGGCAGCGGACTGGAAGTCATCAGGCTGGGCAGCGGACTGGAAGTCATCAGGCTGGGCAGCGGACTGGAAGTCATCAGGCTGGGCAGCGGACTGGAAGTCATCAGGCTGGGCAGCGGACTGGAAGTCATCAGGCTGGGCAGCGGACTGGAAGTCATCAGGCTGGGCAGCGGACTGGAAGTCATCAGGCTGGGCAGCGGACTGGAAAGCTGGCACAGGAACACCAGGGTGGCAGGCTGGCACAGGAACACCAGGGTGGCAGGCTGGCACAGGAACACCAGGGTGGCAGGCTGGCACAGGAACACCAGGGTGGCAAGCTGGCACAGGGACAGATGGCACTGGAACGGGTTGCGCAGAGGGCACTGGGACAGGTTGAGCAGAGGGCACTGGGACAGGCTGGGTAACTGGCACGATGGTATGGGTTGGGAAGTACTTCCGTTTCTTTTTAGATTTAGACACTGCAGGTTTACTAACAGAAGTGATGTATGACGAGGATGGAATAACGTAGGAGGAAGGATTGGAATATGGCAGAGACACAGGGATGGTGACTGGAGGAGGTTTTTGTGGAGGAGTTACAGGTGGATTAAAGGCAGGGTAGGTACAACAAGTAGAGACTGGGTAATAATACTTGGTAGGAAGCGGAATTAACTGGGCTATAGCTGAGGTTGTCATTGGCAATGGACGGCTAGATCCTTGGGAAGGTAAATGGTTAATGGCAGGGCTGGGATGCAGTGGCTTGGCTGGGATCAGGAGATCTGACCATGCCTGCAGCACAGGTTGAACAAAGGCTGGTTCACACACACCTTGTTTAATCAAAGACTGCACTGAACTAATGCATTCAGATAACTTCTGCTGGGAACAAGAGCAATAGTGTTCATCAAAGGAGGCTGGATCATCCTCCATCAACCATACCAGGGATTCAACTTGGTCAGGACTGAAGGGGGGAGAGAAGTCGTCACCACCATCAGGAATAACACACGGAGCCAATTCAACACATAACTGAATCAGTGAGTGAATATCGTCAAAAGACATATAGCCCTGATCCACCAAAGAATGAGCTGATCGGATGGTTTCCATCAGCTGATCCCTTGTCCACCCCTCAAAAACCTGGCGACAATACTCCCTATCCTCCTCAGCCAGTAGGGAAAAGTAACAGATTTCATTGAAATCCATGCTTCAGAAAAACGCACAACAACGGGGTGGTTCCTTAAATGCAAGCACGTCTGGTCTAGGATGGCCTTGGTATACTGTCAGTGATTAGAAATAGACCAGTACTGTGTGATTGCAAAAAGAGGAATCCAAACAGATCTAGGTAAAAGGGTGATTTATTTAAGAAGAGGGGGTAACACCCCACCACCTTCAGCCAGCACAGTGCAACAAACAACAGATCCACAGTGACACAAATAACACAAAAGACAATATCTACAGAAAGGGAAATACCGGAATCGTAAACAGGCCAGGCCGAGGTCATACACGGAGAATCAGGAAGTAGCTGCGGACGGGGAATGAATAGGAAGGGAAAGTCCAGGAGAGGGATCAGGTCAGGATGGATCAGGACGGATCAGGATGGATCAGGACGGATCAGGACGGATCAGGATGGATCAGGAGGGATCAGGAGGGATCAGGAGGGATCAGGAGGGACACAGCAGGTACAGGGTCCAGATAACAGGTACAGGGTCCAGGTAACAGGCACAGGGTCGGTTTGATAGACGGATACCAAGGCAAGTTCTGTTTGAACCTGCCGGGTATATATAGGGCGTGTTAATTGTGTTCAGGTCACACCTGAACGTAGCAAGGGCCAGGTGCTCCACACTGCCAGGGTCCATCCGCTGGTGGAGGTCAGTACTGCGTCCCAAAGGTGATATACCAGCAGGGGGAAGTTCCCCTGACAGCTCTGAACTGCCAGGAGACCCCTGCTGGTGGGACGCAGCACTGCAAGAAAGAATATAAATAGCACCAGCGGATGGAACCTTTCCTGACACCATCCCTGGGACAACAGCCTGATGAGGACCCCCCGATAAGGCCGGGAGTCCTCGGAGGAGTTGGAGGAGGAGGAGTTTGAGGAGGAGGATGTCATGTCAGCCAGTGGATTGCTGTTTTTGGAGGAGTCTTCCTCTCTGGCTGGCAGCAGGGCTCCCCTCCCAAGGGCCTCCCCTTCTCCCTGGCCACAAGCATCAGCTGGAGGCAGGAAGTTGTCCCAGAAGACCAGGGGGGTGGCCGAAGTTCTGCCCGCCAATCTGAGAAGGGACCAGGCCCTTCAGACCCGCCATCTGGGACAGGTCAGCCAGACTTTGGGGCGGATGGAGGAGAGCCTGTCCTCCATAAAGGATACACTTGGGGACCTGGACTGCCACTCCCTGGCTCTTACAAACTGCCTAAACGTACTGCAGACTACAACAGCAGACGTTGGGCAGGACGTGAGGGCCCTCACCCAGGCTATCCAGGCCAATACGGCATCACTAAGTGCTGGCCTGACCAGAATTGCCGTGGCCTTGCAGGGCAGGCCGCCAGGTGGGCAGAGACCAGGGGCTGCTCCTCCTTCCCCGGATTACCCCCCCCCTCCCCATGAGTCTCCCCTGAGGAGCCGGGGCCGTGGCCGTGGGTGCCCTAGGCGTGGGTCACGCCAGAGGCATTAATTTGGTTTCCCCCTCTTTTCTTTTTTTTCTGGACTTTTTTTTTTCCATGATTTTTTTTTTTGCTGGAATTTTTTTTTTTGCTGGTCATTTTTTTTTTGTGTTGTGAATGATTTCGGAATGTGGGCGTGACATTCCTGCCGGAAAAGGGGTGTCACATTCCCTTGTGGTGGAGAAGGGTTCCCCAGGACCAGGGGAAAGTGATCCCCAGGTCCGTGTGAATGGTGTATAAATGTACAGTGACATAATTGGAGCCGTGGGCTTGTGCTAATCCAATTTGATGAGGATGTGATGTGTCTGTGCTAGGGACCACAGTGGTGTGCATGCATGCATTCTCATTGTGCCATGATTAATGTGTGTGTTTAACGTGCAAAGATGCCTAATGTGAGCTGTCTCCTGGCTGCTCTTCCCTCAGAAAACGGGGTAGCCTCACTTAGGGGGGGATTGTCTGGTTCAGGGGTCAGGTCATCACGTATGTCAATCTGCAGGCCCTTTCTCACTGCGAAGTTGTGCAGCATGCAACATGCACCGATGATCTGGCACACGAAGTTGGGGGAATACAACAGGGTCCCCCCAGACTTATCCAGGCATCGGAAACGTGACTTCAGGAGGCCAAAGGTGCGCTCCACCACTGCACGTGTTTGGGCGTGGGCTTCATTGTATCTTTCCTCTCCTGGGGTTTGGGGGTTCCGGATAGGAGTCATGAGATGGGGTCCCAGTGCATATGCAGAGTCACCTGTAAGGGAAAAGACAGGAGGATGTTAGTCATGCATGTGCCCCTTGTTATGTGTGCATCATGGGGGGGACAGTCATGCCTGCCACCCATGTCACTCACCAACCAGCCAGGTGTCCCCATACATGTTCTGTTTGAATTCCATTGGGATGGGGCTCTGATTGTATATGTAGCTGTCATGGCTGGATCCGGGGTGTTTGGCATGGACGTGCCATATGAGGCCTTGGGCATCGACTGTCACCTGTACGTTGATGGAATGCCAATGCTTCCGATTGCGGTATATGTGCTCTGTCTCATGGGGGGGGCTGAAGTGCCACATGTGTGCAATCAATGGCCCCCACGGTGCGTGGAAATCTGGCAATTCTGTAGAAATCTGTCATTGCCTTCAGCCGAAGGTCCTCAGTGGTTGGTTTGATGATTTGGTTGGCCATGCGTCTGAGAATTGCAGGGATAACCTGGTGCACACATCTGCTCATAGAGAATTGTGACATCCCAGCCACCACTCCACTTGTTCTTTGAAAAGAGCCACTGGCAAGGCAATGGAGTGTTGCCATGACCTTGACCAGTGGCTGCACTGCATGTGAGCGGTGTGTTCGGCTGGTGATGTCATCCTGCAGGGTTATGGTTAATTCCAGGATGGCATGAGGGGTAAATCTGAAGATGCGATACACCTCAGAATCACTCATGCCAAAGAGGTCTATGCGTGTGCGGTATATCCTCTCCCGTGCCCTTGTCCGTGCCCTCCTCCATGCCCTCCTCCTTCTTTGCTCCTCTAAAGTCATTAGTATAGCTATGAGCAAGGATGCCCCTGGCCTGTTGGCATACAGTTTGTTGTGCAGCAAGTGTGACTGCTCAGTTCCTCACTAACAGTGTTGCTTTAGCTGACATGTAGACGGATTGTCTAATTTTATACCACCTTTTCTATGGTCTAATTTTAGACAGGACGTGCAGCTGTTGCGCACAGCGCGTAGCCTGCGCTGCACCAACGTTCTTTTGTGGATCCCCATAACTCCCTCATTTGCATATTTGAATAGCAAATCAATGGTGTGTCTAGCGCATTTTTGCACGGACGGATACGCCGGTCTATCGAAATTACGCCGGTCAAAAAAAGTAGATTTGTTGCGTATCTCGTTTTGGGGATGAGGCGCATCAAAACGCATGCGCAAATTTAGACTTACGCCGCGCATCTCCTTTAACACCGGCGTAATCACTCTGTGAATCTGGCCCAGTGTTTTAGACTGATTTTATGTTTTAATGTCTTTTATTGCTTATTCTTATATGGAATTACCTTAATAACCAAATCTGATATCTGATGTTATGTAATTTCTGTTGAACCACAGACAGTTAACAGTATGTGGGGGTTATTTATGAAAGGCAAATCCACTCTGCACCACAAGTGCAAAGCACTCTTGAAATTGCACTGAAAGTGCACTTGGAAGTGCAGTCGCTGTAAATCTAAAGCCCCATACACACTATTAGTTTTCCTGATGGTTTTCTCATCAGGTTTACCAAAACCATGTAGTGCAAGGGTCTGCCTGATTGCATACATATTAGATGGTTTTGGTAAACCTGAAGAGAAAACCGTCAGGAAAACTGATAGTGTCTATGGGGCTTAAGGGGTAGATCTGAAATCAGGGGAAGCTCTGCTGATTTTTTTTTATCCAAACACGTACAAGCTAAAATTCTGTTTTTTATTTTCCTTGCATGTCCCCCTTGGATCTACAGTGACTGCACTTCCAAATGCACTTTCAATGCAATTTCAAATGCACTTTGCACTTGTAGTGCACAGTGGATTTGCATTTCTTAAATAGCCCCCTGTGTATATCTATATTAGTTTAGCTCTGGGTATTTTGTGTTGGAAAGTACTTCACACACTTTCCACTGGATGGCAGTGTTCTAAGGCACAAATAAGGCTGTTATCAGCCAAGGTCCGATTAGGTTGAAGGAGGAGTAATGAAACCAATCTGCCAGTGCACAGCCCTCACCATCAGCCTGATCCAAGCCTTGGCTTCACCATCTTGGTCTCAGAGATCCTGCTGGCTAGGACTCTTCCCCTTCAGGCTAGAGTCAACTTCACTGATGGACGAATGTATTAAGTTTCATACTATCTAGCAGCGCCACTACCTATTTTTTAATATTTTTTTTTATTACTGCATGTGTGCTTTCTGTTTTTCTTCCAAGTTTTACAGATAATACTTTAAATTTACGATAATTATAAATAAAATCCAAAGATATATATTTTTTCTTTTTTCCTTTTCCTTACCTCAATTACATCTTCCAAAAGTAATTTTTTGTTTTCTTTATTATGTTCAGAACTAAAAATAGCATTCAGCCCAGCAGGAAAGGTAGAGGACAAGCGAGCGCGCCCCCCCCCCCCGAACAATACCAGCCACATGCTCTCAACATGGAGGGGTGTTTTGAGGCAGGGGGCTCTGCCTGACCTGCCAGGCTGCATGCCTGGATAAGGATCTGGTATTGATCTTGGGGGGGGGGGGGAACCACACGCTGTTTTTTTAAAAAAAATTGGCGTAGGGTTTCACTTTAAATTCATACCAAACCCATTTTTCATAATTTTTAATTGCCGGCATGTTTTCTTTACAATCAGCTCACAGATGTCAGCAACCATCTATTTGGGGGGCACACTGTTTCTGACAGATACCGCATGCTATACTGCCAGAAAAACCCTGGTGATAAATATTGCATGTTTTTTTTTTACCCGCTTACCACATGGTATTTTGTCGATAATTACCGGCACATTAACCACTTGCCTACCGCCATATAGTAAAATGACGGCGGCAGGCACCCCTCCTCCCTCCGAGTGGACGTCATATGACATCTTTGTTTTCCCAGCATTCTGGCGAGTGCGCGTTTGCCGCATCACTAAGTACCCGATGGCTGCCCGCCACCCGCGATTGCTCATCACAGAGCAGGGACGTGGATCTGTGTGTGTAAACACACAGATCCAAGTCCTGTCATGGGAGAGGAGAACTGATCTTATGTTTCTTGTATATAGGAACAACAATCTGTTTACTCCTCTCATCAGTCCTCTCCCCCACAGTTAGAATCACTCCCTAGGACACACAATTAACCCCTTGATCGCCAGTGTTGCTCATCTTACTTTAAAAAAGTAATTAGTTACAGTTACAAATTACTTCTCCGAAAAAGTAATTGAGTTTGTGACACAGTTACTACATTGAAAAAGTAATTAGTTACTCAGCAAAGTAACTGACTTTTTTTTTAAATATTCTACAATGCAATTACGTTCTATAACATCTTTAATATCAAACATAAATGAGAGGGGTGTGGAGTGTATGGCGGTGGGTGGTATGTACATGAGAGGGGTGTGGAGTGTATGGCGGTAGGTAGTATGTACATGAGAGGTGTGTGGAGTGTGTGGCGGCGGGTGGTATGTACATAAGAGGGGTGCGGAGTGTATGGAGGTGGGTGGTATAAACATGAGAGGGGTGCAGATGGTATGGAGGTGGGTGGTATAAACATGAGGGGTGCAGATAGTATGGAGGTGGGTGGTATAAACATGAGAGGGGTGCAGATGGTATAAAATGTTATGGTGTGAATTAACCCTAGTTCATGGAGCACTGCAGAGTCTGCTTGGCAGTGGCATGCATAGAGCAGCTAAATTTAGCTGTACAGCACTAGCACTGGCCATCCTGCTGCAGACACTGCTCTCATCGCCCCCTCCCCAATCTCAATCCCCTGCACACAAGCTTCATTATCTCACAAAACCCCCCCAATTAACCTCTCTCCACACTTTCTGCAGAACCAGCTCTTGCAGACATCCGTTCTGGCAGGATCAGCACAGCCGATATCTCTGCCTCCACCTGTATCTTTTGGCAGCTCTGGAGAACACTGAGCAGGGCTCCGGTGTGACATCACGCGGTGCACGCCGCTGGAATCCACCAACTGATCCTCAATAGGTGGGGGGGGAACAAGTAAACAACACACAGGAGGAACGGGATTGAGTCAGGAGCGCACTCGGCAGCTCGTTCCCCCCCCATGGAGGATCAGTTGGTGGATTGCGTCGGCAGAAGCAATTACTCTGCTGCCATCTAGTGGAGGTAGATGTAATTGCGGTAACGCCGCCCAAGTAATTGGAACAGCGTTACCACGAGGTGCAGAGTAATCAATTAGATTACTCGTTACCTCAAAAGTGGCTGCGTTACGTAACAGCGTTTATTTAAACGCCGTTAGTGACAACACTGTTGATCGCCCCTAGTATTAACCCCTTCCCTGACACATTTATACGGTAATCAATGCATTTTTATAGCACTGATCGCTGTAAAATTGTGAATGGTCCCAAAATAGTGTCAAAAGTGTCCGAAATGTCCTCCGCAATGTCTCAGTCATGTAGTAAAAAAAGATAATAATAAAAATTACATAAATCTATCCCCCATTTTGAAGACGCTATAACTTTTGCGAAAAACCAATCACTTATGCGATTTTTTTTACCAAAAATATGTAGAAGACTATATATCAGCCGAAACTGAGGAAAAAAATTGTTTTTTAACAAAATAAATGGGATAATTATTATAGCAAAAATATTGTGTTTTTTTTTTTTAATTGTTGCTCTTTTTTTGTTTATAGCACGCAAAATAAATAGCTCAACAGCTGGCCATCACACTGGATGGAAACATTGATTGTTTTTATTGAATTGAAATTTGCTTTTTACTGCGTTGTTTGTGAGTATTCTGGCCTTTGCTGTACTCTTAATAAATGTACTTGTCAGTAATACTGCACAATGGAGTTTTTTATACCTATTTACATGATGTTCTGATGTGATGAGAGTCTTTCTAAGGCCCCTTTCACATGTCCGCCTCCGTTCGTCCGTTTTTACAAGTCCGTTTACGGACTTGTAATGGACGCCTATGGGGTCGCGTCCGTTAGCGGATGATGCATCCGCTAACGTCCACAATGATCCGCGTCCGTCTGGATCCGGTTTTTCGGACGGAAGAAAAAACAGACTGCTCCGTGTGAAAGGACCCTTAGGAGGATCCTACTGGAGTTCATGCAATCTATCTCTCAATGTGTATGGTAAAATCTAAATGGAGGATTTTCAAGTGTGTTGGACTGCTTTTAATTAAGTAGTCCACTCATTGGGGTAAAAATCAGTGTGGACCTTTCCGTCTTGGTGACGGATTACTCCCAGCACTTTCCTTTGTGTGGACCTACATCTATTGGTCTGTTTTTATTGAGATGTCATATTTTCTCAATATTGGGACTTTTTATTAAACCAATTAATATACTCTTATTGAGATTTTTTTCAATAGACATGTAACAGAATACATTTTGGCCTAAAATTATGAAGAAATTTGATTTTGTACATTTTATTTTTTTATTGGATATGTTTTAAAGCAGAAAGTAAACAATATTTTTTAGTTTTTTTAAATGTTTATGTAATTAATAATAATAACAATAATAATAATTAAAAAAAAATAACAGTGGTGATCAAATACCATAAAAAAAGCTCTATTTGTGCAGGGTTGCAAGACCGTGCAACTGGCAGTTACTGTAAATTAGCGTATTGCTGAATTAGGCCCCTTTCACACGGGGAGGATCCGTAATGATCCGCCCCGTGAACCTCAGCTTGCTCAGCGGGGATTGCTCCATTGATCCCCGCTGAGCCGGTGGATGACAGGGGGTACCCCGCACACTGTTCAGGGACCACCCTGTTATTTCTCAGCTCTCCCCTATTGGGGGATCAGATGAACATGGACCGTCTGTCCGTGTTCACACGATCTGATCCACCAGACGGATGGTAAAAGTAGGTTTTTCCTCCGTCACACTTTGGCGGATCGGAGAGGGTCGGATGTCAGCGGGCATGTCACCGCTGACATCCGTGGCTCCATAGAGAAAAAACTGGCAGGCGGATCTGAACGGTCCGCCCGTGTGAAAGAGCCCTAACAAAGCATGGCCTAGTCATGAAGGGGGTAAAATCTTCGGTTAACATAAATAAAAATGTCTCATTTGACAACAAACTTACGTTTACTAATTTATTTAGATTGTTTAAATGTATAAATTGATTCACATCTGACAAACAGCAATAGAACACTGTAGTTTATCCCCAAATATTCAGTATTAATTGCTACTACCCCATACTATTCTATGTAACCTTTTTACTTTACATGTATCTAAATGGCCTAAATGACCTTATTAAGCTATGCTGCTTTATTTTTCCAATTATTTTCATAAATGGTTTCGAGTTTCAGAGTGTTTTTATTCCGCACTGTAACTTGATTGAAGTAGGTAGAGAGGCTGTCTTGGTGAGGTACAAGATGTATTGTTTGTCTTCCTTGCTTGCTGTAGTTTGTGTTGTTTACAGCAATTACAGTTGGAGTTTCTTAATCTTTTTGTTGTTGTTCACTGGTGTTGATAATAAGTTTTTTCCACCTACGTGATTTTCAACACTTTATAGCTCTTGAGTTCTCAGTCACGCTGAGGGGAAAAGCTAACTACTGCAATCTAGCATTTGTAAATATGTTTCTACAACCTCTCCTGTTTCTTGTGTTCCAGAATGATCTGCTTCATGTGTCCCAAATTTTCCCCAACAAATGTGACAATCAGTAAAACTCAGTCTTCTCTTTTGTTGTGTTAGGTATCTCTACTTTTCCTTGTACAGTATATTAAATGACTGTTCTTACTCTGCAGAACAGAGATGCAGGATATGTAATACTTCCATGTCTAAGTTCAAATGGTTCTCAGAAAGGAGTTTTCTCCCGCTGTAAGCATTATTTATCACCCACAAAAAGTGTTTATCCAAAAAGTACATTATCTTCCCTTGCAGAGCTATCATCTACTCTGGAATAATCTATGTAATTCAAAATGACCATTGATTTCTGTATTGTTTTATTGAGCTTTAAAATATTTTAACATTTTTGTCCTTTTTTCTTTTTTTTTTCACTGGTGTATGGTTGAGCTCGCATAATCAAGAGAGTAAGCTACATTATATAGAACAAACATCCAGAAGCTCCTTTTTTTTTTTACAAGATTATTTAATTTACTAATGAAGGGCAGTAGGTATGGTGGAAATATTGTGTAAGTAAAGAGCCGTAGTACTTTAATAAATTAAATTACCCAATAAAAACATTTGCGTCCTTGTTTTTTTTTTTTTTTTGCTGGACAGACCTCCCTAATCTTGTTGAGCTTCTTACAAGTTTTTCTTATTCTGGACCTTTACTACTTAGCAAGCTATTTCTGTATTGACACTGTAATGTAGGGTCACCTTTAAGCATATGTTCATTAAATTTGTTTGCAGACTTAAGGGATTTTTGAAGGGACATATCCTATCCCACCCCAAAAGATGGGGCTGCTCTGCCCTCTAGAATGATCCCCTTCAGCACAAAACACAGGGAAACATATCCAGATGTGGTATTCCAGACTTGCAGCAATGCAGCACAGTGCTGGGACAGGGTATTAATAGAATACTGCCTTGTTTAGACAATTCACCGATTACTATCAGGTGTCGGCTACAGAGGTAGCCAGAAAGGTTTAGGGCTGTTCAGTATGAGGCAAGTAAGGCCTCTATAAATCATCCAGAGGATGACTACTGATTGCTGCATCCTGAGGCTTTTTGAGTTAAGGAGAGCAGTGAGAAAGACTTCTGAAGAGGTGAGGTGGTTGTTGATTTTTCTGTGTGCTAAAAATCAAAAAGACTATTGTTTTTCTGTTGTATGACCAGCAGTGTCTGCCCAGCAGTGGGCTGTGTCAGACTTCATAGATAGGTTCCTGTGTGGTGAAGGTAGATGCCCCAAGTGGCCAGGGTTTATTTTATGTTTTGTTTTGTTTATGCTGCCTCTCTGTATAGTTCAGTGTGTAGTGAACCCATCCAGGGGGTCACACCCCCCCGCTACCGAGCAAACTCCTTACTATATATATATATAGCCAGGTGCAGGGGCTACTAAATAATAGAGAGAAAAAGGCTTTTTTAGAATACACCGATACACCACAGACTGTTTGTTTCTCCCTTAGTGCTCAAGCATGAACATTGTATCAATTCCAGCCTCCGGAGGGAGATCACCTTTTCGGATTTGCAGCAGAGTCTCGGGACTGATCTTGAACTACAAATCCCAGTGTTCTAGAACCACAGGGGATCCTGGGAAAGCCTTTAAATTTGACTGTTACTGGGGGCTTTCTCTCTTGCCCTGGGGACATCTGAGATGCCCCTAAATCGCACATACTGTGTAACACAACTGTGAATAATTATAACAATTCTAAATCCTTGATAAATCAATACAGTGTATCAATGTCGTCCAGATGACGTGATAAAAAAATCACTATGATTAAACAAAAACAGTCCTTGGACAAATATAACAAATCCACCTTTAAGTGAAATAATCTTGCAGCTTTAATGTCTCCCGCCACTTGTGTTCTACCTATCTGCTCACCTTAATGCATTACCAGTAAGGTCATGACACGCATTGTTTCCCCTTAAAGGAACACTAAAGGTTCGTTTTTTATTAGATCAATTGATTGCTGTAAGCTAGAGTATTTAAATATCACTTACCTCGTTTTTCCTTTTGACCTAAACAAATACAGTAATCCAGGTTTGAAAATTCCATTTCCTGTCTCTCCTCTTCTTGCTTTCCACCGGCATCTGAGCTGTTTTGCATGGTGTAAAGCAGAATGTGCTCACTCCCTCCCTATGACTACAGCCCTGCGTGAAGATGCTCTCTTATCCCTCACAGACATGGAGGCTAAGCCTTATGGGAACTGTGATTCCCATTAGGCCGTGATGTAGCAAGAATGAATGCGCACCGCAAACCAGGAAGTCAGTGAGAATAACGATTCAGGAGTGACGGAGGTGAATAAAACAGCTCGATTTCAACAGCTATCAAACTAGTTATAATGCAAAACATTACTTTTTACTTTATCAGCTACTGTCAGACTTTAATTTAAGAGGAAAATATGTTTGTCTTTACAACCCCTTTAAGGGAAAATTAGATGAAGTCTGTGATCAGTGTCAACACTCAACAATGTAAATGTGGACATGAAAATAGAAAACATCCAATCTTGTGCTCTCTGCCTAATTTTTATTATAAAAAATTATAATAATCCACTTACAATACTAGGCACGTAAGCCATGCCAGCAGGAAATGGCATGTATTGGTATACAGTTTACCAAAGATGGCAACGATTATCTCAGGCTCCAAACTCCACCCCATACACACATTACGTACAAGGGTGTGGACTTTATCATAATGCAGATTTGGTATGTTTCATATATAAAAACAGGTCAATATCCGCGCTACTCAATAATGATATCAATTGTAGTATGAGCAGCCAACACAATTTGTTGATAAGCAAAATACAAATATAGAAGTCCACATGTGGCGCTAGATGATCAGTAAATCCAAGAAGGGAGAGTTAATAAACCCATCACTAGCTTCAATGTGTAGAGGAAAACACACCACACTATGTGGAAATCCAATCTGCTTACCAGACAGCTGTAAAAAGTAGGCATGTATTAGACAGACCAAGACATCATGCACTATCATAGGGCCAAGTAATCTTGAGCTCCAACATGAGGTATTGAATTATCCAGCCGGAAGGCGAGTGGCACCCAATGAAAAGATAGGGCAGCAAATAGTGAAGCCTGTATGAGAACATATACATGAGAAAAAAATACTATATAAACATGTATGCATGAACCTTTACTGAAATTATATTAT
Organism: Rana kukunoris; assembly: GCA_029574335.1. Classification (NCBI taxonomy): domain Eukaryota; kingdom Metazoa; phylum Chordata; class Amphibia; order Anura; family Ranidae; genus Rana; species Rana kukunoris. The sequence goes on from CM056053.1 coordinate 395,547,867, forward strand.
ATCCAAAATAAAAATGTGATACTTCAGTTGAACTTAAAATTATATAGTATATACTGTAATTAGAGGTATTCATTGAACACTGACTCTTCTTTTTTTTTCTTTTTTTTTTTTATAGCCCTTGTCTCCTTTCTTCAGTAAATGTCATATACTGTAACTAGTTAACTGGTTAAATGTAATCTGCACTGACAAAAATAAATACAAATATTTTTATTTATTTTTTATTTTATTTTTTGTCTGCCTGTCAGAACTTCTGATCTGCTCACTTGGCCTAGGTTAGTGACTCAGTAAGGAAGCTTCCGAGAGCCAGACCATTGGTATATGGATCAGCACATGTTTTCTTTAACCACTTAAGACCTGGACCAAAATGCAGGTAAAGGACCAGGCCCCTTTTTGCGATTCGGCACTGCGTCGCTTTAACTGACAATTGCGCGGTCGTGCGACGTGGCTCCCAAACAAAATTTGCGTCCTTTTCTTCCCACAAATAGAGCTTTCTTTTGGTGGTATTTTATCCCCTCTGCGATTTTTATTTTTTTGCGCTATATACAAAAATAGAGCGAAATTTTTGAAAAAAAATCTATATGTTTTACTTTTTGTTATAAGAAAAATCAAATAAACTAAATTTTAGTCAAACATTTAGGTCAAAATGTATTTAGCCACATGCCTTTAGTAAAAAAAAAATCACAATAAAAATAAATAAATAGCTACCTAGCGGGAACAGAGACACTAATACAGCGATCAGAAAAATGATCGCTTAGTGACGCTGGCAATAGGGAGTGAAAGGGTTAACTAGGGCGGTGATCAAGGGGTTAAAACTTTATTAGGGGGGGTACGGGGGCTACCCTGAACCTAACACTAACTGCCTGTCACACTGACACTAAATACAGTAATCATACATATATGATTACTGCATTCAGTGACACTGTGACAGGGGGAGGGGGGTTTGATCGCAAGGGGTTAAGTGTGCCTGCGTGTACTGGTGTCAGTGTAGTGTTGTGCAGACTTACTATGTGATGTGATCTCTCCTCAGCGGGGGTTGAAAATACCGACGAGAGCAGAGATCACATCACTTCCCTCTTCCTGTGTTTACACAGGAGGAGGAAGTGCACTGCAGGGGGAGCGCGTGGATTGGCTGGGAGCGATCCGTAGGGGGCGGACAAAAACGAATAGCCGTCCCCTCATCCCGGATTGCTCGGACAGCCACGGGGACCGCCGCATGTACTGGGGGGGTCCCGATCGGACCCCAGACCCACGTCAAGGCAGGCACGTATATATACGTTGATGTGCCTGCCTGTGCCATTCTGCTGACGTAAATGCACATGCGGCGGTCCTTAAGGGCTTAAGAACTTTTCTATATGTAAAAATGATAGACAAGAAGTTACTGAAAAAAAAAAATCCAAATAATGTATGTTTCTTTATTGATTATATATGTACTTAATATTAAACTCCTATTTATAATCTAATTGTTTTACTTCTGTTATCAGCTAATTGCTGTTCTTACCCCTCTCAGTACTGAAACGTATTATTATTATACATATTTTATCATCCACCATTGTGTTTTTTGTTGACCGACACCCTTGTTATTGGATAGTGCAACAGTCCAAACACTATTTTCAGAGCTCATCAACTGCATAAAATGTTATAAAATGTTATATATAATTTATATATAAAATGTTATATATAATTTTATGATAGTTGATGCCATTCATTATGTAGTAGAATTGACATTGGCCAACAGTGAACGGCGGGTATTTTCTTAAAAAAAATTATAACTGGATTGAATTAAGGCCATTTCAGATGATACACCATATTAAATTACATTTAGGCTTCAACTCAGCACATAAAGAACAGACAAGACTATATATACCTGCTCTCTAAGCTGTTATGGGGAGGTGGTGGTGCTTGCAGGCTTGGTTTTGTCAGAGCGATAGTAAGTCGTAGGGAGATTTGTCATCTGACTCTGACACCGACACTGATCCAGAAAGTGACACAGATGATCCCGCACCTGACCTAAGCAATGTGCACACTTGGAGCCCTATAGACAGAGATGCGGACCAGGCAGCTCCCCCGAGATTCCGATTCACTAGATCTCCTGGGATGAAGGTAGACGTGGAGAGTGACAACCCTCTGGCGTACCTGAAATTATTTCTTACTTAGGAGGTAATTTTAAAAATCGTCACAGACCCAATCGCTACCATGATCAGCAATCCGCTACGCTGCGTGCCAGATTTTCCAGATCCAGAAAATGGGAACCGGTCACTAAAGAGGACATCTCGCAGTTTCATCATCCTTCAGCTGCTCCAGAAATGGTATTGGACCACCAATAAGCTACTGGCCACTACATTTTTTGGCACCGTGATGTCCGAATACCGTTTTTCATCATGAAGAATTTACACTTCACCAACAACGAAGAGTTTGATCAGGCCACTCATGCTGCGCCCAAACTAAAAAAAATCTGGGAGGTATGTCAAATGATTATCACCAACTTCCAGCGGACCTACGTGCCAGAAAGGGATGTCAGTGTGGACGAAAGTCTGATGGCCTACAAGGGATGCCTGAGCTGGATACAGTTTATTGCATCCAAAAGAGCGCGGTTTGGCATCAAGTCTTACATGCTCTGCAAATCATCCACTGGATATATCTGGAATGCGGTCATTTACACCGGTAAAGGCACCAAGTTCAACCCCAGGTACAGCCGCTATGGGATGGCCACATCATCTGTCCTTACACTCCTTGACCCATTGCTGAACCAGGGATATTGTGTGACAACGGATAATTTTTACACATCTCCGGAACTTTATGAGGTTTTGCTCCTAAACAAAACTGATGGGTATGGTACCATTAGGCCAAACCGGCATGACATGCCATCAATGTTTAGCAAGAAAAAACAAAAAAAGGAGAGATGGTTGCCTTTCAAAATGGTAAAATTATGGCAATGCGATGGCGAGACAAGAAGGACGTGTGTCTCATGAGCACCGTGCAAAGCACCTCCACTACCATGGTCGGCACAAAACACGGAAAAGATGTGCTGAAGCTGCAAGTCGTGATCGACTATAATCACACAATGGGAGGTGTCGACCGAGCCGATCAGGCAATGACATTTTACCCGGCGATGCGGAAACAACAGAAGAAGTATTCCAAAAAGATTTTCAGGCATCTCCTGGAACAATGCCTTTGGAACACCTATATCCTTTATAAAGCAAACACTAATATACCTCTTGTTCATTCTGACTTTATCTGGAAGGTGGCTGAGCAGATTTTTTATCAACCACCAGACGCCATCAGTAGCTGCTAATGGACCCGGACGACGCGCTGTTGACGTTGTCAACCCAGAATGCCTGACAGGTCGTTATTTTGTACACACACACACTTACATTATTGAATAAAATTGTATTATTGATTAGATTATAATTCATGCGTTTGTGTTTCAAATTTATCACATATGGGATGTCTATTAGAGTCTTGTTTTGGTCAGGCCTATAATACATATCACAAAATTTCAATGCAAAATTTTTTACCGCTTTTGGTACAAATTCCAGACAGAATCATATCGCCAGGGAGGTTAAGCCTCTTCTTTAAGACCTCTCCTCCACGGCCTGAGGTCTCAAGCCCAGGTACTCGAGTACTTTGTAGGACCAATAGGGAAAGTATTAAAGCGTATTCCTATACCCATAGTCAAAACCAGCATAACATTTTTTAAACGGGGAGCACTGCAAGGATGTACAGTATTTTTGGGTAATTTCTGGGTTTTTACTTCTTTTCATGTGCTAGCATACAGAGGAAGGATTTTTATTTTATTAATTGTTTTCTATGAGATGTTCATCAGGGAAGGACCTGCAGGGTAGTGGTGTGGGCAGGACTGTGGGTGGACTTGTGGAATGTGCCACACTCTCCTCTCTGTCACTTCATTGTTAAATCTTTTTGATTTACATATTTTGATAAGTAAGAAGGCTGAGCAGCGGCCTGTGTTTATGGGAGGAGCCCGGGCAGCCTATATAACCTCCTCAGCTGCCTCTGGGCTCCGTCGGCTTCCTGTGTCAGCACGAGACTTCCGGCGCACTTCGATTGCGTCATCCGTCGCATCCGCGCCACTCAGCCGACACACACCGCCGCAGACACTGAGACGTCCCTCCGTTTGCCCCCGCTCGACCGCGACAAGGTAAGCCTCCTCCCCCAGCACTCGACCCCTGCCCGCACTGGAGGCTCGCCAGTCATTTCAGCCCCACGCATCACAGTCCGCACGGCTGCAGCAGCCACACGTTTCAACATGTCGCCCCACGTCCTGCTCACCCCCCTCCTTGTGCTACTACTGACTCTCCTTTGACCCACACTTCTTCTGTCACCATGTCAGCTTCTCCTTAAATGTATAATTGCCTTGCCAAACCACAGTAACAGCACCATGCACGTTCTACTTTGTACATATTACCCGCACATAGGCGTTTAGTTGTGCTTCCATGCAGTTTAAATGTAAGCTTTGCTACACTTGTTTGTCTCCATGAAAACTACAGCAGGGCCCTCCAGGGCACGCGTTGTTTGTTTGTTTTCCACAATCATGTGTCTTAGCTGGTCGAGTTTTAACATTCGCTACGTCCCAAACATGCACACATTTTATTCACTGGCATGCAACAATAGCTTCTATACTGCATGTATTCATGTCTTTTAAAAACTGCAAATTCCTTTTTTTTGTGTGTGTGTTTTGTTGTTTTGTTATGTCGTGATCCGTTGTTGTTGTTCTCTTATCCACTTCACACACGCACTTCCGCACAGCAAACCAAACTTGCAGCTTCCCTGATTCCCTACAGTTGCAGCTGAATCACTCATCCCCAAATCTACCTGCGCAGGGACGCATGTCTCTATCCCACATAGGAAACCCACGTGTTTCATTCCTCAGGTTGGTTACGGGTTACTGCACCCCTCTCATTGCACGGCAATGCGTGAGGCACACATGCTGTCAATTGTTGCGCCGTGCCTCATGCTTTTAACATAGCCGTTCATTTTTCCCCACTGGCTTCACAGCAATTCCAGACACACCCCACTTCCTTCCAAACGCATACCTCCACACAGCCCGCACTCCTCACACGTTACACCCGCACGCACACCAGCCGCCGCACCCTCGCTCAGTAGCGGCCTCACACTCCACAGCCCGGCAGTTGCCGACCACACGACAACGCACTCTCTCGTGGGACGTTCCCTCACTTACCCAGCTGCAGTATGTCTTGGGTGTACACAAGCACCTTCTCAGCTGCAGCCTCACCCCATTCCATACATGGCCAAATCCACCGTGGCCCTTTTCAGTACATGCTCCAGAGCCTGGTTGTCAGTCACAATCACAGAGCACCGGTTCATGCCTCTGTCATGGGTCATTTCAGCCACTTGCCCTACCACAAACACACCCCAGCAAGTCCAAGCCCGTCTCCACACACAGTCCGGACCCAAACATGCCCCTCTCTCTTTTAGCCCCATTTCAGCACATGCTCCAGAGATTCGCATCTCTGCCATGGGATTTCTGTCACTCTTTTCCTTGACACATGTCCAGCTTCCAAACCCTCGCACGTTCCCACAGGCAGGCTCACCTCGAACGTTCCCCAACAGTGTCACCCTCATTTCAGCACATGCTCCAGAGCCCCCACGTTGTCAGCTAGACCTGCAACGCACCGTTTCAGGCCTCTGTCATGGGACATTTCGGCCACAAGCCATCGCCGCCTCACCCCGTCCGTCGGTCGCTTACAACATTCGAGCTTGGCTAGCCCCCGTCCTTATATATTGTAATTTATCCACAGGTCAGTCAAGCTCACCAGCTCCTCCCGCACGCCAGATTCAGTCATTTCTACAGGTAAAAAAAAAAAGGGGGGGGATTCCCCGGCAGGACACGGAAACAGCCCGTTTTATCTCACCCCTGCTGGTTCCTGCTCGTCCCACCCCGACCTCCTAGACAAGACTCCGTACCCAGGGCACGATTCACCCTGAGTCATGTCTCAGGATGGCAGCGAAGACCTTTTTGCCCCTTCCTCACCCCCCCCTTCAGAGAGCGGCAGCGCACGCTCCTTCAGGGGATGGACCATCCCCAAGTTAACAGCGAAGCATGTGCCCTTTCCGTCCACAGCCGGGAAGGCAGAACTCTTCAGGCTTCTGTTCCCACCTCCAGCTTCAAACGACGTCCCGCCAGCCTCACCCAGACCGAGCACCTAGCAAGCCTCATTACACTCCATATCCGCCGCCGTGTCCCAACTTCACAACATGGTCGCAACCACTATTACAGACGTACAGGCAAGAATGACACTTCTGGAGGCTCGCCCACCTACAGCTACCCCCGATCCGTCCACAGTGCAACCTCAAATACCTCCCCCGCTTACACCCGCAGGCAAGTGCTCCGTAGTCCTCCCAGCCCACTTGGTCCCCGCCAACATCAGGAAGGACATCCTGGATGGCAAGGACATCAACCTAGCCTCCCTCCTCATCTCAGTACACGACCTGGCTGAGAACAAGGCCTACGCCTGGGGAGACGTCTCAGTGGTCCTCAAGGCCAAAGACCCAAGGCTCAACCGTAAACTATCGGTCCCGGAATTCGCCTTGGCCTTCGGCATGCTCAGGGACGTCCTATGCTCCGCCTCCCCCAGTAGAAGGGAAGAGCTGGACCTTTATCTCCACACCTTAGTGGATGTGTGCTACAAGTACGGAGGGTTTTCATTCTATGACTACCACCGCTGCTTCTCAGCCAAAGCAGCGGCCAGGCTGCTACAGTTCCAGACAGCTACAGATTGGAGTCTCATGGACACCTGCGCTCACCATTATGCACTGTTTGCCAGTCCTCCACCCACACCTCCTCCTGGTGCGCCAACACCACCAACTCCACTAACACTCGCCCCCTTCGAACTCCCCTCGACCTCGAGGGCAGCTCCAGGCCTACCGGCCACCCAGCAGACATCCCAGGCCAACAAGTTCGGGCGCCCAGTACAGACGCTAGGCGGCGCGGCCATCTGCAATAATTTTAACCATGGCTCCTGCAACTTCAGCCAATGCCGCCTGCTCCACGTCTGCCTTACGTGCCACAGAGCGCACCCCAGGACCCTATGCCTAGTCAAGCAACAAAAGAAGACCTGACTAGGCCGCATAAACATCCCCTGGCTGGAGCTCTACCTCACCTCTCACCCTACCCCCTCCCTCACCAACTTCCTCGTCCAAGGCTTCACAGAAGGGTTCCACACAGGCCTCATTTCACTGCCCCACACAACGCACGAGTGTAGAAACCTGCGCTCAGCCGCCACAGACGAGCAGGCCATAGACCAGCTCTTACAGACAGAGCTAGAGTGAGGCTCCATCATCGGCCCCTTCACCAGGCCCCCCTTTTGCACCTGGAGAGTCAGCCCTATTGGAATTGTTAGGGGCAAGTTCTCAAATAAAGCATGTTTAATTTACGACCTGTCTGCGCCTCATTCTTCCCCCACCCCCAGCCTGAACTCCTTAATCCCGTCGGAGGAGTTTTCCCTAAAATATGCATTCGCAGACATGGCAATCCAAGCCATAATCAAAACTGGCACAGGCACCTGGCTCTCCAAGGCCAACATCTCAGACGCCTTCAAACTTCTACCTATCCACCCATCCCTCTGGTGTTGGCATGGCATGAAGTGGAGAGACTCATACTACTTCGCCACCAAGCTCACATGTGCCTCCAAGTCTAGTCCCTGGCTCTTCAACACCTTCGCACAGACTCTCACCTGGATACTCGTGAACCAAGCCCATTGCCAAGAAGTCATCCACTACTTGGACAACTTTTTGCTCATCGAACTACCCGACACGTCTCCAGGGGACCTCCAAAAGTTGAGACTCGTCTTCAAGAGTCTCAATGTCCCCGTCGCGGAACACAAAGTGGACGGCCCAGCACACTCCATCAGCTTCCTTGGAGTTAACCTGGATACCACCTCCATGCAAGCCAGCCTTCCCCCCGACAAACTGACCTGCATCAGGGCAGTCCTCCATACTTTCACTGAAACGCAGGGCTGCACCAGGAAGCAGCTGCAGTCCCTCCTCGGAATGCTCAACTTCGCGGTAAGGATCATCCCTCAGGGCCGATCCTTCGTGTCATGTCTCCTGGTCTTCCTTTCCCAAACTCAACACCCCGATCAGATCCTCAAATTGGATACTGCATCCTTAGCAGACCTCTCAATGTGAGAATTCCTTACCAACTGGAATGGTATATCAATGTTTATACCGTCAGTGTCGCCCCTTTCCCCACAAATAGTGACCGACGCCGCAGCCTCCACAGGTTTCGCGGCTATTTTTGGCCACCACTGGTTCGCAGGATCATGGCCGCCAGAAATACTAGCCATCCTGGGCTTCACCCAGACGTCCTCCTTGTTCGAGTTGTACCCAGTCGTAGCAGCCGCCCCAACTCTGGGGCCACAGCTGGGCTGGACAAACGGTTACCTTCACCACCGACAACCAGGCCACAGCCGACATTATCAACAAGGGCAGGTCCAGGTCCCTTGTTATAATGTCCTTCTTACGTCGGCTGGTGCAACTGTCCTTACTACACCAATTCAACGTACACTGTACCTTCCTGCCTGGCAAGTGTAACCTCGCCGCAGACCCCGTGTCCCGCTTTAATTATGCTTCTTTTTTTCAGCAGAAACACGGAGCCGATCCATCTTTAGCCCCTATCCCACCTTGGTCTCAACTGACCCTGGACTGACACAGCACCTACACCTAGCTACCCAGCTGATTAACCAGTCCCTCTCCTGCAATACTCTCAAGTCCTACCGCACAGCTTGGGACACCTTTAACAAATTCCTGACGCACCACTCTGCGAACACCACCCCGAATGTCAAGCACGTACTGGCCTTCACCTCCTACTGCCATACTTGCAAGTCCCTTTCATATAACTCAATCCGCCTCTACCTGGCAGGCATCCAGCACTTTCTGGCCTTACAAGACCCGGCGAAACCTTCGCTGTTTACGTCCCACGCGGTCAAAGCCGCCCTACGCACAGTCCAGAAGCAACAACCACCCGTCAACGCCAAACGCCTGGCCATAACCAGCACCATATTCAGAAATCTATCCGCCATCCTAGAGACATCCCCGTTCGGCCTCCTACCTAGCTTGGTCATACAAGCAGCCATCTACCTAGCGTATTACGGCTTCCTCCGGCCGAGCGAGTTCGCCTTCAACAGCCCTGCCGGCCAAGTCCTGTGCAGACGACACTTGGTCCGCCATCAAGACCGCTTCACGCTCCACCTCACAACCTCCAAAACACACCAATCAGGCCCAGGATTAGATATCACTATTTACAAAACGGGTAACGCCTGGTGCCCAGTGACCGCGTTGGACCGCCTACTATTACTTTTGCCAGCCTAATCAGACTCCGCTCCTCTACTCCCTTTTCCAGACAAATCTCTCAACACCAGCCAGTTTATTAAACATGTGAGGATCCTCTTACGAAGTCTGCACCTCAATCCTACCCAGTATTCGGGCCACTCCTTTCGTATCGGAGCAGCCTCAGCCGCCTCGCGACACGGGGTCCCCGACCACATCATTAAGAAATTAGGCAGGTGGAAGTCTGCCTGCTTCGCTAGGTACATTCCTGACCCTCAGGCGGAGATGGCACAAGCCTTCGCCAAACTTGCTCACTAATGATTCTGACTCAATAAAACTATAACCCTACCTGAAGTTTTGCCCCCTTATTTTGGCGTACCTTCCATTAAGGCCAGCGCACACTTCAGGCCCATTGTATGTTGTGAGTCCTAGTCAGTGCTGTAACAATGTTTATTGATATCAAATAAATGAATTACTGCATGAAGTTAAGCTTATTGCTACATATTGAATGCTATCCTATGTGCCTGCAGTTCAGCTTTAACTGGCTTTTTAATTGTTAGTAACCATTTTAATTAAAATTGATCTAACTCCAATTTCTCTATTGACTAGTGAGGCCAGACATTATAGATATGGCTCAATAAAGAGGCATGCAGGGGGAGGACACCATCTTTTTAGGTGAAGTCAAGATTTGTGTAATAGAGCACCTTTGCTTATGTGGTCCTGGGATAGTCTAGACCACAGGTGTCAAACACAAGGCCCGTGGGCCGAATCCGGCCCTCCAGGTCAAATTTCATGTGGCCCTCACATCCCCCTCGTGTCTGCCCCCAACTGGTCTCAGCAGTCAGCAGCAGAGAAGGCAGGACTTCTCCACCAGATCCTACACTTCTCTGTCCAGCCCTCCTGGCAGCAGAACAAGGCAAGGGGGTGCTCTGATGTAAGGAATCGTGGGGTTAATGCTCGACTTCTGATGGTGGGGGGCTCTTGACATCTGATGTAAGGGGGTCGGGTGCTGATACAACTGGCCTTTTGAGGGCAACCATAATGCTGATGTGGCCCACAAGCAAATTGAGTTTGACACCTCTGGTCTAGACCAAACCTAAACCCACCTGCATCCATTCAGAGATACCTTCTTTTGTTTGAAAGAATGTTTATCATGTTATCTCTATTCTGCACACACCAACCATAGGGTCACCATTTGGAGTATCTGAGATAATTCTATTTACTTTATAATCTAATTTTTATTATAAACATTTCAATGGATGTCAGCATATATAAAGCTTCTTTAGAAAATGTGAGGTTACCAAGGAGATTATGGCACTAGAATAGAATACCTAGCAATTAATTAAGCAAATAATCACAGCAACAATATCACCGTAGGAAATAAATTGAAACTATAGTTAAGTAATATCAAAATCATTTAGTATATAAACAAAAGAGTGTTATTTAATATTGTTCAATCTATACTAAATGGTTTCAAATAAAAAATTTGTAGCGCTAGCTTCAATACTTATCCCCTCTATGGTGCTGTACCCTCTAGTAATTCTGTGCTTAGTTCTTTTGGTCAAATGACACCTATAGGATATACTTGATTGGAGGAAATTGTGAATGCATTCCCTAAGGGGACATAATTATGGCACCCAAAACCCAGGTGTAATAAGGAAGGGAGTGGTGATGATATCATCATGTCATGCCCTTCTTTCTGCATCAATAAGCACTGTCCACAAAAAGGAGAGGATCCGAAGAGAAAGGGATACTGTATGTGATATGACCTAAAGACATCTAGAAAAATTCAAGAAAATGCAATAAAAAAAGCGAAAAAATACTGCAAAGGGACTTCAGGGGGAGGAGAACCACTGGAGACAGAGGGAAGTGCCCATATTAAACTTTGATGTTCCTACACAGAACATAGCCTATCTTTTGAGTACTTTATTTATTTTTTATCCAGGCAGAGAGGTACTACACCAGTCCACCCCTCACCCTTTGTCTATAATCTGGTGATCCTGGAAAACACTTGCTAGTGAAACTTAGGCCGGGTTCACACTTGTCTGAAAAACGCTCCGGCACTGGGAGCTCATGTCGCATGATGTGTGAAAATCAATGTTTCCCTATGAGAGCCGCCTTAACTGGTCCGACTTTGAAAATGCTCCAGCCCATTGAATATCATTGAAGTCGGACCAAAGTAGGAGCCTTGTCCTTACCATCCGACTTGTGACATCCGACATGTGATTACAGCAGCAGTAAAAGGAATTTATCTCACTCTGGGATTGTTTTTATTGGTCAAAGACTATCACAAAGTCGGATCAAAGTAGTATCCTGTTCATGAAAGTGGGATGGATGTAGGATCAATGTAGGACCAATGTAGGACAGATATCGCAGAGCAATGTAGGATGAAATTTGTACTGTGGTCGTGTAGTATAGTGTGAACACAGCCTCAATCACCTTTTTTGCTGCCTCTAACACACTTGTGAGCCTTGTGAGCCTGTGAATTTGGGCCACAAGGCTAGTACTGACTCTGACAGACCTGGTCTGCCGTGGCTTTGAGTCCGCCGATGACTGTTATATAGTATTCATATAGTATTCATGTAGTAAACTTACCAAAGGCCTTCTGGCTGAGGAGTAAGAACTAGAGCTAAGGACAGTTTTCATTCATTATTCATGCAGGCCCTCCAGTGTGGGAACTGGATTATATATCACTGCTAGGGGGTGCTGCACTTTGTCCAGGTAGTGAGAGAAGGAGAAACAACACAATAATGAGCTTATCACTCCTCTCTTTGCTCCTATTAGCATACTCCTTGAACTGCAGCACATTGGATTGTCTCTTTGTGTCGCTTCTACCTTCCCTTCCCTTTCCTGATCTCTGTTGTAAAGGACATTCAAAGGCTGATACCAATTTAAATTAACCACTTTAATACAGTGCACTTAAACCCCCTTCTTTACAGACCAATTTTTAGCTTTGGTGCTCTCACACTTTGAATGACAATTACTCAGTCATGCAACACTGTACCCAAATAAAAATTGCGTCCTTTTTTTCACACAAATAGAGCTTTCTTTTGGTGGTATTTAATCACTCATGGGTTTTTTATTTTTTGCGCTATAAATAAAAAAAGACGGTAGATTTTGTGAAAAAATTGCATTTTTCTTTGTTTCTGTCATAAAATTTCGCAAATTGGTATTTTTTCTTCATAAACGGGTGAAAGGGCAGGTCACTGGTGGGTGACGGGTGACAGGGCAGGTCACTGGTGGGTGACAGTTGCACAGCTGATGGCAGTCTATTTATGTGACAGGTGCACTTTATGGGTGACTGTTGGGTGACTGGTGACTATTGGGGGGGGGGGGGAAGGGACAGATGTGGTGTTTGTGCAGACACTACAGTAACACAGAACTGTAACTCACTGCTTCTAGCTCTTCTCTCCTCACACTGGAAACGATGTGTGAGGGGAGAAGAGCTGGTAACAGTTAGTTACAGCTCTTTGTTTGCACTAGTGATCAGAGCTGATCACGTGGTACACAGCCCTGACCAATGGCTGTGTTCCATTGTCGGTGACGAGCAGTGTTCCCGATTGCGATCGCGAGCATGCACCGTGCACTTTGGGGGTGTTGCCATGCGTGATCAGCCGTGACTTCATCATGGCCGATCACGAGGTTAACAGTGCATTCGCGCCGCGGTTCACCCCTGTCGGTAACGAGCGGTGTCTCTGTGACACGCCGCTACCGACAGTATAGGGATGCGCGCACGCGATCGTGCGCATTCCCTATTCAAATGACTGCACGTCATATGAAGTGCAGTCAGGATATTGGAGTCCTCCGCCCGCCGTCATTTGACGGTGGGCGGTGGACAAGTGGTTAAGGCACTTACACTATTGTTTATTAATGTGTCTTTTATATTTGCATACATTTAGCTTTCAGGTAAAAACATTCTGACTTTAGCACAGCTACAGCATTTACTGGATAAATTAAGGAGCTCACTAACTCAACCCTAGAAAGTACAATTCCACCAAACAAAAAGTTTACTTTTGGAACAACTTCCAGCACAGGTAGAAAGTAAAGCCAATCAAGGATAAGAACATTTTACACATGCTTGGGAAAAAAAGATGTATAAAAATAGAAAACAAAATAAAAAATTAATGGGGCATACAGGACCACCTGTTCTTGTTTCTGCAGCTACTTTTCTATGGTTCCATTTTTCTCTAATTGCTGTTCTTACCAGCCTTTAGGGATGAGATATAATTAAACTTTACAGATTTGAGTTAATTTCCTCAAGTCACGAACATGGTGCATGGACATAAAATGGAGGTTTGTTTTTCTAGAAGTTTACTAACAGTGGCCAACAATCCAGATCCATTGTTACAAAATTTCAGCTCCTTTCCATGAAAGTGTTCAACTGCAAGTGTTGCAACTGCGTAACTGCTGCAAAGGCATATATAATTATGTGTAACTTAAGGGCCATTAAAGAGTCAGTCTATCCACAACTTTATGGAGACTTAAAACCCAACATTAAGAATCTCAATCCCCCTGCTTTTTCATTTTGTCCTTAAAATTCACTGCATACATGGGCCCGGATTTACATACATCGGCGCATATATACGATACACCGACGCAGCGCAGAGAGGGAAGCACAGAATTCACAAAGCACTTGCTCTCAAAACTATGCTGGGTTTCTAAGACGTAAGCCGGCGTAGGTGGAGGTGGGCGTGAGCCATGCAAATGAGGCGTGACCCCATGTAAATGATGGACCGAGTGCCAAGTACTTAGAACGGACTGCGCATGCGTCGTGTCGTGGCCACATCCCAGTGCGCATGCTCACAACACTCCGAAACAACTGCCTAAGATATGTTGAATCACTGCCTACGGTGTGAACGTAACCTACGCCCAGACATATTCACGTACAGCGTAAACTACATAAAATTTGACGGCTTGTGTTCCCTGATCCATACCTTTGCATGGGTTGCGCCTCATATATGGTGAATTACGCCGGACGTACGACTTACGCAAACAGCGTATATTATGCGCCGGGTGCAAGTATGTTCGTGAATCGCCGTATTTCCCTAATTTGCATATTTGAATCGAAATTCAATGGGAGCGCCACATGCGTCCAGCGTAAATATGTGTCCACTCTACGCCGGTGTAGGAAAGTTACGTCAGTGGGATGAAGCCTATTTTTAGGCGTATCTTAGTTTGTGGGTCGGCGCATAGATACGACGGCGCACATTTGTACTTATGTCGGCGTATCTGGAGATACGTCGGTGTAAGTGCTTTGTGAATCCGGGCCATAGTTTTTTTCACTTGTCTTAGGTCAGGTCAAGTGATGTCAGGGGTACTCTTCTAAATGGTACTCCTTTCTTCCATTCTCCTGTGAGCCCAGGGTATATTGAAATTATACCTCCAAAAGAGATAAAAATGTATCCAAAGGTGCAATTTTCTAAATGCATTGCGTAAATACCATTCTAAAAATAAAATTGAGGTGGAGATGGGATGACAATGTTTTATATCTCTCAAGTCTTATATCTGGGACACCTACTGTTGCAATTATTAGACACTTCTGTCTTCCTTGTTAAACTTTGAATTCATTTTGTATTATAGAAGATGATGGAAAATGCAAAGATATTATAATTCCTTACTTTAAGGCCCTGTACACACGATCAGACATGTCCGATGAAACTTGTCCGACGGACCATTTTCATCGGACCAGGCTGAAGTGGTCTGTTGGTCTGATGTGCGTACACACCATCGGACCAAAAACCCATCGGACCAGAACGCGGTGACGTAGAACACAACAAAAACGAAGTTCAATGCTTCCAAGCATGCGTCGACTTGATTCTGAGCATGCGCGGGTTTTTGGTCCAATGATTTTGTGTACTAACCATCGAACCTGTCCGACGGACATGTTTTCAAGCATGTTTTGAAACTTTGGTCCACTGGAAAACGGTCCGACAGGCCGTACACACGATCGAACATGTCCGCTGAAACTGGTCTGCGGACATGTTCGATCGTGTGTACGCGGCCTAAGGAATTATGACATAGAGATCTTGGGCCAGATCCACAAAGTAATTTCAAATTCCCGCCGGCGTATCTTTGTTTTGTATCCACAAAACAAGATACGCCGGAATTACACTAAGATACGACTGGCGTAAAGTTATTACACCGTCGTATCTTAGTTGCATACTTACGGTGGATGCTAGGGGCGCTTCCGTCGTTTTTCCCGCATTGAATATGCAAATGAGCGAGTTACGGCAATTCACAAACGTACGAGCGGCTGGCGCATTCCTTTTACGTCGTTTGCGTAAGCGTTATTCCAGCGTAAAGTTACCCCTGCTATATAGAGGCGTACACCATGTTAAGTATGGACGTCGGGCCAGGTCAAATTTTCCGTTGTTCACGTCGTTTGCGTAAACCGTTCGCGAATATGGATTTGCGTAAGTTACATTCACGTCCTTTTCATTGACTATTTGCGACGTGATTTCACGCATTCGCACTGGGATAAGTCCATGGCCGGCGCATGCGCAGTTAAAAAAAATTGTAATTTACGTCGGGTCACGATTAATTTGTATAAAACACGCCCACCTCTTCCCAATTTGAATTACACGCGCGTACGCCAGCCCATTTACGCTACGCTGCCGTAAGTTAGGACGCAAGTGCTTTGTGAATACGGCACTTGCCATTCTAACTTACGGCGGCGTAGCGTATATGATATACGATACGCCCGCCAGAAACTTAAGTCAGGCTTCGTGGATCTGGCCCCTTGTTGATAGGGTGTCCAAGGCATATAAGAAGCATGGATGCTTTTCTAAAGGAATCCATGACTATCCCTGCCTTTTAACCACTTCCTGCCCAGTCAATAGGAGATTGACGTCCAGGAAGTGGTTCTGAAATCTTGACTGGACGTCAATTGACATCCTGCAGGATTTTATTCCGCGCACGGGCGTGGGGGCGCGCAGAGCGGCGATCAGTGATGCGGAGGCTCGCTACCACGTGATCAGCCATGTCCAGTCAGTGCCCACACATGGGCACTGACTGGCAACATAGATTCATCAGTGCCATCGCTCAGTGTCCATCAGTGCCACCCCACAGTGTCCATCAGTGCCACCCCTCAGTGCCAATCCATGCCCAGTGCCCACCTATCAGTGCCCATCTGTGCCACCCATAAGTACCCATCAGTGCCACCCATAAGTGCCACCCATGAGTTCCCATCTGTGCCGCCTATGAGTGTCCAGTGCTGCCCATGAGTGATGCCCATCAGTGCCGCCTATGAGTGCCCATCAGTGCCGCCTATGAGTGCCCATCAATGCCGCATATGAGTGCTCATCAGTGCCGCATACCAGCGCCGCCTATCAGTGCCCATCAGTGCCACGTCATCGGTGCCCATCAGTACTACCTCATTGGTGTCCATCAGTGCCACCTCATCAGTGCCGCCATATAAGTACCCGTAATTGAAAGAGAAAACGTACTTATTTACAAAAAAGTTAACAGAAAAAAAGATTATTTTTTTTTTTTTTTAATTTTCAGTCTTTTTTTAGTTGTTGCGCAAAAAATAAAAACCGCAGAGGTGACCAAAAGAAAGCTCTATTTGTGGGGAAAAAAGGACGCCAATTTTGTTTGGGTACAGTGTAGCATGACCCTGCAATTGTCATTCAAAGCAGTATGTGCGGTGGCGGTATAGCGCCGCTATTTTAATGTGCGGTATTAACCCCCGCTACCGACCGGAAAAGGGTTAATACCGGTATACACACCGCTCCTCTCACCGCTCCAAAAATGCTGCTGGCAGGATATTTTTTTTCTCCCACCAGCGCATCGCCTCAGTGTGAAAGCCCTCAGGATGCTGGGGCGGGAGTATTTCATGTGTTATTTATGCGCTATTTTTAGCGCTAAAATGCCTGAAATACGCCTCAGTGTGAAAGGGGCCTAAGAGAAAGAATAGAGATAGAGAGGTAAAGCAAATTACAGTGAATAAAATATTTTATATAAGATGTGATGATGTGTGCTCAGTATATCGATAAATACTCTACTGTGTCCCTAAACTTATCTGTCCTTGATATACATTGTGTGTGGAAACAAGAAGTACTATACATACCTTTCACAATAGAGCACACTTGTGATAGTCAAGGTTTTTATAACATATTTCATTATAATATTTGAAAATAAAAAAAATGGCTAGTATAGTATACCATAGTATAGTATAACAACAAAAGCAAACTAATAATAACTATTAAATTATAGGTCTTGGAATTATTTTTTATTTGTAACACAAAAAAAAAATCATTTATGTATCAACAAAAACCAGCAGTGATTAAATATTTAAATTCAAAAATCCTAAATAATAACTAACTAACGGATTGCCCCCATGCTTCTGCATATATTTTTTAGGCACAGATTGCGTTAATTTTTTTTTTTACTATGTTTTATTATATTTGCTTTGCCCCTTTCTCACTGGGGTGGTGGGTGCTTCGGCAGTAAAGTGGCGCTATTTTTTTCAGCGATTTACCGTCAATTTCGCTTCACTATTCGGCCTCTAGTGGGGAGCTTTTACCCCCCACTAGCGTCCGAGAAAGGGTTAAAACCACCGCAAAGCGGGCACAGTCATGGAGCTTGTGGCAGGGTCACAGATGTATGCACTGATGGACAGAGCATGCGATTCCTTCATCCTCAAATCGGGAGGACTAAGAGTTTTTGACCGAAGGCAAGATGAACTCTGAATTGCAGATGACTTCAGCTACGTGCCCAGATAAAAACAGGACTAACATTTATTTACTGACACACACTGGAAAACATACAATGACTGGCATGCACTGACCTACAGTAACAGAGTACGTCCAGATGTACATAAACTGACTGCTCCATGCTTTAGAGAGATGTACACAGACAGACAACCAAATTAGGAGAGAGTAGATCGCACACACAGATTATAGGAGGAGGCCGTACTACAAACATACATCCAACATTAGAAATATGATGACTAGCATCCAGTAGGGTAGCTTAGTGTAGTGTAGTGTAGGTCCTGCCCTAGAAGAGTCTACCTTGCCATGGTGGGCAGGCTTGGAATCTCTTGGTCAAAAGTGTGTCAGCGAATGGGCGAGAGGATCATTAGATCTTCACTTCTGGCCAATTGATTTTACCAAAGGACTCTTGGTTTAATCAGATTATTTATAGTGTTGAAGGGGCGCTGACTAATGATATATTTACCATATATTATGCAACATTAATGTGAATGATATATGTGAAAATCGTGCTACAACAATATAACAGCAAATCAATAACAAAACAGTGAATACAACAAATGTGCAATGGCGGTGGACAATGAATGTCTACCCAGAGTCCATAAATAAGATGTGCAATATTGTGCTGGAAAACAATAATGATCCTATGGAGTGCTCCGTGTTAGATCTTCCAAATAATATATTCCACCTTCACCAAAGTGCCACCGCAAGTGAGGATAGATGGCTCCTTACCCGATGGTGTTGACCTATTAATTAAAATAAGGTCAAATGAGCTCAGGAATCAGCTGCTACCCGTGGGGAACTCGATTGCAAACCAAGTTGTAAACAGATCTCATAGAAGGAGAAAAACAGCTTCCATAGTGTAAAACCTTTTATTGGAGTAAAAATACTAAAAATACAGTGCCGAGTGGCCTCTTACTTGGAGTGGTGCCCGTAATCCCGGCACTGAGGCTGTAGACATATAGGGATTGGAGAGAGATGGTGTGGTAAGCTGGTGAAGCCGGCGTGCGTTCCACCGCCGTCAGCTTGAGAACCAGGAAACCGGAAGTGAGCAAGTAGTGCGTGCCCAGGTACCGCCTCGACGTACGTTTCGTTGTTGTCGTCATCAGGAAGCGTACCTGGTGCACGCTGTGGGCTACTATTAAAGGTCTGTCAATCAAAAATGGGAGGGGCAACTCAATTAAAGGACAGCCTCTGTCCCGGTCACTGTAGCAACCATGTATACAACTGCGGAGATCAACAGCAATCTCATACGTGGATCAAATCTGCAGTTACAACATATGTATAGATACAAATACAAGAATACAAAAAATAGGTTTGCGATTCTATTTTGGACCAAAGTACCTCATGTTTTTCTGGTCTATTTTGGAGGCTCAATACCGTTATAAAAAAAATCCTATATTTTAAAAATATATATATTACAAAAAATATATATTATAAAAAATACACTTTATAAAAAATATATTTTATGAAACATATATTAAAAATTATATTATAAAAAATGTATTATAAAAAAATGTATTATAAAAAAAAACCAACCTAATAGATAAACATAATTAATAATAATAATAATATTGACTATGATATTAGTCGGTTGTACACCTGGGATTAAAACTTTAGGACAAAAATCTTGGACATTGGTCAGCTCAACATTATCCTTAACTATCGGTTAAAAAACAATTAAGGTCCAGTTCTATGTTGAGGCCCTGAGGCCTCATTGTTCTGAGGCGATGGATCCACTGGGTTTCATTTTGTGATACTGCCTTAGTCAGATCTGTTCCAGGTCAGTGGCTGGTGATTCTGTCTATTCCATAAAATGTTAATAAACTGGGGTCTCTGTTATGACAGAGATCAAAGTGTTTTGACACACTATGGTCAGGGAACCCCTTTATGATATTGGCCACATGTTCATTAATTCTAATTTTTTTTAGTTCTCGAGTAGTGCGGCCTACATATTGGAGTTTACAGGGACATACCAATACATACGTGACGTACCTAGAATGGCACGTGATCAATGGTTTGATGGTAAATTCTTGTTGGGTTACGCTTGATTTAAATTTGGTAACCTTTTTACCTTGCCTATTTGTTTTGTTGCATGACCTGCATCGGGTGCAGTAATGACCCCCCGGCAAAACCTCTCACCTTCCTTGATGGGTCCAGTTTTCATTACTGCACCCGATGCAGGTCATGCAACAAAACAAATAGGCAAGGTAAAAAGGTTACCAAATTTAAATCAAGCGTAACCCAACAAGAATTTACCATCAAACCATTGATCACGTGCCATTCTAGGTACGTCACGTATGTATTGGTATGTCCCTGTAAACTCCAATATGTAGGCCGCACTACTCGAGAACTAAAAATTAGAATTAATGAACATGTGGCCAATATCATAAAGGGGTTCCCTGACCATAGTGTGTCAAAACACTTAGATCTCTGTCATAACAGAGACCCCAGTTTATTAACATTTTATGGAATAGACAGAATCACCAGCCACTGGCGTGGAACAGATCTGACTAAGGCAGTATCACAAAATGAAACCCAGTGGATCCATCGCCTCAGAACAATGAGGCCTCAGGGCCTCAACATAGAACTGGACCTTAAAGGGGAGGTTCCCCTAAAAAGAAACTTTTAACATTGCCTGTGTCTTCTTAATAACATTAAGAATCGGCTGGTAGTTTAAAAAAAAAACATCCGTACATACCATTTTCGGCATGTACTCTCACCGCCGCTTCCGGGTCTGGCGGCCGAGGATGGGAGGGCCTGCTTCATTGACAGGCATCCGATCGACGCATACAGCGCGTCACGAGATGCCGAAAGAAGCCGAACGTTGGTTGGCTGAGACGCGTGTCAGTGTTAACCAGGGAACGCACACCCCTTCTGTCCCCTGGTTAACTATTTGGAAGCCGATTAGAGCCAATAGGCTGTAATTGGGAAGCACTTCCAAAAACCTACAAACTGCTGCCATCTGAATAGTGGGCAGCAGCAGTGCCTGCGACATGCATGAATTTCCATGTATTGTAGACTTGAGTGACGATACAGGGGAGAGATGGGGCGGCGTTCCTGCTCCTGGGCTCTATGGCTACGTCTTACACTTCTGGTGTGTGTAGGGATGTGTGATAGGTGTTTATGTATTAACATGTGTCCTAACCATGTATATATGTATGTACTGACAAGCCCCTTATGTGACAAGGTCCTCTCAGTGGAGACATTAAATCCTGTAATGAAACATTCCCCTTTTTTTAAATAGTCAGCAGCTACAAACACTTACCTGTCCAGTGCACCCATGATGTCGGCACCCGAAGCCGATCTCTGTCTCGGATGCTGCCACTGCCATCTTCAGTAAGGAAATCAGGAAGTGAAGCCTTGCAGCATCACTTCCTGGTTCCCTACTGTGCATGCATGCACGACAATGCCACTGGTCCCTGCTGTCTTCTGTGACCCGTGTGTCTCCCAAAAGACAGCAGGGGGCGCCGGGCATGGCGTAGAGTCTTGCAGATAATGCGGGGGTCTATGCCCGGAAGTGGGTGCAAATGCCTGTCTCAGACAGGTATCTGCTCCCCCCTCCCCCTGAAAGGTGCCAAATGTGACACCAGAGGGGGGAGGAATCCAAGCAGCGGAGGTGTCATGGACAGCCTGGCCCATCGGTGGGCACATCGGCGCACACGGGCGCACGCATGCGCAGGAGCGGCGCATCGGCACGCACGGGCGCGCGCATTCGTGGCACCATACCGCGCATGCACGTGAGGACGCCGTTCTGGCGCCAAATCCAGCTTTAAAAGGGATCTGATTCCTGTGCTTCTTGCTGTCCTGTCTACAGCGTCTCTGTGAGCTACTAGCATCTGTATCCTGATTAAACATGATCCTGACTACCCGGCTTGAATCTTTATGTCCAATTCTGTCCCAGAGTGCTCAGTACCTGCCGTCCAGGAAACATTGCATTTTTTCAGCACAAATAATAAGATCTTACAAGAGACAATGGCCAAAACTCAGGAATACAACAAGGAAGTATTTGACAGGAGGAGAAGGGGAGAACTTAACCTGGAACCTGGAAATCAAGTATGGCTGTCTACTACAAACCTGAAACTTGCCTGCCCGTTTAAGAAATTGGGCCCCAGATTTGTCGGCCCCTTCCCAATTAAGAGAAAAATTTATAACGTAGCCTACGAACTGGAACTACCTGAGACATTCCGCATTCACCCGGTCTTCCATGTCGCCCTCCTCAAGCCTGACATTTCTGACCCTTTTCCTGGCCGGAACACTGGCCCCCCTGAACCAGTACTAATTGACGGAGAAGAGGAGTTCGAAGTTGAGTCCATCCTGGACTGCAGAAAGAGGCGCCGTTCTGGCACCAAATCCAGCTTTAAAAGGGATCCCTGTGCTTCTTGCTGTCCTGTCTACAGCGTCTCTGTGAGCTACTAGCGTCTGTATCCTGATTGAACCTGATCCTGACTACCCGACTTGAACCTGTTGTGCCTGTCTGCTACCTGCCCTGACCTTGGCTTGCTTGACCATCCCTCGGCTTATCCTCTGTACTTCTGCTGCCCGCCTGTTGTTGACCCGGACTGGAATCTGACCCTGCCTGTACCGACCCTACCTGCTCCAGAACCCCTAGCCAGCCAGTGGACTTACCTGCTGGGACCTGTTCCAGCTTGTACTACGGAACACCTCCCCCGCTTCTGCTGCAACTACTGCTCCCAGCTGCCCTACAGTGAGCCTTGAACAATCAACCTGCACAAGTACTTCTACGTGTCTCCAGGAACCACCGACTCTGCTCACGGGCCCAGCACCCGCCAGTACCAGGCGCTTGTGCGACTCTGTAGTCCCGAACCTCCTGTCTGCACTATCAGGGGTCCCGGGATCAGAGAAGCAAGGGCTGCCACTCCCTGCACGCCGGGCTCGTACCACCAGGTACGTGACAGGAGGTTCAATTTTTGTGTGGACCTCCGCTTTAACTAGGTAAAGATATCAAATTCTCAGGAAATTCTATATCATTTTTTTATT